>OY728164.1:820363416-821613416 GCA_963277665.1 Viscum album
GAATTTTTAAAATGTCTTATTAATTATATTATAGATATATAAATGTTCATATAATGATTTTGGGTTATATACCATGATGATGAATTATTAGTTAAATGTTAATTACAAATGTTGTGATTAGCATGGCGTTATTGTTCATAATGTACTTATTTTGTATTATTATTTTATATTATTTTTGTGTTAGTATTATAGAACATTAATGAGATTAAATATATATATTATGATCTTGTTAACCCATAAAAATTGTTTCATGACCATAAATGAACATGGTAGTGAAAATTGAGAACCCACCACCCTTGAATTAACACAACTCAGATGGTGTTTTCATTTTTAGTATAATAGGAGGGGAAAAGAGAGATTATAATGAAATATTAAATTAGAATAATATAATTCAAGCTCATTTAAGGTACTATAATTATCATTTAATTTTTATTAGGGGAGATGAAGAAATAAATATAAAATAATGGAACTCAAAATAGAAGAAAATTGAGAAATCCCTTAAGAAAATTCAGCAGCATAACGACGTCAGTTAAAATTTCATGAAATAGTATGATGATATAAATGTGTTATGTCATCACTCTAACAAAATATGTACATAAAGGTAAATATAGAATGAAATATCCGAAAATAATACAATTGATAATAAAAGAGAAAACATAAAATTAAGGCATTAAGAAAAGAGAAGGGTTGTTGAATCTATTACCTTGTACAGTAACTCCCATAACATGAATGTTGGGACCCTAAGTGTTTGAGGAATCCTTGGGAGGACTCACTGGGAGGTAATACAACTAAATATTCTAGGATAATGTGCTGTAAATTAATGAAAACTAAGGGTGTTAGTGGGTATTTATAGTAAATGAGGGGGGATTCATTAATTGAAAGGGACATCTCATTAGTGGTTTTTTTTGCAAAACCATGGTCTTTCCCATGGTATTAGCCACCATTTGTGGCCACATGGGATACCCCATATCATATTTTACTATACAGAAGTTGACCAAACTTTATATTAATTATTATATCATTATTATGTCATTAAATTATCATTAACTCAAAACTGTATTTTTACAATTCACAAAAAAATTCTATTATTTTTGAAAAATCACAAAAATTCACCCTAACTATTTTTTACATGTATATTTCAAAAATGTACTCCATTTTTTAAGATAATTTTATATGCATTTTTAATTTAATTATTAAATAAAATCATAATTTATTCAAAAATAAAAATTCTAAAGGTATAATTATTTTTATATCATATTGAAAAACAAATTAAGATCTTATTATCTTACTGCGTTAAGAAAATTAAATATTATCATTATTTACTATTAATAATAGTCATATAAATATTCACATTACTATTCATAAGTGTATGTTATTATTCATAAAAAATCAAGTTGGTTTAATTAGACACCAAATGACTTACTAATCACAACTCTGGATGACCATTTTTTGAAATTCAAAACATAGCAGATGCAATGTTGTTCTTAACAACTAGATTTGAATTTTTTTTGTTTTGTAGGGATGTAGTATATCATGCATTCTAAATTAAATCTATTTGTAACTTTTGGGGGGTTACATTATTCCCTCCTTACAAAAATGTTGTCCTTGAAATTTGAAATTAATCTTCGAATGTTAATGGTAGAAACTTGAAAATTCCCTTGTGGGAAACCCACATCAAGAATACGGTTAAAATATAATCATAATAGGAGGAAATGGTAATTCATCGATTAATAAAAAACAAATAATTCTAATTGGGGCACATGGTAATGGAAGAGTAATCAAACCATCATGTAGTGACATTATACTCTAAAAACCCCCATACGATGATCAATATAAACAATTTTGTAAATGGTTAAAAATTGAAAAATATAATGATTCAACACATTATAATGATGGTCTCTAAATTTCCATGAAGATTTTATCATTAACCTATAATCAACATGAAGAAAATCTAAAATCCAAAATCCAAACATGTGAATAACTTCATCATGTATCCTCTTGAAATATTAAAATACCTTGAATTACTATAAAAACCATATTTGTAACATGTATTCTTATATATTCCATTTGTAAGACACATGTTATTGAATATATTTCTTAAATCCAAAAGTTATGTAAACTCTATCGATGATAGCATAGACCATTTCTCAACAAGTAAAAAATTAGTTCCAAGGTAGTCAGTGTTTATCTAAATCAGTCATTTCATAATCATTATATCAACATCAGATATATTTATACATTATTGATTGTCTTCCCTTAATCATATATATTTATTATTTGAAGATTAAATTTCTTATGAAGCACTTTTCATTGGTACCATTCATCGTACGATCTCAAATACTTAATAAATGTTTACTGCAGTAAAATCCTTATATATATCATAATTCATATAACTAGTACATTACTGAAAAAATATTGCAATGGCATGATTCTTGAGTAGGGATATTAATTTTTCTACATCATCTGCGGTAGCATAATAACCTGATCATTATCCAAAACTAGCATTTGGGGTATATTCCTTTAATGATTAAGAAATTGATTCGTATAGTGTCTCATATCCCTACAGTTGAAGCATTTTAAATTGGAAAACAATATCTTACCCTTGAAATCATGAAATTGGTCTCCTTTTTATCCACAATTATAGAAAATTCTAATTCCTTAAATCATTTTCCATGTTGATTCTTTCCACAGTGTTCTCAAGGGGGAAACTCTTCTTTTCCTTCTTCCATTTATCCCCATATTTCTCGGCCATCCCCCCATTATTTTTCTTCCCTTAAAATCTGTAGGACTCAAGGAAGTCATTACATACATTGTTAACACATGATATTATTTCCCCATATGATGAGGATACTTGGAAGACAATATTCCTTTTATGGGATGGCTAAAGACCATTAGAGATATGATCCTTCTTACGCTTCACATCAACTAAATTAGTAATGATTTAATTCCTTCTTATAAGAACTAGTTCAAATTAATTTAACTATTATATATTAGGTCATAAAAAAAGAACACTCTATAACTCTAAACATGGTATGACACGTAGAATAAATTTATGAATCGTAAATCCTAGAACCATCTTCATCGGTAACTTTGGAGGCATAAATCCATCAAAATTTTTGGGTAAATAAAATGCTAATTATCATAAGAATACCCCCTTAGGATTTTCAAACCAAGAGTGCAACAAGGACCATTGTCATGTACCAGGATACCCTAGGTTAATCCTGAAACTCCATGTTGGAGTTTTAAATAATAGGTACATATTTTTTAGATCCACCTCAACTTGTTTGTATCCATATAAGGATGTGTTTTCAAGAATGATCCACATAATCTATTACTTAAAAAAAATTATATTATTTTTTTATTTATCTACATATACCATCTTATGACTTTGTTCCATATCGTACATTTTCTAAACCTAGTTCCTAAGGAATCTACTAAATTTCCTATGATATCAAATGTAACTCCTAGACCCCATTAGATCAGAGCCAGTGCATTACTAATTACATTGGAATGATTACAATGAAAAAATGTACCGAAGGGCCATGTAGTTTAGTAGTATTGAATAAAACTAAATACATACATGTAACTCATATTAGTTTGGGAAAGGGAACAAAATATAAAACAGAACAAAAACTAAAAGTCTTAATCTATGAGAACTCAATAAATGGTCTCCTATACAAAACCTATTGATGGTAAACAGTAGAAAGGGGTGAGAGAAAATGCTTAATAAGGATTACAAATAGCAGATTATTGAATCAAAATGAACTGAATCATAAAAAACATGGCCTAGTCATCATCGCATGGTGAATAAATGAAAAAATCACGCCATTAATAAAGTGATAATGAAATTACATCTATAGATTTTTTTCATAGTGAAAACCTCTTGGATTGAAATAACTGATAATGAATAAAGAGAATGATTATTAATTGGAAATCATGTATCTTGCACATGATACCACAGTATCGTTGAAACGGTTTAAGTCTGTTGGTATAAACCCATTTGATTTTTGGAATTAAATTTGAAGGTTTGGTTGCCAACTGATTTTTCTCATGAGACCAGTCGATGCACTTAGAGGCTATAGCGGGACCTACCTGCCACTGAATGTCCAAATAATTCTTTATACGTATATTTAATTCCTTGGAAATATCCCTATATATTTGATGAAACATTTTCATCAAAGGATGTTACTATAAATAAATATACTTTTAAATGAGACCAATGAATTTTTTTAGGGAATAATCCTTCAACATTCTAAAGTGTCCCATACCTCCTTGAAATATTCTAACCATAATACCATAGAATATCATGAGACTAAAAAAAACTTTCAATATGACAGACCAAATGGAAGTACATACACCACAAGGATGAAATAAGTGGTGAACAAGGCATATATCTAAAAAAATTAATGTTTGAGGATAAAAATCCATTTTACTTTGGAATGAAGTGTACTTTTGGTTAATCATTTATATTTTCCATAAATCTATTTTTAAACATGTATATCCTAGAAATTAAAATTTAAGGACATTGAGATTAAATTTGATGCATAAATGATTTCCTACTAAATTAAATTCATGTAAAAAGTTATTTTAAAGAAGCTTTAGAATTAAAACATTTTTGGGCACTTTAGGGAATTAAGTAAATAAATTTTGATTTAAATAAGCATGTTTTATTTCAAAAAACAAGAAATTTTCCCAAATATAATTTTCATCTTAAAATTAGTGATTTAAATAGGAAATGTTCCCACATAATTTTCATCTTATGGGACCTATCAATGCATCATGGTGGTATTTTTATATTATTCTAACCCATCACATATTTAATTAAATGAATACATTATATGAATTAACAACACAACATATTCATCATTCCTTAATAGAAAATAACTGTTAATATTAGAATAACTAGTATAAAAAATATAATTAGTTTTCCCATCCAATCAAATAAAAAATCCAGTGAAATATGGTTGATGGTATCATAATTTTATAACATAATTAAGGAATAATATTTAATAAAGGATGTTGACATAGATGATAATAATTTAAAATTCATTACGAACAATATCATGAAGAAAATTTCCATTTTCTGTTTGGCATACCTTATTGAAATCTTAATATATTCTCAAATATTAAAGAATTTTTGTGCAATATAATATAGAAATAATGATAATGAAGTTTCAAATAAATGAAAAATCCTGATGGTGGAATTATGTAAATTTCATATATGATAAAAAAATATACATTTCAGACCTTTTTAAAGAGGTATAGAAGTACCTCATTTTTAAAATTAAAATAAAATTCATTTTAAAGAAATTTTGGAAAAAATCCAAACATGAGTGAAAATATCTTCAATATAACTTTTTAGAATGTCAAAAACGTCAAATATTTGATGTAAAATATACACATGGAAGAGAAATATTATAAGACGAGTAAAATAATAATTACAGATTACCAAAAAAAATTATTTGGTATAATGACTAGTTAATGAGAAGAAAAAGAATGTAATGTTCTTAACATATAGAAACAAAAAGTGGATAGTACAATATATTTTTTTTAAGATAGAATGAAAAAATATTTCTCTGGGTGAGGAAATAAACATACATAATCCTAAATAATGATAATAGAGATAGATAAAACCTTACCATAGGGTTATCATTCTTTGATAGTGTTTGAACATTAATTTATTTAGAATATACCCTTTAGATATACAATTATGTAACACATGGATATAATTTTGGAAATAAATAAAACTATATAATTTGGGTAAGGATGTTGAGAAGATAAAATAAAATTTCTTGGTCAAGATATGTTATTTAATGTTATGTGAATAATAGAGGGAAGACATGTACTTTTATAAGGGAGGGAAATGAGACACTAGAAATTGAAAAAATATTAAAATATAAAATATAATATTTCAAGAAAAATTATATGGCTATAGATTCATATAAAAGGTAGGATATAGTTGAAATATCATTAATCATAAATGTTTGAATAGGTTTATGTGGTGTTTTACACTATATCATTTGAATTAACCACTTAGTTAACCTATTATAACCTTAAATATGGTAATTACTTGTCCCCTTTACCTCTTTAAAGGTTTTTATGAATTTTGAAAAATGTAATTATTTTTTCCAAATATATCATTTTTTTCACTTTTGATAGTATTAATTTAATTTGAAATTAAAGACATCACGAAAAATATTAAATTTGAGTACAAACCTTTAACAGATAACTAATACATTATATTTATCTATTAATTTGTTGTAACTCTATAAATTACTCATAATATATTTCATTTAATATTTTTAAGAGAATATATTGTTTTTATTAAATTGTAAAAATATTGAATTAATATTTTGTTATATTTTAATTCAATTATATTATCACTAAAAATTAAAAATAATTTAATATAATTAAAATAATTTCATTATTATAAAAAAAAAAATTAGCATTCATTCAGAAATTTCTTCTCTCCTTATATGAACTCATAAGAGATATAAAAAAGTTTGAGAGTGAATTTTTTTATTTTCATTTTATACAAATCATATATGGGTCATATTCATGAAAAAGTTTTCATTTAAATAACTAAATATGGAGAATACATTGATAATAGTAGAATTAAATTCATACAATAAAAAATAAGTTGAAAATCATGACTTTAACAATTAGTTTTAACGTAGGTTAACCCGATTAATCCTTTACAAAGGTCATAAATTTTAATATGTTAACTATTCATATTGACAAAAAATAAAGGAGAAATTTTTAACAATTTTAAACCTACTGATTCCATATGTAGAATAAATATTTCAAAAAAAATTCGATTAATTTTTAAAATTAATTTTAATATAAATCTGAATAATATGATGAAAAATAAATTTTCAAAAAATAAAATTTTTAAGCATGAAACGAGATTCATTTTATCAAATGCCTAATAAAAATAGTAGATGAAATAATGAAAATTTTATTTAATAATTAATATTTATATTTCACTAATATCAATCACCAATATTTATAAATTTAAATTATAACTATAAAAACACATTTTTCTCATAATATATTAATTTTTTAAAAAACATCCAATTTTATCTTAAAATGATTTAATTTTGATTTAAAATCAATTGATAACGAATGAATTCATTTGACAAATGTGTTAAATGAAATTTTTTCATAATTTATTTATTCCTATTTATACCATTCAATTTTAATGGATATATTATAATTTTTACATTTAATTAATATTTTATTAGTAACAACAATTTTATTAAATTTGTTGATGTATACAACACAAGATATCAAGAAACTGAATTTATTTTAAAAAATATAGATCATAAATTTTTTTGTTGTTCCTGTAACATATATTAATGATTCCACAAAATCATAGTGAAATCATCCTACATGGATCACCATCGGCCAAGATGAACAAGATACATCATATGAAGATGATTTCACCATGCTTTTGAGGAATCCTCATTAAACGATTGTTCATATAACAATAAAATAGAAACTTTTGAAAAAGGGAAGTAATTGAGGTAGAATTGAATTACAATGAATGATTTAACAAAATATATCCTAATGAGAAAATATAACTCTAATCCAACAGAAACTGATGAAAATCACTTATACATCAAAAATGATAATATGAGGTAGACCATAGAATGCTAGTTATGTATAGGCAGGATAAATTGTTTTTCCTTTTAAACATTTTATTAATATTTTATGAAAATATATACAAATAAATCATTAAATTTTATTCTCATGAAAAATTACTATGACCCATGGGGAAACCCTTATGTATGAGTAAATCATTTACCACTATGAAGTGTCCAAATGAACCTTATAAAACACAATAAAAGCTTATAGTTACTCTTAAACATGTTTAGAATGACTCCCAACACCCGATAGGTTGAATTGAAACATAAAAGAAATCAACTCACAGTGGGATATTATTACGCATCTAGTGGTAAATTTCTAGACTTATCTAAAATTACCAAACACCCCTAATAGTATATTATTCTCTAGAAAATACTCTTACAAAGCATATTTTCCCATAATTCCATGAAATCACTTGATCTAAAAAACACCCCTAATCATTTCAAAACACCTCTATTTAATTTCATCACATACATAGCTACATTAAACATAATATATGGAGAATAATTTGATAAGATTAGTAGATTAACCAGGCCAATTCCTGATACTTGATTATACACTGATTATAACACATACAGAACCTCTAATAATATCAAACACTCATGATTGACAAAGGGATCATCCCAAATTTCTATATAAATATATTTGATCATTATTTAATAGATTTAGACACACACACACATAGAGAGATATATATATATTTAAAATATTATATAGGTTCTATTTTTAATAAAAAATTAAAAACAAATCATACCCAATATAGTACAAGATGTTATTAATTCCCCAATGTAATATGTCTAATACCAAATAATTTTCCTCATATATAATTCATGAAAAATCATTATTACAAAATTTGAGATTTGTATAAAATCTAGAGTTTTAACTGGTCATGTTCTTGTTGACACTAAATCCAAACTTGAAGCATTACTAAAATCCTTGACATCGCATGTATGACACTGTTGATTATTTATAAAAACTCTAGGACAATTCCATACCTTCAGTGTAGTTCGTAGATCCAAACTTAATTGATTTCAAATCCTATTAGGTAATGTATTTTGTTTATAATAAACCATCACCAGTCAGTTAAAAGCCTTTGAATCACTTCACCACTCTCATCAGAATTTGATGCCCCAATCCTGAGTTAATATATAAATCAAAAGGAATGACATTAATAAACAACTCAATATGATTTAGAAAAGAATCAATATTTCAAAAAACATAATAATCTATTAAACCAATTTCTAAACATCATCTGCTATTATGCCAAGTTACTATCATCCCAAATTTAGTATCTACAAGTAATAAAAAAATTAGAAATTGATATGTCTTATTAATTAACACCCACATCTAGGTATCTTCCATTTTCAAATGTAATCAGGATATAAGAATCTAAGCACTATCACTAGACTCATTAAAAATTTATGTTTTACCTTTTAACATGTCTCTATATAAATTTACTAAGAGTAAAAAAATAATATATAGGTGATTAGATCATTTATAATGTTCTCACTACATTGAGTTTAGTCATTAAAAATCCATGATCCTAATCATGCCAAAAAATAATAATTAGATAACAATAACATTGATGATCCTCACACATATTTCTCAAATAATCCCAAATTAGGATCCTTCATCATTACTTCCTTGTAAAATCATATGAAGGAACAAACATAGATCAATGATTTCAAGAAAATTTTGTATATATATGATGCCACATCTTTCTATAGAGGAACACCTCCAACCACCTTCATGTCCTAGGTTAACAATGTCTCACGTTTCCTATCAACTAAACCTTGATCATCTACATCCCGCAGACATCATTTCACATTGGTCAAACTGTAATGATCTTAGATACAAACATTTATTTATCATGCATGCTAATATTGGGTTTAATAATACCATGAAATCTTGTACAACTGCATCACATTACTTACATTAACTCACTACATGGCCCATGTTTCTTTATATTGAACACATATTTGTTGAACATTCCCACCATCACACAAATTTCACACTCAATCCTTCTATGATACCTACCTTCTCCCACTATAATATAAGTACCATTATCAGTACCTATCTCATTATAGTGTGGGAAATTTATTTCTTTTTTAAACATCGGGTGAAGCCACTCGACCCCTCGATGTATGACATTATTAAAGGTAAAAATAATTCATAATAAATTTTATAAATGGAAAAAAATCCACATTCAAATATGAAGACCATATGTAAAAATAAATAATCTCACGACCACAAATTTTCTTCTCCATCATATTAGAAATATCCTGATGCACCAATGACTTTTCAATTAGGTATAAATAATCAATTCTATAATACATTTCATGTAAAATGAAATAATAAAAAAAATTCACACATTTGTAAGATATCATGTTAATGCGATACGAATTTTTAATATGCATTGTAACATCAACCCATGATTAACATGAGTTGCACTTTTTAATGATCTAATTTGAGAGGTTTCCCAAAATCCACTATAACATGTCTTAAATGCCACGAAGGCCCATCACACTTAACCGAGAACCAATATTTCCTTACATTGGCTAATCTTAGGTCACACCAATTAATGTTACATGTTGGATAAACATAGATAACACTCTTTTTACCAATTTTAATAGAGTATTAATCAAATAAATGATAGAATGGTGACAATAAGCCCCATTTATAGAAAAAGGAATACCCAAGTACGAAGACACATTGTTATATCCCATTTACAATCTAACGTTTATTATATGTACAAATATATATTATTTATATTTTGATTCATGTTAATGTTTTTGGAACTTTCTCATTATTAATTTTCATGAAATGTGAGAGTTTTTCTTGACCCGCCGTTAGTGAAAACAATGTTACATTGACTTTTATATCCTATAGAATATTTTAGTTTTCCTTCATGGTTGAGACATGTTTAACTAAACCGTTTGACTAAACTATGTAGTGCTATCATGGTGTGTCCAATAGAGGGAACACAATTTGATCCTAGTGTGGTAGACAATGTGATGACTGTTCAATATGACTATATATATTATATATAGTAAATCGCCTTTTTACCCTCCATAAATTAAATCCCCATGGTTTTTCGTCTTCTCTCATCCAGTTTAGTAGCTCATGCTACCTATCCCCTTCATCAATTGTATAATATGAGGTGATTTTATGGGTCGTCATCATGATTTAAGGAGTATTATTTAATATAATGTCCATTTTACTTCATTTTCTCTACTTATTTATTATTTATATGTATTTCTATCCAAATATTGGTATTAGTGATCTAGGTTTTTCTTGGACTAATTTTTAATTTGGTTTTTCAATGTATTAAGGGTACTTATAGAAATCTAGGTGTCATTCATGCCTTATTTTTGTTGGTTTAACCCCATGTGTTTTGGAAGTAATATGTTTGCTGTTGTATTTTCTGTTATTAAAACGTTTAAATTTAAATCTATTTCTAGATTACTTAATTTGACCCTTCCTTTCTTCTATATAAAATTTATAAAATTTATAGCTAAATATTATTTTGTGGGATGTTGGATTCCTTATATTTCTATTCTAAAAAAAATTTTAATATAAAATATTCAGACCATATTCTTTTTTATTTTCCAAAAATGATCCTATAAATTTATTTTCAATGGAAATAGTATTTTTTAATTTCAATGGTTTCCAAAAGAAGTGGTCGTAATTTTATAGCTATGTTTATTTGACAAAGTTGTGATGGGTTTATCATATTATTGAGCATTCGTATGATTATATGTGTTACATGGTATTTATCATATTATATTTTTCGTAGATAATTTTTAGAATTTTATTTTTAATTTATATTCTAAAGGACGAATTTCCACTTTTTAAAATGGGTTTTATTGATGTTCAAGAACCCTTGATGAGAGATCATGTATTATTATTTGTCACTTATTCATTTATTGATCATATTGTTTGAGAGTTTATTTGTCAGCTCTATTTTCTTATATCATTGGAAGTTCATATATCTAAGTAAAAGATATGGTTTAGTGATACCCAAGATTATATTGTTCTATTGGTAAGGAATTAGGGTATGGATTGTTTGTGTAGGAAAATTGGGATGGATTATATAGCCCATGTGGATGGATTGTGTAGTCCTATTAGTCTAATAGTGCTACCAGGATGAAAATAGGTTTATATGTCTTGCTAACTATTCAGAGAAACTTGGTATAGGATCACATCATTTCATAATATAAAAATTACCCATGATGTATATTTATATATTGAGATTGAGTTTTGGGGATTCTACAAATATAATTTATTTTCAATCCATTTTTGTTTGTCTGGTTTAGTGGAATTATTTTTATCATGGTTTTTTAAATGTATCAGACACGTTACAAAGATGGTTCTCTTTTATTTATATTCTTTCCTTAAATTTATTACACATTTTTCCTCTCAATTATTTTTAAATGAATTACTCACCTCAAAATATATGAAAAAATGGATTTTGATTTTATTAGTAATTTTTTCATTCTACAACATTATGGTCATAGGTTTTTACATTATTTATACAGTGGAATCTAAACTTTTGTAAGAATGGATATTTGAATGGTTTTATTCTGAAGATTAATATGGAATGGTTTCAAATGGTGTTGATATGTTATTTGTATTAATAAAAGTTATATCTTATGAAATTACTTTTATTTCATACTATTCTTAGATGGAAATTATTTTAGAGGTTATGTTTAGGGTATTAGGAGGATACCAAATAGTGATTTTTTTCAATCACATGTTGTATTATAGGTTATGTTTAGGGTAAAAATGTATAGAGATATTATTTTTTGGATTCCAATTTAGTTATATTAGAGGTGGTATGTAAAGAATCTTCACATTTAACATGGTGGTTGCAAGATATTTTTTTGTATCTTGTCCCATTGTTTTATCCTTGCCTGTTTGAAATTTTGTTCTACCTTCCATTTATATTTTTAATAATTTTTTACTAAACAATATTATTAATTTTTCATTGTGTTATATTTTAAGTTATTATTTTAATTACTTATTGATTATGGGTGATGTTTATTTATTTATTCATTGTTTGGTTTTTGAATTTAAGGCTCATCAGTAAGTTCTTGATCAACACAATTTGTGATGGAAATTGAGTTAACATGTATTTTGATGATGTGCGACTCTTGACTTTGAAATTTTATCTAGGTTAATTTCGGGATAATTTGGAATTAAATTTTATATTTTATGTTTTATATTTTAGAATGATGAGTTATTTTGATACAAATGATATGTTTTTGAATTGAATTGAAAAAAAAATACAAGGGGAGTATGGTTACCATATAAAATATGGAATGATATGTTATGAATATGTATCCGAGAGTAGCAATCAATTATTGGTACTCAAAATTTTACAATATTTTTTTCCCGACCATGTGGCCAAATAGTGGATAGTTTTGATTTTTCAATTTTTTAGTCTTCATTTATTTGGGCTTCTGAATTGATTTCATTCATCAGTAATATTAATTTAACATGAATTTTATTGTATTAAATAAGTTATTTTTTCTATTATTGAAAATTATTGGGTGTGTTTTATGATTTTCAAGGGATATAGTCAAATGTTATAAGGATAAACTATCTTTGTAAAATGATTTAATAACAATAATGAGATGTTTTAACGAATAACTTGATCTTCTTTATATGTTTGTTTTTTTAAATTTCCTTAAATGTAATTTCAAATATTATGAATATAAAATATTATATGGACACATGATGAATATTTTTAGATAAAATTATTATATAAAATATATAAATTTTTTCATTTTCATGTTTTCTAAGTCTCTTTGAGTTCATATGAAATGTTCTTGATTTACGAATGTTATTTGGGGAGAGATTTTCAAATGTTTTAAAAATAAGACGTAGTTTATCTATTTTTTTTACATAATTTAAAATAGGTGATTGAGGGGATTGGATAATGGAAGCCATGAATACTTTTTACATTTTAAAAATTACAAATGAATGTTGGATATATTTTTGCTAAAAGTTTTTGAAGACTTTTTTTTGAAAAAAAAAATATTAACTGTTTATATTTTAAAACAATATTTATTAGTTTTTTTGTTTTAATAATCTGAAGGGTTGTAGTTATTCATTTATAGTAAATTAATGGCAAAATATATAATTTTCATATACGGTATATTCATGGAATTGGAAACACCCAATGGTTTCTAGATATATAACGATCTTATAAATTTATTTATAATATAAGGTGTTCATCAGGGTGAATAACTAATGATTATTGGGAAGTCACATCGGTCAAGAGGATGGGATGTCTGTCTCATCACACCATACATGGGGGGATTATTTACTACTTCTAGAACCACTTATAGATCCAATATATGTCCACTAATTCTTTTCAAATACAAATATAGTATTTGTTTTCCTTGGAGTTGAAATTAATCCTTAACATATAAAATTATGAACATGTACATATATTATAGGTTCTATATAAATGGAACCATTTATATGTATCAGCGGTTCACTATAATTTTTTGTCATTATTTTGTGATGAAATACTTGAATTAATTATGGTCTAAAGTTGAACAACATGGTACTCTGGAATGTGTTTTTTTATAGGTAGACAATTTTTTTTTGATGTTTGGATAAATAGCATGATGCTGTTTATTATAAATCATCATGAATTGAGTTAAATCCAATGTAGTTTTTTTCTATATAATGGAATGTTTCATACCCTTATGGTCATTTGAAGAGGGACATACCATGAATTTTAACATCATGAATCATGTATATCTGGGAGAAATCTTCATTTAAAAGGATGAAGTGGGACTTATACATGGATGGAAGTATGTGGTTGATACCACTTGGTATGTTCCCATATGATATTGGATTGATCTCACTATAAATATGTTCCTATGAATATATATCCCACTATGATTATTGGACAATGAGTATGAGATGGAAGGACCCATATGGAATACTATCATATGGGTGGTATTATAATATTATTAGGATAATTACCAAATTTTGATGGTATTGTGGTCAAGGATTACACATAATAATGAGTTTTATTGTTTGATCCCATAGGGGATATGGATCTACGTTGTTGTATTTATCTCATAATGAATATAGATTGGGGATGATTACTCCCATTGAGAATATCTCTTCAGAAGAATGAGATTAATGAACATGGGGTGAGTGTATCCATCTATGTGGGACTCTGATTTTATTAGGATTATGGACCAATAAGTATTCTTGTATGCTTTGGGTATAAAACTAATAATTATTTCTAGAAAGAAAAATATATATTATCCTAGTGGCATGATAATAACTAATAACTAAGACCACACTATCCTTTCATTATTTGACAATCATGAGAGATTGGAACATACGCCATTATATATAATCATAATTGGTTGGAATAAATTATTGTAATAGAAGACGAATATTGGAAATCTTTTCTCAAATAATAATAGACAAGGGAGGGGTTATAGAAGGAAATGGGGATATTTCATCCCACAAGAATGTCTAGGGGCTTACTAAAAGATGGATTCCTTCTAGGAACAGATGCCCCATCTACTAGTGGAAGATTCATAATATATGAAGTTATCTATCAAGAAATATTATAGAATTTCTACAAATGGGTTATCTATTACTAGCTTATTACATGTTTCTAAATCGAATTTTTGGATTACACATCCTCTATTGGAAAAATAAAGATACCAAAGCATCCTAATTATTTTCATGGTTAATAAAACATTCTAAGGGTTAGAACCACTACTTAAGCTATTTAGTTTCCCACTACTTCCTCTAGGTTTGGGGAAATATTTTCCAAGGGGATGTATAATCACAAATACTATAAATACAAGATACATAAGGGATGATGATTGTGGAAAACTTTTACCAAGGTAATTCATGATTGAAGGAGGAAATGTTGGTGTGGTCCATACATTTATCATGTGGGTCTAGTGTATTTAGATTATGTACTAATAATTGGATATTAATATATAAAAATAAGGAAAATTAGTTCATTTTCATTGAATAATAAAAAGCCATGAATTAAATATCATAAAAGATACATCACCCTTGTGGTATTTGGGAAACTAAAATGGTTTCACCCAAATAGTACAAAGTATAAAATTGTTGATTCTCAAAGATTATTGTTTGGTGAAGTTTAGGGCACCTAACCAATGTGATATTAGGGAAAAATTTGTGGAATTCAATCATGTGAAACATGAGTGAAATAAATAACTCTTCCCATATGTATCATTGTAATGATGTGATAATGTATATTAAATTACATTGGTAAAGCTTCCCCACAAAAATTATGGTTCTCCTAAGATTATTTTAGATGAGTATATCCCATTTGTTTGGATAGATAAGGATACTTCTCCCTACTATTCATGTAAAAGGGAGAAATTGTTTTCTAAAAAAGGTTTTTAGTTTTTTAGAATCCCTAGGAAGTATAATACCCTACTATTTGGTTAATTACCTTTTATTTTAGAGATTAAATTATATATGTGAGTGTTTAATGGAATTGGGTGAGAGGGTTGGGTGATAAAAATTCAGGTTTTCACTTTTTCTTCCCAAATATTCATATGAGGATCCTGAGGATACTTTTTGAAAGAAAATTGAGGAACCTGGGTGAAGGTGGAATCTCATTATAGTGGATTATATAGTTTGGACTTTTTTGAGTTAACTAGTCATTCTAATTCCATAAATAGGGTTCCATTTGGTTCACATCAACTATTTTAAGGAATATTTCATTGTAATTACCTAATATTTTTTCATCATGTGTTTTATGTACTCCTATTTAATTAATTCCTTCCATTCTTAGTAAATGATGACAATGAACAAATTCCCCCACTTAATAAAGGGTCTGATTAGAATAATAAGCATTTAATCATATGGTAAATGTAACAATAGAACAAATTATTTATTGAAAGTGACTAATTTTATTATAAAAAACTAGAATAAACCATGTTTTTGGTTTATTATTTTAAAATGATCAATATATTATCATAAATGGTTCATGAAACCAATACGACTAGGTGCCTCACATACCTATTGCATGTCTCTCAATTGTACATATTAATATGGAGGGGCAGTTGTACCTCCATTTGTATTTCTGGATTTATCTAAATGAAGGATATAATACATATAATATAATCAATTATATTATCCATTCTATACTTATGTATGAATATTTTATTTCATTCAATTCCCTTCCAGTAGTGTTATGTCGTTTGGTACATATGTTGGGTGGAAATTTTATGTCGGGTGAAGCCCTTGTCGAGAGTGTGGGGTGATCCTATTAAAAAAAGTTAGATGAAAAGAGAAAAATCATGATCTGACATTAAAAAGATATCTAATATGAGACAATAATGTGAGGCCACCTAAATAAGTACCTTAGGTGAGTGAGTTTTTGTATTATCCAAATTCCACACCCATGGATTGGGTAAGCAACTTAGTCATTGAAAATTTGGACATATCTTCTTTTATACCCAATGAGTGGTTACTATGGTCCTATTGGATAAAATAAATTTTCATTATATCAATAGTTTTTATCTGATTATACCTTTTTGGGTGTGTTATATAAATATAATTATAGGTAATAATGTTCCACTTTAGGATGATTGAGATGGTTCTCGCATCAATGAAATGATCAGAGATGATGAATCTTGCCCATTGAACATGATCACACCATTATATCATGACTTATAAGGGCTTCTAAAACAAATTTTTTAAACTATGATTTATCAATTTCAATTCCCTTATATAGGATCAGCCTTCCAATATATACCCCAATTCGAAAATTATTCATTTAGCCATTAATATTTTTTAGACATGGGGTACTACTAGAGTGAATATTCATCTTAACAAGAATGTCACCCATAATACCAATAGGGATTTTTTTTAAATTTATTCTATTATTTAGTGCCAATGAAAGAAAAATTTAACCATTATTAAATGAAAAATGTCTTACATGTGATGTTGGTGGAAGGGATGGAGTATTCAATTGTACATTCACCAAGGATGGATATTCTACGAGGAATGGGTTTGGTGTTATTAGACGAACCAATGATGTATCAAAAAAGAATATTTTTTGGGTTTTTAGAATTTATGAGTCTATTTGGACTTCATAATTTAATGTCATTAATCATAAAATCTGATCACTGATATGGTTAGTCAGTGGTTCTCTGAGACCAAAACATCTCTTTTTTTACATGGGAAATTTGGCAGTAGACACTAGTATGATCAGAAAACTCGTAGATTCCCCATAATGGAGGATATTCATGGTGAATTTATTCCACCTTCCACCATTTAGAAAGATTTAAAGTGAACTTATATAATTTCTAAGGACATAATAACATTTTTTGAGTGGGAGTTGAAGAAGTTAATTCATCCTTATCTTAATGTCGGCTTTACTGTATGGATCAAAACATTGTTTCTCCCTTATGATTCACCGACTAAAAAGAATTGGGATAGGGAATACCCTACCTAGAAAAACATTTTTTACTTGAATGGTAACTATTAAATCCTTATTATGGTAAATATATGACATGGATATATCAAATAAGGCTACTTTGGAACACAAATATCCAATTAGCGGGACTTCAAGGTATGATTCCTAGAAGGTGTTTTTACATTATCATGATGATTGTTTAATAGAAAGGGAAATTACATTAATAATGAAATCTAAAATGAAATAATTAATATCAATTATTCTTTCTATTCATTATTTAAGTAGTCTCTATCATCTGCTGGGTTATGGTCAACAAGGTAATTCTCCTCAGAGAACATGCAACCCATTCTAAATTTTTTCAAGGGTTGATACAGTACATATCAAAGGTTATAACCCATGAAACAAAACACATGTATACTAGACATGATAATAGGGCTAAATTATTGGATATTGTAGGGGGTTTCTATAATAATGAATTCTCATTCTATGGATAAGATAATGGGGAACCATTCCCTATTTTTTCCTTCACTGCATAAATGAATCCCATCAACACAATGGTGGATGGCATCTTTGAGTCCACCATTTCTAGATCAGACTAGATTTCACTATATTTTAATGATCCAATAGTGAGGGTTAATGGTGCCCATTTTTTGGAACAAAATATGGAATATATTTTTCTAATCTAGTTCCAATGTTTTTAGAAGATGAAAAGATCTTCTTTATTTGATGCCTATAGTGAGAAATTCTCAATGATTCTGTGTTAATTTTGGCTAATATTGACGAAAATTGGTAGAAAAATACTGATTAATATTCCTCCAATCAATGCAAAAACTGATCTAACCCTATAATATTATCGTTAATGAAATGTATTTTATCAGAAAATGCATTCAAAGGGTGTCACTCCATGAATTTGTGGACCACCATTTCATTTTATATGGTAAACCCACAAGATACATTACATGATGAAGGAACAACAAATGATATTGATGTATTAGAGATGGGGTACTCCTATAATGAAGAAAAATACTTTATTATTGGATATTACCTTTTTAAATTCTAGCCCTGGGTTTCTTGGCCTGATTATCACATCAGCATCGAAACATATTTCTGTTGAGATTCATAAAATTAGTTATTGTCAAGATTATGTAGGTCGTGAACGTTTTGATGGAAAATCCTTGAATCCTATTTCAATAAATTAAATCCACGTGAAATATGGTGACATAGTGAGAAACTAAAATATATAATAAATTAGTATTCCTAAGGAAAAACAAATTCATGTTTATGGGGTTGTTTTCTTTTATTAATCACTTCTTGAATGAGAAACGAAAGAACTATATTTCCTAATCACTCGAACCCCTATAGCCAATGCAAACAACACATATAGTTGTGATCAGAAATTATTCATTTCTCTTAGTATATGTGTATTTTACTATTGGAGGATATATTTTATTAACCATAAAATCTTGATTATCTGTGGTGACTAGTGACTCAATAGTATGATCATTAAAAATTCAAATGGGTGAATATGAAATCTAAAATAATGGAGAGGATTTACCAAGTAATGAATCAATATATTATCAAGGATCCATCACTCTAGAAAAATTATCTTCAATTTTATTGAATTATAATAAATATGAGACCATCGTTCTAAATTCATGTTTCCAACTATTATACTCAACGACTAAGTTTTAGGTCACTAGAATAAAGTGATAGAAACTATCTAGTTGAATGAGATAAATACATTATTTGGACCAAGATAAATCTGTAAATCATAGTTTCCCTAAAAAATTAATTTATAATTATCATCAGGAATTAACTTACATATTATTGTGGGAAGATCAGTTCATGACCTAGCTATTTTAATGGACTCTTATTTTTTATTATTCTTAAGAAGACAGACTCTGATTTTTAGATTCTACTATCATCCTTATTTTAATGAAATAAATGAAAATTTAATTTAATATCATTTATCCATATATTTTCATATATATAATTTAACATTTAAAATATGTTTTGACTCTTAAAAAATATAATAATAATAAATATCAAATCATTAAACAACACGAATTGGATTAAAACCCTCAGTTATAATTCTTGAATATTTATTTAAAAATTACATTCTCCATGGCGTCAATTAGGAATGGGTATAGGTATAATATTATATTACTGTAACACTATAGTTGTTCCATATGAATGGATGATCTCATATCACCCATTTAAATGTGTTTATGGAAGAATCCAAATCAGTATGTCTATGAAAAAATGATGCACTAACGTTTATCTGAATTACAAGACCTAGTGAGAAAATATTGAATATTTCTTGGTATTATGCTAGCCCCTTTAATCTTTTAATATTTTCCTATTTAATTTCCCTAAAATTCTCCCATTTAAAATACATATGGTTCTTTGTGGTCTAGTATTGACTATTTTTCATTGGAAACCCTTTAAAAGTTTTCAACCTAATTTTCCCCCATTCATTTTCTTGACTATCAATTTTATGGGGTTATCCAAGGATTATGTCGAGTGATTAGAGAATAAATTTTTTTTCTGGACTGATCATATATATATATTTCATAGTTATTATCATTCATTTTTCCTTATGTAGTTTGAGGTTATCTGATTTGAACCAACATAAATGATGTTTAATGCTAAATTTATTTGATAAAATGTTGTTCTAGTTTTAGGTCACATATCATTGACCAAATACCTAAGAGAATTCCAATAGAAATGAAAATGTTAAATTGTTCATGAATTGAGAGACTAATTTTGAAGTGTAATATTCTAGAGAAATGATTATTCAATTTATGGTCTTGAATCTTGAACCATGATTTCATACGGTTTACGGTCACATGACAAAGACTAACAATGTTAAATGTAATTTCGCTTTCATGAAAATTGGTACAATACAAAAGTGTGTGAAATAAAGGGTTATATATATACATTAATATTTGGATTATATATTATTTAAATGAAAATCAATTGAGAATAAATTAGGTAGGATTGAGTTCACACTAAATCCAGAATGGGATGGTCAATCGTATTGAGGAAGAATATTGTTAGATGTTAATGGTCATTATATTCACACTGAATATGGTATGAAAGGTTTGATCATCATGAGAGATTCAATGTCTGTATGACTATGATAAAACAAATTTAACAACTATTTCTTGGTGTTATAGTTATCATAAATCATGAGTTTGTGGTAAAACATGCGATGAAACCCTAATGAATGAAATGGGGTGTGAAAGAAATGATTCCAATCATATTTAGATTAATTGGATCTAAATGAGAAAAGAAATGAGTTATAGAGATGGTATTCATCTTAATCATATCTAGTCTGGGTTGTAAATAATAATGTTTATAAAAGGAAGTAATGAACTATAGCATTCCACTGTAAATGTATTCACATAGTTGAACATTAAAGAAGAAATTTGGTTAAGCCTACATAATGGTATTTTCTATTTCATAATGCCCAAGATCATTTTTTAAAGCGCATAATTTCATAAATCAAGTCAATATCCATCATAATCAAAGGATGAATTTCTAAAGACCAATGATTAGAAATATAAAGAAAGAAGATGACCAACAATGTATCCAACCATTTAAAAGGTGTTGAATTAATTTGTTTGACTCACAATTTGGTTGATAAAATTGGTGAAAAAGATTTTTTGTATTTTAATAGAATCAAGAGAAGAGCTTAAAAAGATTTTTAGATGTGTTTTCAAAGGGAATCATGAAATTAAAATAATTTTCTCTTCAATTGGAATAGAAAAATTGTATAAAATAAATCCTTTTCAGCCCATCAAAATCAATAATTGAAATCAGATTTATAAATTGTATCTCAACTGGTAATTAAAAATGAAAATCAAATGAAGAGATGATGTTTGAATAAGAATCAATAATATTCAAAAATAGATTAAAAAGTCCTAAATGGACTCAATATTCAAGGCAAATTGTGATTTTTGTGAACATGTTTGAGCGTGAAATCATTTAGGATTTCCATAAAAACCACTAATGGGTCACCTATAAATGTGAAAGTACTTTTCACCTCTAACTATTGTAATTTAAATGTGATGAGAGAGATGTTCTGGTATATTAGGGAAAGAGGATGCTTTCTTTATTATTCCTTTGTCAAAGAGCTTTTGATGGAAACAGGTGAAAAGAGATGAGATAATATTACAACATTATGTTCAGCCAATCATCATAGTCAAGGATCATCATATTCATCGATCCATCATAATATTCAATTCATCATATTCACCTAGTAATTTTATCAGGCATGGTAATTGTAGTAGGATATTTTATTAAGATTTATGTACTAAGGTATAATGAGTTCTAGATTTTCTTGATCATAGTACATAAGATCTACATCTATTGTATTGGAAAATTAGATGTGATGATCAGAGTGAGAAGATCAAATTGAAAAATAGGATCTAGAGAATTAGAGTGAGCAGATGGGACTAAACAATAGGATTTAATTCTATAACAATGTCATAATGTTCATACCATTTTCTAGGTAGGAAATTGAAAAATATTTTATGTATAATAAATTTTTGGAAGTTGAAAAGAAGAACTATAAACAAGAGTTTTTAAAAAAGTATTATTTTTAACTCTATTTGTGCTAAGTGGGATCACAAAGACTTTTGGATTCCTTTAAAGTGATACATGAGTTCATGGATATATCCTACTCATTATATTATAAAGATTGATTTCAAGTGGATTTTATGTTATTGTATAATTTCGAAAATATACCAAGGTCTTATCTATTCTTCTTAAATGGTTAAACTTTGTAAAAATTCGTGTTTATTTGGATGTGTGGTTGAGTTATTTTGAGTAGGGAATGAAATCAATGACTTGAGGTGATGGTTTTTTTCAGGAAACATTTAAATAAAAAGTATCCCTGATTCACCCATCCCCCTATCAGTTATATAATTATTATGATTGGGCACTTACAATTGGTGTTGTACCATAGGTTCCCTTCACATATTCTTTAATTATGGATAATTTGAATTCTGTGAAAAATAAATATATTTAGGTTTTTCATGGAAATATTTATCATATCTGGAAATATATTATGTTGCCTTATCTTATGTCTGTTGGATAAGATATTCATGAAGCTAAAATAGATTTGGTTACAATTGTTAATTATAATTCTCCACTTACATCTGTTGATAAAATTAATTTTGAGAATTATGGAACGACCAAGATGGATCTATATTCGTGAATTTATAAATGTGAATTCAAAATAGAGAATGGTGTTTCCATGACCAATGTTATATGTGATAAATTTAAAAAAATATATTAATGTAATTAAAAAGATAACAATTTAATGTTATATATTTGGAGAATTATGTATGAAGATTTTAGGATAGTTGAATACAAATCTATTGGGGTATTCATTACAAGGATAAAGGACATTGTTATCACTATCAAATGTATTGTAGAAATTATAGGTGATTTATATTGTTGATGAAAATATTTTATGAATCCTTACTGATAATTTTGATACAAAATTTTCCTCTATATAACACAGAGAACCCGAAACATTATCACAATATGATTTTTCATATCACTCACATTACTAATAAAATGACAAGGGAGAAATTGATAAGGAAAAAAGAAAAATAATTGATAGATAAATGTCCTTCAAGGATGAAAAGAAGGAAATGTCAAAGAGGATTATTATTTAACATGAAGATGATGATTTTGATTCATAGAAATGAGGTATGTAATAAATTTGATAATATTTTATCATTAATTTCTAAAAATGTGAAAGTATGTATAGGGAAATACAAAGGTAATATTCATGTAAAATGTTTTCAATGTGGATCTGTTGAAATGTTTTTGGAATATTTTCATCAATTAAATAATGGAGATTATAATGATGAAGAAGAAAGAAGGAAAATATAATCATGGTAGAAACAAAGTGATAATTTAAAATAGTATTCCATTAGAAAGGATTGAAATTTCATCAAATAAAAAATAAAAATATTAACTTTTAAAGATGAAGAAGAAGAATATATTAAAGCTATGTCATAATAATCTATTAATTATGGTTTCGAGAATAATATTTTTGTGACGGTTACTAATGAATAATTTATAAGAAGCGGTTCTAAGGAAAAATAATCTCAACATGAATTTCATTTGAAAGAAGATTTGAATGAATGTATGAGATAGATCAAAAGGCTTGAAAAAAAAAGAATGTTGGAAGAAGAATGTTCCTCAACAAGAAATCAAGAATATTTTTATAATTAGAATGTGAATTTGTTAAAATAAATATATGATTCAAAGAAATATGTTTGGGAGGAAAATATTCATAATTAGATACTCGAAGTGAATTTGAAAGAAATATAACAAGAGTTGGTACTTTTACAACAAACATTATATAAAGATGGGATGTGAAATACAAGTTTCAAAAACTATATCACAAAAATTAGGGAAATTTTTCATGCTGAGAATCATAATAATGGTAAAAAAAGATAAATTCAATTCATAAAAATATGATGGAAGTATTTCTAGAAATATGAAATTGAGGAATTTAGGTTATGTGCCCATAAACATCTAAATTAGGAATTAAGAAGTTTAAAAAAGACCTGAATATAAAAATTCTGAATCCAAAAAAGTTTATAATAATTATGGTTTCGATAAATATAAAAGGAAAAATATGTTTTACATTGAAAATAGAAATGATGGTGGCTCAGACAATAAATACAATAAGGTTACTGAAAAACCATGTTTCAATTTTTCTCATTATGGAAGTTTTAGAGGAAAATTCTCATACTATGGATACTACAGGTATTGTTATGGATTTAACCATATGACTAACATTTTTTAGTATAACTTTATATATTACTATTACTCTATAGGTTATGAAAGGGAAAGGTTGAGTGGGAGTCAATTCACTCAAAATTAGAAATCTGAGAAATATATTATGAATAAATATGAGAAGGTTGGTGTGGAGATTGAAATTAGGTTCCATGATTTGGAAAATATATGTGAATTATGGGAGAAACATGGAGACCTAGAAAAAGAATTTCTTATATTTTTACTATCAGAAATAAATATTCTTAACAATTCTCATATTACTATAGTGAATAATGACAAGAAAAATGAAAAATCTCTTGTAGTTGAAACCACATTGAAAGCTACAAATGGAAAACCATATTATATTTTTTAGAGTGGGTTTTCTAAACAAATGATAGGTGATTTGATGTTATTGAAAAATATAAAAAACATAAAATATGGACCAATTTAATTTAAAAATGTTGGATCCTTTAAAATCATAGGTGTTGGGTTAGCCGTCATTGTAAAAGAAAATTTGAAATCCATGGAAACCCTATATTTTGATAGGATAAAACACAATTTTCTATGTGTATCAAAATAGTGTGATGAGAAAAAAAAATTATATATAAGAAATAGTAATTTGTTGTCAAATGTTAAGAAGATGGAATAATTTGTATAAGAGTCCAATGTACAAAAGGAAATGTGTTCTGGTTTAGGGAAATACAACTATTGTTACTTGAGTGTGGTGGAAGAGAATTAATTGTGGCATAAAAGGCTAGGATGCATGTCTCAATGAAACATGGGTATGTTTTCAAAATGAGATAGTATTTGAGGCATTCTATATTTTCCTAGATTAAGAGTTTGGTGTTGCACTACATGTCAGAAAAGAAATATTACAAATATGGTGCACAAGATAGTTGAGATTTGTTCAATAAAACTTATTGGTCATATTCTTCCATATATATGAGTACGAATAAGAAAAAATTCAACAAATGGTTATATGTACATCATTAATTTCATGGATTTAATTACTTCGATTACTTGTGTAGAATTTATGGAACATAAATTAGATGCATTTAAAATGTTAAAAAGTAGTAAAAGAAAAGATGAAAAGGAATGAGATAATTTAGTGGAGAATCTAATAACTGAAAATGGAGGTGAATATAGAGTTGAATATTTTGAATTTCATTTAGAGAGTTATGGAATAAAAAATTAGTATAGTTCCCCATGCACTCCTCAATGAAATGGGGTTTCTCTAAGATATAATATAGGTTTGGTGGAAATGGGGGGAACTATGTTACATGAAAATAGTTTTGCTCATTACTATTGGAGGCAAGCAATGTAGTAATAATATTTATATTCTAAAAAAATGTTCCTGTAGTATAGGATCATGTATAAATCCATATGAATTGTTTTATGTAAAAAAATCCATGTCTGATACACTCTAGTGTTTTCAGGATTCTATTTATTATAAAGAAGAAATGTAGAATTTATGAAAATAATGAGTAGAAAGGTGAAATTTAATTTTTCTTAGTTATGATCCAGATGGAAGTGAATAAAGATGTTTCATCAAAGAACCAAGAATAATTATTTCTTCAGATTATGTAAAATTAATTCAATGATCTGTGGAAGGAATGTGTATTCGGGAAGAAAAGGAAATTGAGCAGGATAATGAATGTTTTGAAAATGATTCTGATAAGCATAGAAACAATTGTAATAATACTCAATTAGTATTATTGGACTCAAATATTTACCTCGATGAAAAAGATACTCAAAAATATCATTCTAGAATAAGGAAGAATGTCGAATCTCATAATATTTGTGGGGATCAACATAAGAAGGTTCAAACAATAGGAACAAATAATGTTATTACTAATACTTCTTTGTAATCAAAAGTAGAGCCGAATATTGTGAAAAAAGAATTTAAAATTTGAAATGGGTTCAATCCATGAATTTAGAATTAAATTAAATTAAATATAGTTTTACTTGGGAAGTTTTACCCAAGATAGAAAAATTATTATTATTGACAAAAATGTGTTTCTCAGAAAAAGTTTAGTGAAGAAGGTGTAGTGATAAGAAAGAAATAAATATTGTTGGGTAATGGGTATTCAAAAATTGATGTTATTGATTCTGTTGAATCCTTTTCTATAGTATCATGATTAGAAAGAATCATAATTTATCTTTCTATTACTTTAAAAAATTTTCATAATATCTATAAAATGGTTGTTATATGCACATTCCTTAGTATTGATCTAGATGAAGATGTTTACATTAAAAACATATAGATTTATTATTTGAAAAGATGAATGTTATGTATGCATATTTGAGAAGGAATTTTGTGGGCTAAAAAAGAACCAAGTTCATGGTATTCCAAATTAGGTTACTTATAATGGAAGATGTGTTTCATGAATTTAAGATTTGATATGAATATTTATGTAAAAGAATGTCAATAGTATCCCCCCATTTTAAATGTTTACATGGATGAAATTATCTTTATGGGGAACGAAGAATGATGTTTTTAAAGATCTGACAGAGAAAATAAAATGGTTTTGGAAATTACCAAGCTATTATAAACAAATTTTTTCTTGGGTTACAAATTTTACAGAATAAGAAATACATTTTTCTTTCTAAAGAGAAGTATGATAATGAAAATAATAAGAGGGTCATCATGGAAATATACAAACCTATTTTCACACAGATTTTAGTTGAAATGAAGTTGAAAAAATATGGATAAGGAAATGAAGTTGATCCAAATCAATTTTGAAAGATGAATGGAATATTATTGTATTTGATTTCCTTCTGATATGAAATTTTTTATCCAATATCCTTATGTTAAATATTCTAGAGTGCTCCAACAAAATCACAATTACTTCCTAGGAAAATAATTCTCAGATACATCGGTGACCCTACAAATTTTAGATTCACATATGTTGGCTTAGATTTTATTTATTTTCTCAGTTATTCCAATGCTGATTTTGAGGAAAATATGGATGATAGAACATCCACATATTTGTGGAGTATTCTTTCTAGGATATAATTTTTTTAGTTATCATTCAAAGTAACAAAATTTCTTAACTCTCAGTATGGTGGATGCTTTGTATGTTTCTACCACACACACTATATTCATATTATATAGATGAAAAATAAATTAGAAGACATTTTGAATTGTAGTTACCATTAATATTGGGTTGTGATAATAACAGTAAAATAACAATAGGATTTGGGTTCAAAATTCATGTTCAAAACAAATTGATACAAATAATAATTTCATCAAAGAGAATTTAAAGGAAAATAAATTGTAATTTGAGTATGTTTCAACATCGAAACAAGATTATGACAATTTCATAAGACCTTTACTAAAGGAAACCTTTCTTAAATTCAGAATGAATATGGTTGTCCAACCTATTTTTAATCAATATTGAGGTATTTATTTATATCCCCTATCTCATATTACCTTATGATAGTGTTATCAAGTAAGAAAATTTAATTATTTAATAAATTTATCATTAAAATTAATGAATAAAAGGGGTAGTTATGGGTAAGGTTTGAATATAGAATTATAATTTGTGTAATCTATTAGAACTATTTTTCAGAGCGGTTATAGGAATTTTTTTAAGGAAAGGTGAAGAAGCTGCAAAATAAAGGAAAAAAATTTAAGGACGTTTTCATAATCACTTCTTTTGGACATTGTGGTTTTTCATTCAATGGTTGTTTTTTCGAACAATGAGTTATCTCGTGTTGGTTTAGAATTATTGATAATTAATTAATTTCATGGCAATACAATGTTCAATTATTTAAAAATCTTGGTTGACAAAAAAATCTAAATGTGGATATTGTTTAGACCAAGATGATGATAAAGGTGATTATAATCAAGGTTTCTTTTTTGTCAAGTATGATTTAGAACAAAGGAAAAATCACATCACCTTGTATTTGTTGAATTTGTGATTTATTGTTGTATTCAAAGAATCTAATTACCAATATTTGAAAAGTTCTATCATATTCAAGTAAAGATGGATGGAAGAAAAGTCCATCAGATTCACACTAAATCCAGGATGAGACATTTGATCATATTAAATAATAATCTTACTAGAAGTAAATGGCCATTATATTCACTCAAAATATCGTATATTGGATTTTATCACAAATGGAGAATCAGAGTCTGCATGTCTATTATAAAACAAATGTGTTGGTGTTTTATTGATCATTGTGTTCTCATAAATCATGAGTTTTTGGTAAAACATATGATGCAATCTTGATGAAAGACAGGGGAATAGAAAGCAAATATTTCAATCTCACATTGGATTGTTTTATTTGAAATGGAATGAAAAGTAAAAGTTGATATTTTATTGAGACAGATGGTATCCATGATCGGTTAGAAATAAGGAGGTTTCTAAATGAAATATTGTCACTATAGCATCTAATCATCAACATATTCAGAAGAATGTGATTTAAAGAAAAACGTTGGTGAAGCCATCGTAATGGGATTATCGAATTCATAAATTCTAATAATATTTGTGAAAAATACATTGTTTTTCTAATTGGTTTAAGATACATAGAATTAAAATAATTAACTACATGATATTGATGAATGAAAATTAAAGAAGATGATTACCAATGAAGTGAATCATTTAAAAAATGTAGAATTTCATTGTTAGATGATCATGTGGGACAAAAAAACATATGAAGAATAAGTTTTTTATTTCATGTAAATCAAGGGATGTGCTAATGAAAATATTTATATATTGTTTAAGGGGGAGATTAAAAGTAAAAGTATTTTTCTATTCAATTGGTATAGAGAAATCATATTGTATAAATCAATTTGAGATAATCATAATTAAAAACTACATTCATATTTAAAGATAAGATCAGAATAGGTAATTGAAAATGAAAATCAGATGAAGTGTCAAAGTTCTAAAAAGATTCTAGAATATTAAAGAAGGTTTTAGAAGGTCATAAATGAACTCAAAATTCTAGGAAAATCGATGTTTGGGTGAATTTGGTTTAGCTGGACTGATTTTAGGATTAATGAAAGAAGATCTTGTGGGTCACCTATAAATGGATATAGTACATTGTACTTTTTCTAACTGTTGAATTATTCAAATGAAGAGATATAATGTATGACATTATAGTGAGGGAATAATTATTCAATATTAATCTTATTTCAGGATGTTTCGAGGGAATGATGTGAAAGGAGAAGAGACAAGATCACAAAATTGTATTCAGTTAAACATTTTATTCAGTGATCATAATATTTTGTTGTCCGTATTAATATTCTATTCATCAGATTTGGATGCATATTTTATTAGGTTGGATAATTATATTAGGATATCTGTATTGGGATTTCCAGACTAAGGAAGGAGTTCTAGGTTTTGTTGATAATACTATGGAAGAGCTACATCTATTGTATTGGGAAATAAAATATAATGATTGGAGTGGGAAAATTTAATTTGGAAATTGGATATGGAGAATCAGACAGAGCATATTAGACTGTACAATCAGATTGAATTACATAATATATCCTAGAAGGTCATACCATATTATGTGTATTAAATTAAATAATTCTCTTCCAAAGAATACATTTATGAAAGTGGAATATAAGGACATGTTACATGTGTTTTTAAAAAATATTATTTTACCCTATTTTTTTCTATGAGGGAGAACAAAAAAAATTTGATTGCCTTAAATGTTCTGCACATTTGAAAGGGAATTTCAGACGCATTTTATTTCAAGGATTTATTTCTAGTGTATTTTTTGGTATTGGATCATTTCAAAACCATACCAATTATGTATCTAACCTTCTAGAACTCAGAACCATATAAATAGTTGTGTTCTTTTAGATGTGTGTTTTAATTCTATTCTATAGGGAATGAAATATTTAATAGAAGCCGAAGGATGTTTCAGGGAAACAAAAAATAAAAAGTATCCCCGATTACGTCCCTCCCACTCTTAGTGATGCAATCATCATGACTGGGAACTTACCATAAGAACCATTCCAAGCATAGTTCCTAGAATGATGTCCCCTATATAGTTTTGGCTCTTATGTAGGGGGATAATGCCTTTTATAAATCATAAATAGTCTTTGAATAATGAATATTGGTATTACTATGTATCTTGATGGAATGAGAATCTAGGCACATATAGATATTAGGAATAATTCCCCTTCAATGATATGACTTGTATACTAGGGAAAATGCATTCAAATTCGAGCATGGGTCTATAAATTATATATCACATGTTAGAATGTACATTGTAGATCCATCTCATAAATAGGTATGCTGAAATATTTAATTAATTTTGGGGTTAGAACTATGTTAGGAACTACTTACCATAACACATATATCATCACAATGATAACCGAGACACAAATAGACTTCGAGATGAAGTTATTTTCATAGATCTATCACATATGTAATGAGTATTCTACATTTTTGTTCAGAGGTTCTAATTGAATGAATTCCAAATAATTCAACATAAATTGATCTCTCATGTAGATATAAAGTGGGAAAAAGGGAATGGTCCACCAAGAGTATTTTAGAGTCATTACAGATGGACTTAAACATAAATGTTTAATTTCAAGAGGGAGTCACATGGGTCCTATGTTGTTTAATATTATACTAATAGTTCTTGACTATTTTGTTTCACATGATTATAATCCACATGAGAGGTATAGAAAATTGTATATATAGTGGGTAAGAAAGACCCAAGGTAACATCAATTACAAGATATGGGTTTTTTTACCCACATCAATTATTAGGATATGGGATGTTGGTATCACTAAATATATCTTCAAAATTAGAATCAACTACACATAGTTATTGAGATGTTCATCAAATAAATTTGAATAAAATGAAAGTAAATATTTGGCCATATAATTGTGTCAAATCTAATAATTTTAATGTTAGGTAGAATGGTCTAAATATTCCATGACTATGGTCTTAGAAAAATATAATAAAAAAAATTGGAATAATCATCTCAAAACATTAAAGTCAATGTATTTATCCCTTGGCGTGGTAAATAATTCATTATTTGATTATTAAAATAATATATTTAATATCTCAATAATGATTATTTTCTACAAACACCACTATAATTATTATTTTTTAACAGAAAACATTTTCAAGTAGTTTTATAACACGCATCTAGGACATGGGTGAAATAATGTTTAAATTTATTCCATCATGAATCATGATATGTAGTTTGATGCCTCAAATTTTTGTCAATGATTTGGTCCAATTGAATATTATATAACCAATAATTTTTCCATGCTTCTTAATATCATACTTTAGAGATATTAGTTCCATATAATTTAAATTCGTACCTCCAAGACACATGCTATGATGTTTAAGGTGATGCAACTATAAATATAATGTTGTATTATTTAACATCATGTGACTAAAACATTTGTATTTCTTTAGAATCCAATCATTGGTAGGGGTGGGATAAAGGACCCTGGAACACCCTAAGAGGGGAGGGGTGAATTATGTTGTCAAATTTTTGTTTTTAATGTTGTGAGTATTGTGCCATCATTGGTAAGAACTCATTAAATATTTCATTAAAATGAATGCAAGGAGATGACACATCAATTTTCAATGTTCACCATAAAGGGCTATGTCCAAGGAGAAAATGTTGACAGTGTGTCGGTCATACCTAAATCCAATAATATTCACAAGCTTTTAAGTATAAGCGTTTTGTCACAATCACCCTGTTCCAGGAACACTTCCCATAAAAAATCATAGGAATAGATCACTTCTTCCCTCAGAACCCTTTCATAAACAGCCCATATCTCACTACTACGAGAGTGGTAAAACTCATTTTATCTATATGAAGGTCACTTCAATAGATTTGCATTGATGTATTTATCTCTGTCCAATACGAGACACTATTTGAATAAAATACCCATGTAGATTATCAATGAAATACTTGACCACTCAACATTGATACTCAAAGAAACCCTTCACAATACCCCTTCACAAAGCATAACCCTTCGTAGAGCTCTATGCATCACAGAGCACAACCCTTGGAAGATCTCACTGCCTCGTGGAGAAACCTACATTGAGAATATCAATAAGACAAAGAAGAACCCCTTGTCTGCATGAATATCACCAGGTTTATAAGCTTTGCAATCATTCAGGACATTGAATCTCTCTTCTCGAAGATCAATCTCACTTAGAACTATCGGCTTCATGGTGCTCCCCTTGCTTCGTGCAGTCAATGCGATCCCAAATCGTCTGTCTAAATAATCATCCAGAATGAAAAGGGTTGGCCTCTTATTTATAGTCACGGTTGAACATGGATCTCCACTTCTCAAGGAAAAAAATTTGGAACATCCAAAATCACCTACATAGCGGTAACATTATCACGCAAAGCTCTTCTGAATTTTCTAGTTTTTAGAGCTCGTTATAACCACAAATAAATAGCATCTCAAATCATAATGATTCATTTCATAGAAATCCTCATCACTGTATTCGTGAAAACCATGCCTTTTCTATAAAAAATAAATGTTGATTCATAAAGAAAACCTTCCATAAATTTTAGAGATCAAACTCTCTTTATTGAAGAGGTCACCATCTTAAAATATCTTATTACATGACTTGTATGATCCGTTTCCCTGAAATATACTTAATAATCCATTAGAGGATTGACAAAAAATAAAAACCATGCTCATTTTCCATTAAAGATCATCCTTGGTTCCATCATGGGACACACTCACCATCCATTGAAACCAAATAATACGATCCATTGGAGTAGGCATAATATATGACTTACAGTCCCTCCAACATTAGTTCATGTTTTTTAGGATTCTTTCGTATGTATCATTTAGATATATAGAATCAATACTAGTTCACCATGGAGGAATGAATGATGAAAATCATTCTTATTGATGGCTTGTGCTACTTAGTATTGATGGGCATCCATGTTTTTTTGGGTGCACACCCTTTACTCATAATGTCAATCCAACTCATTTAGTACCATTTTAGAGTACTCTTTTATAGAAAACAAGATGAAAATAGAAATGTAGAGTAAAAGTATTTTTATTTCAATAGGTAAGATAGATTATATTGAAAATAATGGGGAATATTGGGTCATTTTTCTATTCATATAGTGTTGAGACCCAGTTTCATTCCTAATAAGACTTTGAAATATTTTTAAATATTAATCCATAGCCAAGAGAAAAGGCAATGTGCGCTTCCGAGGTCCAGGGTGACCAGAATTAAATTTATAAGAATAAAATATATATTTTATATTACACATGAATATATATTTAAATAAAACTGGATAAATATTTAATGTTTGTTAGTATTAAAAATAATAAAACCACGATCAGATTCAAAATGTGATGTTTCCCCTAGGCGTGACATAAAATAAGTCGGTGTATGATGTTCAGATCTATCTATCATTGGCATATCATTTTATTCAGTTTATCTAAGTAATTTAATTAATTAAATTAAAACCCCTAAACCAAAATAGTTAATATAAATTCATATTTTTTAGAGGTTTTTTCTTATAATTCCCTTTTTCCAATGATGATAACTCCCTTCCCCACCTCTCCAACTTTGAAAAACGAAGAACGATGTAAGATCACTAATTCTAGGGGGATCAAAGAGAAGAAGATCCTCCTACATCATTAAAGAACATGTTATATGTCAATGAAGTGAAATGGAATCTGGGTAAGACTCATCTTTGAGGTTTCTATACCTCTGATTAAATTCTGACCATGTTGTTAATTGAATCATCAACCTGCACCCCATGTTTTTAAACTCTACATGTGCCTATACACCAGATTCCTATTGTTTATCATTTTTTCTTACCATGGTACCCAATTCTCAATCACTAACCAACAATACATGACTGATGATGATAAAAACCTATGTTTATGGGTCTTTTCATCCTTTTATCTTCACGTTTTTTTACCATGGCATCCCCATAGATTGTGGTTCGATAATTTTTAGGTGACCCGAGCTCGATCGGTCCCCCAAAATGAGATGGATTCATACTGATCTGTTCAAATGTTGATAGTATTGAGATCAAGGAATAAATCTAGAGATTACATGGCATCATGATGAACAATATGGTGGTTTCATGATGATCCCATGATGAACGAAGCCACAATGATGCTACGAAGATCACACCAAACATTAAGTTTTGTTTGAGGATGATTTGAAACGAACGAAAATTAATTTCAGTGATCTTTGGACATATCAATTAATTTTGGAGCATTTTTAGGTGATATTGAACACATAGAATTATGATTCAATTCATAGGGAAGGAATCACCCGAAATGTAGATTTCTGGAAAAATTCTCAACTACAATCCATGGTCAATGAAGAACATAGGGTGTGTAGCCCTCCCTCAGTGGTGGTGCTATGTTTTGGGAAAAGTTATGAATGACATAGGGTTTAATTACCCTGACATGTCGTGTAATACCTTCCCTTGGAAGGAAACCCATGTAATAAAACACACGACCTTGTGCTGAGCACACGGACACGTCTTGGCCACACTGACAACATCCAGTGTCGACCAACAAGTTATGTGTTGATGTACATGGAAATAGTTTTTGAGTAAACATACACAACCAGTATACTTGACCTGGTACCTAGATGGGAAGGGAACACTATGTATCCCACCCCACCTGGAATGTTTCCATACATGGGATGAGACCTATGTACTGACCAGGCATGTCCGTACAAGGAAGAGGAGCCACTCGTCGTGTGGCCACCACAGACATCGTGTACTTATTGATCTCAACTAAGTGATCTCCAATAATTTGTATCTCATTCGTTTGACCTTATATTTTTTCCCATGATATTAGTATCCTAAGAGTATTTATACATAGAACATGATGGTTCCCTCAGTGGTATCTTTTGAGATACTATGTGAATGATCTGGATTAGCCATCCCAGAGACGACACCTGATGATAGAAGTGGCATGAATTTTCCATGCAGTGTGGCAAGAAATGACTTTTCCAAGTAGTATGGTGTGGAATGAATATTCCTAGTATCATGGAATGGCTTGACATATCCCCATAGCGTGGCACGTATCGACATTTCCCAGTTTCATGGTGTGGCTGGACATTGCATAGTGACATGGTATGGCTTGACATTGCCCAATAGCATGGAGTGCCTTGACATTTCCCAATGGTGTGGTGTAGTTTCACATACCTAAGTGCTCAAAAAGAAGGGGTAACATTCCCAAATGAGATATATCCTTGTTATGTGACCAAAAACCATGTGGGTGAGTCAGTGCCACCCAAAGCGGATAGTATTAAGGTGTGGTGATTTGAGCCCCATTGACTTGTACCTCATGGGTAGATACATCATGATGTGGGGAATCATAGATGGTTCATACATTATAACTGGTGGATACTCACTTTCTTGGGTTGTGATGTGATATGGAGATCCCCTCACTACATCATTTTTGCTTCTTTGACTGAGTATATATATATACACAATGTTTTAGTACCCACTCCTTGGGACTTGGTTACCCTCCTTCCAAGAGACTCGAAGACGCACAAGGTATGCCACATGATTTTTCTCTCTATATTTTCATGGTTGGATGTGTCTATTGTCCTGAAATATGTCGTAAATACTCGATTTGGGGTTAATATACTCACCGTCTCAAGATCCTTGTGTTTTTATAAGTCTACTTCAACACTCTTGTTGGGTTGAGATCCACTCTTTCCACCCTCATTTACTGTATCTTTTTCTAATACTAATTTTCTATAGTTATATCTCATAATGCTCTGCCTTCACCTTTTAGGATTGTTATACTGTGTATGTATATATTCACCCCTAAATGGGTTTTTCCCAAAATGTGTCATATCTCTTACAGACGGAGGACTTGTCGATCGTGACTATTTAGGGGTGTAGGGATATGGGATGCGTGTACCGCGTACAATGTTTACTCATGGGATACAGGATATTGGATCTCTCACCAGACTCTATATCACTGTTATCATCAGAATTGGACTAGATTCTAGTTTGGGAATGTATTTGTCCCAATATCTTGGTAGTTTTCTCTACTGAAACTTGCACTATTTAGACGCTCATGCATTCTTACTTTACAGTAGTTTCAACTTTTTCCTACCTTAACTCTACAAATTTTTACTGAGATTGGTGTGTGTGTCTGTATATTTTCTAATGCCCCCCCCCCCCAGAGTTAGTAGTGCCTTATGAACTGGTCTTTAACCCCTAACCTATGGATGTGGGCTTGGGGATGTAACGGATCGAGCAATGGATTAGGTATTGTCAAGAAACATTTGTATCAGATCAAGTTCATTCCTTGGGACATTGTCCAAATGTTACCCCTTGAAATGATTTGGTTGGATAAGGGAAAAATTTTTAATGTTTATTAAGTGAGAATCTCAGTCTAGGGAGTCTATTGTTGGTGTGGTGACCGACGTAGCCATTAACCAAGACCCAGATTACCTGCTTGCCAACGTGGCACCCTTAGACAATTGTTGCAAGGAACAATGGTACATGGATCATGTAGGACTCAATTAATTTAATGTACATCAAAAGTCAGATCCCAATTTTCTTTGTTATATATATATATATATACATTCTCATCTGATTTTCGTACTCATTAACCATTTTCAGAATTCCTCCATGATAACATCCATCCGGGTTCTCACTCTGGTTCGTGATGACAACTCAATGATCGATGAGGCCTCAGTTTAGGAACCATCATTAAACCCCCATCCTCTAGGTGGATAGGTATCACTTCCAAATCACATTGATATGTAGTTGGTACCGACATGAAAATATGAGGACATTCACCAATTGAGATAACTTCGTGAGTTTCATCGATAGTGACTAATGTGTTTCCGTGGTGAGCCCGATCATCAGGCGGTAATGGAATAGCTGGAGATGGTGGTTCATGTGTTTCTATTATTGTGTACCATGAAATACCCGATGATAGATTTGTAAAATAGCCTTTTATGCAGCATAGTTGGGTGATGGTAGAGCATAGATTCATAGATTCATGATTAGGTGACACTCACGTGGGAAGACATTCAGCAGATCTTTTAGTAGGAGTAATATCTATCTTTTTTGAACTCCATTTGGATCAGGAAGATTTTGGTGTATCAGTAGGGATGAATGTCAGTGGAAGAGTACGCAATGAGGTTTACTGATCTTACACGCTACTCCATGGATATGATCATATGTGGTTACTTCTACACCTGGATGTTTGAGAAGGGTCTTTGTAGAGAGATTTGGGAAAACATAGTGTCCCTGTGTATCCCCACCTATCCTGGGGCGCTGGAGTGGGAACATGTGATTGAGATATTCTTGGAAAAAGGGAAGTCGGATACCTAGAGCTGGTGATAGGTGTGACATAGCTTAGTCTTCATCAGCCATAGGCAGGTTCTGGAAATCATGGGATTGGAGACCCATTCATGATCAGACTCATGGTCATGGTTTTGAAGGTTATGGTCAGTGTATATCTCTAAGACATCATGAGGAGGACTGATATTATACTTGTTAATTTCATGGTAACATGTCCCGAGACTACTCGACCATCCGTACCGAGTATCCAAGGCACCTAGTAGACGGACCACCATGACATAGGTAGTTTCGTGACTAGGGTCTCCAGGTAGGGGATAGGGAGGTAAAACTGGTAGATGGGAGAGAGGAGGTATAGGTGGGGTATGGTGGTATGAGGTTCTTCAACTACTACCACCATGAGGTCCAAGCCAGGCTCAAGGAGGTATTAGTCAAGGCCTAGGATATCTACAGGATATGGATGTCCACGAACCAGTGACACAAGAGGTGATTTGATGTATGATTTGTGTTTACTCTACTCTTTCCTCAGTACAATTAGACATTGGTTCTAGCGACTCATTTATCTCTCGACTCTTTGTATGGGAGTTGGAGCTCCCAGTAGAGAAAATATCACACTAGCTACGCATTTATATTCATATAGGAAATGCTTCATCTTTATCTTCCATCTTCCAGTAGTACGAGAAATCACTTTGAGGAGAGAAGATTGTGTGGGACCTACTAGTCCTTACAAAGGACCCCAATGATGACATCTTTGGAATGGAATATATTTCCTTGGTTCAATTTCATATTGAATTCCACCACCAATTAGTCAGATTCAAATTCTCTGATGGGACATGGTTCTCTTTTTTTCGTGGAGACAGACCTCGTAGCAGGATAAGTGGGTGGTGTGAGCGATAGGTTACAACAAATAACCCTATAAAATGAGAGTGTAATGCCTGGTGAAACCAAATATTTTGGAATCGAGATCCTATCAGGTCTTTAGGATTACATGGATGTGTTATCTGAAGTTGTTTTGGGACTAACTCTAAAGTGGGAGTTGGATTTATGCATTGACTTATAGTGTAGGACTTCCCTGATATCTTCTACAACCGATATAATGACACCCACATAGTTCAAGGAGTTGAGGTTGTAGTTAGAGGGCCTTCATGATAAAGGTATCATCTGACTCATTGTGTCTCACTAGGCAGATCAGGTTTTTTTTTGAAGAAGGTAGATAAGAGTTGTCGACAATTTTTGGATAATCGTCGCCCGAACCAGGACACGATAAAAAACCTATAGCTCTTGTTGTGAATTGTAGACCTCTTCGATCAGCTATAAGGTGGTACAATGTTCTCCAAGATTGATCTTAGATACAGTTATCAGCAACAATGAGTTTGGGAGATTGATAACTCTATGTTGGCCTTTTGATGTCGCTATAGAAAGTATGAGTTCCTAGTTATTCCATTAGGTATGACAAATGACCTTGCCAATTTTTTGGCTTTGATGAAACCTATCTTGTAGAAATACATCGATCAGTTTTTATTATTTTCGTCTAAAAAATACTCATATAATACAATAAAGAGGATTAGTAAGCCGACCACTTTAGGAGAGCCCTTGATTTTCTTTGAGAGTATCATCTTTAGGTTAGGATCTCAAAATGACAATTTTTGATATAAAATGTTCACTTTAGTGAGCTTGTCATTTATGAGTATGGTATAGACATGGATTCAGTTATGGTATAAGTAGTGCTGGCCTGGAAGCCACCCAAAATGCATCATAGGTTTAGAGATTTGTTTGGGAGTGTACTAATAGAGATTTGTAGGATACTTATCCAGGATTGTACCCCCTTTCACCACTCTAACAAGGATGGGATAGTCGTTTACCTCTTTTGAGAAGTGCCATAATCCTTCTTGTATTTGAGGTAGAGACTGGTGAGTGTTCCAATTTTGTAGCTACCAGAGGAGGGAGTTGAGTTTTTGGATTATTGTGATGCCTTAAGAAAATGGCTCGGCTGCATGTTGATCCAATGATAGGCTGTCATAAAATATAGATCATGACATGTGATACCACCTGAGGATAATTATTAGAATCCTGATCAGGAGATGGAGGTAGTGGTTTTCTCCTTCAGAATGTGGAAGAACTATATTTTGGGAGAGCACATTGTTGTTTACTCATACCAATAGAGACTTAGGTATGACTTTGCTCAGAGATACCTGAACCCAGGACAACAACTCTGGTTGTAGGTATTGAAGGACAACGACTTCAATATCATTTATACTCCAACAAAGAGAAACATTGAATACAATTTCTTAGTAGGAAGTCTCATTCTCGCCTTGTCCGGGAATGATCAGAGCAATTAGCTTCCCTGTAGGTATCCCTGGTAGAGTAGGAGGGTATAGTTTTCCGTCATCGATGGTGATTAATACTATACTCCTTAGAATGTGAAGGAGTCTCAGCTGGGACATGTTTACTATGAGGTTATTCATGTTTAGATATTCATAGGGGCGGACCATATGAATATTTTGAATGCGGGAATAATAAGATCTTATTCGGTGGGAGAATAATAGTTCTAGTCATGCTGTGGGAGGTGGTGATGAGGGAGTTACATACTTCTCCCTTAGCAGTACATACCGGCATTGAGAATATGTACAATGATCATTAATGGTAGTATTGTTGGTCCAGCATGAGGCATAGTTATGCTGAGTTCATCTCCTGATGCATTACCTGTCAGTATGTGATGGTCGGACACCAGGTGCCGGTAGGGTTGTTACAACTTCTTGATATCCTAGAGTGGAAATCAGATAACATATCCATAGTCTTCATTACAGGGCTTACACACACAATGATGATCCATTATTCCATCTAGGTGGTATTGGACCAACATAAAATGTAATGACACATCTTTTCCACCAGGGAGAAGAGTTCAATGGTGAGTCTGGGGTAATTGTACGCCCTAGAGATTATCATCCTTCTTGGGGTACCCTCCATATTTGTCTCTGATCATGATGCGTGATTTACATCACTATTGGGTAGTGGCCTGGAAGAGGTATTTGGGAAGTAGTTGCTGATAAGTAAATCTTTCCACCCCCAGACTAATGGGTAGACCAAGTTAAATATCCAGGTACTAGACAGTGCGAGAAAAACAGTTTTTTGTGACAGGGTATTTGTGACGAGATTATTTCAAATTGCAAATAGTCCACCCTAGAGGTTATTTACGTTGGGGGGTTCATCCCATAAAAAATAACATTTGATTTGCGACATGATTTGGGGTCCCATCGCAAAAGGTAATGCGCTCTTTGGTGCTTGATGTATGATAAAGCGTGGGAGGGTTATTTGCGACGGGGGGATCCCACCATCGCAAATAGTGTGTCGGTTGGAGGGTATTTTTGATGGGACCTGTCGCAAACACCGGCTGTAGTAAATGAAGTTTTGCGATGGGATGGTTTCCAATCACAAAAGGTGTCTCAGCAAGTCACATTTTTCGATAGGACATGTCGTAAATATCCTTTTAACCACCACCCAAAATTAATGTTGTCTAATGTATTTTCGATGGGTCCCGTGGCAAAAAGTACTATTAGAAACGGGATTCTCATCACTAATAGACCCGTCGCAACTAATCTAAACTATATATACCCCCGCCATTTTTCATTCCATTCCTCTCATTTCTCACTTCCTCTCTCTCACTAAACTCGAATTTTAGAGTGAAAATTTCTCTCAGTTAATTTTTTTTATGGAGAAGTTATGTAGGCACTTACATGAATAGGAGGTCAAGTATAAAGGTATTTATATGTTATTTAATTTAGTATTTATTTAATTTTTATGATAATTTTAATAATTGTTGATTAGTTGTAATTAAATTAGATTTAAATTGTTTTGTTATCTTTATTTTAGTAATAAATAGTAATAAATAGTAATAATTAGTATTAATTGATAGTAATTAGTACTAATTAGTAGTAAATGGTCGTAATTATGCATAAATAGTTATAATTAGTAATAAATAGGAATAATTCTTAATAAATAGTAATAAATAGTAATTAATAAGAATAATTATTAGTAAATAGGATAAAATAGGAATAATTAGTAATAAATTGGAATTATTAGCAACAAATAGAAATAATTAGTAATAATTAGAAATTATTAGTAATAATTACGAATAATTAGAAATAAATAGGAAAAAATTGGAAAAAATAGTTATAATTAGTAATAAATTAAAAAAAATAGTTTTAAAAAGTATTAAATAGTAATAAATTGTAAAAAATAGTAAAATATAATAACAATTATGAAAATTAATAACTTGTAATATCTTGGCACAATTTCCAATGGATTGACAACACTCTTTCTACTCGATGACTCTTCTCCTTTCAAATTTCACCGACTTGAAACATTATAAAAATCATGCTCCTACGTATGCACAAGTTTGAATATGCATACGTAGGACCACATTTTTCATAATGTGTTCAGGCGGTGATAGTTAAAAGAAGATAATTAATCGAAAAAAGGGGGCTCTTTTGTCCGAAAGCTCATTTTTGTGGAATTTTCTGACACAGAAATCACAATGAAGAATATTCTCAGAGGCATTCTTATATATTCTCACATGCATGAGAATTAATATGCATACCTATGGTAAGATTCTTCATTATTATTATTTTTAAAGAAATTTGTATGTAAATTAGCCGTCGGACAAAAGCCAAGCTTTCAATCCACTAAAAAATGTTTATCCGAAATTAGTATTTGCAACAGAACCTTTTCAAAAGGGATCCCATCACAAATAATCTAAATATAAATTTTTATTTGTATTATCTGTGACGGGCCCATCTCAAATGGTATATATATATATTATATACAATTGAAAGCTTAATAGCGATAAGGCAGTTTCCTGTCACAAAGATTATTTGAGAATGGTTATCGCAAAAGGTTTATTTATATATATAATGTATATAATCAAAGCGTTATTTGCAATGGGGACCTTTCCCATCACAAATACTTGTTTTGTGACGGGACCTTCGCGAAAAATTATATTTGTGATCTTGTTTTCTGGAACATGCTATTTGCGACGGGCTCCCGTTGCTAAATCCTATTTGCGACGGGATCCCGTCGCTAGTATCCCATCCTAAATACTTATAATTCCATTTGAGGTAGGATATGCTAATAGCGTGCATGTTGGATTTCAATTGAAGCTAGGAGGATTTCCTAACCTTGCTGATGTTCATATAAAATATTAGCTACCAATCCAATATCAGCATGGAACATTTTGAGGCCCTATATGGGAGTCCATGTAGGTCACTGTTATGCCTGACAGAGATTGGATAGTCCTCTTGCATGGGCCTAGAGTTAGTGAAGGCGACGACATAGAAGGTGCAACTCATCAGTGAGAAGATGAGGATATCCTAGAGTGGACTAGAGTCAGATGCAGACTGCCATCATAAGCTCATAGAGTTTATTAGGGAGGCCATGTTTTCTGGAGAGTCTCATCACGATGAGGGATGCGGAGTTTCATCAGGGGATGTATGTTATACCCAGGGTTCATCATGCCATTTTAGATCTTGTAATGTATCGGTGAGGTTGCCGACCACATAGCCTTACCCCCATAACTAGAATGGATGCACGCCATCTTCCATGTGTCATATATGAGGAGATATATTCATGGCCCCACACATTATTGAATGGTGTGAAATAGATATTGTTGACGAAGACACCTTTCTAGAGCACCCAATGGGAATCAATGACCAATAGGTGTGGACCCTTCATGGATGATCCATACCTCTGGTTCACATTTTGTAGAAGCACTGAATCCTGTAAGAGTCTACCTAGGAATGGGAGATCTAGATGCAGGTTCAGTACCACATATTTTTTATTTAGTTTTTATTTTTTGAGATGAAAATATTGAATGAGGGAATGATGTAGATACCTGTTTTTTGCATAATAAGACTTTGAAATATTTCTATATATTATTCCAGAGCCATGTGCTTATATGGTGTGTGATTATGAGGCCATCGAAGCCTGAAATTAATTTTATAAAAACATTAAATATATTTTATATTATATAGGCACATATAATTTAATAATATGGGATAAGCCTCAATTAGTTGATCAGATCAGAAATCTAAACCATTTTTGTGACATGAATGTGGTTTTTCTGCTATGCATGACATAAAATATGTCAGTGTGGATGTTCTAATCCCTCACTCATTGGAAGATCATTTTATGTGGTTTATTTAATTAATTTAATTAGTTAATTAAATACACTTATCATAAATGGTGAATATAAATTCATAATTTTTTTAGGGGTTTTATCATAATTCACTTTCTCAAATGATGGTGACTCCCCTCTTATCCCATCATCCCCTTTGACGAATGAATAATGAAGAAAAATCATCGATTCTAGGTGGATCAAAGAGTATAGGATCCTCCTACTTCATCGAATATCATGTTCTAGAACCACAATGAGTGTGTTAATCTTGGTGGTGATTCTATTTTGTGTTTCTATATCTCATATTAAATGTTGAACATATTTCTAGTTGAATATTCAAACTATGCCCCTTTTTTTCAAACTCTACATGCGCCTACACACCAGATTCATATTTTTTGTCAAATGTAAATCCCCAATAACCCATTCTGAATGTATTCCAAAGAATTCTAGATTAATGACGATTAAAAACTTTTTATACAGTACATTTCCCCATTTATTATTCACATTTTTCAACGTGACATCCCTTTGGATCGCTGTTCGATGATTATCGAGCGACCCGTGCTCAATCTGGCTCCCATAATGAGACGATTTCATGCTAATTTTAAAAATGGGGATGGGATCATGAGAAAGGAATAGATCTAGAGATTCAATTGCATGAGGATGAACAATATAATTATTTCATGATGATCCAAATTAGAAAAAATCTTCATCGGTGCTCAGATGATCTGACCAAACCCACCGTTTTGGCTAAGGAAGATTTGTGATGAATGGAGAATCTTTTCTATGTTCTTTTACATATCCAATATTTTCAAAGTGTTTACAGAAGACCCTGACCATATGTAAGGATGATTCAAATCATGACAGAAGATTTAGTGGAAATCTGGAAATCAAGTAATTTTTTTGACTACACGTAATGTTCAATAATGAACACAGGGTGCGTAGCCCTCCCTCAACAACGACACTAGGGTTTGAGAAATGATTGGTATGACATGGAATGAATATCCTATGAGACACCTTATACTACCTTCCCTTATGAGGTGACCAGTGTGAAGGAACACATGGCCATCTGCTTAGAACACAGACAATATCCCTTGTTGACCAACACATTGTGTGCCGATGTACCCGAACACGGAGTTAGAGTACGCTGACACAACCGCAAGACACGACCTCATCCTCAAATGGTCTGGTCAAACCATGAATTCCATCTACATGATGTGTTCCCATACATGGGATGTGACGTATGTACCAACCTCATATGGTCATACAGTGAAGTGGAACCACATGTCATGTTTCAACATCACACACGATATACTTATTGAGCTCAACTATGAAATCTCAAATCCACCAAATCTCTATTGTTGGAACATAGATATTTCCCCATAAAATTCCTATGCCTAGTTTTTTACAAGAACAATGTGAGGGTTCACTCATTAGTGGAAATGGAAATACGATGTGACTATACCAGTTTGGCACGCCCAGAGAAGACACCCATTGATAGAAGTAGCTTGACTTTTCCTAATAGCATGACATGGCTTGACATTTCCCAGTTTCATCATGTGTCTTGGAAAATCCCAGTATCATGGAATGGATTAAAATTTCATAGTAATGTGGTATGGTTGACTTTTCCTAGTGGAATTTCGTGGCTTTTCATTGCCCAATGTCGTGGTGTTTCTTGAATTTTCCCAGTAGAAGGGCATGGATTGATATTTCCCTGTCGTGTGGAGTGGTTTGAAAAATGTAAGGGGTAAAGTGGAGGGGGTTAGCTTTGCCCACATCGATACATCCTTGTGACCCAACCCAAAACTGTTTGGGTGAGTCAGTGCTTCCCAAAGTGGATAATATAAAGGTGTGGTGATTTGGAACCCTGTAAATTGTGCCTCTAGGGAAGATGTGATGATATGTGAGGCATTAGAGATGGTTCTTACCTTGGAATGGATTGATACTCACCTTCTTGGTAGGATCAGTGTTCTGGAGATACCTACACTCCCTTTTTTGGGATTCTTTGACTGAGAATGTATATATATATCAACCATATTGAAGTACCCACTCATTGGGTCTTGGTTACCCTCATTCCAAGATAGGAGACGATGCATGGGGTATGCCACATGCTTTATGTGTCAATATTCTCAGGGTTGGATGAGTCTACTATCTTACTATAAGTAGAAATTTCTCAATGAGGAGTTAATATTATCTCTAAATCGAGATCCTTATGATTGGATGAGTATAATTTCACATTCTTGTTGGGTTGAGAAGCACTCTATCTACCCTCTTTTACTGTACCTTGTTCTTATACTACTTCTCATTAGTTATATCTCTTACTTCTCCCCCTTCATGTTTAGGGGTTTTTTAATGGATATGTATATAATCACCCCTTAATGGATTTTCTCAACATGTGTTGTGTCTTTTGTAGACAAGGGACAGGTCGATCATGACTATAGACGGGTATAGTGATATGGGCTGTAAGGACCACATGTGGTGGTCATGCTTGAGATATAAGAGAAAGGCTCTCACAGTGGACGCTATTTCAAGTTTTCATTAGGTTGGGACCAATTTCTAGTTTGGTCATGTGTTTTTACTTTTATTGTAGACATCACTATCATACCTTGTACAATTTAAAAGTTCATGTATGCTTACATTACAATACAACAATTGCATCTATTTCCTACTTTCCCACTTCAATTTTTCATCGAGTTGGTTGTGTACGTGTGTACAGGTTCTAAGGAAAAGGCCTCCCTGAGTTATTTGTTCCTTTGGTACAGGTCGCCAACCCCTCGTCTATTGTGGTGAGATTGGGGTAGTTACAGCTCAAGCCTTAACTTTGGATAGGTCTTCAAATATCATTTGAAGTATTATAAGACCAAAAATAATCAATATAAATTTGTTGGCCAAAGTTTCCTGATTTTGGCCACCATATCCTAAGGCATGTAAGATAGAATTTTGTTGAAACCCTTTATCTTTCCATTTTATACATCATTATAGTGGGTTTATTGGATGGAAATTATAATATGTTCCTGATATTTTTTTCATCTAAAATGAACATGCCTAATTTCCATTATCTATCAATATTTTATGGGGGAAACTAAATTTGTTAATAATATTTTTCCTCACTAAACTAAAGACATCCTTTGTCCCAAATTAATTGTGGGAAACAACCTTAAACCTAGTGGAAATGTAGTCAGTGGTAGTAAGGATTTCCCTAAACTACTATTCAATTTCATAGTGACATGGCTAATGAAATTTTTCCAACAATAGAAAACATAGATTTGTATTTTGTGTTATAAAACAATTCTGGGGGCTGCTGAATGAAGTCATAATGTCTCTATCATTCATTAATTCTCTTAGTGAACTTTTTATAATCCTTTTTAATTTTCAACAAAAATACCCAAGACTCCTAATTAGATGGGAAATCATGGTCCCTAACTGGTGAGAACTATATTCACATTAATCAAAACATATGTGATTGAAAAGTTTCCCCTCCTTTTATGAATCCAATGAGATAAATAAAATTTATAAAGTATTGTTTGAGAGATCTGTCCCTAAAAAATGGAAATTTTGGATTTCTATGATTAGATTCCCTGTTTTCTTGCTGAATTTGAGGGAATAATCACATTTTGTAGACATTTAAATATGGGTGACATATATCCATTTTTATAGTCAACACTTTTAGGGATATATTTGACCACAGATATATCATATATAGTTTTCATCTAATGTTAATACCACCCTAAGACATGCGAAGCTCATGACATTTCATTTTGATCTAGACCTCCAAAGGTTTTTCTCACTTTAGATAATTCATTATCAGGGAAATTCTATAAATGTGGGACACGAGTCAGTGTTTGGTATTAGGGTAATTTCCCCACCAACCCTCATACATAGTCAAGAAGAAGAATTGGATCATACTTTTGGATTATATTGTTATCATTCATCAACATAATCACTAAATTAAAACCAAAATTTACATTTATCAGGGATATTCATATTAGAAACACTAATTCCTAGACTATAATAATGTGTTTGTATTCCTCATATTTTCTGATACATAATTACCAAAAAAATAAGGAATAATGAAAAAAATCTTTTAATATGTATATAATAATGATTTCCAAACTATCCTTTTCTATTTTGAGGGTTTCTATTTATTTTACGATAGGGATTCTGTAAGTTTCATCAAAATATATATCCGATGTATGGGGTTGTACTAGAAAGAGAAATCTTTATAATCAGGTGACTCGATTTCCATTTATGATTTTTTATTGATGTATGATACATTAACTTTTTTTAATAACCATCCCTATATCACATTTTCTATTACAGACATGATGTCAATCTTTTGAAAGATGGTCTCCCACCATTACATGATATATATCAACATAAGATTATTGAGGATATATTATATATTTTTATTAAGAGAGATAATGTGGGAATCATAATGATGTAGAAATTTCTTCAATGTTTTGAACAAAAAATTAAAGGAAGTAAATTATTATCAGTAGATGAATATTGAGTCTCTATACAAAGAATATCTCTACCAAGGTAATGGATATTGTTCTCATTCCCTATATGATTCTTCTATACAATAAAGGATAGAAATGTTCACTCTGGGGTTTCCAAATAAAAAATGAGTGTATATTATTCAGCATGAGCCATTATCACTAGTGAAATAAAAATATTATTCATAAAACTATCAAATTAATTCAAAAAATTATTTTTCCACCATTATGTAACTCCATTATTATTGAACATGGTGAAGGGTAAATATTTACCTATATTTTTATTTATTATGCATCTGATATAAGAGAGGTGTACCCATATTCTTCTCAATTTATTTAGGGTTTATGATGGTGAAATTTCATGGATAAAATCATTTGTATCATGATAAACTTTCACTATATCGTGACATACTATAGAATGAAGAAACATTTTTCAATTAACCAGAAAAGAAAATTTTATGGGGTTCATCTTCAACATTTCATACCAGATCCTATTTAATATAGATTTCAAAGCATCATGATGATCAAAAAACTACTATAATTTGACTATAACACTTTAAGAATATCATTAAATGGTATTCTATAAGAAGGTACTAAAAAATAGTTCATGAAACACTGATATATAGTGCCATTTTTTTTAAATGAATGGAATAACTTGATAGTAATATATTTCATAGGATTCCCCTAATACAATGGCTTATTAATATTCATGACTTGAAAATATTTTTTCGTATCTCGAAAAAACATCCATTAATGAAATAGATTAATAGTTTGGTTTTTAATGATTAAAATATCCATATTGGGACTAGAAAATCATGATTAATAAAATTCTTAATGTGGTATCTCAAACTGATGAAAAAGTTTATCTTCTAATGCTTTTTTATATAGATGTTTTCATTGAGCCTCATTAGATATTTATCCTTGAAAATAATGTTGGATTTATTAATCTTATTAACATCAAAATCAACCATAAACATATGAGTTATATGCAATCATCTGGATTACAACTTGTAACCATGGTGATCCTTTGGTAGGCCCATGCACGGGGTCGATAAATTGGGATCATGTCCCATTATTCCTATGTAATTCCATGTAGACACAATTCAGTGATACTATATAGAATAATCATAAAATTATTATTCTCTAAAAGAAATGGTTTTACTAATTAATGTGGATCACTAATAGTCATTTGTGGCCTATTTTGTTTTTTGAAGCTGATCAATAGTAATAGAGGAACCCTCGTGAAATGCTATAGGGGTGTTTGTTTGATCATACACTTCTTCATACCTATCTTCAATATTATTAGGCGGAATGATATTTGAGATGGAATAATATGAGATTGAAGCATAAATATCCATATATTCAGATGATTAAGTAGTGGCATTTTTTCTCTCTATTGGTGATATTGGAGTACGTTCAAATTCTGCAAAAACATTTGGGGTATTATAAGACTCTAGGGACAAATCAAGGTAATTTTCACTTTTTTTTTACTTTTATTGTGGATATCAGTCCTTTCATTATTGTCATTGTGTTTAAATGATGTAATTCATATAATGATAGATGATGAATAATTATCCCAAATTGAATTTATACCTTTGATTTTATTTATTATGAATACCTATTCAATTTCATGTTTATTAAATGGGATAGTTGAGATCATCTCTAAACTATATTGAGCACTAAATTGATTAAAATCATCAATCATGGGTTGTTTTCCTTCTATCTAGTAGAATTAAAAATCAATGTATTGTGAACTATAAGATAAAAATGACACCATGTCAGCATGACATGTCTGAATATTTCCCCTTTCATAGTATTTGATACATTAATTGCATTATGGGAGGCCTATAATATGATGATTTAACAAAGGTTACCTAAAATGACATTCATAGTTGTATTCGACCGATCAACTATGAAATTAGAGTCATAGATAAGGTCTCTTAATTGGTATTTGAGATTGAGTCATTAAAGGGGGTTATAAATAATGAAACATTGAATTCAGACTATAATTGGTTGATCCCAATCGAATTTTCACTGAAAACTCATCACATGTCAATTTCATCTAGTTTTCTAGATACATATTAGTGTCTAATGTTTCCATTTATGGTAAATCCCATATATTTTTTCTATTAATAAAATTACTGCATTCCATTCTATATGATCAATATCTACATATTTTAATTAAAAATTAGGAGCCTCAAATTCTAAATTATTAGGAATTAACAAAGATTGCATAATTTCATCAAAAATCTCTTTTGAGAAATTAAGGTCGTATAAGATTGAAATATTGACAAGAATGAAAACCAAATTTAACAAGATAAAATATTTTTGGGCTAGTAGTCTATATTTCAGAGTGTGGTGATGTTCCTTGTCATTTGATTAGGGATTTGATGTGTTTAAAGATGATGGGTCTTGATCATGAGAAGATGTTATAGGAACAACTACTATTATTAGATTGAGCTGAAATAATATTCCCACGTGACTAGTTTAATCATATTTCATCATATATACAGATTGGTAATCTAAAATTTTTATTTTGGATGACTTTATAAAGATCTTAGAGCATCTACATGATCCTTATATGATTTCTGAAGTTTATACCCATGGGTTACAAATACATATATTGATATACCTGGGATGTGGTGAAGACATTGAGCTCGACCATGAATTTTTCTTCCTATATTCCTTCAACATTTGTGGATATTTCAATTGACTACTCATTTGGGTATGGGGGAGTACATTTGAAAAAAAAATTATCATAGTAGGGATCTATTAAATTTTTTTCATTAATAGATCCATAATGTAAATCATAATCTGATAAGGGTTCTATTTTGCAGAGAAGTGTTTGTTCTTCAAGTTATAAATGAAAAAAATATATGGGAGTTAGAAATATATTGGGTATAAATAAATGATTACTTTTATACTTTAATCATTCTAGAATAGATATTCTAACATTTAGAATACATACTCTATGATGAAGGAGTTTTCAATGATATTTTTTACATAGTTATAGAAGGGAATGGGTTCACAACTCACTGATTTAGCTATGACATGAGGATGCCATTTGTTCGATTGATTCTTATTTTGTTCTTCATGTTATATAATTATATTTAATTTTACCTGTAACTTCAACCCATCCAATTTATTCATCATGAGTAGTGTAAACACACAACACTTGTTCCAGTGTCTTGTGAAATTTCACCAAACTAGATTCAACTAGGTTATAAAGGTTATATTAAAAAAATACTAGATGTTGTGGGACAATGTTTGGAGAATGGAAAAATTGTATAAGAACCCACTATGACAAACATGATCATGAATTCTAGGATCCTGAAACTAAATTTTTTTTTCCCATAGTCCTTATTAAATAACCATAAACATTTTAATTTTTTGAATAATAATCATTATTCATTTGATCCACATACAACGGGAGATTTTACTCACTTATCACATCATGATGGGGATATTCCTACTTCTGTGTCACCTAGGAGTCGATATTGTGATGTATTGTTTGGGCCTCAGAGATAGAGTTGGTTAAAGCGATAACTTTAGTGTGATGGTTTTAGTTTTCACATTGCATGTTCTCTTCACTTATGTTTGCTGGAAATCATTGAGACATGGTTAGATTCACCATATAGAATCTTCAAATATTTAAATAACTATAGGGATATCATTAAACCCACCAATATATCTTACTAGAATGAGTAATATTTGAAAATTTTCATAGAATTTATCAATATAGATACCCAACAACTAATTATTGATGATTTAAATATTTAAGGAGTTAGTCAAACCCCCCAAACAAGAAATTAAATCTAAGAACTTATTTTTCTCACAATATTTGAATATATTAAAAGATATGGATTATTTTATTTCACATAATAATGATTTATTAATTAATAAATTATAGGATTTGATCCTATTATTCTTTGATAATCCTGGATGGTAAATAAGTATACTAGACAAAAGATAGTCCCTATAGAGTTTTTTAAAGAATATTAGTTTGTTTGATTCTGATTGTTTAAGGGATCATATTATGAAACTATACAGCGATATGAAATGTGTCAGGTTTTATAATTAATCTCCAATTCCATTGAATGATGGGAATATGATATTCCTAATATTGGATGGGGAAGAGTTTCATCTAACCATTAAGGTTTTGAATTTCTCTCAAAATACATAGTTTCTTGAAATATTTTCATTGATCCTAGCCAAGAATCATGTGAGTCAATATTGATAATGAGTTATGAAGATACAACTGATGATTAGGTATATTAGTAGGAGATGTTATGGGTGGATCTTGACATTGTTCCCCTATCAATATTTTCATTGGATAATTAGTAGGTTCAATAATGATGATGTTCACCAGACCTAGTTTCACCGATAATTTTAATGGACTGAACTCCTGATATATTTCCACAATTGGTTCTAAATAAATTGGTTGTTGAGATATCATATTGATAATATGTATCAATTGTAATGTTGTTCTCATAAGGGGATATTCATTTATAGGGAGATATCTTGAAATAGTATGGTGAGACTACTCCTGAAGAACATACAAAGTGGCGATATTTACTCAATGTAACATAGAATTGGGTCTCAAAATATATTTAATGTTTTCCTCATAAATATTTTCTTTTACTCAATGAAAGGAGGGTTATGTTTTTCATAAAATAGGTGAGGCATAGCGACACATTTTCCATTATATTTGTTTGAAGCCCACCTATGTAGTGGTCGATGATCATTTAATGGTTCTGGTAATTTTTTATCTTTTATTTTATTTCATATTTCCACACCTTCTATTTTTATTTTAGTGTTGACCACATTTTCAATAGAAACACATAATTCTTGTTCCCCTGTACTAGATTCATGCTCCAAAGAAATGAAATATATTTCCACATAGTGTGTTTTTTGTTTTATATATCGATTAAAAGGGTAGGATGGGTGATCACCCATGTGGATTACATCAAGTGAAATTTCATTATATGATAAATTAGTTTTCTAGTTGATATGTTTCATTATATTATATAATTTAAAGAGTTTGATGCTCTCTTTTATAGGATTCTCCTAGAGTCTTTTTAAATGGGTATATTTTTAGTGAGCCTCGATAAAATATTTTTTATATATCCATCCCAATTTGGGAAATGATGATCTATAAGGGGGAAGATATTGAGTAAAAAATACCTCATCCATATGGGATAGGTATTCTTTTTTTCAATAGGGAAAATATATTTACGCAAATTTTTTATTCTTGAAGGTGTATACTAATGAAAAATTCCCCAAACTAGCTTGGTTGTTCCAAGATTGATGTTGTTGTTGTAACTGTTTTAGCTTACCCTTTGATATTGCATATCATTTTATGAATATGATTTGGCTGTAATTCATGTTCTAGACAAGATTTTATTTCTACCAAATGTAATTTCATCACATGAGGGTTTGATTTCATCATTTTAGAAGCTTCATAAATCATTCCATGAGTTAGATTTTAGTGCATTTAAATGAATTTCTATCTACCTATTTAACACTTCTATAAATTATACTTGGAGAATATTCACCATGTATATTTTATATGGTGTGTAGAGTCATATTACCATAGTTTTTTCTAAATTTTTAACATATGAAGATATCACATTTTGTGGTTATTGTTGCCCATTGAGTGAAGTGAAATGTAATATTTCATGTTTGGGCCACCCTTTAATATGGATACTAGATGGCAAGTCAAATATCAATTTATTTATAATTCTCATAGAATTAAACATACATGCTTAATATTGTTATACTACTCTCAATTTTATCCATCATATGACTAATATGGAATCTAATTTAATGTGACCAAAAAATTATTATACATCAATGATGAGATATACATGATCATCATAAGGAAAAAATTTCATTTTATTTTATAGGGTGTCATCCATAGATTTAGATCCACAGATCTACGAATTCCATTGAAAAATTATTTAGAATGATTTTCTGAGAGGTGAACAATGGCCAAAACACGACTACGGTGTATTCTTCAGCTATCTTTTTCTCATAATAAATGTTTTATCTTTATCTAACATGAATGAATGCATCACTTACATAGAAAAATGTGTAATTTTCTAGCTTCCTTATTTTCAAAATAATGGTTGAATGGAAGATACATTATTCTATTGTAAGATATGTTATCCAAATCTTATTTATAGAGAGGGTGTTTCCTTGTACTATCTTCTAATTGAAAAATAATGTTTCTTATCAAAGAATGATAGTAAATAATGATGGTATTCATCTTCTCATGTAAGATAGGATATTTGGAATTTAACATAATTTATTTAAAAATTAGAGGAGATTGTTTTCCTAATTCAATATCACTATAATGATGTCCTTTGCAAGGCCCATCATCATATGGAGTACTACCATTATGTATCAATATCTATCCCAATGGATGAGTCCTACAACATATGTCTCATGGAGGACCATTACGATTGATAATATAAAGGTGAGGATGTTCATTCCTTTTGATTTTCCAACTATGATAAGGGCTTCTATGACACTCATTATGAGAAATGATCCCATGATATATCTAAATGTGGCCATGAAAGTGACCTATGTCGTAAATAATATTTGGGGGCCCTCCAAATATGGTGGTAGAAAAATTATTGGGATGAACATCACAACTATTAATGAAGCATTACGGGCCTAGAAACGATTCATAGGTCATTGGCCCAAAATTGATTAATTTTTTAGGGACTCCAAAACACCAGTACAAATATGATAAGGGATGTGAGAGTTTTTTTAGATTTGTTATTACCTTTAGTGAGAATTCTATTTATATTCTCTTCATTGCGAAGTAGGTGTTTTTTTGTGAATACAAACTTTCATGTATGGAATCCAATATGTTTGAATCAAATATAGTTGTGGAAAATTCTGAGAAATTTCTCTAGTTTTCGAAGGAATGTGTTCTTACCATGAAGGTGCCATTGGAATGGGCTGATAATCATTATATTTAATTGGAATGTATAAATTATCATATCCTAATTTTATCATGGAAGTGTGCTAAAGACTTTATTGGATAATATAAGTTGTGTATGTCTTATTATGAGTATCCTTTTTATTATATTTATGAGCAACACTAGTAATGGGTGCAGGGATGTGTTCATTACCCCTAACTATTAAGGGTTCTAGGATATGTTAAAAAGATGGAAGAATATGGAATGGGATGTTAGTCTACCCCAATTTTCTCTAGGATTTGTCGACATGATCCTATAATAGTAATGGGAATTTGTTCATACTCTTTGGATGAAGTAGGATAGTGTTTCTGTTCATATCCTCCAATTATAATCATTTAATACTAATAGGATTTATGTTATAGGGTGGGAATTTATTTCCACCTTATATTCATTATTAGGATATTCCATCAAGCTTATCAAGATGTTGTCAGAATGTATTAGTAGTCTTGATGGGAGGAGGAAGGAATGTAAACCTACCTTAATGTTTCCAATAAAATATATTGGAAGACAAATTTTGTGATAACAATAAGATAGCACCAAACTAGGTTGTTTTTGTGTTTATTACCTTTGTGGGTTGTATGAGGAATAATGGTATGTGTGACCTGAGTTAGGACCTATGGTGTGGCACACTCAATGAGCTGAGGGATTGTTGTCACATGGAATTATCAGCAGTGATTACTAAATAGATCCCTTTGGCATGACCCATATACTATGTGGAGGCCACAATCGATCTCCAATTCCAACTCATTAATATAATGGTGGTATGTTCTATTTTGACCAGGATAGAGACACGTAAAAGAGTATGAATTTTAAATAGGTTACATTTGATTGTCCAACATCTCTCATTGATTAGTTGATAGTTGGGGGAATCATGTAATGGATGCATTCAAATATGACCTTAAACTCTATTATATTAACATTATGGTGGTACTTTCTATTTAGTGATTTTGACACTATGTGTTGTAGTAACTTTGTTGGTTACAAGTCCCCTAGTTTGATTAGGAAGCCTCATTTTTAACTAGTGATGTGTAATTTTGTCATTATTTCGATGAAATAATATAGAATCACAGGAGTTATGGTTGATGTGCTATTGATGAATAACAAATTCCAAAAAGGAAACATGTCAATGTATCATCAGTGGTAAACCATCATAAGAAAATATATTTACCTTATTGGATCCATATTTGGATATATTTTATCTCATAAATACATATTTGAAAAAAAAATCGTAACGTGTCGGTGAAATTTTTATGATCGATAATTACAGATTCAAATAAAATTCATCATTTTTTATTACATATGATGGGTAGTGGTTATTCGTATATTGGTAATACCCATCACTCATTGGATTGTTTCCAATAGGGTTTGTTCATGGTACTTGAAAAAAAATGGTTCTAATATTCATAGAAAACCACTTACGTTCATTTCAAATGTAGGTTTTCATCAGGGTGTATTTCCAATGATGATTATAATCTCACATTAAACGATAGGATTCATGGTCCGGAACATCATCCCCATTTTCATGGAAACTATTTTCGACTCTTATACTCGGTTATATATTTATGATATGTTATGAATATTTCCCAAATCCCAATATGATACCCATTTCCATTATATTTATAATCTATTCAAAAAAATGTATATTTGATCAAATTTATGTATTAGAAGTTATCAATCATGTATTTTTTATTTTGTGGTTTTTGACATTAAAAAAATATGGTTTAATGATTCATTTCTATGAAATCAAAACTTTTTATCATCATATGAGATGATTATCAAATTGATGTTGGAATTAAACCACTAATGGTGTTTATTGCGTATCCTAATGAATTGAATCAGAACCTATATAGTTCAGTGCCACTTTATAGGACATGTCAGTCCTTTTATGATCATTTGATAAACACCCGAGAATATTGTTTAACATAATGTGGAATATATATCAAGGGTAATGGTTTCTAGAAAACAATTATGTAAGAATTACTCATAATTTACCATAAGTGGTTGCTCATGAATGGGATGTGGACCGATTGTCACGACCCGTCCTCGGGGCCCGTGCCGTGACTACCCCAAGCCCGCCTTCCATAGGCTAGGGGCTGGAGACTAGAACCAAGACATAATTCCTAGAAAAAGGGAAGGCATTGCCTTGTAAAGTAAACAAGCACCACAAAGTAAGAATGCGGAAAAGTAAACACTATGTAAAAACTGTAACAATATGTGCTGAAGTAAAAGGGGCCAGAAATACAAGCCCAACTGTAAAGTACAACTGAAGGGAAAAACCGCAACAGAAAAGAAAAGCCGCAGTGTCGAGTCGTCCTCTGGAAGTCCCACCTGAAGGGTGGGTACAAATAGCTTCCACTGCTCCTCGGGTCCACCTGACTGCTCCGAGTACGTCCCGCCCAGTGGTCCACCTCCAGGTATCGTCCTACTCTGCAAGCCTCCACCACGATCAGCGCTGTCCGTCGTCTGCAACCAACACAACGTTGTGCGGGCATAGCCCGTTCAGGGGTGAGTATAAGCTACTCAGTAGGGACCCCGAGACCCCCGAAGGTCTCCCGAAATCCACAAAGGATAAACCAAAATGAAAGATACAATCACGAAGTAACATCCGACGCGGATTAGGTATATGCTAATACATATACCTAAGTCATCAATTCCCATTCGGCTCCAACATCCGAGCCCATGCACAACCCGATCCACACAGGAAAGCGAAACGTATACCCACATAGGATAGCACAACACAATCCACGAAGGGGAGAAAAGTAATCCACATAGGATACCTCAACACAATCCACAAAGAAGAGTAAATAGTAAATCCACACAGGATAGTTCAACACAATCCACAAAGGAGAGTAAACAGTAAATCCACACAGGATAGCTCAACACAGTCCACAAAGGAGAGAAAAGTAATCCACATAGGACAGCTCAACACAATCCACAAAGGAGAGAAAACAGGAAATCCACATAGGATAGTTCAACACAATCCACAAAGGATAGTAACACAGGATTCAGCTCACACAGGTATACTTCATCAAAAAGGTGAAAGAGATGATCCGACATAGATACTGAATCATCTAAGCTAGGACCCACATAGGATATAAGACCAGCTGTCTTCATTGATTCATCTATACTGGGACCCACATAGGATACAAGACCAGTATTGAATCATCTAAGCTGGGACCCACATAGGATACAAGACCAGCATAGCTAGGACCCACATAGGATACAAGACCAGCTATCTTCATTGATTCATCTATACTGGGACCCACATAGGATTCAAGACCAGTATTGAATCATCTAAGCTGGGACCCACATAGGATAAAAGACCAGCACAGCTAGGACCCACATAGGATACAAGACCAGCTGTCTTCATTGAATCATCTATACTGGGACCCACATAGGATTCAAGACCAGTATTGAATCATCTAAGCTGGGACCCACATAGGATACAAGACCAGCACAGCTAGGACCCACATAGGATACAAGACCTGCTGTCTTCATTGATTCATCTATTCTGGGACCCACATAGGATACAAGACTAGTATTGAATCATCTAAGATGGGACCCACATAGGATACAAGACCATCATAGCTAGGACCCACATAGGATACATGACCAGCTCTTTTCATCTTCGCAGTCCACTGAGGATCTCTGCACAATCGTCGTCATCGAAGTCGCAGCCAGCACTAGGATTCCCGCACACAGCAAGCTCGTTCGGGAGGGTCCGCTCCACGAGCCGAGAGGCTGATACATCAACTGACACAAAGTCCGAAGGTTATGTATCCAAAAGTTCTGTATCATCAACAGGAACTCAACATCGCAGACGGCGCGTCAATCGGACGCCCGGTCTGAGAGTTATTGGCTTTTTCGTCCCAGGGGCCCGGTTGATTTTTAAGGAAAAACCAACCCCGTACTCGACCTACGTCCAAACCTCGGGCTGAGTCAGCCAATATATTCGTATCACATAGAGGAATCCACCAAAGCTGACGGCACGTCAATCGGACGTCCGTAGCTCAAGATATGAGCGTTTCCGCTCCGAGGGCCCGGTTGGTTTCATGTACGAACCAACCTGGCCGAACCCAAAGTATTCCGAAACCTTGAGTGAGATATACCGAAACGACCATCTCGATCCAAGGACCGTGTTTCCACTGACGGCGCGTCGTTTGGAGGCCCGTAGCCCATGTTACGGGCAAAAGACCGAAAACAGTCCGAAGACGGGGGGTCTGGGCCCGGCCCGACCCAGCCCAACCCCCCCTGGGTCGGCCGACCCGGGTCGACCCGAACATGGCCGACCCGACCCGGTCCGACCCGGCCTGACCCGGTCTGGCCCGGCCAGGGCGCGGCCCTGCCGGTCGGACCGGCCGGGCTCGGCTCGGCCGTGCGTCCGAGCAGTTGGACGCCGCGGGGCGCCGCCCCCGCGGCTTGGAGATTCCGCGGACCTCGAAGGGGATGCGCTGGACAATTGGATGCTTCATCAGCCGCGTCCCATGTGGGCGAGCTGGACCCGCGCGGCCGCGGGTCCACTGGCCGCCGCCGGTCACCCGTGCCGCCGGAATCTTCCGCAGGCCACCGGAGTTGCTCCGGTGGTCTGTTTTCCTTCCCATCTGTGCCAATGTTCCTCCCGGGTTCCGTTCTTCACTGTGGGCTCAACAAATTGCCCTTGCATCATGTTTTGTCGTCACCCGCCAAATCCGCACAAACAAGAAGAACGGCGGAGGGTTGTCGGGTCGTGTTCAATTGGCCCGCACCCTCCGCGTTAGATAACAACAACGAGAGAAGATAATTCAACACATGAATCAACAATTTTAATAAATTAAAATTGTTCATTTGAATCCGGTTCTTTAATTTTAAAGAAACGTTCACGAGAATAAGGTCATTTCCAAAACAAAATCCCTACCTCGTCAAGTTGCACGCCCGGGTCCTTCACGGATTGATCGTCGCGGAAGGAGGGGATCGTCGCGTCGTCACAGAAGGGTGTCGCGTCGATGAACTCCAAGGTTCAAGAACAAAAGATTTAATTAAAAATAATTAAATCATTATTGAGTTAAAAACCACAATGGAAATTTAACAGAAAAACCAAAACCCTCACCTCAACGGATGATTGAAGGTTTTGTTGCAGATTAATGAACGTCGCCGAAGAACGTCGCCGGAGAGGAAACGTCGGCGTTGCGGCACACGGCGTCGCGTCGTCGATTTCCTCGGGTTCGGCGTTCTTCGTCGGAGGCCGGTATTCTTAGCGTTCTTCATGTTCTTCGCGTTCTTCGCGAAGAGGGGTTAAGGCACAAGAACCTCTGTCAAAAACCTCTCAAGGTGTAATCCTCCAAAGTCGTGTTGGTCTTATTTTATTATTACGCCAACAAACAAATAAGAGGTAAGTAACGACCCATTAATTCGTAGAATTAATTCAACGAAAGAAACCACCCGTTTAATTCATGAATAAAACTGCCCAATTAAATGGTGCGTTATGAATTTAAGAAAACGCGACAGTTGACTTTCATAATGACGGGTTTTCACGGGTGCGTTACTTAGCGGAAAAGAAACGGCGGGGCTCGTGCGGGCCCCACCCCACAAGTATCCTACCAAGGGGGTAGGATATTTCTGGATAGCACCCTATCCATATCGACTCAGCTTAAACTTCATTTAAGTGGCTTCAAGTGGCTTCCAAGTGGCATAAGTGAAATAAAATAATGTTTTTCGAACAATTTATTTTATTTCTTAACATTAAGCCCAAAAATTTAAAACCACACCTGAGCAAACGCAACTCCTTAAGAGGCATTTCTAAGCAATTACCGGCATTGCGATTCGATCGGTGCCCTCAGAATTTGATTCCGGGCACCGGTTTAAATGTTAGAAAAACCCGCTCGTCCGTTCACTGAACGTACCTGAGCCAAACTTCGGAAAATGATTCTGGGCACACCGGGCCTCCGAATCAGGTGCCGTCAGAAACTGCGTTCTTGTACAAATCCAAAGAAATTTAAGAAAAATAATTTTCCTTGAAATTTACGGGTCTTTACATTACACCCACCATAGGGCTTTACGCCCCTGTAAAGTTTCACCACAATCATAGGGATTCAAAGGCAGTACTGAGCACGCAAATGAGCCTCCTGCTCCAATGTGATCTCCTGGAGGTTCCTGAGCAGGCATCTAAAGCGCACTAGAGGAATCGATCATCCACGTAGGACCCACTCCTATCGTTCCTCGATCTTCACTAGAACCTCCGTAAAAGTCGCCCCATCATCAAAGGCTAGCTCTCCATGGTCAAAGATTTGCGTCGGGCCGTGAACGTATCTCCTCAGCTAAGATATGTGGAAGACGTCGTGCACCCGGTACAACTGAGGTGGTAGAGCCAGGCGATAAGCTACCTCGCCAATCCTGATGAGGACCTGGAAAGGTCCGATGAAGCTTGGAGACAACTTTCCGCCTTGGACAAATCTCCATAATCCACGTCGAGGTGAGACACTCAAGAGGACGTGGTCGCCATCCTCGAACTCTAGTGGCCTCCGCCTCCTGTCAGCATAAGACTTCTGCCGGCTCTGAGCTGTACTCATCCGCTCTGGGATGACCTGGACCATCTCCGATCCCACAAGAACTGCCAAGATTTCTTCTTTACCGATAAGAGATATCTGGTCTCATCCCTTGGAATGAACCACTTCCTTTTCCTAATACTGTCAATCCCGACATCGATGTTACTAATCCATAACAAGGACGACGTCGTAAGGCCTCGATGCTACAACCAAGAGATCCAACCGTTACTCTCGCCTCCAAAGGTTGAGTCACACTGTCGGCATCAGTGTGTGGTAACTGGGTCTCCTCCAGTAGATGTCTCAAAAGTGAGGGTCAAGTCAACAGTCTAACTGGAACCACTTAGTAACAACAAAAAATAGGACAGGAATGAAAACATCACAAAGGTAAGTGTCTTTTACTATTGCAGTTCATAATACAAAGAGACTACACAACAACACCAAGGAACTAGAAGTACAAAGGACGTATCCACTAGTTCTGATCCTGTCTATCTGCTCCCAGAGCTCCATGACCGAAGGCCTCAACTGCCTGAAGCTGAGCTCTCACATGTCCACCAACTCCCTGCGGTCGGGGTGGACCTCCTGGTGGTGGTGGTGGCAACACCTCGAAGTGTCGCCCACCATCTGCTACTCGGCCAGCTCCTCTGCCTCGTCCGCCTGCACCCTGCGAATCACCATGGCTGAACCCCTATCTGGGAGGTCCCTCTACCACCTGCTGGTCATCTGTAAGATGAGTCGGGTAGTCTCGAGCCATGTGACCTCGCCCGCTGCATGCGTAGCAATGCTTCCCCTTGTGTAGCTGGCTCTCCTTCGGGTGGCCCGCACAACCGAATCTTCATCCTGAGACTGCCCATCTGATGGTCTGGCCCGTTTGAACCTCTGCTTCACCTGTCTACTGCCAGCTACAGAAGACCCTAATACGGGCCGTCCTGCGGGGGGCCCTGTCACTGGAGCCTGCTCGGCGAGAAAACTCTCCACTAGAAGGGCTCCCTCCAACACCTCTGCCTGAGTCGGAATGTTGAGGGAGATCATTGAAGCCTCGATCTCATGCCTCAGTCCCTGCTCGAAGGTCCGGGCCCGGAAGAACGGGTCCCGTACCATATCTGTGGAGTAGCGCGAGAGATCAGTAAATCTCACCGAGTACTGGGCCATTGTCAAGCAGCCCTGCTGCAGCTGAAGAAGCTCCTGAATGTGCACCACACGAAGGGTGGTTGGGACTAACTCGGAGAGGATGATACTCTCAAAGTCCATCCAGAGAAGAGATGCCTCGTCGTGCACCTGAAGCATCAAGCTCCACCATCGGCCCGCTGCTGCGTGCAGTAGGCTCACCACGAGGATCACCATGAGGTCTGTTGGTGTCCTCACTAGCCTGAAACCTCGCACCCCTGCCTCCAGCCAGTCCTCGGCTGCTTGGGGATCCGTCTCCCCATGGAACCTGGGCGGTCGCTGACGCTGAAACTCGTGCAGTGAGCTAAGGCGACGTGCATCGTTAGCGGCTGGGGCTGGTAGCATCAGTGGCTCGGCGGGTAAATGTACCGTCGGTGCCTCTGCTGACAAGGAGCCCTGCACCGAGGCCTCATCGCTCGGTGGGCTGTCATCACGCTCCACTCTCGGAACCCTAGATGGCTGCCATCGTGGGGCCATCCTGAAAAGAAGCAGGTGCGCCACGGTCAGAAATGTATACCTGGAGAGCTGACACAAGTAATCACAAAGAAAACTTGAACAGCCATGTAATCAGTGTTTTCGTGCATTAATTCGGAAATAAGAAGTCAGCGTCCTGGTGTACAGATACGTCGGCCGCCGCACCAACACTAGACTCCCTGGACTGATAACCACACCCAATATGTTGAACACTATTTCTTCATATAGAAGAAAGATCAGAGTCTGCGGTAGAACCGACCATCTCTGATACCAATTGGTCACGACCCGTCCTCGGGGCCCGTGCCGTGACTACCCCAAGCCCGCCTTCCATAGGCCAGAGGCTGGCGACTAGCACCAAGGCGTAAATCCCGGAAAAAGGGAAGGAATTGCCTTGTAAAGTAAACAAGCACCACAGAGTAAGAAAGCGGAAAAGTAAACACTAAGTAAAAACTGTAACAAGCTGTGCTGAAGTAAAAGGGGTCGGAAATTCAAGCCCAACGGTAAAGTACAACTGATGGGAAAAACAGCAATTGAAAAGAAAAGCCGCAGCGTCGAGCCGTCCTCTGGAAGTCCCACATGAAGGGTGGGTACAGATAGCCTCCACTAATCCTTGGGTCCACCTGACCACTCTGAGTACAACCCGCCCACTGGTCCACCTCCAGGTAACGTCCAACTCCGCAAGCCTCCACCACGATCAGCGTTGTCCGTCGTCTGCAACCAACACAACGTAGTGCGGGCATAGTCTGTGTAGGGGTGAGTATAAGCTACTCATTAGGGACCCCGAGACCCCTGAATGTCTCCCGAAATCCACAAAGGATAAACCACAGGGAAAGATACAATCATGAAGTAACATCCGACACGGCTTAGGTATATGCCCATACATATACCTAAGTCATCAATTCCCGTTCGGCTCCAACATCCGAGCCCAAGCACAACCCGGTCCACATAGGAAAGCGAAACGTATACCCACACAGGATAGGACAACACAATCCACGAAGGGGAGAAAAGTAATCCACATAGGATAGCTCAACAGAATCCACAAAGAAGAGTAAACAGTAAATTCACACAGGATAGCTCAACACAATCCACAAAGGAGAGTAAACACTAAATCCACACAGGATAGCTCAACAAAATCCACAAAGGAGAAAAAAGTAATCCACATAGGATAGCTCAACACAATCCACAAAGGAGAGAAAACAGTAAATCCACACAGGATAGTTTAACACAATCCACAAAGGAGAGTAACAGAGGAATCAGCTCACACAGGTATACATCATCGAAAAGGTGAAAGAGATGATTCGACATAGATACTGAATCATCTAAGATGGGACCCACATAGGATACAAGACCAGCTGTCTTCATTGATTCATCTATACTGGGACCCACATAGGATTCAAGACCAGTATTGAATCATCTATGCTGGGACCCACATAGGATACAAGACCAGCACAGCTAGGACCCACATAGGATACAAGACCAGCTGTCTTCATTGATTCATCTATACTGGGACCCACAAAGCATACAAGACCAGTATTGAATCATCTAAGCTGGGACCCACATAGGATACAAGACCAGCACAGCTAGGACCCACATAGGATACAAGACCATCTGTCTTCATTGATTCATCTATATTGGGACCCACATAGGATCAAGACCAGTATTGAATCATCTAAGTTGGGACCCACATAGGATACATGAGCAACACAGCTAGGACCCACATAGGATACAAGACCAGCTGTCTTCATTGATTCATCTATACTAGGACCCACATAGGATACAAGACCAGTATTGAATCATCTAAGCTGGGACCCACATAGGATACAAGACCAACACAGCTAGGACCCACATAGGATACATGACCAGCTCTCTTCATATTCGCAGTCCACTGAGGATCTCTTCACAATCGTCGTCGTCGAAGTCGCAGCTAGCACTAGGGTTCACGCACACAGCAAGCTCGTTCGGGAGGGTCCGCTCCATGAGCTGAGAGGCTGATACATCAAATGACACAAAGTCCTATGTTTATGTATCCAAAAGATCCGTATCATCAATAGGAACTCATCATCGCAGACGGCGCGTCAATCGGACGCTCGGTCTGAGAGTTATTGGCTTTTTCGTCCCATGGGCATGGTTGGTTTTTAAGGCAATACCAACTCGACCGTACTCCACTTGCGTCCAAACCTTGGTCGGAGTGATCCAAAAGATCCTTCTCACTTAGAGGAATCCACCAAATCTAAAGGCACATCAATCGGACGTCCGTAGCTCAAGATATGAGCGTTTCTGCTCCGAGGGCCCGGTTGGTTTCATGTACGAACCAACCCGGCCGAACCCAAAGTATTCTAAAACCTTGAGTGTAATATTCCGAAACGACCGTCTCGATCCAAGGATCGCGTTGCTGCTAACGGCGCATCGTTTGGAGGCCCGTAGCACATGTTACGGGAAAAAGACCGAAAACAGTCCGAAGACGGGGGGTCCGGGCCCGGGCCGACCCGGCCCGACCCCCCCTGGGTCGGCCTACCGGGTCGACCCGAACCGGCCCGACCCGACGCGGTCCGACCCGGATAGACTTGGTCCGGCCCGGCCAGTCGGACCAGCCTGGCTCGGCTCGGCCGAGCGGCCGAGCAGCTGGACGCCTCGGGGCGCCGCCCCCGCGGCTTGGAGATGTCGCGACCCTCGAAGGGGCCGCACTGGAAAAACGGACGCGGCTTCAGCCGCCTCCCTTGCGGGTGAGCTGGACCCGCGTGGTCGCGGGTCCGCTGGCCGCCGGCGACCCGCGCCGCCGGAATCTTCCTTGGGCCACCGGAGTTGCTATGGTGGTCCATTTTCCTTCCCGTCTGCGCTGGTGTTCCTCCCGGGTTCCATTCTTCACTGTGGGATCAACAAATTTCCCTTATGTCACGTTTTTCCATCACCCGCCAAATCCGCACAACCACGAAGAACGGTGGAGGGTTTTCGGGCCGTGTTCGCTTGGCCCGCACCCTCCGCGTTAGATAACAACAACGGAAGAAGATAATTCAACACATGGATCAACAATTTTAATAAATTAAAATTGTTCATTTGAATCCGGTTCTTTAATTTTAATGAAACCTTCACAGGAATAAGGGAATTTCCAAAAAAAATCCATACCTCGTCAAGTCGCCCGCGTGGGTCCATCACGGATTGATCGTCGCGGAAGGAGGGGATCGTCGCGTCGTCGCAGAAGGGTGTCGTGTCGACGAACTCCGAGGTTCAAGAACAAAATATTTAATTAAAAATAATTAAATCATTCTTGAGTTAAAAACCACAAAGTAAATTTAAAAGAAAAACTTAAACCCTCACCTAAACGGATGATCGAAGGTTTTTGTTGTGGATTAAAGAACGTCGCTGAAGAACGTTGCGGGAGAGGAAACGTCGGCGTTGCGGCACACAGCGTCGCGTCATTGATTTCCGCAGGTTCGGCGTTCTTTGTCGAAGGCCGGAGTTCTTCGCGTTCTTCACGTTCTTCGCTTTCTTCGCGAAGAGGGGTGAAGGCACAAGAACCTCTGTCAAAAACCTCTCAAGGTGTAATCCTCCAATGTCGTGTTGGTCTTATTTTATTATTACGCCAACAAACGAATAAGAGGTAAATAACAACCCATTAATTCGTAGAATTAATTCAACGAAAGAAACCACCCATTTAATTCACGAATAAAACCGCCCAATTAAATGGTGCGTTAAGAATTTAAGAAAACACGACAGTTGACTTTCATAATGATGGGTTTTCGCGGGTGCGTTACTTAGCAGAAAAGAAACGGCAGGGCTCTTGCGGGCCCCATCCCACAAATATCCTACCAAGAGGGTAGGATATTTCTGGATAACACCCTATCCATATCGACTCAGCTTAAGCTGCTTTTAAGTGGCTTCAAGTGGCTTCCAAGTGGATTAAGTTAAATAAAATAAAATTTTTCGAACAATTTATTTTATTTCTTAACATTAAGACCAAAAATTAAAAACCACACTTGAGAAAACGCAACTCCGGAAGAGGTGTTTCTAAGAAATTACCGGCGCTATGATTCCATCGGTGCCCTCAGAATTCGATTTCGGGCACCGGTTTAAAAGTTAGAAAAACCCGCTCGTCCGTTCACTAAACGTACCCGAGCCAAACTTCAGAAAATGATTCTGGGCACACCGGGCCTCGGAATCAGGTGCCGTCAGAAACTGAGTTCTTGTAAAAATACAAAGAAAATTAAGAAAAAAAATTTCCTTGAAATTTACGGGTCTTTACACCGATGATAATATATTTATCTCATAAGGAATAGATATCTATGAAGACAGATCCGACGGTGAATATGGACCGATATGGTTGAGATGAAAGGACCTATAGCGAATCCATCCATCCGAGAGGGAGTATAAATTTCTTTGATATATTTTCCTATATGGATGGTATTATAGTTTTTTATTACACCTAATAAGGGGGCTTATTGGTTGATTTTAGAGGGTATACGGTGGTAAGAGATTGCATTTATAGTATAAGGAATATTTACTTATGAATATGGATCCCTATATAAATATTTCATGATATTGATGATATGAAAGTACTAAGATGGGATGTAGCCCTCTATGTGGTAATATGATCTTATTGGGAATATTAAAAAATATGGATTGTAGTATATTCTATGATTATACCTAAGAACGTGGCCCATTAAAAATGTATTTTGATTAAGCTAATGGATAAAAATTGATTGATCAGTGATGTCACACAATTCATGAATGATGTGAATAATAACAGGCAATAAATGATCCATAATAAAACATATTTGAATTTGGATTAGACATAAAATTGAATTGGAATACCATGATAGAGCATCCTTCATCATTAACTGATAGATGAGGGAGGGGTATGGAAGGCACAAGGGACATGAAATGTTGAATGAATGATTTGGGGATTACTCCATGAGGGGTTCCGTATAGGAATACACTCCCAACCCACAAATGTTAGAGGCTAAAAATATGAGGTTTCATAGAATGAATTAATCAATTCTAGACCTATGAGGGATACCCATTTTAATATTACATTTTGGTTCCAAACCATGGATTGGTTTATATGTATCTAATAATTTAAAAATAAAATGTATATATACTAACCTTCTCTCATTATGTTTCAAACACCATGTAGGATGTTAATGACATAGAAAAATATAGGTTGATTCCTACAACTTCATCCACTATTGGGGACCTTGATGCTAAGAGGATTCATAACCATAAGCACCCTAAGGACCCATAATGTTTTGGATGTTGATGTGGGATAAATTTTACAAATAGAATAAATTATCAGAGGAGGACACACTTATGTTATTTATACCTATTTATTGTTAGTTCATTGGATTTGGATGATGTATTCATAATTTTATATCAATTTATAGATCTTCTGTAAATCAGTAGACTACAATTGATGAATGGAAGTTCATGAAATAGAGATAATGGAAGACAGATTACCTTGGTATTATTAGGGAGACTATATTAGATTTTTCATATATTACTATTATAGATTCAAGATCCCCACACAGATGACAGTGGGGTTTTGTTAAGGGGACTTTAATGAGGTGAAAATAGGGGAAAAGTAATGGAACATCCCCTAAGTGATACTTAGGGAAAGGGATGAAGGATTCCCCCATGTGATACTTAGTTTATGTGATGATATTGGTGTCAAAAATTTGGTTTTTCTTCCCCTTACGGATAAGGCCTCTACTTATATTATATTGAAAGAATGAGAAACATATTTATTGTTGGGTAATGGTCCTTCACTCTAGTACTATTGTATTAGATATGAAGTGGTTCCTCACAAAAGATCATGTTCTTTTAGATCTTTTGGGATCTCAAATACCATCTATTTTGGTTAATTCCCTCTTATATTAGATAAAAAATAAGATAAAAAAGAATTTTTTGGACTTTTATAATAGAGTTTGGGGAGAAGAGATTTGGGATATCTATCATTATTTCAAAATTGGCATATTAGGAGTCTAAGGGTCCTATTTATATACATATATATGACCCTCAGAGAAGGGAGAATCCAAAGATAGTGAATCACATGATTTTTAAATATGTGAGTTAGATGGTCATTATAATGTCAAGCATACAGTAAAATTGGGTTCACATTAACGGTATTAGAGAAGATTGATTTTCCATTTCATATGCATTATTCTTCTTGTGATATTGGTGCTCCTCATTTAGGATTTTCGTCCTTTTTTGGAAAATCGGAGTGCCCATAACTGTGAATGGAGCCTAAATATTATATTTTCTTTTAAAAATATGATATTTAAAATGAGATTTGTTAGTTTTATGAATGTAAAGCGTATTTTTATTAATAACATAAAATTTCTTAATAGGGAAGTGTGAGTTAATTTATAGTGGAATCGTGATCTGAAATCAGAATAGTTCCTTAAATGATATTAAATGATTCGAAAGTTTAATATATTGTTGTTTAAGTTTTTGATGTGTTATGTGAAAATTCCTTTGTTTCCATTCATGAGGTGTTTGGTAAAATGGTTGATTTAATTATAATATTTTGAAAATGTTTTCAAATGAAAGTAGGTTTAATATGGAAATTTATAAATTCTGTGTGGGATGGATAAAATATCATCTCATGTTAGAATTGAGAAGAATAATTTAATTAGTTTTCAAAATGAGTAGAAATGTATTAATGTTTCATTTCATTTTTAAAATTATTTTACAAAATATAATTAAAATAATGATGGCATAAAATTTTTATTTACTGTATATTGGTTTGGGGGATACATGCATCCATATTTCTCCCATTGGTTATAATGGGAATGATCAATTAAAATTTGTAAACATGAATCAAATGGACTTATAATTTTTTTAACTAATGTATGACTCCAAAAAAGTCCTTGAGGAAAGGCATGACATATATCATAACATATGAGACTTAGTGTGATTTCATCCAATAGTTATGTGTTATTATTTATAGGCTCCATAAATTTTATTATTATAAGAATAAATATCTTATATGATTTATATTGTATGCAGATGAGTACCTAATTTTGGATTTAATCTTAGTATGTTTAGAGAAGTCAAATATTTTGTTTGAAATCATTTTTGATGTATCTTTATTTGTATTCAATTAATTCTTAATCACAAAATATTTTTCAATTTCTTAATTCATATTAATCAATGATTAGTTTTTACATTATTATTTTTCTTTTTTGATAGACCTATGATGATGGTTTTTTATTAAGGGGTTGTACATGGGTCTATTGTTTGGTAATTGTGATGAGCACAAATGCCGTATCAGATAGTTCATGGGTATTTCTTTTGATGGGTTTTTAAAGATCACATTCATTAAGTGCTTCATCAGTGATGTCATATGTTACTCATGTTCACAAAAGGCATGATACCATAGTATCCTTATGGAGTCAGGTTTTTCATAATGTTGTAACACTATGAGATTTTAAAACATAGAAATATGTTCGATATCTTAAAAGACAAACAATACTAAACATATATCAGAATGTAACACCCTATATTTTTATGTTTTATTAAATATTCATCACATAACACTGATCTTGAATAACCATTGATATGTATAATCGTTATAATCTAGCCATTAAATTGGCTCGTATGAAAACTATGATATAATTTATGATATATATATATATATGAATTTATAACTCAAAATAAATTATTTTATTTTCATTAGTAAATACTCAAGAATTTTTTCTTTAAAGTGATTTTATTCTTCAAAAATAATTTTTCTGTAAAAATAAATTGTTATGTCTTTTCATGAAAAGCATATTACAATGATTTTTTAAGATTTTATTAAATTTATTAGATGAAATTAATTTTTTTAGAATACTAATATCAAAATTTACATTAATTGAATTAATTTTAATTTTTTAAAAATATTTATTTTTTAATAAATAGTGAAAATAAAAATTTTTCTAAATCAAGTGTAATTTATTTTCAAAAAATTAAAAAAAATATAATGTAAAACTGTGTTATGAATATGGTTTCAAGTAAGATAATTGTTATTTATCTATACATAATACACTTAAATATATTTTTATCATCATTGTAGTGTATTTTAGTATATGAATATATTTGTCATTTAGATAAGGTTTTTTTAATAAAAACACATTTAAAGAGCATACTGTTTGTCCATTTTAATTAATTAAAATATTCCATAATTATTTTATAATAAAATTAATTTATTATTTATCAATAAATATTTTTTATAGTAAACCAATAATTAATATTAGGCATACAATTATTATAAAATTATATTGTGCTTGTAAAAATAAAACTTCTCAAAAACAGTTGTATTTAATAATGTCAACAGGTTTTCTTTAAATTTAATTTTTTAAACATTCATTAAATCTTTATGAAAAAAATAAAATTAATTTTTTAAATCATAATATCAAAATTATATTGCAGTAAGTTTTTATAATTTACTAAAAATATTAATTCAATTTTATACATAGTGAAAAATACTAAAATATAATTGATAACTGCCTTCTTGATTAAATTATTTTTATGGAAAATTTTAATTTTTATTTTTTAAACTACATTTTGTCTCATTTTATACCATTTATTTTTATTTTTTTCGTTTTAATAATATTCTTATTGTAATTGGATATAATAATTTTGTAAATTTTTTAATATTTTTGGAGTGAAACCCCTCTTTCTCATCACATATATAAGATAAATTTTATATAAAATATTTCCATTTAAATTAGTTGAAATTGAATTGTTTTAAATATTTTATATCATAATAATATAAATTTTATATCTATTTAAACTATATTTTTTTACCAAACATGAATAGTTAATATGGTAAAAATCTTCATCGTTAAGGTGAAAATGAATTTTCTCCGGGGTAAACTAAAAAAATAAGTATAAAATGACTCATAATAATTTCTAAAAACTATTTTATATCCACATATAGACCAATAAATCATTTAATACTAATAATGGAAATTTTTTTAACCGATTGACACATGAAAAATGTGTGATCAATTATTTCATTTGAAAATTTGAAAATGTTTCTTCTCCCCCAATAATAAAAGACTACCACTCTTCTCTGTTAATAAAACCATAAAACCTATTGGGTTCAACTAATCCTAACCAAGATAATATCCAAAATTATGGCCCCACATCCTAGAATCCTATGTTTTTAGAAAATACTTCCTAGAAAGAATTTTTATTCAAACCAATGAATGATACCAAAAGAATATGTAATATTATTGAATAAGTGATTTTTTATTTCTTCCTCCACCTCCCAAAATTATTATTAATAATTGAATATATAATATACATATTATATTAAATTGTATGATATGTATTTATGTTTATTCAATAAAATAAAACATTTCCCTATTCTAACAAATTTGTTAGGGAATCATCATTTGTGTATACGAGAAAATACTATCTCATAAAAAAATGTCTTTAGTTTTATCCATTTCAATCTCACAAAGTAGGGTATAATGATGGGTTTATAATATATATTTTATATTATAGAATAATGATATTTATAAACTCATTATATTATTTATAAATTTTTCATTTTATTCCTTGGTGGAAGGATAATGTCACACTTGTGTACAACGAACTATCGCCTCATAACACGATGTGATTCATTTTTAAATAACACAATACATGGATGGTAATAAGGGTAAAATATGAATATATCTGATAAAAAAGAAATTATTATTTTATTTATTTAATATTTATCATTTTTTCTAAATAATATATAATTTTATTTTTTGCACTAAAATGTTTATAACATCATTTATATATGTGTGGAATAATAACATCACGAAGTGATGTGACTCTCTTTTCAATAAGAAAATAGAATGTTAATATATATATAAGTATATATAAATATATAATTTTGGGTCTATGATATTTTTATTAATATTTATTGAAAAATATATTTTTTACCTCATTTCTATATTGATCATTGGAAAATATAAATATTACACCTTCATATGTATGACCTACTATGTCCATTATTGTAACATAGACCATGTTTCATAACCATAATTAATTATATTTATTTAAATTATTATTTTGGAACAAAAATAATAATTATTTAATTTCTTATATGTTTTTATAAAGAACTTCTTGACCATTGTAAACCTACCAAAGTCATTTTTGACACACAGTCATAATAAGAACAAACCATCTGATGTAAAAATAATTGATTGAGTAATCATATATAAAAATTTAAGAAGTGAAATAAATGGAATATTAAACTTATTAATGGGTATTAATCAGGTAAATAATTATATAATGATCATTATCCAAGATTATAAAGAACAAGCATGATGAATCAAACTTCAGGCAAGGATTTTATCATCTCACTTTTATATCTATAAGATATAATTCATTTTCAGCAACTATTTTTTAGGTTGGTATATATAATGTGGATGAATTTATATATTTATTATTAAAATTTAATTTACGGGGATATACATTTCCATTTCAGGATATCTCTCTCATTTTGAATATGGATTCAATGTTACTGAAATAGTAAGGTATTTGGCCTTAATTTTCTTTCTAAGAGACAAATGCTATAATATACACCTTTATTCATTTAGGAGGTATATACAATACCACAATGAAATTTTATATTACGAATATTATTATTTAAATTAGACTCTATGTTTCATTTAATTATATTATTTCATTTATATTATGATTCAATGTAGCCAATATTTTAAGAGTTATGTTTCAATAGCAACGTTTATCGTGATTGTTTTCGATTATGCTTCAGTGCTGAGATATTATGATCTATCTCTCAATAGTGTGAGGAAATATATCCTCCTATGTGCATTCAAGATATTTATAGGTAATATTAACATTATTTCATTATTTCATACTTAAATCAATTTAGAATTTTATGAAATGGAAATATTTCTTTATTTCTCTCTTTGGTCTGAATTTTTTTTTCTTTATAGAAAAATGGATTCTTAAAATGATTTCAGAAATGATAATTTAATATCATATTATTTTAAAAAATAATATTTAGGGAATTTTTACATTTATTAAAAACATTCTAAAAGTAATATTCATGTTTTTTCTAAACAATTACCATAGGAGTAATATGGAAATTACAAACGGAATCACCTTTCTAGTTTTTATAAAAGAAACATCTGTAACCTTTTAGGGTGAAAAAAGAATTTTCTTTTTAACATGTATAGAATATATAGAAATATAATTCATATTGACCATCATTTTCTTGATGCTTCTGCTGTAAATTTTTAAGGATTTTCTTTAAGAAATTGCCTTTCATATTACTCTAGAAACTCTTAGTTTGAAAAGTAGGTTTTCAAAAAAAATATTTTCAAAATGATGTATGTTTTTAAAAATATCTTTCATGTGTAATGGATATTTTCCTAAAAAATATGTTTTAAAATATTTTTTAATCATATTTTATATGCTCCCATTTTTTTTCAATGAAAAGGATTTTTAAAATGTATTATTCTTTTTAAAATGAGTCTTCAAAAGGAAATATTTTTTCTAAGATAAATGTTTTAAATTATTTTTAGAATATACTTTATATGTTTCCAAGGATTATTTAAAATAAAATTATCATTACAATAATGTATGAATTTTTTGTTTTTAAAAGTGATTCCAAAATGAAATTGTTATTCTAATAAAAAATGTTTTTGATGGTATTTTAATGGTGTTTCACTTAATCAATGAAAAAAAACACTTCTTTTCAGTACTGATAAATTTGATATATTTTTTTAATGATACCATCCTAATTATTTCTCTCGATCAGTTTATATGTTTTAAAATCTATTCTTTTGAAAAACATTAATTTTTCATGGGATAATCATGTTTCAGTGATATTATTATGGAACCCATTTCTTTTTCATAGTTTTATCATGTTTCAACTAGATTAACATGAAACAAATTTGTTTTTTCGATGTTTTAGTAAGGTTATAGAAGAATAATCATTATTTATATTATTATTATTTATAAATATCAGTGTACATTATTTGGGTTTTTTTCTTTAACATTATATATGTTGGGTGCTCCAAGATAACACTCCAATGCATTGGGTAATGATTATGTTCTCTAAAGAGTTATATTATAAGTAGAACATATGGTTATTCTAATTGTAATGTTTCTGTATGGGTTCTATAATTTATATATTTGGATGATCTCCCATGATACCCACATATTTGGTCTATGGTTTATATGTTATAATGATGTTCTGTTTGATCATGATTTTAATAACACAGTTCATGATTTCTGATTCATATGACTCTTTCCAATTTTAAAAGCTCATTCTATGTTTTTATGATAGATGATCCATGTACTAATTGTTATTATCATTCTTATGATATACTCTTAAAATTGATTATTCAACATTAACCTTATGTTTTTTATGCTTACTAATGGAATCCTATTTTTAATGCATACATTTCCAAAAATGATCATTTGAGATCACCCTTGTTATGTTTTATTTTCTCTAGTGTATAAATAATTAGGTTGAATGAATTATTTATAGAGGTGATTTAATAGAGATTATGATGATGACTTAATGTGAAATCAGAAAACTTGGATAAGTGGGAGAAATGATAATTTGAAAACATGGGTACTGTATATATAAGAGTTTTTCATAATTATCTACAACTCTGACTCAAAAGGTGGTCAATAATGTAAGTGATCCAATATTTCCTTTTTATATTTTATGGTTTGTATTTAAAAATTGGGTCACATTTATCTTCATCATAGTTGAAAATATATAGATTATAAATTTTTCACTAAATCATGGTGGGAGGGTTCTAAGATGTAATAGTTGTTATCAATTGAATTTTTTAGAAATATTTTGAGATTACAATGTTTTTATGTGAGGATATCTTAAGATTTATGAAGACCATAATTGATATATAAGATTTTTTTGTCACATGCTCAAATTATTTGACACCCCATTTGAGGGTTATATGTTGTAACAATTTTGAGGTTATTTATTATGTTTTGAGAGTCATTTTATTTGGCTGTGTTATTTGTAACCCTTAGGATGAACACAAATGTTTTTAAGGAAAAATTCATTTTTCTTGTTTAAATAGAAAAAAGGACCACCGAAAGGCCAATTGAAAACATGTCTCATCTGGAAAGGCCATAGTGAATGAACCCACAACTGAAGGGAGATATGGTTATAACACCTACCATGGGCCTATAATATTTAATTGTTCGTATGAAATTTTTATTACTAATAAATATGTTTATTTCATAAACAAAAGGGATTTTATTTGTGTGATAAAGATTTATTTATCTTAGAATCATTTATGATCAAATCATTCAAATATTTGGGTTTGGATCATATATAGAATATGTTTTAATAATTTTATGGATATTTACATATAGAATTATTTTGAATGAAATATGGGTATTACTATTGAAATATAGAGATTAATGTAAATATGTTTAAATTTTTTGAAATTACATTGCTAGGTGATATCCATTTTTATTTTGGTTAAGGAATAAATGAAATAGAATATATATTTTTTTATTTTGGAAATGATGTGGTGCATTTAAATTTTATATTTGTGATTGAGTCGTGAAAATTCTTTATGAATACACATAGTTTGGAGAAAATAAAATATTGTTGTAGAAATTGATTAATGGATGGAATTTATACTCATTAATGATGTATATCTCTACATTATATTAGACTATATGGTATGAAAAATTCCTCAACTCTTTGAAAAGGATCTTGAAACAAAAATATTATCTAAGTACCATTATTTTATAAAGTATGATGGCCTTTTAGATCATTACATATTTCTAGTTTTGAGGCGCTTAAGATTCCATTTATCATTCAATTTCTTGGGATCAATAAACTCAGTGACTCCTTAAAATTATTTATGTTTTTCATCCATTACCACCTATGTTCTTCTATTTTAAACGTAGTTGTGTGTTATTCTTTATGACCATTTATCATCTATTTATCTTTAATTAAGATGATGTTTTATTAACTGTCTTTATTATGTGGTTTAAGAGAATGTATTTCAATATATATATCCTTTGACTACAATTATATAGTTACAAATTCGAGGATGAAATTTTCTTATGTGGGGGGGGGGGGTGTAATACCCAATGATTTTAAAAGAAGGAAGTTATGTTTGATAGTGTAAATGTCATGATAAACTAAAAATACATGGAATTGTACCCCACTGATACATTATGATGTAATTATTATTAATTAATGTTAATACATTTGATGATTTTTGGTAAATGAAACCCTATGATTTTTATGCTGAATAACATACTCAACACATAACACTAAGCTTTAACGAACCACGATATATTTAATTATTATTATCAAGATATTAAATTGGTAGGTATGAGTAATATGAATTAATTTATTATTTATATATATATAATTAAAATTTCTAAACAATATAAATTTTATAGAAATTATTACGAAATGGTAAATCAATTTTTAGTAATGTGACCGTATTCATCAAAAACATGTTTTCTTCATAAATAAATTTATAATAATTTTCATTAATAGAATATTATAATAAATTCTTGAAATGTTTTGATAAATTTTTATATATAATTTCAATATATTATTATCATAATATAAAAATTTATATATGGTAAAATTTTACAAATTTTTTTGGAAAATATTAATTTTTAAGTAAATAGTGAAAATTAACCAATTTATATAAAATTTCATTTTTTTAAAAAATTTATGAATTTGAAAGTAGTATTATTATTTTTATATGGTTTAAAGTAAGATATGTGTTATTTATCAATATATAATCCATTTAACATCATATTAATCATCATTTTCTTTTATTTTATTATAAGTGTTTTTTTCAATTTTCTAAATTGTTTTTTAAACTATTTTAAATAAAAACATTATTATACAAGATAATTAACCAAAAAATCAACATTTAAAGATTGTTTTATTAAATTAATTAATAATATTTATAAAAACACGATTTTATATTAATACAATTACTTTTATTAGACATGAAGTTAATAAAAAATCATCTTGTGCTTCAAAAAATACACTTCTCGAAAATAATATTTTTCAATTGTGTCAGTGGGTTCAGTTATAAATTTAATTTCTTCCCCATTTAGAAAATATATGTTAAAAAAGAAAATTTTAATTTTAATTCATTACCTCAAAATCATATTATCATGAATAATTTATAATTTTCTAAGAATATTAATTCATTTGATAAGTAGTGAATAATACTGAATTCTGACTAAAACCTTTTTTCCAATTTAGATTGTTTTAAAGGTAATATTATTTTTTAAATTGGATTAAATATATAATTAGTAAAATATTATTTTATTCAATCTTATTTAATCAATTTTAATATCTTTAATATTGAAATTTTATATAAAAAATTTGTAATCTTTAAAACTATTTCCCTTAAAAACTCTATTTCTTATCCCATTTATAGGATTTAATTTTAAATAAAACATTTCCAATTATGTGAGTTTAATTTGGAAAAATGGATTAAAATTTGGAATTTTAATAATTTATATTATATGATAAAGGAAATAAAAATTATCACCACCATGAATTGAAATGAAGAAAAAAATACTTACCCGGGTTATTGTACAAACGAGTCTTCCACGGTTAAACTAAAATTATAAGGGTTAAATTGATGTATACAAATGTATAAAAACTATTTTCAGAAATATTATCACCATTAAATGTATAAGGTTATATAAATGACCATTTTGGTCCCTTGGGACGTATGAAAAACGTGTTGGCACTTATTTCTATTCAAAAATACCAATTATGTACCTTTCTCAACTTATAAAAGGTCTCCAATTATCCTCTATTCTTCATAACATAAAACCAATTTGTTTTAAAAATTAACTAAAAAAATAACAAAAATATATATATCAAAAAAATATGTGAGTCCTTATTTTGGGTTCACAGATAACCTAGGATGGATTTTGGTTCAAACCAAAGGAGTGTACCCAAAGAAGAGATATCGTTATTCAATGAGCATTTTTATTTTATTTTTTTCTCCACCACCCAATGTAAATATGAAATCATGATTATAAAATAATCTATTTATATTAAATATTATTATTTTTATTATTTTAATTTATTAATACAATTAAATTCTCGATTCCATTAAATGGGCTATGAAATCATCATACTAGTGTACGACGGACTACCGCCTCACGAACTGATGTACTTTATTTTTCTATTACATGATCTCACAGTTTGGTATTATGTTGTATTTATTATATATAGATGATATTTATACTATAATTATACCTATTTATTCATTATATCAAATATAACTTTTTAAATTACTTTACACATTAGAAATGATAACGTCGCTCGTGTGTAAAATGAACTACCACCTCACGATGCAATGTGATTAATTTTTCCCTAACTATTTTCATTGAAGGAAATGAGGTTAAATATAATAAATATATGAAATATTAGTGAAATTATTATTATATTAATGAAATATTTTTCATTCTATAATGATAATATATATTTTTCTTTTTTTACACTAAAAAATTTGATAACATCATTCATGTACGCATGGACTACTGTCCATATGAAGCACTTAAACACTCAAATCATCCCCTAAAAAAGGATAGTATATATTAGTATATTTAAGGAAATAATATTTTATATATCATATTTTTATCAGTCCCTAAATATAGAATGCTACTTATATCATTTTAATAATGTTCATTATAAATGAAAATGTTACTCATGTGTATGTGCGACCTACCATCTCAATGATGGTTACATAACCCATTATTCATAACCATATTTCATTATTGGATTAAAAGGTATAGTTGAAAATAAATATGGTAATTATGTAATTATTATTATTTTACATAGGTAAAGATAATGACCACTTTGACTATAGTCAACATACCAATGTCATTTTTGACACATAAGCCAAATATGATAAAAACATTTGACCCAAACATAATTGAATAAGTAATCATATATAAAATTCTAATAAGTTAAATATGTTTACTGTAAAACATGCTATGTTTTTTAATTTGGTGAATAATTAATATAATTTTATTATTAATTATGATGAAGAACTAGTGTGATGTATCGAATCAAAGTCACGGGTTATCTCGTCCCACATTTATTTTTGCGAGATATATTCAATTTTTCAACAATAATTTTTTTGGGTGGTGTATATAATGAAAAAATAATTTATATTTTATTATTATATATAAAAAATTATGATATAGATATCCATTATAGGATCTCTCTATCATGGTTTTTATACTTTCAATGTTTCCAAGGTGATAATGAATATTTGTCTCAATTTAACTTTTTTTTCATATGTATGTCATTGTATACACCAATATTCATTATAATGTGTATTTAATACCCCATTTACATGATATATAATGACTATAAATATTTTAATGATATTAATGATATAATTAAATATTATTATTTCATGAGGATTGTTATTCAATGTTAGAAAATTTTTATGAGTCTTATGTTACAATTTCATCATTTATCAGGATTGTTTATGATCATGATAAAAATAATGAGATATTATGATCCACTTCAAAAAAATTAGATCATTTTTAAAATGGTTTTTAATTGCAATTACAAGTAATAGTACCATTTTCTCCCTTATTTACATAAAATAATTTCAAAAATGTTTTTAATGAAATCCAACATTTTTCTCTCTGGTTGAAGATCTATTTTTTCCATTTTTTTTTTCTAAAAATGATTCTAAAAATGTTTCTCTAGTGTCCATTTATTTTTAAAAGGTATCATTTTGAATATTGATTGATGTTTTCTTTAAAAAATACTAGGAATACTCATATTGTTTCCCAAACAATTACAATCTTCACTTTTCTAAAAATTTAAAAGGAATGTTTTTATTATTTTACAAACAAGGAACCATTCTATCCCTTTTAAAGTGAAAAGGGAATGATAATTTTAACTTATAGTGAATCTACAGAATTACCCTACATCATGATTGATATCTGTTTGATGCATCCTTTGTAGTTTTTGATGGATCTTTTTTAAGAAATAATTATCGTAGTATTCTAGATACTCTTATTTTATAAAATATTATTTCTATGAAAATGATATTTGTATTTTTTTATGTTTTAAAAATGTTTTTCCAAGATGAAAAGATAATTTGGAAAAGAAATGTTTTTAAAAAATATTTTAATGTCTTTTTTATTTTTCCATAGTTTTTTTCAATGAAAATTATTTTCAAAATGTTTTATATTTTTTTAAAGTGTTTTTCATGTCGAATGTACAGTTTACTATGTAAATGGACTAAATTATTTTGAAAACATACCTAATATTTTTCTATGGTTTTTTATGAGTTTGATTCGTTAAAATATTTCATGAATTTTTATTATAATGTAACATCAAAATGAAATGTTTGTTCTCATAAAAGATAATTTTGATGATATTTTAATGCTTTTTATATTCATCAAATTAAATAATCCTTTTGTTTATTATTATCTATGAGGATATTTTGTAATGATATAATAATCATTATTTATATGAATGGGTTAATATTGTTTCAACGATATTTTTATTGTACCTGTTTCTTTTCTGTGGTCTAATAATTTTTTAAAGGGAGTTTTATTGAACCAAATATTTTGAATAGGTTTTCCATGAATCATCCACGACGGCTTGAGCCGTGAGTACCCCAAGATAACCTTCCATAGTTCATTGGTTCGCGACTTGCACCGAAAATGGGTATCCCCAAAACATGAAGGAATTTACTTTAAACCCGTACAAGAACACAATCCATGAACACAATAAGATATATCCACGAAGTAATACTACCATAGTAAAGGTGTTCACTAAATGTAAAGAAGGATGAAATAAAAACCCATCTGAAAAGGAACAACAATACCTAAAATTAGAAAAAATCTCATTCGATCGTCCACCAAGGATGCAATCTGAAGGGTAGGTACAACTCATCTCCACTTCTCTCCAAATCAGCCAATCCCTTCTGTATACCTCTTGGTCCTGGTTCCCTCAAGTCTCAACCAAGCTCCTCTTCATCTTTATAAGACAAAATAAGGTGTGGGCGAAGCCCGTGCAGGGGTGAGTATAACAATACCGAGCAGGGATTTCGAGACCCCCAAAAGTCTATCAAAATTCCACAATGGAAAATCACAAAAAATTGTCTCAATCACGAAGCACAAAGCAATAGACACATCACAAACTAGGTATAAGTAAACCACAAAAGTAAAAATGATTATTCGAGAAGCTAGATCAAATTATTCTATCGATAGGCACTTCTTCTAACCATAACATGTCTGAACCACACATGATTGATACGTACTAACCACCGATGACCCAGGAAGGATCTAGCCCTCCCATGATCGATAGGAAATACCTCCCACTAACCCATATATGATCAGTATACACTAACCAACACATGACCACTGAGCACTGATCCAAACATGTTCTGACCCATATAGGATTGGTATGCGCTGACCCACAGAGGATCACTGAGCACTGCACCACATAGGATCTGACCCACATAGGATCTATAGTTGCTGACCGAAATAGGATCACTCGGTACTAAACACTGTATGACTTGTCTCCATCTTCTGCCTTAATGCCACCAGCTGGATTCTAACTCATAGTATACATGATTGTGGAATAACATTTCCTCAAGCCATGGGTCGTAATTCAACTCCCACGAAGTCCAAGAAGAAAGAACTCAATGATCTGTCACATCATTGGGGTTTCAAAACAATAGACATCACGTCAAACAGATTTCTAAACTATAAGTTATAGGTATTTTAGTGCTGATGGCCCTGTTGTATTTGGGTATTATCCAACTTGGTCATACTCCAACTCTGTCAAAAAATTTCTAAGAGTATCTCTAAAAGACCGTCACGCACCAAGGATACCAGTGCCTCATACGATTCATAAAATAAACATCATTTTCCAATGATATAGTTACCTATGCGTATTAGGTCATGAGAGGGGTGTGAATCTGGTCTAACCAATCCCGAACCGGCCTAGGCCAGCCAGGTTGGGCTGCACCGTGTGGGCTCTACCTCTAAGGGTGAGGACTAGCCCGACCCACTCATTGGTTGTGGCCCATGGGGGCCGCCTAGTGCACTACTCATGAACAACTCAAAGGAGTCATTTGGTTCCATTATTGGTGGTTCTAGGTGGTACCTCCTCATCACCAATGGTTTTTAGAGGGAGTCGGTACATTGGATCGTCATGGCTTTGAGCCACGATTTCCTTCAGAGCCACGTGTGATGGCGCGCCGCCTCCACCTCAACGGCCGACCAGTACCGGTCGCCTGACTGACCACTGTGTCACTGAGAGGAAATGTTCTTCCACCATTCCCAATTGTTCCCATCCCCCAGTCTCATCTTTCAGTGATAGTTGTTATCACTGAAACGCTATTGGCATGCCGACGCTTAATTCATGGGACACCAGGTGAGCTCCTATGGTCTACTCTTCCTTCTATATGCACATACGGCCCGCCCGGGAAGATTTTGTCAGTACACGACCCTAATGTACACCTTATTGCCATGTTTGATTTTTCTCCAAAAAATACACACCATGGAAAATATTAATAGAAGTTCCAGGACTTTTTGGTTTCATCCTGCACCCTCTGTGTTAACATTAAAAACATGATGAACAATAATAACAATTGAACAAAATAATAATCAATGAATTCATGACCCCACAACAAAAAACCACATGAATAGATGAGATGCTGATCAACAAGTTATTTGGTTAGTCCTGGTTCATTATAATTTTCAATAATGAAAAGAGAGGGAACATCAAAACATGTAAACCCCATACATCGTAATTATCTAGAGGTATCGTAGTCGTTGGCGGTAGGAGAGTCATTGTCGGAGTGAGGTCATCGGTTTTCATCATTCCTAGATCATCGTGGCCCATGATTTCCTCCTTCATCAGAGGAAGACATCACATTACATCACCAGAGGTTCCCTTCATGGTGTAGCCATGCCAAAACTCCACCCCAAGCCCCACTTAATAGTGGGGGTAAAGGTGACTAATGCACCGAGTAATTAATGAGGTTCATTAAATGAATTAACCATTTAACTCTCAAATTATCCAGTTACAAATAATTGAGAGTCAATCCATTTATTGGCCTGAAATTTCATTGATCCCTACCACCGCCTCTCATTCTCTGGACCAAAAGAAATAAAAATAACATGTTAAGTTATTTCATTATTTGCCTTCAAAGTCCAAAATTTAAAATTTTCTCCTGACCTACTATGGCTGAAGTGAAGCTTCTCTTAGGTGAATCCCGATGCTATAGATTCAACGGTGTCATTAGATTTTATTTCAGAGCACCGGTTCAAAAGATAGAAAACATTGCCCAATCGTTTAGTGAACGTGCCTTAAAAAAAGTTCATAAATTAATTCCAGGAACATTGGACATTGGAATCATGCGCCGTCAATTTTTTCAGACTTGTGATAATCCTAAATAATTAAAATATATTTACATGGAATTTTCCAAGTCTTTACATCCTCCCCACCATAGGTATTTTCATCCCTGAAAGATTCTATAAAACATGGGGAAAAAATTGGGGTACTTAGCATGTATCTGAGCCTCATGCTCCCATGTGCCGTCCTGGAGGTTCCCATGCTACCAATAAATATGCACTACTGGAATTGACCACCCAAAAAGGACCAGCTCTTATCGATCTTATATTTCTATTAGGAACTCTGCAATCCTCCCCCCATCGTCGATATCTATCTCGCCCCAGTCAATAATGCGCGATGGGCCATGCACGTATCCCCTTTGTTTTGACAGGTAGAAAACATTATGAACCAACTGCATCTGTGGGGGATGATCTAGATGATACACCACCACGCCTAGGATTATGAGGATCTATAAGGGTTAGATGAACCTCTAAGTTAGCTTGCCACCCCATCCAAACCCTTATATTCCTCATCAGTGTGAGACCCGTAGAGAGACATGGTCTCACTACTCAAACTCCAAGGGTCTCCATCTCCGATTGGAATAAGACTTATGCTGGCTCTGTGTAGTCTTTATCTTGTCCGGGACGATCTGTACCTTCTCAGTGGTAGACTATACCAGCTCTGGACCCATGAGTACTAACTCTCATAGGACTGTCTAGAAAAGTGGTGATCGTCAAGGTCACCTGTACAAGGCCTCAAACGTAGCCATGAATATGGTGGAGTTATAAATTGTTCTGTATACAGACTCCACCCATGGTATGTTTTCCTCCCATCTATATCCAAAATCAAGGAAACAAGCACAAAGAATTTCCATGAGTGTTTGTATGGCCCGTGTCACCTGACCTTCTTTCTGAGGTTGGAAGTTGGTGCTCAAGCGTAGTTGATTCCTGAACTCCAACTAAAATTCCTTCAACAAACGAGATGTAAAAAAGTGTCATGATCTAAGAAGAACTTTGATATAACCCAGTGAAGTTTCCAAATCTCTTGCATGTAGAGGCATCCCATGCCCTTTAATGATTTCTACTCTTAGACGGGTAAGATGTGGGCCATCTTGGTCAATGGGTCAACGAGTACTCATATGAAATCGTAGCCCCTGGACGTACAATGTATCCATGTCATGAATTTCAAGGATATACCATCCCAGTTCCACTCTGGTACCTCAAGTGGTTGAGCTAATCTTGATGATACCTGATGCTCTACTTTCACTAGCTAACAAGTAAAGAATCATGACACAAACTCTGCCACCACTTTCTTCATCCCTTGGCACCAGTACAGATGTCAGAGGTCCTGGTACATCGTCCCCACTCCAGGATGTAACTCTATAGGGGATGTGTGGAACTCCATAAACACCTCCTCTTGAAGCATCATTGGTAACATAGTGTGACCTATTAAGAGGATGACATGCACCCCATCTTCCAAAAATCCATCAGGATCTTGTCTTGAGGATATCTGAGCACGTTAGGCCTCACCCTCACCATCCCCAAGATGTGTCTCATGAGCTAGCTATAGAAGTAGTGTAGTAGCAATCATAGACAGGGGGTAAACTACTCAATCTCTATCCATGATGGATATATGCAACATTGCTAATTGTTCTATCTACTCACTCAATAACTACATACCAGACCTCCTTCTTAGTGTGTCTGCTATTACGTTCCTCTTCCTATGATTATATACAATCACAATGTCATAATCATAGATGAACACCAGCCATCACTGCTATCTCAGGTTCTAGTCCTTCTATGAGATTATATAACTGACACTCTTGTGGTAATATTAAATAGTAAACCATTCACCCATCAAGTAGTTTTGCCCCATATTCAGTGAAAAGACCAATGCTGCTAACTCCAGGTCAATAGTAGTGTAGAACTTCTCATGTTGTCTCAACGGTCGTGAGCCATATGAGATCACCACTCTATCCTACATAAGAACAAATCCTGGTCCATTCCTTAATGCATCGTAGTATACTACATTCCCAACACCCTCTTCTAATAGAATCAATATGGGGGCACTCGTCAATCTCCGCCTCATCTCCAAAAAACACTACTGACACATCTCCGTCCACAGGAAAGGATTCCCCTTCTTTGTCAAAACTGAAAAGAGTGATGCTACGCTAGTGAAGTAAGGTACAAATATTAGGTAGTACATAGTCAAACCAAAAAAAACTATGCACCTCTTTGACACTCCAGGTTGGTTCCCATGCATGTATTTTCTCTCTCTTCGTTGTTTCCATGACAACTCCAACCTCCAAGATAACGTTCCCCAGGAAGTGGACTTCCTGTATCCATAACCTTCACTTCAAGAACAGTCCATAAATCTAGTTCTCTCAAAGTGTATCCCAGAGTATTTTTAGGTTTATGGAGTTATCCTCCTCCGACAATGAGTATATCAAGAATTTTTCAATGAAGACAACAACAAAGTGATCAGGTTATGGCTTGAAGACCAGGTTCATGATCCTGATGAACACTAATGGAGTGTTGGCCACTCTGAAAGGCATCACAAAGAACTCGTAATGGCCATACCAACATCTGAAGGCTGTATTCGGTACATCCTCATATCGTACACTAAGCTGATGGTTTCTTGATCTGAGGTCTATCTTTGAAAACCATTGAGCTCCCTTCAGCTGGTCAAAGAGATCATCAATCCTTGTCAGCGTATAATTGCTCTTCATGGTCACTTGTTATGACACTGATAGTCCCCACAAATCCTCAAGCTTCCTTCCACCTTCTTGGTGAACAAGAATGGGGATGACCATAGGGAAACACTAGGCCTTATTATCCCCTTTCCCTGCAAGACCCCTGGTAGTGCTTGCAACTACCAAAGATCCATAAGAGCCATCTGATATGCTGGTGTAGATATCAGTGTCGTCTCGGGGTACATGTCGATGTAAAAGTCTACCTCTATACGTGGAGGTAGTCCCAAAACATCATCAAGAAAGACATCTTCATACTGATCTACCACTACAGAATAACTCAAACACCGCATGTCAACTTCTCCGAGGGTTAGGATAGCCAAATGATTAGTAATCAGCTATCCCAACTCCAAGATAGTCCATCCTATGTGGATAAGGTTTCGATCTCACTTGTGAAGGTAAATATGATCCAATTATCGCAGACACTCCACACTTTGCGCCTAAAATAGTCAATCTGATCATGGACTACATATATCCAGTCCATAACCAAGATGACATCACAAGGCCTCGACGCTACTACTAGGAGATCCCAACCGAATCTCTCACCACATAGAGTGAGCTCAAACTAAATGCACCAGTGTGTAATCGTCAAATATTCTACTGTAGGAGTCTCTAAATGCAATAATAATGCCAAGAACACCATCAAAATCTTTGTACTCTTAATGAGTGTCGTGGTAATGAAAGAGTGAGAGTCACATGTGTCTATAAGTACTGCATTTAGGCTGGAATAGACACAAATCATACCTCTAATAATCTCTGAGGTGCCTTGGTCATAGGCCTCATCTGCCTGAAGCTGTACTCCCCCCTGTCTACCATCTCCCTATGGTCAGTGTGGACCACCTCATGGTGGTGGAGGTAGAACCAAAAATCACCTCCCACCTCATGCCGCACGGCCTGCTCCCCTACCTCGTCAGCCACCCTCCAGACCTGCTCGCATAAATCACTACCTATGCCTCGGCGGGTCCCTCAACTGCCTGCTATTAATCGATACAATAGGTTAAGATGTTGCGAGCCATGTGACCCTACCCGTCGCACATGAAGCACAGTCTTCCTCCCAACTAACCTTCTCTACCTCGTGTGCTCCACATCTCTAACCATGCATCCCGGGGGCATCCACTAGTGGTTCCGGCACAATTGGACCTCTGTGTCATAGGTGTACTGCCTCCTATAGATGGATCAGCTACATGTCATCCAAAGGTGGCTCTCACCGTCAGTGCCTACTCAACTATGAATCTCTCCACCAACAATGCTCTCTCGAGCAGTCCAGCCTATGTCGAGATATTCAGCGATATCCATGATGCTCTGATCTCCCACCGGAGACCCTGATCAATGTTCTGGGCCCTAAAGAATGGGTCCCTTACCATGTTAGTGGAGTAGCACATGAGGTCAGTGAATCTATCTGAGTACCGGGATACCTGTCGGGTTGCCTTGTTGTACATGTAGGAGCTCTATAATATGCATAGATCAATGTTCCACTGGAACAAAATATTCCCTAAAGAGGATCTTAATATCTATCTAGGTGAGGGTCACCTCGTCATGTGTCTGGATCATCAGTATCCACAATCTCGTTGATTTTCCCTAGAAAAATCTAGTATCTATGATAAAGTTAGAAATTTTTGGTGTCTCAAGCATGTAAAAACCCGTATCCACAACTTCTAGCCAGTCCTCAGCAACCTGGGGATCCATCTTGCCTCAAAACCTTAGAGGCCTCTATCTCTGTAACTCATGAAACATGGTAAGTTGACATGCATGGTATTCTAGTGGGGATGGTGGAATCTGATACCCTACAGGTGATGATGCTGCTGGTGCACCACCCGATGGTGCAACCACAGTAGGAGGGCCCTGCACTGAAGCCTCGTCGCATGATGGGCCTTTATCTTGTACTCTCTCAGGAATCCTAGTGGGATTTCTATGTAGTGGCATCCTAAAAAGACACAGGTTCACCATATTCAATAAATTGTACTGGTTGAGCTGACTAAAAATAGATCAATGTAAAAAAATTTCCAAAACACACGTAATAAATATTTTCATGAACCGAGTTAGAAATCCGAATTCTGGGTCCTGGTGTATAGATACGTCAACCATTGCATCAATACAGGACTCCCTGAATGGAAAACCAATTTCAAAACAATTAACATTATTGCTATATTAAAAATATCATAGTCCTAGTTCTTTGGTACAACTGACTCCTTTGATACAACTTTTTCATGACTTGTCCCCCCAGACCCGTGTCGTGACTACCCCAATCCCACCTTTACAGGCCAGGGGATGACTACTAGCCCCAGAAAGGCATATCCCCAAAACAAGAAGGCATTGTTTTTAAACCTGTACATGCACACAATCCCAGAATACAACAAGATGCAAAAACGGAGTAAAAGTGCAATATTAATGATGTGTAACGAAATTAAAGGGGCCGAAATACATGCCTAACTAAAAAGGTACAACTACAACAGAAAACAGAAAATATCTCCTACAATCATCCACCAAGGATCCTACCTGAAAGGTCAGCACAACACATATCCACTACTCTCCACATCTTCCAGTATCCTCCTTATACCTCCTGGTCCTGGATCCCTCAAGTCGCATCCAAGATGCTCTTCATTTACACTAGACACAACAAGGTGTGGGAAAATCCTGTGCATGGGTGAGTATAGAAAAACCCAATAGGGACACCGAGACCCCCGAAGGTCTCTCATAATTCCAAAATGGAAAATCAAAAATCATGATCTCAGTAACAAAGAACAAATCAATAGAGAAAGTTTAGATCAGGTATAAAAAATGCACAAAATTACAGATGATTAGTTGAGATGATATATCATCTTATTCTGTCAAGAGGCACTACAGATGACCATACGGAGTCTGACCCAAATAGGATCACTAGGTACTAACCCCCGCTAACCCACACAGTATCCGACCTACGCAGAATCAATAGGTAATAACCACCACTGACCCACACAAGATGATACCCACACAGGATCTATATGCGGAAACCCACACAGGATCACTAAGAACTGACCCACATAGGATCTGACCAATATCGGATAGGTAGGAACTGACCCACACAAGATTTCTGAGCACTGAAACACACAGAATCTGACCCATAGTGGATCGATAGGTTCCAACCCATAAAGGATCACTCGGTACTATCTTTTGTATGATCTGTCTCCAACCACCGCCTCACTGCTAGCCTCCATATTCCTGCTCATAGTACGCTTGATTCTGGGAGAACCGCTTCTTAGGCCATCTATCAAAATACAACTGAGGATATCTCCCATGAAGAAGTTACCAGATGTTCTATCACGTCATAAGTGCTCCAATGAAATAGACGATGCTTCAACTGGGCGCATGGTATGTATGTTATAGGAATTTTAATGATGAGGGCACAGTTGAATTCAGGTACAATGTAACCCATCCATACTCCAACATTATACAAAACACTCGTGGATTATCTCAAACATACCAAATCTCTCTAAGGATCCCATCACTATATATAGTTCATCAAATAAATTTATGGATTGTAAGATACTGTCCCTTATGCCTTTCTAGACATGAGAAGGGTCCAGGTCTGGTCCGATCCGGTCAGACCGACCCATATCGATCTGGTCGAAGTTTGACTAAGTGCAACCAAAACCAGACTAGGCTGGCCGTGGTGTGCTCATCCTACTAGGCCATAGACCTGCCTGGACTTCCAGCTAGGCGCGGCCCTCCGGGCGGTCTGGTAGGCTGGCTAGCGCGATCCACGAGAGTCACGCGGTCCACTGCCCCCGAACGACTCCAAGGTCCATTCAACTCCTTTATTAGTGGTTCCTGGTGGCACCGCCTCATCACCCATGGGACCTATAAGGAGAAGGTCCCTTTCATCGATATGGGTTTGAGCCATGGAACCCTTCAGTGTGGCACGCGGCAACCTACCACCTCCAACTCTGTAGTCGACCACTACCAGCTGCCAGCCCAACCGCTGCAACGCCACTCTTCCACTATGGCTAGCGGTAGCCAGTATCCGCCCTCATCTGCCGAATCCATTTTCTAGTACATCCACACCTGTTTCAAGCCAACGCTTCTTCCATGGGCCACTATGTGAGATCCAACGGTACACTCTTCCATTCGGAAGTGCCTATGGCCCTCACGAGATGTTTTCGTCAATAAAAGATCCTTAAATATTACATTCTACCTCATTCATTGTTCCTCCATGATGAACACACCATGGAAAATATTAGAAAAGGTTCCGAGCATTGTTTGTTTCGACCCGTGCCCTCCACATTATAATTGTAAACACGAGAAAGAATAATAATAATCAAAAGGATGAATTATAATCCAATTTAAGATCCCAAAACAACCACCTTGATGAATAGAACAGACACAGATCAACCTGTTAGTCGGATGGTCCGCCTATGAGATATTTCTCCAGAATGAAAAGAGTTGGAACATCAGAACACATAAACCCCCAACATCTTGATTCGTTGGTTGTATCATGGTCTTTGGCGGTATTTGTCGCCTAATTGGAGTGATTTTGTCAATGTTTGGTGAATCCATGCTAAAACTACCCCCTGATCATCAATTAATTAGAGGGGGAAAAGGTGAGTAACACACTGAGGAATTAATGATGTTCATTTAATGAATGAACAACTTAATTCCCCAATGGTGTAGTTACAAATAATGTAGTGTCAAACCATTAATTGGCTTGACAAGTCAATGATCCCCACTGCCACCTCTCATCCACTGGAGAAATGAATAATTAAATTAACATGTTATGTTATTTTATTATTTTTTAGTAATGTCAAAATTTATCTTTTCCTACTGACCCACTGCGTTCTAATTGAATCTTCCTTTAATAGAATCCTAGCACAGCAGATTCAATGGTGTCCTCAGATTTCAATTCTGAGCACCGGTTCAGAAGATAGAAAATGTCACTCGCACATTTAATGAACGTAACATAAAGAAGTTTAGAAAATCATTCTGGGAACACCAGACCTTACAATCATGCACAGTCAATTTTGATGAAATCATAATAATCTCAAATAATTAAAAAAATTATATGGAAATATTTGGGTTTTTATAGGTTTAATCATGTATCAAAGTGACTAGCATGAATACCATATATTTTCTTGGGGTTAATCATGTTATATAAGTATAATTTTTCATTCTATGATTTTTCTGGAAAAAGATAAATTTACTTATTTTTTTGTGCTTTTTATATGCTATATATGATGGGTGTGCCCATATAGAACTGGGTGATCCGGTTAAGGATTATACGATTGGTGTGGAGAAGATAGTGCTCTAATTCATTTCGTAATGATTATGTTCTCCAAAAAAATATTATTTAATGTCTTCCATATGGTTATTCTAATTTTAAGGGTTTTATAATGGATCTGTATGTGTTCAATGAAGATGACGTTCATATATAGGGGAATGTTTATTCTATGATTTATATGAGTTTATGATGTTTCATTTGATCAAGATTAATATCACATGGATCCTATGTATTGATTCTTAAGAAACTTTTCTTTAATAATACATAATTCCATTTTTTAATGATTGATCATCCAGGTACAAATACATATAAATATTTTAATGTAATACTCATGCACTTTGATTATTTTTTGATACCCTTATTCCCTTCTTATGCTTGCCGATTGTCATGAACTGGTCCAATGGGTCCTAGACCGCGACCACCCCAAGCCCACCTCTAATAAGTTTGTGGATGGTGACTACTGCCCAATAGGTATGTCACACATATGTGAGTCATTGTCCTAATTATCTTATACACATGAAAATATTTCCATTCACAAAAAATGCTAAAAGAGAAAAATAGTTGATGCTAATTAATGCATTTATATATGATCTAACAACCAGATTACGATATTAATGAAATAAAAGCGATATAGAGGTACAAATATAAGCACAAGTATAACCTGTTGAGAACCAAATTTCTCTGAGGGAAATGACTAACACCATATGAAACCATCTTGAAAAAACATTGTCCTTTCAAGATCATGTGATGCTCCACCTTCTCTATGTCATCCGAGGACACCCTCAAATGAGTCGTCATCACATATGACATGACACGTGCAGAAATATTCCATATTGGGGTGAGTATAAAAATACATAGTAGGACAACCATAAAAACTAAACACTAAGTATCAATAATGTAAATATCATAAAAATTATGCGGAAATCAATATATAACAGTTGAACCATATATGTACGAAGGATAGAAATCATGCCTCCTGGTGGTCATAACCAAACTTCTATTGTCATGATTCTAGTTGAACAAATTATCAGTCATTGAGAATCTACTCCACAATACATTCCATCATCAGAGACACTCATCTAAGAAGTCATGATAATTGGTCCCCACCCAGGAATGTTCACTAGTCTCCATGGATCTTATACTCAGATAGGGGATCACGCCCAAGACTGTTGGGGACATAAAGTGCCCAATCTAGATCAACCCACTATATATGTGTTCATACTCCAATGATACTAAAATACATATTGAAATGGAAAACATTTTTGGGGATCAATTCCTTCCTCAGGGAGGTCACTTGGAATCATCATACCCATCTTAGGGTATAAAATGATAGAGGATTACATTCAGATCGCAGGAAAGGAAACCAAAAACCAAATTTAAAACTCATCCTCTAGAGGGGGTCCCAATCCTATCATATAGATGTAATGACACATTGTCCTTGGGAGAGGATAGAGAAGGGAAATAAACTCAAGAGAAAATAATCTAGAATAAAAAGAACATGAATGGATCTAAACACCTTCAAAGGTGGTACCATATGTGTATATAAGGGTACACGACATGTCCAACCAACCCCTATCCATCCAATATGGAAATTATTTACACAACATATTATTCTCTATATACATCTTTTGTATAAAGAATACATAGAATGTAGGGATTTTCTTACACTCTTCCTGTGTCATCAGTATGTGCCCATGTACACAAAACCACGTTTATGTACTCTATTCGTGTCTATATACGACGTTCATGCTCGTGCCTATTTATCATTCTAGTTACATGTTGATCTACGAAGATTCATTCCCAGATCATTTGACTTAGTCACATATCATGTATTATTTAACTATCCATGGACACCCTAGATCCACATACATGGGATCTCACATGTTATGGAACTCCCACTAACAAACTACATAATCAGAGAATTTACCAAATACATAGATCTTCTCCTATCCCCACCACAATTTCCACCATCATGATTCCAGTGAGGGAATCATAGATCTATAGTTATCCAACCCTTTTAATCATTGATCATGGGGATCTGAGTTCATACCATCACAAAAAGCAACACTTATAGCCATCAGTGACTGCCATATGTCAAAACTATGAATAATTGAATCCATCAATTCATTATGATCTACCTATAATCGCATTATATCATTTATACACATCAATCTAACAATTCATAATGAACGTCATATGTGGTGTCGATTTTTGTGGTGAGGAACAATTTCAAAATGATCTAATACCTATTATTCCTCGAACCATGTGATAAATATATTTCCCATCTTGATGGTGAGAATAAACATGGGAGAAATTAAAAATACACAAGATTTATTGAATGAAATGTATCTTTTTTTCATTTTCCCTAAATCTTATTTTAAATAAATAGAAAGACAATGGGGAAAATAATAAAATGGAAAAATTTGATCCATCAAAATTAATTCTTCCATAAATTTAAAAATCAATTCTACTAATGGAATGGCTCTATATTTACATGGTATAAATGAACTATATAGAAATAAAAAATAAAAACTCCTACATGATGTTTTGATTAATAATAACTGAATAATGGTTCTATATTTCTGTCAATAGTGATATCCCTAAAATCTGATGTTGTAGTGATCCATAGATTGATCTCGATCTATTATAATTCATCATGATATCCTCCATTCCTCTATCTAATGAAAACATTAATATTAATAAGCTTATGTTTCATTCCATGAAAATTGGCCCTAATTGTGCTTTAATAGAGGTTTTTAGTCACTGTATCAAATAAAATAAATTAAATAAAATAATTCATTTATTATTTTAATTATGTACCTATGATAACTTTTTTTTACAAATTCCCAATTATAAAAATGATTATGTTTTTCTAGGATAATCAATATTTCTAAACTCATTGGTCCACTCATATTTCGGATCCAATCCCCCATTCAGGTGTTATCCCACATTTTTAAGAAAACTGCATGTACATGTTTTAAATATACATATATATATATATATATATATATATATATATTATTTTTTGAAATTAATTTCGGGCACACCGGGCCTCTGAATCATACACCATCTCAACACCTAGATCTATAAATAATTTATATAATATAAAAAATTAATAAATGGAAAATCACAGTCCTAACATATTCCCATATATAGGTCTTTTCATCCTAAAAATAGAAAAAATACTTTAAAAGTGGTGGGTACTAGGTTTGTATATGGGCCTTCTAATTGAAGGTTCCATTAAAAATATACATATGATGCCACCAGAATTTCAATGGGAGAATTGATCACCCATTATGGATACTCTCATACCATTCATAAAATCTCTAATAGGTACTCGAAAAATGTCGCTCCATCCTCAATGTCCAGATCAGCACAATCAAAAACATATTAATGGTCAATCACGTACCTAATCATCCATGAAATGTGGTATACATTTTGTACCTAGTCAAACTATTGTGGTATATCTATGCATTACGCTACATTGGTAACTATATTCAGTATCAAGAAATGGTTAATAAATCTCAGAGGTAGCCTTCTATATTAGAAAAATCTTGATAATCCACATCAGGGAGAGACCCTTATAATCACATCTTATCCTTCCTAGAACACTAGAGGCCTCCATAATTAGTTCAAATAATACTTTTTTTCCTCTATTTAGTCCACAACCACTTGTGGAGGATATCCACCTTCCCTATGTTTCCTCACACCAACTATGGTCCCATGAGTGTAGAAAAACCTGAATCAGTAAAACAATGTTTTAACCTAAATGGTCTACCATAAAAGTACATTAATCGTTCCGTACCAATGGTGGAATAATATCTTATGTTGTATAGAGACTCCACTAAGGTTACGTGATCCTCAAAATTCTTTCATGTTTGGTCCACTTGATCGAATACCGTATGGGGGTGGGGGTGAATCAAGGTATGAAAAATTAAAACATCTACCCCTTCAAATATTATTTCATTGAAAAAAACACACTTTTAAGTTTATATAATAGCAATATAACAACATAAATGAAATCATACACAAGAAACAATTATTTTTACTTGGTTCCCCCTCACTGGGTTACGTCCAAGGAGCATTCAACGGTGTTGTGATAATGTACTATATTCAGTAAGGCTCACAATAATTATTTATTACAAAACATAGGCTATATCTTTTACGTGAAGGCTGACTTCCTTTAAATGATTTAGGGTCAACTCACTACATTCCCAAGGGTCACTCCATATGCCTCTTTCTCTAGATCACTACTGGTGGAAAGGGTCATTTTCTTCCTCTTTATTGTAATACTATTATTGAAATGGAATCTAGTCATAGTTTATAGACATTTAGGTTTAAAACATTTTATAGACATGTAGGTCCCCTCATTTTCATGAATTCATGCATCCTCATATTAATGTAGACGCTCCATTGAAGTCCCTTTTTCACCCGCAGACGAATTCTACCATATTGGGTACAATTAGATACTGGTAAATAATTTAAAAAACTAATTTAAATCATTTTGAAGCTTCATTGTGTGTTCTATGAACCAATTTATTCTCTTACATACAGCATATCTTGTTTTCTACACGGAATGGCTCCCACATGTGTCACTGCAGCTTCAACAAAATGATTCTTCTCTACAGCCAGCCTCTCCCATGGACTGCCTTCATCGGCACTATCGCATACCACCTCTGAATACTGACACCGTGCACCTCCTCTTTGAACCCCCTCTACAAACCAACTTCTTCCACGAATCACCCTTTGCACATAAACATTTCACTGTTCATGGAATTCCTTTTTATCCACATATCAAAGCTCTACATTTGTATACTGTGTTCATTTTTCCATGAGCATTCTTCCTTTATGGCCTTCAATGCCTCGCAAAAAACATTAGTAGAATTTATTTTATGAAAAACATCCCCTTTTAATAATTTCTTCCTACAAACCACTTCTCCTTTAGAGACTCCCCTGCGTTCCACACCTTCTTCTTCTATATACCATGTCCTTTGCGAGATATAGTTTCCTACAAAAATATTTGATGGAATTACATACACATGACCCACATTTGGGGTTATCCAAATTACCAGATAAAATATATGTTCTCTAATGATATTTAATCTCACTCTAATTAGTAGGATTTCAACTCCATATATCTGAAAATATTACCACTTAATCCAAGAAATCTATTTTTACTAAATCATTGATTCAGCACCAACTTCACTATGTATCACTTCTGCCACTATGAATTGAAAACCATCCCATGAACCATTTTTCATAAGAGGTCCAAATACTGCCTTTCCTCCTATAAAACACCATTCTCTTCTGCCATCCATTGATCCATCAATCCTTCCACATGAAATGATCCCTAAAAATTCCGAGTATTGTTCTCGCTACTCGGTATGCTTCCACAAACTATTCATGGACATGGTATGCGATCCATGATCTAAGGTACATGGTTCCTTTTATTTGATGATTTTTGTATAGTTCATCATACCATTCTCTACTATAATGAAAACATCAATTTATAAAAAAATCATAATTTTTAAACCCAAAAATTTGGAAATCACTAGAGAACTATGCAACTGTAAAAACTACTTTTGTAAAACACCAACCATACTAATTTGTAGTCATCTTGATTTTTCAACAAACTCATTCACACCAAAAATATACCAAGAAGAAACCTTGATGTATTTATTTCCAACATGGCCAAAATCCCTCAAGAAAGCCAACAAAATTTTATATATGTCTGTATTAGTGTGCTCAGTCTAGCCCTCAGTCTAAAAGTGAAACAAAATTTTCATACAAAACTTTTTCTCAAAGGAATCCCACAATCATCTCTATAATCATGATGTGAAATGAGAGTCTTGGCCCAAAAATATGATCGATGAAACTCCATGGAGGAATACTATTTCTTACGTTTACGAGATTCGAACACTCTATACTGAACTTTATTGCCAAATGGATACAAAGTGTATTAACATCATGATATGTTCTATGATCAACTAGATGGAATTGTTCCACATAGATTAATGTGGTTACCCTATAATAATGTACAGGGATGTCCCATCCAACTTGTAATTCTATATATTTAGGGTTAGAGTTAATCCAAGTGGGACCTATTTCTCATCCTTCACTTGCGGAAAAGTGAGGCATTATGATACAAACATTACAACACAAAACCTCATGCCTGGATATAAGAACAGATATTAGTGGTCCTAGTATATCATTTCCTCACCAAGATGTACTGCCAAAGTGGATTTAGGAAACTCTCTCATTACATTTTCCCACAACACCATTGGAGCCATCATCCATTATATTAAAAGGATATCATGTTTCCCAACTTAAGAATATGCATCAGTAGCATGTCTTGTGGATATCTGGTTACATGAGATCTCCTAGTCAGTATCTCCATACATAACACCCATGGAACATTTTAAAAGATGTTGGTTTATAAAAATCAACTATATTAAGAAGTTCCATACTTATCCACTAATTAGAAATGAAATGTCGCTAACTTCACATACACTTCATCAATAAACTGAGAACAAGATCCCAGGTTGGGATAATCACCCACCATGTTTTCCTTCCTAAAATTATAGATAATATTAATGACATAGTCCAATTTGTTGTTAACCCATCACCCTTATCTCAATATAATATGATTTCCAGAGATGATATAATTGAGTCTCTTTTGGTAAGAGTATATGTTAAACCAATCTCCCTTCAGGTAGTGTCTTGGCATCTTTAGTGCAGAGACTAACACTATTAACCCAATATCTTGTGTTCTGTATTTCTAATCATGTGTAATCAACTGATGTTAATAATCAGAAATCATAATATTTACCTATATATAAAATAAACCTATATACACCCTATATGCATCATAAGACACTACGTACTCGACACCCTCCTCCAACATTCCCAATATGGTTTTACTCATAAACCTATTCCATAACTCTTGAAATAACTACTAAAAAAATTCCATCCATGTAAAATTATACACATTGTTGGTAAATGATATTAAGGGTTTCTCCACTCTATAAAAAATAGGTATAGACATTTAGTAGGATCCTTACACTTGGAGGAACCTTCATAACTAATTAAAATACTTGAGTTGATACCAATCTAGAACTACCTCATCATTCTCAAGTCCCTCTACTACTTCATCCAATGAGTTGATGTGTTCTAGAAAGTGGACATCTTGATTCCAAAACTAACACTTCATGAGCTTCCATTAAATCTGGTGATTTAAGAGTGTGTTCATAACCATCCATTTGTTTATTGTGAGATACTTCTTAGACATTATGTATAGTATGATATATTTCATGAAGAAAACCATGAACCGGTATAATAAATGATAAATAATTTCAATCATGAGTCTCATGAAATTTGTTAGGGAGTTTTTCATGGAGATGTGATTCATTGTGTACTCATAGTGACATTAGAGACATATGAATTTAATCTTATGTATATCCTTGTCTCGTACTCGTAGATTGTGACAGATTGACAAGAGTTCAATCTTTGAGCACCATCACGCCCTTATCAAAAAGAAAAGGTGGTTTTTGACACTTGATTATGGATATTTATTTTTCAAGATCAACTATTTCAAGCACGGGTAATTTATACATAACTTCCACCACATTTCTTCCTTCCTGGAATACAATAATTGGAATTCCTAGAGGAATCAATGGGTATCCCAAATCCATTATCAGACATGTCCTCTATCTTTACCCTTATATCATGAAGCTCTGTGAGTGCTATTTGAAATTCTAGTGTAGATAGAGGGTTTGTCCCACAGTGTGTGTCAATATCGATGTTAGTCTATTTATAGGGACGTAAACATGGAATTTAATCATAAAATAAATCATTGTACTACTACATCACCCTAGGGAACTAGAAGCCCATATTTTACCCTACTCTAGGATTCATGTTCCCAATTGATTAATAATCTGCCACACTATCCTTTTTTTAAGTATTCCCTTCTCCTCCAAGGTTTCCTTTTAACCCACAAAGGAAAACCTCACCTCATAACTTTGTAAAAACAAAATTTTATTCCAATAAAGTAAAATCTAATCTTGACCAATGAATATTCAGTCCATACATAAGATGAATTCATATGGCCCCAACACTACTATGACTAGATCCCTACAATACTATCACCCTCATGTGTAATACCAAACTATAAGAAGAAATGTGTAATCATTGATTCACCACCTATAAGAGTTGTATGTACAATGGTATAGCCAATGGCTCAACTAAAATATCATACTCATGAAACAAATAAGTTGAAAGAAATGAATGAATAGAGGAAATGTCTATCAATACCGTAACTAATGTATAAAAGAAATAGAGTGTACCTCATTTCATCCCTGTATAAATGGTGTCATAGGCCCCTATTACTTGAACTTTTTCTCATCCCTTACCATTGTATCCTTAATCCTATCATGGACCACTTGGGGGTAGTGATTTTGGTATTTTAAACCTTTTACCAATTTCTTCTTCTCTACTATCACCTCTTTCACATTTTTTGCTTTGTGGAACACCATGATCTTACTGTCATCTATACCTCGGTAATACATTGACCCTCAACTGATCAGCTATGTGATGGGTCAGAAAATCACATTTTGGATTTAAATAGTAATTTTAGGATAATCACCACCTCTACCTTGAATAATTAAATCAATTATTCAATCTCAAAACCAATTATCCCCTATCCTAGGATCATATCCTTAATTATTCAGCACACCAAGTTCACTATGATTTTCTTCATTTACATGATGATGATGTATCTATTCATTAGTGCCCACTACCACAAAAAAATATTGGTTAATACTTTTTAAGGAACATACCCACCACAATGGCCCGATCATGCACCCCAACATAGTTAGTAGTGCATAGATATATTAAAAAATTTATAATATCCCAACATAATACCGAATCAATGGTCTCTTCATGGAATAATGGATCTCACACCATATCTATTGAGTATGATAAGAGATTACTAATCCTTTAAATTTAAACTTCAATAGTGATGATACCCTACTATTGATGAAAAATATATTGGATGCATAATAATCAAAATATGTGAAAATAGAACTCCTCCATGAATACAAGCTCAATGTCTTACCATTAGAGATCTATCTTATAGTGTAACTAAGTCTCCAAACTTCACAATATCCCAATAGATCCATAAATAAGACTCGATGATATGTATTCTAACTAATATGTGGGAAACATCATAAGGAGTAATACATTAGTGACTACATCTAGCTAATCCTCATACACATGAGGGTATAGATTTCCTAGAATCCTAGGCTGTTAGTGCCTCTAGAACTCATTTAGTGAATTTCACTAGCTTGTATCCTCTTATAAAACTCCCAATGCTAGATTCTTCACAAATGATGGTTATATAGCTTTTTGTCCCCATCAGTGGGGATATCTCTAGAACATTCACCTATAATGATGCATCATCACTTAGTGAATCATCCTCACAATCATGAAGTTGAATCATGTATATCTTTCTTCGTAGAGGAATCCTGTAATAAAAATTATGTACCATATTTAAATATTTTTTGGGTAGGTGAATCAAGAAGGATATAGAAAACAAAAAAAACTTTTATATAAATAATTTACCATTTTTTTACAACAATGAATTTATACATATATAGAGTCGAAAATTAAGTGATAATACTCCTTGTACATGGAGACTTGTGTTGCCATACCAAAACAAGATTCCATGGACAAAAAACTGAACTCAAAACACATAACAATTTCACCAAAAACATTTCACATAGGATACAGTCCAATGGTTATACCAAATCATATGATACCACTCATTCACGTCCCAACCCAATGGGTCTTGAAACACAAATCCCCAATTCTCACCTCTAGTTGTCCATGGGATTGAGACCAGCACTGAGTAGCCATATAACACACTTATGAGTAATTAGACTAATCTTTCTATACACACAAGAACACAAATATACAATAACATAAAATTTATAAATATAAAAAAATTGATACAAATTCAGAAATACATATAGGATTACACTGTCAAAGTATGATAGTAATTTACTAAAAGTGATAAAGAGATCTATATACAAGCCAAACTAGAAAACTGTTGTAACAAATGATTACCATTTTATTCGGAACAGCCTTAACATCGTCGTGTAATTTCACTCCTTTTATATTGGGGAACAACATATAATGGTATGGTATGAATTATTTTTGTCTTTCACTAATAAAAATACTGTTATTAAGGATACAGATCAGTTACACATCGTGTAATGGCTGTTGTATATAAGTCGTGAAATATGACTTCATGCAGGGAATGGATACACTTCGTGACCATGAAAAACATGAAGATAATTGTTAAAAGGATTGTTTATTTAAATGAGGTGATGGTTTTTTAATCATATATTGATTGTGGGGGGTTAAAAGTCATGTAACTGGGTTACACATAGTGTAACTTCCCAAGTGTAGTTTTAAAAAGAAATTATGACTATATTGTCTTAGTTCTTTCAATAACTATTTGTCTCTATCAAACTAAGGCAGTTCGATGGCGTTTTGAGAGACTCAGCCCCTAATAGATTGATTAGATTGAAACCTGATCTCCATTTCTGTTGTCATGGGTCTCTCCAAGTGAGTAACATTTCTTTTCTGTCATTTTTTCATATCATAATATCTATATTGGGTGGAGTCTTGGGATACATTGGTCTACCATTGGTGATTACACTTCATTTCTTCATAGATCCATTTTTTCATCGCATTCTAGAGGCCTTTTCTTCAATTGGTCATAATGTGGAGTGCATTCATCTTTGTGGAATGTAGGTTTCCTCTCTCCTATCAACATATCTCCTTCTAAATTGAATCAATATTTAAGTGGATTTGATTCCAGGGCCTACATTTACATTGTTTTCTATTGTTGATTTTTGTTTCTATTGTTGGAATATGAAACCAATGTTTTGAGTTAGGTGGCCCTGTCTGTTTCCTTTAGTAAGGGATCGTGTTTTTTCTGTTACAAACTGATTCATATTGAATGATTGGACTAATTAATTTTTTATAGAAAATATTTTTCAATTAATGTAGATTTTTTCCTTGGTTATTGAAAAATGGAATTTAAAATGTGAATTTTTAAATTAATAAAATTGTTTTGATATTGTATTTAAATTCATTTAAATGAAATGAAATAAATTTTGAAAAAGATCTATTATGTTACCTTGGGTACGCAGGTGGATGGTTGAGCATAAGAGTATTTTCCATTGTTTTTTTATTATCAAGGAGGTTTTTCTCAAGGATTTCCTTGGTTTCGTTGGCCCGTTATTCTACGAGACCAAAATTAACATTTTGTGGGGTTTATTCATGGAGTATTACTCTACTTACTAGGAAAATTATTCTAGGATCATGATTTTCTAACTTTATTGATTATGGTATGAGTATTCTACATCTTACATCAATAGTATTCCTTAGTGTTGTGATACATATTTTTTTGTTTTGTATTTCTTGTATTTATGAATTATCTTGATAAATATGTTTATTCTTGTGGAAAATCATATTGAAAATGTTTTTTGAAATTGATATAACTTCATTTTTTTAGGTCTTTGAAGAAATGAAATGTTAACATGTTTTCTATAAATCTATTTTACGACTTATAATGCTATGATTTTATTTAAAATGACCATACATGGTTTTTTTTAATAGAGGATTGTTATAGAACAACTAGGAAAGATCCTTCTGATCATGTATGCTCACACCCTGGGCACCTATTTCGTTGTGCGTAGACCTTTGTTTGTCTAACAGTGCAGGGAAAGAAGATGCCCCATAATGAGGCATCATGGTTTGTACCACCGGGATGGGTAGCTGATAGTGAGTTGGTTGGAGTCCATCTATACCATCATTTGGAGTAGTTGTTTGGTATTTATTATTTTTTAGTTGGGCCTATCTTGTAGTTTATAGATTCTATTATAGTTTTTAGTTTCCGCTGTATTTTTACAGTTATGGAATCTTTATCTTGATTGTATTCTACTATTTCTTCTTGTTATATATATATATATTCCATGTGGTTTTTCAGGTTGGGCGAAATTGTTCCCCCTCTTGTGTTGTTCAATGATCAACCCCTAGTCTCTAGCCTATGTAGATCACGATGGCCCATCAAGTATGGGACATATTGAGTTGGGGGACAGGTTTGAGGGTAACCTGTGTTGGTTCATTAAAATTTGGTATCAATGGTAGATTTTTTTTAAAGATCCCATATCAAGGGATTTCTGTTTGATTAGAGATATGACTATCAGGAAATTAGAGGTTTATTGTGACAAGTTCACGGATTGCTCTTGTGGTAAAGAGTCACATGTTTCTAGGGGATATTGGGAGGTTTGTCTGTAGTGTTTGGTTTTTGATTAAAAATCTAAACTTTTACAAAAAAAAATTCATATTTAAATAATTATTTTTTTGTTTTATTATTGTTCTTATGTTTTGGTGTGCAGCAGTATGCCTCTGAGACGTCTTTGATGAGTTCTTTAGTAAGGTGTAGCTTATGATCCTCATGGGAATCCAGGAGTAGATTAGAATCACATCGATTCTATCATAAGGGAAGTCCATGTAGTTGATCAAGATTTACCATGTGTTTAGAATGCTATTGTTGAGGTACAACCAAAAGATAAACAATAGAGAGATCAATCATTGAAATTCTTGCATGAGAAGACAACATCCATTATAGGGTTTACTAAACATCATCATGTGAAGGACTGGTTGTATATGATAGATCAAATATTCATATTTTTGGAGATAGCTGAGAACATCATGGTGAAGTGTGAAGTGTTTAGACTCAAGTGTTCCAGAAATTGATGGTTGGATTCTATGGTCCAAGAAGATAAACATGTGGTCATGGATTTTAAGGGTACCAAAGCCCTATTAATTTAGCAGTTTTCTAGAGTTTTTAATGCTAGAAAAGTCTCTAGAGTTCTATTGATTACACAAGGAGGGTTTTAAGTGTCTTCATACACTAGTCATTTTTCCAATCTTTCCACGTTTTCCCTAGACATGGTGAAGTATGTCCAGCTAAAGCCTTATAAGTACCTGTATGGTTGGAGACAATATATCAAATCACATGTGTTTATGCAGAATCATTCTACATTTGAGAAGATCGTAGATAGATATATGATGGATGAAATGAATATGGCAGGCATGGTTGGATTTTACACATCTTCTCTTCAATTGGGTGGAATATTTTGTGGTGCACATGGGAAGAAGAGGAAGTGGGTAGATCACCGCAGGTGTGGTGGATGTGGGTCGTAGCATTGTTTTTCCTCTACATCGTCTGTTATAGAATGTTTTGTGACTCTAAATTGATATTACAGTGGAAAGGGAGGATACAAAAGAAATTAATGTCTTATACCAATGAATATGTGCAACCGTTGTGGATGTCTTAGTCACTTACATCACTTTTTTTTGGCAAGGACTACACCTTGTTATGGTCAGGGTTCATCAACTCTAAATTCTACTACGGAATAGTTAGAAGCTTCCAAGACTATAAGAATCTTTCCATATTCCTCATAATAGTAGATGAGTGTACAGTGGAAGATTATTCATGTCTGAGAAAAGTGAGAGGTAATAACCTTATCATATCATTAGTACCCATTGATTTATTTGATACTAGTGTCTCCCACTCATTTATATCATAAACTTTTGTTATTGTTATTAAATTTCTAATGGTACCACAATCATTTAAAATAGAGTTAGCAACTCTTCTTGGAAAGAGGAAGGATAAGTTCATCAGGTATCCCTGTTCATTAACGATAGATGATATGGATTTGATTTAGGATATTCCCATTCTTGAACTAGATCTATTTTATATATCATCAGTATGTATTGGATTGTCTCTCACTAAGATAAGGTTGATTATCATTATATGTTTTGTTTGTTTTGTGGTAAAGATGGGAGCTCTCGTGTGATTCAAGGGTAGTGGGACCTAAGTTCATGTCATTCAGAACATTCCCACCCAGTGCTCCAGATTCTATTGGTTTATATTACATTTTATATCAATGATGTTTTTTATATTTATTATCTTCTTGTTGCTATTTGAGTCATTACAGACATTTTTATAGATGATCTCTCCAATATTCCTCTAGAGAGAGAGGTAGAGTTTTTGATTGATCTGGTACTAGGTACATATCCAATATCAATACCTTATTATCTTATGGGACCTATGGTTTTGAAAGAGATTAAGATTCACTTGGAATACATGTTAGAATTTTTTTTATCCCTAACATTTTGGCTTGCAAAGTCTATGTGATCTTTTCCATGAAATTAGATGGTTATATTAATTTATTAATGGACTATTAAAATTTAAACCATGTAATAGTTAGGATAAAATGTCCTTTAACTCATGTTTATGATCCATTTGATTAATTATAGATGGACAATTGGTATTTATATATTGATCTTCATTCGGGTTATCATCAGCTCAATGTGTGGATGTCTGATATACCAATGATAACATTTGACAATAGGTATGTCCATTATGAATTCCTTGGGATGACTTTTGGTCTGACTAATGCTCATGAATTTCTTTTTGTTTTTGATGAATCAAATATCCCATCTATATCGTGAAAATTGATTTTTTTTGTTTTATTTGATGGAATTTTGGTTTATTAAAAATCCATGAGTGGGAATGAGCCCCATTTTATCTATGTTCTAGATATTTTGAGAAGTCATTATATGTATGGAAATCTTTGAAAATTGAGTTTCTAGATACATTATGTGATATTCATGGGGCACAAAATTTTTGAGCATGGCTCATCACTTAATACAAAGAAGGTAAATGCTATTTTTTCATAGAAGGAACCAGAAAATGTCTTTATGATTTGAATCTTCTATGGTCTTTTTTAATAATATCGATGTTTTAAGTAATTCTGTATGATGGGGTCACCTTTAACATATCATTTTGAGAATTTGGTGAAATTCACTTATAATGTGAAGTGTTATTCTTATTTTGATGAACTGAAAAGTATTCTGACATCAAGTCCTATACCAATCTTACCTGATCCTGGTACGGGGTACAAAATGTTTTTCAATGCTTATGGTGTTCGTTTGGGATGCATGGCTTATGTAGGATGAACATTTGGTAGATTATGTCTGTCGTTAGCTTTGAATGCATGAGAAGAATTACCCCACCCACGATTTAGAGATTTCCTTAATCAAGCATGCACTCAAATTTTGATGCCACTATCTATTTGGGGATATGTTTATGTTCTTCTCTGATCATAAGAGTCTGTGTTATATCTTTTTTCAAAAGGACATGGATCTCAGAAATAGTGTATGGGTAGAATATCTTTAGACATTTGACTTCGATAAAACTTCCAACCTAGGGAATGGAAAAATTATTGCAGATGATCTTAACCGGAATACACCATCATTCACTGTTCTGGATTAAATGTTAGAGTAGAACATTGGGGTGATTTTCTCTTAGTTTCTCATAGATGCTCAGGAGGTTCATTTAGTTATGGTTTTGACTAGTGTTCAGTTATCATAATCACTCCTGAACTCTATTTTGTAGACTTAACAATTTGGATAATTTGTTTATGAAGACTTAGGAAAGCCTTTATAGTGGGAGACTCTGTCTGGTTGGTTGCTTTCTTCATATGGTATGCTTCATATAAGGAAACAAATTTTTTCCCATCATTTTTGAGGTGTTTAGTCTTGTTATATTGTCACAGCACTTCATAGGTCATACAATTATTCACAATGAAGTAGTATTGTGACATGAGGAGGTGATTCTAGTGGATGGGTATGAAGATTGACATCACAAATTTTGTGTCTCGCTATTAAACCAACCAAAAGATAAAGATAGAGAATTTGAAACCTTCTGAGTATGTTCATACTATTCTGATGATAGTTTGGAAATGTTATTAGTTGTATGTGAATTTTTTTGATGGATTTTTGAAGACACCCTGAGGGAGGAACAATATTTTTGTTTTTTTGATATGTTAATGAAGTTTATTCATTTCATTCTGATCAAAGACACCACTAAAGATGATGATCTGGGTAAGCTGTATATGTAGGATAATGTGAGGTTACAGGGTAGTTCTTCTTCCATTGATCAAGATAGGGAACCTAGGTATACCTTATGGTTCTAGAGGACTTTCTATGAGGGGATTAGAACTCATTTCAAGTTGAGAATATCATATCATCCACAAATATATAGACAAATTAAGCAAGTAAATCATATTATAGGGGTATTCTACATTCCTATATCTTAGACTTTGAAGGATCATGGGATAGACATCTGGGAATTATTGGATTTTTTTACAACAATAGTTAACTGTCTTTGGTAGGAATACCTCACTTTGATTCATTTTATGGTCTCCCATGTAGACCACCTCTTTGTTGGGCTGAGGTGCGAGATGTATATTTAGTGGGACCAATTTTGGTTCCTGAAACATCTATTAAGGTTTAATATGTACATCGATGTCTAGTTACATCCCATAGTTGATATAAATCATATGTGGATCAACGAAATCAATCTTTGGAGTTTTCCATAGGTGAATGGGATTTCGTGAATTTTTCTCCTCAGTTGGGTCACTTTCGACATGGAAATCAGGTAAGGATTTTTCCAATATATGTTGGACCATTTGAGGTCATTGAGAGAATCATAAATATTTCTTATCGATAAAAATTTCTAGTTTAGTTATCAGGCATTCATGATTTCTAACATATATCTCAGCTCAATAAATATCACATTGATCATCCTCACATTTTTGAGTTAGGAATAAATTGAGTTAGAGCAGTCGCTTATTTTAAAAAAACTGGTTTACGTCATTCACCCTTAAGTGAATTTCATGCATTGGAAGTTGATTCCATTAATTAGAGTTATATGGAAAGAAGGATCACATTCTCATGAGACATGGGAACATGAATCAATGATGTGGGAGTAGTGTAATCATCTTTTTGAAGGGATTACATCATTCACTTGACTTCCCAATGATTTAATTTCTTTATGGTGGGGATTTTGTAACATTCCATTTCCATTTTATTAGGTACACCCTTAACCTCATCATGGTATTCTTCTCTTTTTAGATTAGGAATATTCCTATAATGGTGAGTTTAGATATTTCTTGGACTTTCTCTAAAAACTGTTTGTTCTGGATGGCTGGAGAGATGTTAAACGTATTTTAACTATGTTACATGTTGTGTATTGGTTGCTGGAAGTAAGTCATGAAAGACGACTTCACACTATGAAATATTATACATAGTTAGAATGACATACACGACATGAGTTATTAAAAAGCCAGTTTTTATCTTAGGTGTTGGGTTTTTAATCATATGTGAATCTCTGGGGTTACAAATAGTATAATGGCCCGCGTATATATTTAAAAACATTGTGTGGATGTTTTGTTTTACTTCCATTGCTATCCCTTTAGTGTTGTTGATGTAAGGAAGTTGTATTGTGTTTTTGAGAGACTCAAAACCTTATAGATTGATTCGTTCAACACTCAGTCTCTATTAGGGATGTAGTGGGTCTCTTTGAGTGAGTAAAATTCTCATTCCTTCATTTCTTTTGATCATAATATCATTGTTAGTTGGAATATTTGGACCCATCGGTCTAATTTTGGTTATTCTTTTGGGATTCTTCCTAGATCTATTGTTTGATCTCATTCTATAGGCCTTTTATTCCATTAGTCATAGTGCGATGTGCATTCATCTTTGAGGTATGTTGGTTTCCCGTATTCCCCTAAACTAGTGTCTTATAAATTGAATCAATATTATTGTGGATTTTATTATATGGCCTTCGTTTATATTGTGGGGTTTCATTGATTTTGGTTTCCATTGAAGGAATGTGAGACCAATGTTCTGTGGAAGGTGGTTTTGTCTCTATACTATGATAATGGATCTTTTTGTGTTTCTATACAAAATGATTCATATTGAATGATTGTCATGATTGTTTTGTCATTGTTGAAAAGGGTTTTCAATAAAAAATGGTGTTCCTTGGTTATTTTGGAAATTAAAATGGAAAAGGGTTATTTTAAAATCATTTAAATGGTTTTGATAATTTTTTGAAATGGGTTCCAAGGCATTGACATGATTTATGAAATAGAGTTCATGGGTTACCATGGGTAATTAGGTATAATGTTAAGATTGAGGCCATCATCAATTTCTTTGTGATTAACTAAGTGGTTTTTCTAGTGACTTTCTAATATTCTGTTGGATCATTATTCTAGGATAACAATATTGATATTTTGGGGGGATTATATACGGGGTATTACACTTCTTCCTAGGCCCGTTGTATATGGAACAAAATTCTTGAACATGATTGATTGTGGAATGAGTAGTATGCGGTATGGACCATTATTATTTTATGGGGTTATGATTCCTGTGTTGATGTTTTTTATTTCGTGGATTTCTATGTTATCCATGATATTCATGTCTATTCTAATAGAAAATGATATGTGAAATGTGATTTGAGAGTCATATACCTTCATTTTTTTAGATCTATGAAAAATAAAAGTATTTTGCATGTTTTTTATAAAATTTATTTTATACTTATAATGACATTTTTATATATAAAATTAACACACATTCATTATTTTATTAATAGACTGGTTATGGAACACATGTGTGGAATCATGATGATCCTGTTAGCTCACACCCTACACACACCTTCTTCGGTGTGTAGACCATTGGTTGTATTCTAGTGTAGGTAAAGGTAAATCATTTTTGTGAGATGGTGAGGTTCATGTAGGCTGGTTGGGTAGCTGGTGTTGAGATGGTGGGAGTCAGTCCCTACCATCGTTTGGAGTAGTTGTTTGTTATTTTTTCCCTTGAAGTTGGACTTTCTAGGAATTTTTAGCTACTTTTTTAGTATTTTTTCTGCTATATTCATATAGTTATATCATATATATCATGTTAATCTTATGATATTCCTTCTTATTATTAATATTTATATATATTCCATGTGGTTGTCCATTTTGTTTGAAATCATTTGATCTATTTTGTTTTTTGATGCTAGAGAGCATGTCGCCATCCTCTGGGGATCAGGAACTCCCTTCAGTTATGTGACAGGTCAGGTCATGTGATAGGTTGGAGGGTAACCCTTGTTGGTTATTTACAACTATAGAGAGTATAAGATGCAGCATGGATAGAAATTCAATCAAATGAAACCACCCAAATAAGACCATATTCTATCAAGATTTAGAAATGATCCACCCTCTCCCTCTCCTCCAATAACACCGTTATGTGGCCCATCATCTTTATAAGATATGACATGTGTAGGAAGAACCCATGAAGGTTTGAGTATAAATGTACATATAAGGACGGATTAAAAACCCTAAACACAAACAATCGTGAATGGTAACCTCATAAAAATTACTTTGAACCAAATGTGTAACAAGAAAACCCATGATATACTCAAGAAGGACTCTACACCACAAGGTGGTCACAACCAAACTGCAAGCCATATGACTCTTATTGAGTAATTAATCATTCTAGGAGAATACACTACAATATATATTCCATCATAAGAGACACTCATCCAAGCGGTCATGAAAATTAGGCCCCACATAACAAATCTCACTACTCTACAAGGACCATAAACTCTGATAGCGGATCACACCTAGGACCATTTTTGGGATACCTTGAACCCAAACTAAATCATCCTTCTATATAGGGAATCTTACTCCAGTGATATAAGGAACCCTAATAAACCATATTTATAGAGGATATATTCCATTATCAATGAGGGAACACAAATTCACAAACCCCAATTAGGATTTAAAAATATAAGGGATCACACTCCGATTCCACGGAGGGAGAATTCCGACTCTATCTAATAATCAATCTCTATATATGATCTCAATCATGTAATGTATATGGAATTCCAAAATTTACCCTTTAGGCGATTAACAATGGTAAAAAACGTAATAAATTATTATTTATAAAAAAATAAATGAAGGGCTCTAAATAACCTCAAAGGGTTTACATGAGATTTATATATGGGTACATGAAAATTCCATCAATCCTCTTATCAACATGTATAGTGATACCTCACATGGAATGATAATATAATATAATAAAAGTTTAGTAATAGTTCACAATGTTTATAGATTTCCTAGAAAAATTTCAGTGCCATATTTCCATTTCATTCTATACTATATAGTTTTCATGTACTCTTATTGTGACTTTGTAATATATCTATTCTTGTTACCAGGTAACCTCTGAGTTACATAATGAGCCACCAAGAACATGTCACAAAACATGTGGTAGTGTCACAATAAATATGATACATATCTCTCTAATGAAACCCTATCTATGAAGTCAGTTGTCCCCACACAACATTTAATCTTATATCACGTGCTGTTTAATTTATGATTTTTAGAATATATCTATCTTATCAGAATATCCACTAATATAGCTTCCATAATGATTCATGTTAGGGAATCATAGATACCGGGTCATCTGACCCTTTCCTATTTTAGATTTTAGGATCCTGGTTCAAATATGCTCTTAAAAAAACCATGTCATGACAGATGTCACCACCGTACATCAATACTCGGAACAAAATATTTCATCATCACATTATGATCTAACCATAATCATAATCCACCATCATTGCACTAAAATTACACCCTTGATCATAAAACCCACCTATTGTATTAATAAATTTCATTGAACAATGGCCACAGAACGATCAAATAGTAGGTATCTATTAAACCATGAGAAAATGAAATATATTGTGATTAATAATAAAAAACTGATAGGAAAATCCATAATTCACATGATTTAAGGAATATACCATGAATGTTTTTATTTTAGCATGATTCAATGTCAAATAAATACATTGACATTGTTTAAAAACCACAATGAAAAATTTTACTCATCACAGTTAAATATACAATCAATTTGTAAATCTATTCTATTTGTGGAATTGATCTGCATTCGAACATAATATGTAAAGGGTTATAAATCAAATATTAATCAGAAATCATGGATTTTGGGTCAGTCACTAAAAAATAACGATCCCTAATATGTATTTTGACATGATTCAAAAACTTTGTTAGAACATGTATCCTTGATCTAGTCTAGATCTATTGTAGTTCAACCAAATGTTCTCTAATTATCTCTCAAATTGGTCCTCTCAAATTTGAATGTTTATGAGGAATACAATAAAAAAATTCCATAAAAATATTTAAAGAGTGGAGTTTTCTGGAATCATAATTTTAAATAATATAAGTCAAATAAATAATATATTTTTTCAATACAGCTTCAGTGTCTCATTTTTTACAAACTCCCAAGACAAAAAATAGTTCTATCATACTTACAGTAAAACCCATATTCTGAACTCAACAGTACAATAATATTTCTTATATGGTCCCCAATTCACGAAATATTTTTCTTTTTTAGGGAAAATTCATGTGTTTTTTTTAATATATTTAATATATTTCAAAAATTAATTTTGGAACACAGGGCCTCAGAATCTCATTTCGTCTATGTTCCTGGATCTATAAATAACTCATAAAGCATTCAAATGTAATATATAAAAAATCAGTTGTGTCATACTAATGAAATAATTTTGTTAATGCATAAATTTTCCCTTAGAGATCATTTGTTACCTCCCTTCTTTTGTTTCATTTTTCCCTGGTTATAAATAATGATTTTGAATGAATTATGTTTTAAGGGATTTTATAAGGATTATTTTAATGAATAAATGTTAAATAATAAAAGATAGAATAAGTTGGAGAAATACTCATTTGACAATACAAGTATTGTTTAAATTGTATTTCATCCTAATTCACTAAAACTATAATCCTAAAAATCCATCATGAATAAATGTGATATGATATTCCTTCATTGGGTGTAAGTCTTGGATGGATGTAATTAGGACACAATTATCAGCATCAATGCTGGAAATGTAAAGACTATGAATATGACATTGGATCTATAAATGTTTGTTATGGGAAATTATATAGGTATATTTAAAAAAGTCATGTATAATATATCTATATAAATATATTGAGAAAATATATATTCTGATATTTTGAGTGCGTTTAAATATTTTAGACCTATCATCGATGGTATCCTATTATGAACATTGGGGGAATTTCTGTGTTGATATTTTCATCCTTTTGTGATTTTCTTCATTTGTGAAGTTTTTACTTTTTTTGTTTTAATGTTATTAGTTTTTAAGATAATTTTAGGTTATGTGAATTGAATGAATTTTTTGGAGGCTTCCATAAAGGTTTCCTTTAATAAACATTTTACCCTTTTTTCTTTTAGTGGAAATATTTTAAATCTTCCAGACGAGGATTCTGGATTCCCCAAATGAATTTAGCCTATGATGGGTTATTCCATTATTTCCCATGAGTACATTATATAAATTTATTCTAGAGCCTTTTTTTGGTTGATCTTATATAAAAAATTTGGGTTTTGTGGTATAACCAAATTTTCAATTGAGGTTGGAGACTATAGTATTTCAATATGAAATATGAAGTTCTTTGAGATTTAAAATTATCTGTAGATGGTATAGTTATTTGGTTAGTGTAATGGAGTTCCATGTATTTTTAGGGTTTTAAAAGATCTTGAAAAAGTAATACATCCCATATTCATTTTCCAACCATCAATACTATGGATTTATAGTCGTTAAAAACATTTTGGTGGTGATAATTTTCACATCAAAAACATAATTATTTTAATTTTTTATTCATTTGTCTATTTTTATTCATGTTTCTCATTCTAAATGTTTCTCCTTTGGATGTTTTGAAAACTAAAGGAGTATTTTCTATCAAACAATTAAAATATGTTTAGCGAAATATGTGTGGCTTATCTATTACAATCATGTAATTGATTGTAATGACTCACCCAAGCTTGACACACATTTTGGAAAACCATAGAGTTAAAAAATCAAGTGACATCTAGATATGTCCAATGAATGGTACATAGTTCATTGAACCTGGAGTCAATATTTCAATATTCGTGGGTTCAATAATAATTGGAAATTACTCTTATACCTTTTCATATATAACCACTTTTTTGTATATATTTTCACCCATGTTACCCTAGAATCACATGATGTGTCTCCCTTTTGTGTCCCCTCTTATCTATGGATTTTTTTTCGTTTTCCTCATTATTGTGGTTGGAATATAGAAGGTAATATACTTTATAATCCTTTGCACAATCTTCTTAATTTTTAACATTTATTTCGGACCTTATAGTGGTCTCATTTACTATGAACATGATAGACCAACACTCTCATATCTAATTTTCATAAATAACAATACATACTATATTTGAAATGAATCTAGGAGATCCAATTTTAACCATCATTAATTACCATATAACTAACAAATATTGGGTCACATACATTTTAATGACCATTTGAGTTTAGTGTTTTATAGAGTTTATACAAAAATTTAAATAACAATGACCATTCATTTTTCCTAAAATATACATTTTTTCACTATATATGAAACTACTTTATCCATAATATGTCTTCAACATCCCACAAAATTTATACACACATGTTTTTTATTAAAAATATATTTTGTAATACATTTCCTCATAACCAGAGGAAATGGAAACACAAGAAGAGGTGTGATAAAATACTCAAAAAAAGGTAAAAATAAGAGATGCCGATCAAATATAATATTTTGAGCATATGAGGAGCATAAATAATGTTTTAGGAAATTATAAGAAGCAAATAATGTCATAAAATTAATCAAAAGATTATAATATAAATCAATGGTTATAAATACAAATAGATAGAAGTTTTAAAATATTTGAATTCCTGGTGATTAAATGAATAACTATGGAAATATAATTATATACCATAAGATAAGACATCATGATATATATATCATGGCTATAGTCTAGGAAATATATTATTTTTGGTTTGGATACACAAAACTACCGATTCTAGCTTATATCATGATACTCATTAATGCATTTTGGGTATTTCTATAACAAAGTAACACTCATTTATAATCATGTCAAAGGAATTCAACATATGACAAAATAAATTTTATATAAAATAAATAAAAAGTTTAAATTTTAATCAATAAAAACACTTTTAGAATAATATTTTTACATGTATTAAATATTTAACAAACTAATAAGCGGAATAGCTTTTAAGAAATAATCCATAAAAATAACAATGTAAAGAGAAAGGGGTATGTAGTTTACTCAAAAATTTCCTCAACCAATCGATTTATTAAATCTAGGATAAAATTGTTCTATAAAAAGAACGAAATATGAAGTGTTCACATAGGGAAGGAATTGGATGTAATAATCCTATATATGGATAGTGTATGATTAGGAATAAAATAAATAATGATTTTTTATATGCTTAATCCCCAATGTGTATATAGTGTGGGATTATTTATAATATAATCTATGATGATTACAAACAAAAAATTGGAAATATATTGTCAATATACATCATATCTCAATGAACCAAAATTGAGATGCTAAACCCCTGCAATAATGGTAAGGAATGAATCAAAAGTATATGAGGGGGATACCATGTAATTGAAAAATAATAAAATTGAACATACTCATTATACATTATAGTAACTAGGATGTGAATAAACCATATAAAATAAAAAACTGTTCAAAATATCAAACATGTCTCATGGAATAAAAAATAGAGGTTGATAAACCCTTATAACATGAGTATCATCTAAAGAAAACCCCATGAATGGGGAAAATGTTAAAAATTAATTTCAAATACAATGAAGGATAATTATGGATATAATATTAACAAAAGAAAATATATAAACCATATAAAACTAAATTGGTTAATAACAAGATGGTTGTCTCAAAAATTATGAATTGAGACCAAGAAATTACTTTAAAGTAAAATAATATTATAGTTAAGAATTCTCATAGTCATGTTTTATTAAACCCTTTTACTCTATGTTATATTATATTATTTTTATTTTTATTCATGTTATTTTATTTTTTATAATATTTTTATTTTTCAATATAATATTTTATTAATTTTGAAGTTACTTATAGTCAACCAACACTTATTAAAATCCCATACAAAAGCCATGCATTTCGAATTTTAACATGGGGGTGTCATTATACATGGCCATTATACAGATCTACACATATGTGTGCCTCCCAAATTATTAGTGTGAGTGACATTTTCCCTAGAAAGTTAATAATACACTTTTACATAATGATTTGGAATCCCATATTTATTTCTAAATTTTTTTAAGGTTTTTATTTATTTAATTATGTTTTATTTTATTCATTTATTTTATTTTATTTATTCTTTTTCCCTTAACTTTCATTCCTCAAGGGTCATGTGACTCTTCTTAATGGATTCTCACTCATATTCTTATCATCACTTTGGGGGTCCCTCGTTCTCCTGCGATTACACCCGAATCTTTTGTTGATCACAGTGAAAACATTGAAGTCAGCCTTCCTCTTCATTATTCTTTTCCTATTTTTTAATATTACCACTCCCATGTTCTCCACATTATTTGAGTTAACCATGATGTATTTCGGAATGATATTTTGAGTTTCTCTCATTCTGAGGGTGTGTGATACCCATTGTAGGTTCCCTTCAACATGGATTCATGTTTTGGGGCTCTTGTTATTAATCAGTCGTATGTTTAGCCCATGATTTTCATTTTTATTTGATTAACATTACAGGAATTGGATTTTAAACATTTATTTAATTTTATAATTATTTTTTTATAATTTGTAATTTCTTTAGGAGGAAAATAATTTTGAACATTATTTAAATTCAAGTGTAGAGTGTTTTTATAATATCATAACATATTAGATGTATTTTACTTAATTATTCATGATAACTATATTTAAATTTCCTATATGGACCTTTTAATTTGGTATATGAATTTTATAATTTTGTTGAGGGATTTAAATTCATTTTTTAATGATTTTAATTATCATTTGAATTGGTACATTAAATTATATGTATTGGTAAACTATTTAATTATTTATTTTAAAAACTTTTATTAAAGAAAATTTGAGGTGAACAAAGTGTGCCATTATTAATTGATTATACTTTAATGGAATTTTTTAAATATTTTTTGAGTAAGATTTTGAAAATAGGATTTCTTTTTGTTGGTTTTAAAGATTTAGTTGAAATTGAATTCAAAACAACAAAAAATGATTGTAATTCTAAGCCCATACCAATGAATGACAGTATTACACATTATAGGGTATCTAAAGTATGTGTGAGTCTAAAATAATCATAAGCCTTGTTTTTTTTGGATAAGATAGTTTGTATTCCATGATCCATAGTAAATATTTTATATAATATACTATATGGGTGATCCAAGATACTGTTTGGGAGGGTGTTTCATAAAAGGGATATATTACCTCATATGTCTATTTTTTGATCACTGGTTATTACTCACTATTTTATTTTATTTTTTCTATGGGAACCCTCGTTCTAAGTTATGCTAACATAGATTTGATGGGATACTTTCCAATGGATATACTTTTTATGTATATTATCACCCCACTAGAAAATTTTATGTAATTATCCTTTCCCCTAGATGAGAGATATGTATTTCCAAAGATACATAACTATTGTAATAGTAGGGTGGAGCCAAAGATTGTAACAGCCCGAGATTTTATGAAAAAAAATATTATTTTTAATGTCTTGTGTTGTACGCTACACCAAAAGGAGCTTTCACAACACGCATCCTTGACTTGCCTTGTATTACACGCAATCGCGACCTTCCTCGATAGCGTGTATAGTACGCAATAACGAGTTTCACTAAACAACGATATGCTATTAAAATATTATTAAAACTAGCTGTTATGAATAGTAATATCCACTTTTTGAAATTTTGTAAATTTTATTTTTTCAAAATGTAATTCATTTTTGGATTCGTAATATCGAAATTAGCTTAGGGTGAAATTTTGGTAATTTTTGGATAACTTTCATATTTTGATGAATAGTGAAAATTACTAAATTTTAGTTAAAAACAACTTTTTCAATCAAAATAATTAATAGTGATAAATTATTAATTTGAGTGGTTTTAAAGTATATTTAAAATATATTTTTACAATTTAATACAATGTTGGTCATTGGATGTAATTTCACATTTAAACCAGACATAAACAAGTGTCAATCTTTTGATAGATATTGTTTCTTAAAAACACGCTATTTGTTTTAACAGTGGGATTTAATTATAAAATTAATTAATGCAACTTCTATGTTATGAATTTGGTAAAATAGATTTCATTTTTGAATTCGGAATATGAAATATAGCTTAGGATGAAATTTTGGCATTGTTCTGAAAAACATCAATTTTTGATGAATAGTGAAACTACTATGTGGTAGTTAAAAAAAACTGAATTTTTCATAAAACTTAATTTTACCGCTTCTGTGAATGGAATTTCAAAAATCCGAGAGACACAGTTTATGTCAGTAAGTAAAATGTGGTTCAATGAGATGAAAATAATTTTTGGTGAATAGTAACTTTTTACTTTTATTTACCACGGTTAAAAGTAAATAGGGTAATTAAGGGTAAAAATGATATTAATATTACCCTAACACATGTCCTAATCCTATTGGACAAGTGTATCTCGACCAAAGACAACCTTAAGTGTAAAATATTATCATTTAGGCCCACTTGGATTAGATTAGGACATTTATTATTATTTAATTCAAAGAAGAGTTAAAAGAGTTAAAATCAAAGATTATTTACTAAAACATTTTTAATATAGGGTTATACATAAGATAAATTAGATTGTAAATATTAATTAGAAATCTAAAAAGATTTCACACATAATGGTATTTTATTTGTAATTTTTAGACATCAAATAAGTTAATTTATTTATGACACAAATATGATGCAGTAATTATCTTATTAATGAAATATTGACGTAATTGATGTTATAAACACCAAACTAAATATAATTTGAAACTTTTTATGAATTCCACTAATTTTCTAGGTTACTATGATATATTATTGTTGATTTAATCAACTTGGTTCGAACATATAATTCTGTTATGACTTTCACAAAAATCATATATCAAATAGTGTCAAAATTGACACAAAATAGTTTTTAAATCAAATATTATATTATTAATTGTTATTTTATTCCTAAAAATCTAATGTTCGGCCAAATGACTTAGATAAGGATATATATATTAATAATAAACAATTTGGGGTTCGTTTGGCATGTTATAGTAAGTGTATTAACCATATAGTGAACGAAAACAAAAAGACATGGTAAAAGTTAAATTATTTAACTTAGAGTTAAATATAATTGATAAGGTTAAAATAATACCCTAAACTTGTCTAAATCTTATTGGTTGATAGTATTTCGACCCATCCCCACTTTAGCTTCGAAATAAGACCCTTTGGAACCATTATAAACCGATTTTGACTTTAATATAAAATAATATATTGAGATATTCCTAAGGTGCCCCTCTCCTCCATTATAAAAGGACACCTCCTCCCCCTCCTCCTCACACCAATTTGAGCACTCAAGCTCGGCCAACCCCTGCCAAAATCTCTTCTCCACTTCCCTAGCAACATCCTAAAGGTTCTTGTCTTCCTCAAAGACCAATTTTAGTGCCCTAAGAGGAGGTCTCAAAGAGGCGCTTCAAAGAAGAGATAATTACCGTTACCAATTCTTTCATCTTTATTTCTTCTTCCACTTCTTCTTCTTAGGTTGTTTCATTATGAAGTAATAACATCAGTATAACTCATATACTGATATGTTATTATAAGTATGAAACAACCCTATTTCACCATCTATCCATCATACGGAAAAAGAAATCACCGCGCGTGCGTACGTACGGAATACCGTCTCCACGCCGTGGTGTAATCTATTTTCCACCACCACCTTACATGGATGGGTATAATGGTGTAAAGAATAACTATAAATAGTTATTAGAACATCATATTGATTCTGATATATTGTATAATCCACTCCAATTCAATTCAATATTTATGAAAATGATATCATCGCTCGTGCGTACGTACGGACTACCGTCTCCACGACATGATGAGATTCATTCTCCATGTTAACCATTTATGAATGATTATAAAGTATATATAAGAAATAATAATGAAATATATGACATTATAAAGCTACTGTATTTATGTATATATATATATATATGTATGTCATCTACTTACTTCCATTCAATACAATAAGGAAAGGAAAACAGCGTTCTTGCGTACGTACGGACTACCGTCTCCATGAACAGTGTTTTTCATTTCATTTATCTATATATTATATATATATATATATACTGAATATATATGATATATAAATCATATTTTATATTCTGGAAGTAAGTAAATCATGATATAAGTAATAATAATGTAAAGAACAACAAGTTAGAACACCTACGATAAATGAAACGATTTTACCCAAAACGCTTCTTTAACATGGAATTTACAAAAGAACGGGTAATATAATGTCATAAGTGAACCATATATGATATCATAACAATGAATATGATTCTGTAATAAGTCAATGACATTATTTAAATCATTATACAGGAGGTTCGGACACTTACGAAGCAAATCGGACCTAAGGTAAGGGGAAATATCACAATCTCATTTTTATCCGAGATTGTTTATCCGTAAGTATTTACTGGGGTGTATTTTATCATCCACATCCATGTTTCCTCAATATGTAATATTATTTTCATCCACTTACAATAGTCTAAATCCAATTTTACCCTTCGGTGAGTTTTTACTAAAGAATAAGAAAGGAATCTTTTGTCGTTTTTCGTACGAGGTACTTTTTGACTTTTCCGACAAAAGTACGAAAGAATGTTTTTTTTAACTTATACGGCATGAATGGATTTTTAATACATTATTTCCATGAATCTTCCTTTACATGTTTTCAAGTATATTTTTAATTTACTTCTTTTAGTTTAAAGTTGTTTGACATGTTAAGAAAGGCAAAATGTTTTTGAAGAAGAAAGGATATTTTCCTCAAGAATGGAGTTCAAGTGTTTTATAAAAATTATTTTCCATCTAAGATAATAAAGGGTTCTGTTTTTATCCCTATTATTACATTGATTTGATCATGTTGTGATGGAATTATTTTTATGAATTCCTTTATCTTATATGAATTGATTTATGATATCATGATGTTTCAAGAATCCCATTTTTGTTACATGTGTAATGAAATGATGTATGATTTATGATTATGTGGCACACATAAGAAAGGATTCATTATAAGATGGGTGGGACCTATATCTCCCTCCAATGCATTGGGTAAATATTTTATATCTCATGAGATAGACATGGCTGAAATGGTAGGTTATACCGGTTCAGTGAAACAGGACTGAAACGAGGGTTACTCGATTCAGAAAGGGACTTTGTCCACTAAGATAGTGTTGGCAATGAGTCATGACTAACAAGAAATGATTTTCTGTGATTATGTGTGCATGCCACAAAGTTTCAAGTTTCATGTTATGATTATGGGGATCTCATTTTCACTTCTATGATTTATCCCATGTTATGATATTATGAGCTCTTTTGCAGGTTAAGATTTCCAAAAGCTATGTTCTTATGTATATGATGTGATTGATATTTCTTTTGTTTACCCTTACTGAGAATTTGAGCTCACCCTTTTATGTTTTCTTTTCCCCAGGATATAAAGAATGGTTTTAGGTATAAAAAAAGGGAAGATCTTTATGGGAGATATTGAAGATCTTTCACCACGATTAGAAGATTACGTTCCGAGTTTCCAAAGACACTAAACTATTACGATCCTTGTGTGTGTGTTTTTGTTATGTACTAAGTATTCCGCAAATGTAATGTAATGTCCATGTAAGTCAGGCTTCGGGTCTCTACAGTTGGTATCAGAGGAAAGGTTTAGTCAACCTTTGGAAACTAGGATGCGAGAACTTTAGTGAGATCTCTAGAGATATTTCTAAGGTATGTCTAGGGATGTCCCTAAGGTTAAGTATACGTATAGGTTATAGTACTAGAATTATGCTAACGATCATAGAATTAAACCTAAGATGTTAGATATTGAAGGTACTCACCCTTTATTATGTTGTTTTCCCTAGCATGATTTTTGCCTCTCACACTATTCTTTTTGGGTTTTAGACGATGGCTGGAACCCGAAGGAACCGTGTTGATCAATGAAATGGACAATGCAATGATTGTCCTCCTGAACAAACAAATGTTATGGGAGATGGAGTGAAAAATCTTATTGCTATACTTACACAAGCTATGAATCATTCTGGACTTCCAAATGAGCAGAGAAGCGAACAATATTCTATTGAGTCCTTCATGAGGCAACGTCCACCTTCTTTCAGTGGGTCTTCTGATCCACTTGTTGCTGAACAATGGATCAGTACCACTGAAAAGATATTTTCAGTTCTTCAATGTTCTGAACACGATAAAGTCATCTTAGCAGTATATCTTTTGGAAGGTGAAGCTGATCAATGGTGGAATCTTATCAAGAATACAAGGCAAAGAGATGAAATTGAGTCCATGGAATGGGACGAGTTCAAGAACTTATTTTTCAGTAAGTACTTCCCTCGTAATCTTCGAACAAAGACGGAGAAGGAGTTTCTTGAACTAAAGCAAAAGGATGATGAATCTGTTGGTATATACGAAGCAAATTTTACAAGACTTGCAAGGTATGCATCTGGCATTATCATCCAACCTGAAAGTAAAGTTGATCGATTTTTCAGTGGCCTAAAACCAAGTCTTCGAAGGGCATTAGCTATAAGAGACTTCAGTAGCTATGAAGAAATTGTGCGTTGTGCTATCAAGGTAGAAATGGAAGTTGGTGTTACATATCCATCTCATGGTTTTGACAAGAAACGAAAGATGGAGTTCAAGGAGAAATCTCATAATAATGGTGAAAAGAAGATGAATGTTTCCTTATGCTCAAAGTGTGGAAAGAAGCATGGTGGAGATTGTCTTAAAGGGACTAGAAAATGTTTTAAGTGTGGAAAAGAAGGTCATCGAGCAGGTGAGTGTCGAAGTAATGGAAAAAGGAATTCTAATGATGTGAATAATGAAAACACTGCAGAGAACGCACCACCAACACTTCAATGCTTCAAGTGCAAGGAAATGGGGCATTATGCTAATAAATGCCCTAATCCAAGGGTTAGTGATGATCAACATGAGCAACCACTGAAGGCAAAGGACAAAGGGAAGTCATATGCGATCACTATTGGCGATGTTGAATATGAAAACGATGTGGTGGAATGATTAAGTGTTTATGTAATGGGATTCCAAAATAATGTTGTATCATTGAGTATTGCAATATTTTTTTGATGTGGTATTCAAAGTGATTGAGATATTTTTTGGAAATAAGATGATATGCGCATAATGAAGGGAAAACGAGAAAATGAAATGTTTAATAGTATTCATGAGCTCATGATTGATGTAAAGACTAATGATATCATGGTTTGAGTATATAGAATTTTGAGGATTTTGGTATGTGGAAAGTGTTAACTTTTAACTGCATTCATGTTTTCACTATGGTATTCAAGAGAATACATGATTAAGGACTTTGAATGTTTGGAATGTGACCAACACAACATATCTTATGATATATGGGGATCAATGATGGTATTAAATCTCTGGTAATCGTTTTCACTATGTTATGAGAGTGGACTGCAGTATTATGGATAAGCCTAAAGATTACAATGGATTATGTTGGACATAAGTTAGTATTGTTTAAGGATAGAAGTTTTTTTTCGATATTATTGATGGGATGTTAAAGTAATATAGTTTTAGAAAAAGGATAACCTGCAGGACGGGCGACAGCCCATCGCGTCAGACAAAGCTCTGGGAATCGAACCCACAACCGATGTGCGACTGGCCTTTATCGCCTACCACTGGCCTACAGGAAGTCCCTGTTTAGTAGAAATTAGTTTTATTATATTAAGCAGTATGATATATGAAGTATAAGTCCATTTTAGGAACCATATGTGATTAATCTCACTATAGATCGACTTATGTATATAATTTTTTCTAACTTTTTGTTTGAGACAGGTGGAATGACCCGTCATTCTATCACATGATCTGCTAACACTTCACGAATAACAAATTCAACTTCATTTATTTAAGAGATGAAGTGGAAATTGTTCAAGGCATGAACAACAGTGAGATTGTACCAAAATAAAGTAAGTATTTATTCTAATTCAAATTTTCAACTTTAGGGAAATGATCTTGAAAACCAAAAATGTTGTCTTAGTGATCTTATACCTGATGAATCAGATGGTACCTTAGATCGTCACAAATTTATGGATTTGTGATTACTGGCTTTTCCATAGCCATGTTCTCTACCACTCTTCATCAGAACATGATGGTTAGATTTCTCTTCCATATCCATATTTTCACCTATGTGGAAACCCAGTGATTAGTTTATTTGGGTAATCGTTACATTTCATACTTTAGTTTTTAAAGCCATGTTTTGGTATTCCTTTTTACGATGTGGGTTTCTATTAATGAAACTTTCGAATAGTAAACCATTTATAACCCCCGACGAATTTCGAGGGCGAAATTCATTTTAAGGGGGGTAGAATGTAACAGCCCGAGATTTTAAGAAAAAAATATTATTTTTAATGTCTTGTGTTGTACGCTACACCAAAAGGAGCTTTCACAACACGCATCCTTGACTTGCCTTGTATTACACGCAATCGCGACCTTCCTCGATAGCGTGTATAGTACGCAATAACGAGTTTCACTAAACAACGATATGCTATTAAAATATTATTAAAACTAGCTGTTATGAATAGTAATAACCACTTTTTGAAATTTTGTAAATTTTATTTTTTCAAAATGGAATTCATTTTTGGATTCGTAATATCGAAATTAGCTTAGGGTGATATTTTGGTAATTTTCGGATAACTTTCATATTTTGATGAATAGTGAAAATTACAAAATTTTAGTTAAAAACAAATTTTTCAATCAAAATAATTAATAGTGATAAATTATTAATTTGAGTGGTTTTAAAGTATATTTAAAATATATTTTTACAATTTAATACAATGTTGGTCATTGGATGTAATTTCACATTTAAACCAGACATAAACAAGTGTCAATCTTTTGATAGATATTGTTTCTTAAAAACACGCTATTTGTTTTAACAGCGGGATTTAATTATAAAACTAATTAATGCAACTTCTATGTTATGAATTTGGTAAAATAGATTTCATTTTTGAATTCGGAATATGAAATATATCATAGGATGAAATTTTGGCATTGTTCTGAAAAACATCAATTTTTGATGAATAGTGAAACTACTAAGTGGTAGTTAAAAAAACTGAATTTTTCATAAAACTTAATTTTACCTCTTCTGTGAATGGAATTTCAAAAATCTGAGAGACACGGTTGATGTCAGTATGTAAAATGTGGTTCAATGAGATGAAAATAATTTTTGGTGAATAGTAACTTTTTACTTTTATTTACCACGGTTAAAAGTAAATAGGGTAATTAAGGGTAAAAATGATATTAATATTACCCTAACACATGTCCTAATCCTATTGGACAAGTGTATCTCGACCAAAAACAACCTTAAGTGTAAAATATTATCATTTAGGTCCACTTGGATTAGATTAGGACATTTATTATTATTTAATTCAAATATGAGTTAAAAGATTTAAAATCAAAGATTATTTACTAAAACATTTTTAATATAGGGTTATACATAAGATAAATTCGATTGTAAATATTAATTAGAAATATAAAACTATTTCCCACATAATTGTATTTTATTTGTAATTTTTAGACATCAAATAAGTTAAATTATTTATGACACAATGATGATGCAATAATTATCTTATTAATGAAATATTGACATAATTGATATTATAAACACCAAACTAAATATAATTTGAGACTTTTTATGAATTCCACTAATTTTCTAGGTTACTATGATATATTAGTGTTGATTTAATCAACTTGGTTCGAACATATAATTCTGTTACGACTTTCACAAAAATCATATATCAAATAGTGTCAAAATTGACACAAAATAGTTTTTAAATCAAATATTATATTATTAATTGTTATTTTATTCCTAAAAATCTAAGGTTCGGCCAAATGACTTAGATAAGTATATATATATTAATAATAAACAATTTGGGGTTCGTTTGGCATGTTATAGTAAGTGTATTAACCATATAGTGAAAGAAAACAAAAAGACACGGTAAAAGTTAAATTATTTAACTTAGAGTTAAATCTAATTGATAAGGTTAAAATAATACCCTAAACTTGTCTAAATCTTATTGGTTGATAGGATTTCGACCCATCCCCACTTTAGATTTGAAATAAGACCCTTTGGAACCATTATAAACCGATTTTGACTTTAATATAAAATAATATTTTGAGATATTCCTAAGGTGCCCCTTTCCTCCCTTATAAAAGGACACCTCCTCCCCCTCCTCCTCACACCAATTTGAGCACTCAAGCTCGGCCAACCCCTGCCAAAATCTCTTCTCCACTTCCCTAGAAACATCCTAAAGGTTCTGGTCTTCCTCAAAGACCAATTTTAGTTCCCTAAGAGGAGGTCTCAAAGAGGCGCTTCAAAGAAGAGGTAATTACCATTACCAATTCTTTCATCTTTATTTCTTCTTCCACTTCTTCTTCTTAGGTTGTTTCATTATGAAGTAATAACATAAGTATCACTCATATACTGATATGTTATTATAAGTATGAAACAACCCTATTTCACCATCTATCCATCCTACGGAAAAAGTAATCACCGCGCGTGCGTACGTACGGAATACCGTCTCCACGCCGTGGTGTAATCTATTTTCCACCACCACCTTACATGGATGGGTATAATGGTGTAAAGAATAACTATAAATAGTTATTACAAAATCATATTTATTCTGATATATTGTATAATCCACTCCAATTCAATTCAATATTTATGGAAATGATATCATCGCTCGTGCGTACGTACGGACTACCGTCTCCACGACACGATGAGATTCATTCTCCATGTTAACCATTTAAGAATGATTATAAAGTATATATAAGAAATAATAATGAAATATATTGCATTATAAAGCTACTGGATTTATGTATATATATATATATATATGTCATCTACTTACTTCCATTCAAGACAATAAGGAAAGGAAAACAGCGTTCATGCGTACGTACGGACTACCGTCTCCATGAACGGTGTTTTTCATTTCATTTATCTATCTATTATATATATATATACTGAATATATATGATATATAAATCATATTTTATATTATGGAAGTAAGTAAATCATGATATAAGTAATAATAATGTCAAGAACCACAAGTCAGAACACCTACGATAAATGAAACGATTTTACCCAGAACGCTTCTTTAACATGGAATTTACAAAAGAACGGGTAATATAATGTCATAATTGAACCATATATGATATCATAACAATGAATATGATTCTGTAATAAGTCAATGTCATCATTTAAATAATTATACAGGAGGTTCGGACAATTACGAAGCAAATCAGACCTAAGGTAAGGGGAAATATCACAATCTCATTTTAATCCGAGATTGTTTATCCGTAAGTATTTACTGGGGTGTATTTTATCATCCACATCCATGTTTCCTCAATATGTAATATTATTTCCATCCAATTAAAATATTTTAAATCCAATTTTACCCTTCGGTGAGTTTTTACTAAAGAATAAGAAAGGAATCTTTTGTCGTTTTTCGTACAAGGTACTTTTTGACTTTTCCGACAAAAGTACGAAAGAATGTTTTTTTTAACTTATACGGCATGAATGGATTTTTAATACATTATTTCCAAGAATCTTCCTTTACAAGTTTTCAAGTTTATTTTTAATCAACTTCTTTTAGTTTAAATTTGTTTGACATGTTAAGAAAGGCAAAATGTTTTTGAAGAATAAAGGATATTTTCCTCAAGAATGGAGTTCAAGTGTTTTATCAAAATTATTTTCCATCTAAGATAATAAAGGGTTCTGTTTTTATCCCTATTATTACATTGATTTGATCATGTTGTGATGGAATTATTTTTATGAATTCCTTTATCTTATATGAATTGATTTATGATATCATGATGTTTCAAGAATCCCATTTTTGTTACATGTGTAATGCGATGATGTATGATTTATGATTATGTGGCACACATAAGAAAGGATTCAATATAAGATGGGTGGGACCTATATCTCCCTCCAATGCATTGGGTAAAGATTTTATATCTCATGAGATAGACATGGCTGAAATGGTAGGTTATACCGGTTCAGTGAAACAGGACTGAAACGAGGGTTACTCGATTCAGAAAGGGACTTTGTCCACTAAGATAGTCTTGGCAATGAGTCATGACTAACAAGAAATGATTTTCTATGATTATGTGTTCATGACACAAAGTTTCAAGTTTCATGTTATGATTATGGGGATCTCATTTTCACTTCTATGATTTATCCCATGTTATGATATTATGAGCTCTTTTGCAGGTTAAGATTTCCAAAAGCTATGTTCTTATGTATATGATGTGATTGATATTTCTTTTGTTTACCCTTACTGAGCATTTGAGCTCACCCTTTTATGTTTTCTTTTCCCCAGGATATAAAGAAAGGTTTTAGGTATAAAAAAAGGGAAGATCTTTATGAGAGATATTGAAGATCTTTCACCATGATTAGAAGATTACGTTCCGAGTTTCCAAAGACACTAAACTATTACGATCCTTGTGTGTGTGTTTTTGTTATGTACTAAGTATTATGCAAATGTAATGTAATGTCCATGTAAGTCAGGCTTCGGGTCTCTACAGTTGGTATCAGAGGAAAGGTTTAGTCAACCTTTGGAAACTAGGATGCGAGAACTTTAGTGAGATCTCTAGAGATATTTCTAAGGTATGTCTAGGGATGTCCCTAAGGTTACGTATACGTATAGGTTATAGTACTAGAATTACGCTAAAGATCATAGAATTAATCCTAAGATGTTAGATATTGAAGGTACTCCCCCTTTATTATGTTGTTTTCCCTAGCATTATTTTTGCCTCTCACACTATTCTTTTTGGGTTTTAGACGATGGCTGGAACCCGAAGGAACCGTGTTGATCAATGAAATGGACAATGCAATGATTGTCCTCCTGAACAAACAAATGTTATGGGAGATGGAGTGAAAAATCTTATTGCTATACTTACACAAGCTATGAATCATTCTGGACTTCCAAATGAGCAGAGAAGGGAACAATATTCTATTGAGTCCTTCATGAGGCAACGTACACCTTCTTTCATTGGGTCTTCTGATCCACTTGTTGCTGAACAATGGATCAGTACCACTGAAAAGATATTTTCAGTTCTTCAATGTTCTAAACATGATAAAGTCATCTTAGCAGTATATCTTTTGAAAGGTGAAGCTGATCAATGGTGGAATCTTATCAAGAATACAAGGCAAAGAGATGAAATTGAGTCCATGGAATGGGACGAGTTCAAGAACTTATTTTTCCGTAAGTACTTCCCTCGTATTCTTCGAACAAAGATGGAGAAGGAGTTTCTTGAACTAAAGCAAAAGGATGACGAATCTGTTGGTATATACGAAGCAAATTTTACAAGACTTGCAAGGTATGCATCTGGCATTATCATCCAACCTGAAATTAAAATTGATCGATTTTTCAGTGGCCTAAAACCAAGTCTTCGAAGGGCACTAGCTATAAGAGACTTTAGTAGCTATGAATAAATTGTGCGTTGTGCTATCAAGGTAGAAATGGAAGTTGGTGTAACATATCCATCTCATGGTTTTGACAAGAAATGAAAGATGGAGTTCAAGGAGAAATCTCATAATAATGGTGAAAAGAAGAAGAATGTTTCCTTATGCTCAAAGTGTGGAAATAAGCATGGTGGAGATTGTCTTAAAGGGACTAGGAAATGTTTTAAGTGTGGAAAAGAAGGTCATCGAGCAGATGAGTGTCGAAGTAATGGAAAAAGGAATTCTAATGATGTGAATAAAGAAAACACTGCAGAGAACGCACCACCAACACTTCAATGCTTCAAGTGCAAGGAAATGGGGAATTATGCTAATAAATGCCCTAATCCAAGGGTTAGTGATGATCAACATTAGCAACTACTGAAGGCAAAGGACAAAGGGAAGTCATATGCGATCACTATTGGCGATGTTGAAGATGAAAACGATGTGGTGGAATGATTAAGTGTTTATGTAATGGGATTCAAAATAATGTTGTATCATTGAGTATTGCAATATTTTTTTGATGTGGTATTCAAAGTGATTGAGATATTTTTTGGAAATAATATGATATGCGCATAATTAAGGGAAAACGAGAAAATGAAATGTTTAATAGTATTCATGAGATCATGATTGATATAAAGACTAAGTGATATCATGGTTTGAGTATATAGAATTTTGAGGATTTTGGTATGTGGAAAGTGTTAACTTTTAACTGCATTCATGTTTTCACTAAGGTATTCAAGAGAATACATGATTAAGGACTTTGAATGTTTGGAATGTGACCAACACAACACATCTTATGATATATGGGGATCAACGATGGTATTAAATCTCTGGTAATCATTTTCACTATGTTATGAGAGTGGACTGCAGTATTATAGATAAGCCTAAAGATTACAATGGATTATGTTGGACATAAGTTAGTATTGTTTAAGGATAGAAGTTTTTTTCGATATTATTGATGGGATGTTAAAGTAATATAGTTTTAGAAAAAGGACAACCTGCAGGATGGGCGACAGCCCATCGCGTAGGACAAAGCTGTGGGAATCGAACCCACAACTGAAGTGCGACTGGCCTTTATCGCCTACCACTGTCCTACAGGAAGTCCCTGTTTAGTAGAAACTAGTTTTATTATATTAAGCAGTGTGATATATGAAGTATAAGTCCATTTTAGGAACCATATGTGATTAATCTCACTATAGATCGACTTATGTAAATAATTTTTGCTAACCTTTTGTTTGAGACAGATGGAATGACCCGTCATTCTATCACATGATCTGATAACACTTCACGAATAACAAATTCAACTTCATTTATTTAAGATATGAAGTGGAAATTGTTCAAGGCATGAACAACAGTGAGATTGTACCAAAATAGAGTAAGTATTTATTCTAATTCAAATTTTCAACTTTAGGGAAATGATCTTGAAAACCGAAAATGTTGTCTTAGTGATCTTATACCTGATGAATCAGATGGTACCTTAGATCGTCACAAATTTATGGATTTGTGATTACTGGCTTTTCCATAGCCATGTGCTCTACCACTCTTCATCAGAACATGATGGTTAGATTTCTCTTCCATATCCATATTTTCACCTATGTGGAAACCCAGTGATTAGTTTATTTAGGTAATCGTTACATTTCATACTTTAGTTTTTAAAGCCAAGTTTTGGTATTCCTTTTTACGATGTGGGTTTCTATTAAAGAAACTTTCGAATAGTAAACCATTTATAACCCCGACGAATTTCGAGGGCGAAATTTATTTTATGGGGGGTAGAATGTAACAGCCCGAGATTTTATGAAAAAAATATTATTTTTAATGTCTTGTGTTGTACGCTACACCAAAAGGAGCTTGCACAACACGCATCCTTGACTTGCCTTGTATTACACGCAATTGCGACCTTCCTCTATAGCGTGTATAGTACGCAATAACGAGTTTCACTAAACAACGATATGCTATTAAAATATTATTAAAACTAGCTGTTATGAATAGTAATAACCACTTTTTGAAATTTTATAAATTTTATTTTTTCAAAATGGAATTCATTTTTGGATCCGTAATATCGAAATTATCTTAGGGTGAAATTTTTGTAATTTTCGGATAACTTTCATATTTTGATGAATAGTGAAAATTACTAAATTTTAGTTAAAAACAACTTTTTCAATCAAAATAATTAATAGTGATAAATTATTAATTTTAGTGGTTTTAAAGTATATTTAAAATATATTTTTACAATTTAATACAATGTTGGTCATTGGATGTAATTTCACATTTAAACTAGACATAAACAAGTGTCAATCTTTTGGTAGATATTGTTTCTTAAAAACACGCTATTTGTTTTAACAGTGGGATTTAATTATAAAATTAATTAATGCAACTTCTATGTTATGAATTTGGTAAAATAGATTTCATTTTTTAATTCGGAATATGAAATATAGCTTAGGATGAAATTTAGGCATTGTTCTGAAAAACATCAACTTTTGATGAATAGTGAAACTACTAAGTGGTAGTTAAAAAAAACTGAATTTTTCATAAAATTTAATTTTACCGCTTCTCTGAATGGAATTTCAAAAATCCGAGAGACACAGTTGATGTCAGTAAGTAAAATGTGGTTCAATGATATGAAAATAATTTTTGGTGAATAATAACTTTTTACTTTTATTTACCACGGTTAAAAGTAAATAGGTTAATTAAGGGTAAAAATGATATTAATATTACACTAACACATGTCCTAATCCTATTGGACAAGTGTATCTCGACCAAAAACAACCTTAAGTGTAAAATATTATCATTTAGGTCCACTTGGATTAGATTAGGACATTTATTATTATTTAATTCAAAGAAGATTTAAAAGAGTTAAAATCAAAGATTATTTACTAAATCATTTTTAATATAGGGATATACATAAGATAAATTCGATTGTAAATATTCATTAGAAAGCTAGAAAGATTTCCCACATAATGGTATTTTATTTGTAATTTTTAGACATCAAATAAGTTAATTTATTTATGACACAAAGATGATGCAGTAATTATCTTATTAATGAAATATTGACATAATTGATGTTATAAACACCAAACTAAATATAATTTGAGACTTTTTATGAATTACACTAATTTTCTAGGTTACTATGATATATTAGTGTGTCTTTAATCAACTTGGTTCGAACATATAATTCTGTTACAACTTTCACAAAAATCATATATCAAATAGTGTCAAAATTGACACAAAATAGTTTTTAAATCAAATATTATATTATTAATTGTTATATTATTCCTAAAAATCTATGGTTCGTCCAAATGACTTAGATAAGGATATATATATTAATAATAAACAATTTGGGGTTCGTTTGGCATGTTATAGTAAGTGTATTAACCATATAGTGAAAGAAAACAAAAAGACACGGTAAAAGTTAAATTATTTAACTTAGAGTTAAATCTAATTGATAAGGTTAACATAATACCCTAAACTTGTCTAAATCTTATGGGTTGATAGGATTTCGACCCATCCACACTTTAGCTTCGAAATAAGACCCTTTAGAACCATTATAAACCGATTTTGACTTTAATATAAAATAATATTTTGAGATATTCCTAAGGTGCCCCTCTCCTCCCTTATAAAAGGACACCTCCTCCCCCTCCTCCTCACACCAATTTGAGCACTCAAGCTCGGCCAACCCCTTCCAAAATCTCTTCTCCACTTCCCTAGAAACATCCTAAAGGTTCTTGTCTTCCTCAAAGACCAATTTTAGTGCCCTAAGAGGAGGTCTCAAAGAGGCGCTTCAAAGAAGAGGTAATTACCGTTACCAATTCTTTCATCTTTATTTCTTATTCCACTTCTTCTTCTTAGGTTGTTTCATTATGAAGTAATAACATCAGTATCACTAATATAATTATATGTTATTATATGTATGAAACAACCCTATTTCACAATCTATCCATCCTACGGAAAAAGAAATCACCGCGCCTGCGTACGTACGGAATACCGTCTCCACGCCGTGGTGTAATCTATTTTCCACCACCACCTTACATGGATGGGTATAATGGTGTAAAGAATAACTATAAATAGTTATTACAACTTCATATTGATTCTGATATATTGTATAATCCACTCCAATTCAATTCAATATTTATGGAAATGATATCATCGCTCGTGCGTACGTACGGACTACTGTCTCCACGACACGATGAGATTCATTCTCCATGTTAACCATTTAAGAATGATTATAAAGTATATATAAGAAATAATAATGAAATATATGACATTATAAAGCTACTGGATTTATGTATATATATATATATGTATGTCATCTACTTACTTCCATTCAAGACAATAAGGAAAGGAAAACAGCGTTCATGCGTACGTACGGACTACCGTCTCCATGAACGGTGTTTTTCATTTCATTTATCTATCTATTATATATATATATATACTGAATATATATGATATATAGATCATATTTTATATTCTGGAAGTATGTAAATCATGATATAAGTAATAATAATGTCAAGAACAACAAGTCAGAACACCTACGATAAATGAAACGATTTTACCCAGAACGCTTCTTTAACATGGAATTTACAAAAGAACGGGTAATATAATGTCATAATTGAACCATATATGATATCATAACAATGAATATGATTCTGTAATAAGTCAATTACATTATTGAAATCATTATACAGGAGGTTCGGACACTTACAAAGCAAATCGGACCTAAGGTAAGGGGAAATATCACAATCTCATTTTTATCCGAGATTATTTATCCGTAAGTATTTACTGGGGTGTATTTTATCATCCACATACATGTTTCCTCAATATGTAATATTATTTCCATCCACTTACAATAGTTTAAATCCAATTTTACCCTTCGGTGAGTTTTTACTAAAGAACAAGAAAGGAATCTTTTGTAGTTTTCCGTACGAGGTACTTTTTGACTTTTCCGACAAAAGTACGAAAGAATGTTTTTTTTAACTTATACAGCACAAATGGATTTTTAATACATTATTTCCAAGAAGATTCCTTTACAAGTTTTCAATTTTATTTTTAATAAACTTCTTTTAGTTTAAAGTTGTTTGACATGTTAAGAAAGGCAAAATGTTTTTGAAGAAGAAAGGATATTTTCCTCAAGAATGGAGTTCAAGTGTTTTATCAAAATTATTTTCCATCTAAGATAATAAAGGGTACTGTTTTTATCCATATTATTACATTGATTTTATCATGTTGTGATGGAATTATTTTTATGAATTCCTTTATCTTATATGAATTGATTTATGATATCATGATGTTTCAAGAATCCCATTTTTGTTACATGTGTAATGCGATGATGTATGATTTATGATTATGTGGCACACATAAGAAAGGATTCATTATAAGATGGGTGGGACCTATATCTCCCTCCAATGCATTGGTTAAAGATTTTATATCTCATGAGATAGACATGGCTGAAATGGTAGGTTATACCGGTTCAGTGAAACAGGACTGAAACGAGGGTTACTCGATTCAGAAAGGGACTTTGTCCACTAAGATAGTCTTGGCAATGAGTCATGACTAACAAGAAATGATTTTCTATGATTATGTGTGCATGCCACAAAGTTTCAAGTTTCATGTTATGATTATGGGGATCTCATTTTCACTTCTATGATTTATCCCATGTTATGATATTATGAGCTCTTTTGCAGGTTAAGATTTCCAAAAGCTATGTTCTTATGTATATGATGTGATTGATATTTTTTTGTTTACCCTTACTGAGAATTTGAGCTCACCCTTTTATGTTTTCTTTTCCCCAGGATATAAAGAAAGGTTTTAGGTAAAAAAAAGGGAAGATCTCTATGGGAGATATTGAAGATCTTTCACCACGATTAGAAGATTACGTTCCGAGTTTCCAAAGACACTAAACTATTACGATCCTTGTGTGTGTGTTTTTGTTATGTACTAAGTATTCCAGAAATGTAATGTAATGTCCATGTAAGTCAGGCTTCGAGTCTCTACAAAGATTGTTATTCTATATCATTGATGAGGTTATCTTGGTTGCTCTTATGACTTTGCAATATATCACCTAATATATTAAATTATGTGGCACATAACTTTTCATTCATTTATTTCATATATTTTATGATTTCATGGTTCTATTTATTTATTGATATTTATACTATGTTTGTTGTGATTTCTTTTGAATTTTTTGAAAAAAAATTTAAAAAAAAATTGGATTTTTTTCATACAACATTTTACATTTCAAAATAAATATGTTTTGGTGTTTTTTTCATTAAATTAAATAATAGGAAATATTTTAACCAAATTTAAGCTGTTATATGATTTAAATATAATTATGTAATAAAAACCATTTTTCAATTATTATTTCAAAACTGAAATAAAATGAATCTTTAATTTAAGGTTACATATTTGGAAATGTGGGTGGTTGAATATTTACCATTATATGTTTATTAAAATAATACATTCAGTTTTAAGATCTAGTAATGTTCTTGGGTTTTTTTTGGATCATCAAATATTAGGGATGGATGTGGACTATGATTTTTTAGTATATTATTTATCACATTTGATCCATTGTTACCATTACAAGATTTTGTTTTACTTTTCTTTTTATTCCCAGAATAAATGGAATGTGGATTCTTAAATTTTTTCTGACTTATTTCAATTACATAAATCAGTAGGTTGAATTATTTTATGTGAATTCCCGGTGATTTGGGTGGTAGAAAATTTTTTGGGATCTTTTATGGGTGAAAATATATATTCTTTACTTGTAATGGAGTATGGAGGTGATCATATGTATTGGCTTATTAATTTTTAAATATTCTTCTGGATTTATTTTATTTCATCCATTCTGATATTTGGAATGGGTGTTAGAATTATGGACAGATGATAATGAATTGTTAAAAGAATTTAACTATTTCTTGTAAATTGATTTAAAAGGATTTATGGGAAAAATTATCCTTATTGATTATCTACGATGCATTTGATTATTTTCTTCATATTGAGGGGGATTAGTGATGCCCCCATATATGTCTTGTGGTATTTTGATTGTCCGATTGATTAATGGTTAGGCATATTTCATTATAAGGATCATCTGATATTGAGATTACAAGGTAGAATATTATAAACCAATAAAATTTTTACAAAAATAATAATATATTTTAATAAGGTATAAAAATTGAGAATTAGGAAAAAATAGCTCAATAATAATGTCTTCATTCAATGGATAAAATTATGTTATGAAAAATCCTTACAATGTTTTAATTTTTAAATAAGAACCCCGTTATAGGAAGAACATAGAATATGAAATTGAATTGAAGGAAATATAATTTAATCTAGATAGAAAAAATGAAAGGCAACATAGGTATACCATTTTTAATAAAGCATGGAATATAAAAGTAAATAAATATTAATATATAAAAATTGAGGGTTGGAACCATTACAAGTAACATAATCCTTGAGTGACGAATCATAATATAATGTGGATATAAGGAATAATATTGGATTCAATGAAATTATGTATGAAATAAAATATAAATTACTTATTTGGTATAAAAAATTAAAATTTGAAATGTAGAGTTCAATTAGATTAGTTGTCAACTCAGTGAATGAATTTTGATTTTGTACAAACCCATTGCATAATTCCAACCTTCTACTAAAGAGACTGAATCCCGTGTATAGCAAAAATAAAAATATTTTTTTAAAATTTATTAATATCTATAATATTTTATAAAAATCATTTATAATTATTATCTAAATCTACATTAGCAAGTTGTTATATATTTTCAATATCATGTGTGAGTAATCTTGATAGTTATGAACATGTTTAACAATTATTGTGTTATTAATTATTTTTTTCCTAATGTTCATCATTATAAATTCAAAAAAGGTACTATTAATTATTGTTTATAATTATTTATAATTTCATAATTTCATTATATGGGAGTTTTGATTATGATTTTAAATGATGAAATCAATAATTTGTATGTTTTGTTGATTTTTAATGAATGGATGTTGGTCACTTAATTAAGGTGTTTACAATTATGTTACCTTTCCAAAACCTAATATAATATTTATTTTATTTTATCTATCCAATAATATCCATATTTTGTTTCTAATATTAATCCATGATATTATTTCATATCCTTGATTAAGTGGATTTTCTGAGCAGTCCAAACATTGATATACCATAACTAATAGATTATTATTATCATGGAAGTGTTTTCTAGATTAATATCATTATTTGAGAAGGATAATGATATTTCCAGATTTTTTTTACATTTTTATATACTTTTAATATATTTTATTATGAATTATTGAATCCATATAAAAATGAGATATGTATCATTATGAAGGTGGTAGTCCATACAAAGCAGTATCAACCTCTTCATTTCTTGAAGAACGACATGGAAGAAAGTGGATAATAAATTTTTCCACATAATAATAATTTTATTATATTAGTAAAATTTATTTTCTAGTTCCACAATTATAATTAGTGAATAGAGGATTTGATGAGAAATGAGATTATTTACTCTGTGGAGGATGTAATCCGCACAACGTATTAATCAATGTTTTGTTTTTCTTAATTAAAAATGGTAAAATGTGGATCATAAATATTACCTGAAAATATTAAAATTTCAGATAAAAAATATTATTCAATTATATTTAATTTAGAAAAATAATATCTGGTAAAGTAAGGTTGAAAATGAATGATGTTTTGAACAACGTACACATATTGGGGGCATTAGATTTCCACTATAAGACTCATAAGATATGGGGTTCTTAGCCAATATATTATAACCAGAGTCCCAAATTAAATTAAATAAGAATCTAGGGGAAATGAAATTTAATTTTTCTAAAGTAAACTAAGTTTTCGGTGCGGTCCTGACGGATCATTGACATACCCATTTTATAGGTGTTGAGAATATCATTTTTGTAAATATTTACAATTATTAAAAATAGAACACATGTTTCAAATGTATTGATGAATAAAAAATAAAAAAACATGAGTGAAGGATGAGATAAGGTGGATACAACCTCATCTCTTAACTTTGAAACATGATATAAAAAAGTTTCTATGCTCTTTAATCATAGAATTTTATGTTTTACCATTTTTAGTTTTACCATGAAAAATAAATTTTAACTACCAAATTTACATGAAATGGAAAAAAATAAAAATAGACCATATTAAATAATTTTCACATAATTATACTAAATATTTTATCCATTTAGTCCTTTAATGTTTCTATATTCATGGAAACTAAATTAACATTGTATCACATACATAATTTATTTTAGAAAAAGTGTATTTTTAATATATAAATTTATTCCTATATCTAAATTTCTAATATAATCAATTTTCATTAAAAAATTAAATTATTGTAAATACAATTACATTTATTTGTGTTTATAATATATAAATAACTAAATTTAAAACAAATATATTTAATTACATGAAAACCCCAAAAATGAGTTTTTATTTGAAAATGTCACCAAATTTTCCAAAAGTCGATTATCTAAATTAATAATATTATTGTAAAAATGGATATTTATACTCTTTAAATCCATATTTGGTCAATTTTAAATTTCTGTAATCCTATATTTCATTATTATATATTTATAAGGCCTAAAAATGTACAGTTTTGACAAAAAATATATAATTTCTATTAACATAGAATTCTGTTATTTTATAAATGTTAAAAATGTTCATACTATACTAATTTTAAAATTATAAATTATATAATGTTAATATTTTTATCAAATTAAAATTATTAAATTCTATTAATTATTATTTAAAATAATGTTAAAATATAATGAAAACATAATTTATTAAGAAATATCATTTTTCAACATTATATGTTCTTTAAATTACTCCCTAAAAAATTCTGGTTTATAAAATGTTAATATATTGGAACATGTATTTTAAATTAATAAATTATAATAATAATCATTTATGTGTTTTAGGATTATTTAATTAACAATTCAAAATTTTATTTGATAAAGAAAACTATTATTTTAAAATATTAATTTGTTTGTTCTAAATGTTTGAACTTTTAATTGATTACTATGCTTATTTTTATAATATTATTACTAATATTATAAATTGATAATAATTTTCAATTAATGTTTCCCTGGACAACTTAATTTTTTATTTATTTTAAATACAAAATTAATGTAAAATTCATTTAAGGAAAATTTATTGTTAAATTTGAAGTCTTTAAATTATACCCCCTTAAATAAATTTCATCCTCAACAGTTTAATTATACCAAACTAATGAATTTAAATGAGGATATTCATTCCATATTAATAATTTTGTAAACATAATATACTATAACATATACGATATTCTCATAAGCTATGTTTACATACTAATATCTTCTCAAACAACAGTCGTCTTTTATACCATCATATACAAATGTATTTATATACCCTAATAATAAATTATCTATAACATTCCATTCCCAGAACCATATGAATATTGGGGAAATTAAACAGAAAACAAATCATATATTCCTCAAAAAATTAACTCTTATCTCCAGATACTTGTTCATAATGTTAAGAATTGGTCAATATAAATATTTATATCATATTCCAAAAATGAGATAAGATTAATGAAAAATATAATGGATAAAAATAAAAATAAATAAATAAATAATAAATTCCAATTCAATCAATACAATCTATTTTAATTTTATATAATATGAATCTATCCATTATTACCTAAATATCAATAATATATTTAGAAACCACTTTTGTACACCTCAATATTATGTTGTCAAATTTTAATCCATAAAAATATTACATAGGCTTAGAATAACATTTATAGGTTATTGGACCAATTTAATATATGTATCAAAAAATTATGGAAAAAATATAGAAGAATTGTCATTGGATCTTCCACATAATAATCATACCTTTTAGAATATATCTGAATATCATAAATATATATCACATACTAATAAAATTCACATAGTGTAATAAGATTTTATTTCTATTAAGATATCAAACTCACTACCATAATGAATACTAGAAAACCCCAATTTTCCAAAATAATAATAATATAGTATTATTATATAGCATATGTGTATGCCCCATTATTTGGAAATAAGACTTAGGGGTTTCGAGATAAATATATCTCCCAGCCTTATTATCATGATCCTATTTTAACATAATACTGAAATAAAAATGGATATCCTAATGTTTAAAATATTGATAATAAAAAATGAATCCAAATATTTATTTCACTGTTACACCTTAATTTTTAATAGGTGATATGATTGATTAAACAAATTAATCTATTTTTAAAATCATTAGTTATTCATGGTTATTTCTCAAATTGGTTTTGTATACTAATAAATTTATATCATACCCAAATCCATCATAATTGGTTGTAAAGCAAATGTGATAAAAAAGAATACCACTGATTTTTCTAGCTAGGTGGGTGGTCTTGTTCCCTCTAATTTTGTACCAATGTAGAGATCGAGTTGTTACTCAACCTGCCTTTTTATGGTGTTTACCCTAAGATAAAACTGTTTGAAAGGTAAGACCTATAGACAATATCCATAAACGGGTCTAATTTCATATAAAACCATAAAATAAAAACATCAAAAAACATCAAGATATTATTGTATATTTAATAATATTCTTTATAATTATCCTAATATACTCATTAATGTTTTGTAATCGCAATCACTAAAATAATCAATATCACATCAAATAAACTAAAGGGTTATATACAACATTAAAATTATGATCAAAATTTTCAAATAAAAGAGTAAATTATACTCAATACACATCATAACCACTTAAATTATCAAAACCCACATATGATACCAAATGTGAATACTCTGGATTCACATTACTAGATAGAGTGCTTATAAATACCTTCTTTACATACCAACATTGAAATAAACCAAAGATATTTTTTTAATCAGAAGTAGTTTTAATATTGCCAAAAAATGTTAAGTCTCATACATTCTCAGGATCTTTTAGGATTAACTTTTTATAGAGTTTGGAAACAACATTATATGAAAAATAAAATTTATTTCCCATAAAATGTATATTTTGTTTTATTATATAAGAAAATAATAAATCCATAATATTTCTTCAAAAAAACATAAAATTTATCTAAATTAGATTTTATGTTATATATATTATGTTACAAATTTCATGATCACATCGTTAAATGAAAACATATATAGTGAGATCAAATGCTTAGTATTGGAAAACATAAGATGATACATCAAGGATGTTCTAATGTAACTTTTATTCGATATCGTATATGACACGCAACCAAAAAAAAGAATGTAAATTCTAGAGACAATATGGTATATTTAATATTTTAAACAATTTAAATAAATTCTATAGCTTCCAATTAATACAGTTCTATCTAACCTTTCATCATATACAAAAATGACTTTCTTTGGTAGCTTGAGTTGCTAATAAGACCATGTTTTATTGGAAAACAGTATATTTTTCAAATATTATTATAAGAAATAACATACACATTAAATCAGTATTTATTAATAGGATTATTAGACCTATAAATATATATTGGTTTAAAATAATACATGTATTTTACTGGTAACCAATTAATTATGAATAAATAGAGAACCTAATTGAATATAAAGAAAATATTTTTATTTTTATGATCAAAATGGTGTTTTACCCTAAATAATTAAATCAACTACTATTACTGAATGATATTAATGAAATATATGTGTTATATATTTAATAAAATATTTTTAACATTTAACCAATATATTTTATAGGCATAAGATAAGAAAAAATCCAATTCTACGCATAAAAACCAAAATTTTTATAAAGGCAATATTACCACCAATTAATGGGGAGCCTATTTTGAATATAGTTTTTGGAAATTTTATCATATTTATATGTAAAAATAAACATTATTTTTTAAATAAGAACATAAAAATTATCTTATGTTACTTTTTTTTAGAAATTTTCTAAGACGTTTTATTTTTTAAGAATAGTAAAAAATACTGAATTTTAATTGAACCCTAATTTTTCATCTAATTTATTTATACAGTTGGATTATATATTTTTTGTATTAAATTATAATTATATAAATTTTAAAAATTTATACTATTATAGGTCATTGAGTTTACATTCACACAGAAATTATATATAAAAACATGGAAATCTTTTGAACAAATTAACATTAAAAACATGCATTGTGGTCTTGACTACAAGAATAATTTTAAATTTTTTTCAACCACTAATAATACTGGTATATAGAAAAATGGATTAAATATATTGAATAAATATAATTTATAATTTATATTATGTTTAACTATTTTATGACCTAAAATATTAGTGAATGTAATTAAAATTAATTACAACTATTAAGGTAAAATTAATCTTAACAAGGAGCTAAAACGTATACCTAAAGCCAAAATGACCTATAACCTATCCCAATTTAATATAATGGTTATAGTTATATTATATAATCTCTTTTATAAATTTAATTTCATTATTTTAGGCATGTGATGTGGAAAAAACCTGTGTGGAATTCCCTCTTTCAAATATTTTTAAGAATTCAACTCCCCACTATTAAAAAAAAAAGAATTCTCCCAACCCACTTTTTAACACATCTCAATCCCATTTGACTCCTAAAAACTAAGAAAAAATAAAATCCCAAATATCCTCCCCTAATCTAAGAATTCTCTCATTTTTCATAGTTCAAACCAATCAATTAATTTGGTATAAACTAGAAGGAGTTACCTAAATATTAGGTAACTCTATTCAATGATCACTTTTGTTTCATTGACATCCCCACCCCTTAAATTTTAATATAAATTTCGTATAATATAACCTTAGTAAATTAAATATACTATGGGGTTTTATAATAATATTTTTTCCTAAAATAACTCACATATCCATTAAATGGGAAACATAATCATCGTTGGTGTGTAAGGTTGACTACCGCCTCACAAACTGATGTTGTATGTTCTTCTATATACCACATTTCAAGGATAGAAAAAATGATGTATTTAGTGTTTATAAATTTTAAATAAATTTTCTATAATTTATTTGTTAATATGGAATTATTTTATAAAGCATAACTCTATGTTTTTTGATTTTTTTGGAATAAGATAACTTCATTTGAGGACATGTGGACTACGACCTCTTCATTGCGATGTGATTCCCTAACACTATCCATGGAATGTATTATAAATTGTAAGAACAAAGATATGTGAAATTATTGACCTAAAAAAGAATCATTAATTATAATATACACACACACACACATATATATATATATATATCATTTAATTTTCATTATTTTAAATAAGACAAATAAATGGAAGTACCGCTCATGCATAATTACGATTTGTAGTCTCCTTGAATTAGGCATTCAATATTCCATCTATAATCATTATATATTTAAACAAAAAAATATATAATGAACATATATATATAATATTTAAATAATGGTTTAAATTATTGAGATTTTGAAAAAATGATCTATTTAAAGGCGACAATAATATAAAACCGAGACATACTCGAAAAACTAGACAATAAACACCTAAAATAGTGAAAATAATGAACGATTATTAAAAAACATGTAATAAGATTTTATAATAAGATAATATATGAAATTATAAGTATGATTATGGTTATGGTATAAATATTTCACATAATTAAAACCATTATAAATTATGTTAATGGACATTCACCCAAAAGGAAAAAGGTTGTAAGGGACTTATTCTAAATTTTAATTAATTGAGGCATACATTTTTTCTGTGAACATAATTTCATATATATAGTGTATAAAACTGCATGTGACTAGTAATAACATTATTCATTCAATATTTCATGATACATTGTGATTTAATTGGAATTATTTCCACTAAGTGGATTTACACCTAATGTTACCAAGTAGTAATGAAATTTTATAACCCAATTCATATTCATTGGGTTATATCAATTCCTCATTGCCATCAATATTAAATAATTATGCGCATAATTATTTAGAACATAATCCTATGTATTCACATTTACATTATGTGGGTTTATAATTTATAAATATAATATATTAGTTTTTTGAGTCTCACATTATCTTTAGGATCTTTTCGATTATTTACTTTACAATATCATTATGATTAGGATTGTATGAAAATGAAATTATTATTAGAGGAAATTATATAATAATTATTTAATAAAACCATTAATATTATTCTATTATGGTTATTCAAGTTAATTTTCATGTAATATTACACCTTTCCCACTCTTTAATACCTAATACATTTTAAAAAATATTTAATAGAGAACCCAAATTAATTTCTCTCTTTATTTGGAAAACCTATTTTCTTATAAAACAATACTCTAAAAATGGATTTAATTTTTATAACCTTTCCAAAATCATTTATTATAGTCATTTTTTTACCATTTTAGTCTTTTACAAATGTTTTCAATTAATTTTTTTCCTTTATAGGGATTATGATTCAAATATTTTGACTCATTATGGGAAAATTTGGATTGTTTAATGAAAATTTTCCTAAAGAATGTGGTAATAATATTTAAATGTTATTTCCATTCATCAAAAACAGAAACCCTTGTTGTTAACTATACTAAAATGGGAAATTATTGTGTATACAATACTCTATTTGGATATATGATAATACCGATTAATGTTTATTAATAAAATCAATTATTCAATAGATGAGGAAAGTTATGGACTTGTAGAAATGGGTGGGACCTGGTTATAGATTTCACCTTGATGCATCAGTAGTATCATGAAATGATTCTTTTTTTTAATTTAGAACAGTTTAAATGATCTTGAGAATAGATCTTGATGGTATACTATTTCATGTTCAACATATATGATGTCCAATATTAATTCATAACATTCATTTATGTTATCATTTTTATCAAAAAGATTTGTGTCGACATATCTATGGGTATATATCATTCTAATTTCATTGATTATAGGGTATGGAATTGCCATTAGTGCCGTGACCATGAATTCTTTCATGAGACTACTTGATTATTAGTCATGATTTGGTGGAGGGGTTCATTACTCTTGATGATGCTAAGTAGCGGCACTTCTGCGTAGTCTTTTCTGGGTTGCAACCCCCTTATTTCCTGAATATTGTTAATGTTTTGATGTCCTTGAAGTCTTGGTCCCCCCAATTACCCTTAAAAGGGGGATTTTCTAAAATGAATAAAATTATAACCTTTTATCCATTAAATCAGAAAATTATTAAATGTAATGAAATTTAATTTCTTACCATGAAAAATTTATACATCCATATCTAGTGTGTTCAATGTCTTGTGTAACAATTTATTTGCACTTGCAAGATGATTTATTCTAAATGATTCAGTTTTTATCCCGTATTACATTCCCTTAACAAGAATTTTAGCTCACCGGTTTTACAATTTCTTACCCCTTATTATTATGAAGAATCACTTTAATGATTTCCACAGATTTTATTTGTTTATTTTTTCTAGGAATCATGTTTTTATTTTCTATTTCAAAACATATTACTGTTATCATGTATGTAATATAGATTTCCATGGATTTTATTTTGGGGACCATACATTACGGTTGATATCAGTAAAGGTTTAATAGCAACTACCAAAAATAGATTTAAAAAACATATATTATGGAACACAACCCTATGATTGAAATTTAGGGTAAGAGTAGAATAATGTACAATAATATTGGAATGGTTGATATTATCTGGGTCTTCCTAGAAACACATACATTTTTTGATACAACAAGTAGAAGTAGTTTTGGAATAGATGTACCTATGATTAATAACTTCGACAAGCTGTCTCGGGCCTGACTCAACATAATCTGGTACATGAAAATATTCCTTACTACACACATAGTTTGAAACACTATGGGGATACTCATATGATAATTTTCATTTTCATTTCAATGTTATGAAGAATTTAAAAATTAAAGTTATCACATTATAAAAACCTTTTTTATGAATTTCAGATTATCTGTGCATAAATTTCTCAAATTTTGAATAGTGTTAATCCAAACTTAGAATTGTAGAATTTTCATCATTTTATTGGATAATCTAATATATTCCACTTTTTAAAAATGGAACATGTAAAGAAGAATGCTATCATTTCTCATAGAAAATGTAGATATATCCAAACTATGGAATCCAATACAATTGTTATGGGAACTGAGAATGTTATTGAAATATTAGTAGAGATTAATTAAGTAATGGTAAATAAAATTTCTTGGGTTGATAAACCTATATTTAAATGAAATTCCACAATTTTGGATCACATTATGCGATAGATTCCCCTGTCATTTAGTGTGTCTATTGATCCATTGTTTGATGAGTATTAGATTAATTGTTTATAGAATATTTTTTGGACTTTTGATGCATTAAAAAGTAAAAGGTTACACTATCTATGTGTTATATATAGGGTAATGATGATAAATGGTGTTCCATGATACTAAATAATATAAGGGATGATGAAATAAAACACATTAAATAGATGAATTATAAGGAGACATTATTTGAAAAATAAATACATCATGATCCAAAAACTGAGATGGTTGGAATGTTCTGTAATTTATAGAAAAATATGGTACAAAAGTGTTGTGGAGTATGAATCTACCATTACAAGGTTATTTAGTAATGATATGGATTTCATGAGAAACATAGAATGGAAAAATTTATCATTTCATTGAATGTATTAATTAAAATCCTTGAAGGGAATTGGTCTCCAAAAAATATTCATCATATGATAAAATTGTTTAATGATCCATCAATAGAGATAAAGAATTTTCTTGAATATATATATTAATAAGAATCCATGACAATAAGAAGTTATCTTATAACCACGAAATGGTGCATGAGTTATTGATGATGGGAAAGAAGGGTGTACAACATGTGATAAATGTGGAAAGAACCACCTTGGTAAAGGATTGAAGAGAATGAGAGTCTGTTATATGTGTGGAGATCAGGGACATCATGAAAATCATTATATGGAAAAAATAAGATGGTTACTATTGGGTGTTATAAAAAAAGGATATGAAGAACTAGGAAAATAAATTCCGAATGCATCAATGAAACATAACTGAAAATATATTAAGGGATCAAGATTAATAATCTATTATTGACACAACTGAAGAGGAATGATTAATGCAATTCTATATTTGGATCTATGAAAGAGGTTTTAAAATTATTTTATTGATGATTTTATACATATTATGTTTTATGAAATATATATAGATTGTACCATAGTACTCATTAATTAATGATTTGGGACTGTACATTGAAATATACAATGAAATGTTTTTCAACAAAAAGTAATTTTTTTAAAACACATGGTTGAGGGAATGATGAACCTTAATATGTTTATAATGTTAACAAAATGATTTTTGAATTAAAAAAATTATTTGGTTAGATACCATATATCATATATGTGTTGATTATCTAGGAAATGTGTAATTATTTATTCTATCATTAATGATATTTAGAACAATTTTTGATTTATATAATTTTTCAAATAAAATGTATTTTACATACAGAATAAGAAAGTATTCTTGTTTCCAAAAAAAAATTATGATAATCCTAGTAAGTACCGTGTTTTGAGAGAATACATGATGAAGGTATTAAAATGGTTAGAATGTGAATATTTAGAGCTTCTTATTGTTGATTAAAGGATAATGATATGTTAATTTTGGAATAAAAGTGACCTTCTTTCTAAAGTATTGAGTCATAATATTTTAGAAAATTTAAACATTTATTAAATGGTGTATGTTTAACATTGTATGTGATTTTAGAGATGTATATATTAAGTCACTATATGAGTCATATTATGATAAGAGATGAAGTATAAATAGTTTAATGTATGACTTAATGATAAGATTGCATTTATCAAATAGAAATGTATCAAGTAATTATATATCATTACATTTTTATAGAGTGAAATAATTTAGCTATAGGATAAGTATATAAAAAATTATATCCTAATACATTATTTTTTTAGAATAGATTGTATATTAATTCTTCATTGATTCATGGATTTTAGGCACACAAATATTCATTGAACATTCACATGATTGTGATTTATGACCACAATCATTCCTTATAAATATTTATGCTTTTCCTTCATGTATGTATCTATAATTTCCAATCATATTTTCTTACATAGCGACCTAGTTTATATTATTACATGTGACGTTTTTTACTTCACATACCATCTTATTAAGAGGATATTTTATTAACTATTCTCATGATATGTGATATCAATGATGGATTTTTCAAATATAAAACTCTAGATTATGAAGATCAATGTTTATATTACCGAACACAATTTAATAAATTTGAGGATAATGTAAAACCCTATGAATATAAAATATATTCATTTTAAAATCAATATTTTTTTAAAATTTTCATATGAAGAACCATGTTATTTTTATGCTACACACAACATTGAGTTAGTTTACATTACACAAAAAACTGAGTTTTAGAGCCTTTTAATTCCAAAAATATTTTTAATCAAATTTTTTTATATATTTTAAAATATATTCATCAAAATAGACATAAATTTTCAATTCTTAATGTCCAAATTAGTCTATGTAACTTTTATTTTATTTTTATTAGAATTTTTATTATTTAATGAATAATAAAAAATACTACATTTCAGATAAAAACAGACATTTCAATTAAATGGTTATTAATAATAAATTATATTTTAAATTTGCTGTTAATGTTCCAATAGACCATTTATAAATATATTAATCCAATTTTAGTTCATAAGATTCTTTTTTTATTTTGAAATTTGATATAAAGACTTATTGATGTTTTGAACTTTTTCACCAGATTTGTCACCATGTTTGTGAGATTAACATTAAACATTATTTAACCACATATATGAATTGAATTTTAAAAAATAGATATAAAAATATTAGTTACTATAGTGTTTTTTTTCGAAAATAGTCAACTTAAATTTTGACCAAAAACATTAGTGAAAGTGAATAAATTTAATTATGGTGATAAAGTTAAAATTAAGCATTACAAAGAACTGAACATCAATCATAAGGGAATAAATTACCTAGAAAATTGTTCAAAAACCATTAGATACCAATAGTTTGAACATTTCCACTATTTTATTGAAATTAGTGTTTTATTGGAAAAATAATTCTTAAATAATCCATATATGATAAGTTAAGTAATGAAAAGAAGAAAAAGGGATCTTTACATACCATTAACTTATAAAAAACCTTGATATATGTTAAAAACATCATATTTTTTTGTTATACATATTATTTAGTGATTTTTATGTGTTCTTTATTATAATAATTTGTCATTAAATTTTACATATAAATTGGTTACTTGAAATTTGTTAGAAATGCCATCATAATGATTATTTAGTTAATAATCAACTAAAATAAATGATATTATAAATATTAAAAGTGAAAAAAATTATTGAATTATTATCTCTAAATATATTATTACATGAATATATAATGTTAAAAATCTATAAAATTTTATTTTTTTATATCATTAATTTAAAATTTAACAAATATTGTCAAATTGAGGATAATGTTAAATTATAATAAATTATGTTATATAAAATGATTTAAAATTAATAAAAATAGTATATTATTCCAAGTGATTTAAAGTTGTTAATTAATTTTAAATATTGTCTACTAGTGGGCCAATTGATCATTGATTATTATCTTTTTGACCCATAGTTTGCAAAAACAATTTTCGTATGGTCCTGGTTAAAGTTGTATTTTTTTGTTGCATGAACATGTTTTAAAATTAACATAAAAAATTGGATTTTAACTTTTAAATTAGATATTCGATTTATAATTCATTATTAATTTATTTTATAATAAATATAACTTTTATTTATTCATAAGGATTAATTTATATAGGATATAAGTGTAATTACATTAATAAAACCAAAATTGATAAAATTGGGTAAACAAAGATGTTAAGGAACCAAATTACCCAAATGAACTTATTTCTGTGTGTTGGATATTTTTATCAATATTAATGGATTTTTTAACAATTTTTATATTATTTTGGAGGCCCATTTGGTAATGGATACCTCCATAAATGTAAAAGTTTTGGTATTCACATGAGTGACACTCCCCCTCAACTATAAAAAGGCATTCGCTCTTTAAATTACTAACACCTCTAAAGACACCCTAGATCGACCATTATCTACAAAAATATATCCTTAAAAACCCTCCCTTAATCCTATTATACTTCTATTGGGAAAGAATACAACCATGTAATCCCTTCGATGCAAATGAAATGATATTACCCAATGATGAGGTAACATCGTTCCATAAGCTCTGTAGTCCTATTTCAATTATCATCTGCTAAACTATTATTGTTCCATAATTATATAAAATAACATTATAATTAATATAATATAATTTTTTTTCTAACTATTATCTCTAAACTCACGCACACATCCATTTAATTGGTTACGCACATATTTTTTATGTGTACAGTGAACTACCACCTCACGAAACGTTGATGATTCATTATTACTTTACCACCATTCATGGTTGGTAATTATGATTTAAAATCAATTTTTATTAGTAATGCGAAACGGGCGGGCTGAGGTGAGGCAGGCCAATCCCGCACGGGTTTGAGCCCACGTGGGTTTGTCCGCAAAAGCCCGCATATAACGCGAACAAAAAATTTCAAGCCCGCCCCACCCCGCCTAAACCCGCAGGTTGCCCGTGGGTTGCCCGCGGGCTTACCCACCATTACAAAAAAAATACTTTTTATAATCATTTAAATAATCTATTTTTTATCATTCTTAAAGTTATTTGTGGGGAGAAGTGTGAATTAACAATAACTAGTGCTTTAAAGAATGTGATGGGACATTTTTGTGTGTGTTAATGGTGGCATGCAGTAATGCCGATGTGGTGGTGAACTGTTGCGATAGAAAGTAGTTGAGTGATCAGTGATGGACAATGAATGATAATGTTGGATGTGTGGTGATATGAACAACTAAACCAGTGAATGAATGAAGTTTCTCCAGGTAACGATTAGTTTCAGAGGAAGCTATTAGTGTTTTCACGAGCTTCTATCCAATTCTCTTAATAAAAAAATTAAATTAAATAATAACAAAATCAAATCAACCTAAAAAATATTATGATTATAATAACTCTTATAGAATTGAAACCATGCGCAGGGGCGATGAGTTCCATTTTTTGAGAGATGGGTTGACACAACATGTAAATATGGTTAATAAATACTATATTAATAACACAATATCATATTCAAACAATAAATATTTGCCTATTTAAAATTCACATGTGAATATATGGTGAATTAATATGACCATTACGGTGAGAAATCATATGTCACCGTTTAAGCATTATTTTTTTATTAAAAAAACTAAAATGTTAAAGAAACTTATATTGTAAAAATAATATATATTTTTTTAAATCAGGCCCACGGGCAAGCCCGCACCCACGCGGGCTCAACCTGCATTAGCCCGCACCCGCGCGGGCTCAACCCGCATTGGCCCGCACTCTAAACGGTCAAAATTTTTAGGCCCACCCCGCCCCATATCCGCCCCATACCGGCATAGCCCGCAGGCCGTGAGCCGGCTTTGCATCGCTAATTTTTATATATTATATGTGATATTTATTAGTTAATTGTGATTATTTAATTCTTTTAAAACGTATACCCTTATAATTTTAATCTGTTAAAATACGGTAACATCGTTTGTGGAAGTGTGGACTGCCGCTTCCTCCAATCGATGTGATTCCTTCACACTATACATGGAACATATATATTATTATTTTAATTAATAATGAGTAACATAAATGAAATATATATGATATTAATGAAATAGTTATCTTGTAATAAATATAATATACAGTTCTATTTATTATTCTTTTCACACACTAAAAAGTTATAATTTTAGTTGTAGATGTGTTGACTATCGCCTCCTTGACATGATGTGATTTAGTTTACATCACAATAATCCAATGTGTCCATATATATGACTAAATAAAATGATATTTAGGATATTATTATCATTATAGAAATATATAGTGTTATTTAGCTTCATTCTATAATGATCACTGAAAAATGGGAATGTTACCCAGACATACATATGACATACCATCTCTTGACTATAAAGTTGGATCAATTTTCAAAACCATATTAAATAATTTGTTTTAAAATTATAATAAATATATGAATTTATAATTTTTTAATGATTTCAATTATTGATATGTTTATATAATGATGTATCTGGCCATATTTGATCTACAAAATTCATTTTTGACACACAAACTGAATATTGTCAAAACAAAAGATGCAGAATTAGTCATTTAAGTAGTTTTTTACAACACAGTAACAAGTGACAAAAAATAATTAATAAATTTCAATAATGTTCTCAAGATGGTAAATTATTAACAAAATTTTATTATTTAGGAATCTAAAGACACACCTGATAATTCATACTCAAGGTAACAAATTTCTTCTCAGTTTACATTCCATTGGGCCATAATAGTTGTTATGAACCAATGCATTTTTATATGATATTTATACTATGCATTGGAACATTATATAATCAATATACGTGTTCTCATAATATTATTTGAATCATTTATTAATTTTAATTCAATGGGATTTTTATTCCTATGTTTCGAAGTGTTATGGAAAACTTTGGAATGTTCAATGAATATTTCACTAAAGAATGTTTTAATGACCATTATATGGAATTTCTATTACACAATAAAATCAAAACTTCTTGTTACCTATCCTGCAACGGTGAATTGATGATAAATCATTATCCTTTAATCAATATGGATATTTTATGATAAGGCAGGATGTTTATTAATTAAATCAAATATTCAATAGATGAGGAATTCTTGGGATGAGAAGGGACATGTGGGGACTCGGTATTGATATCCCCATGATGCATCGATAGTCTCATCTAAAAAATTATTTTTCAAAATATGAATATATTAAACTATCATTATTATTTTTCTTGGAGATATAGTGGTTCGTGTACCAAATCCAAGATATCTAATATTAAATCATTCCCCTCATTATAGTAATCATTGTTATCCATGATATTTTATGTCAATATATATATATCGGTTTATTTCATTCCTAGTTCATTTATTAAATTAGATGAGTTCCGTTTTCATTCCTTGAAATGTTCATATAGCATTATTTATTTATTTTAATGTAAGTTGTCATTAGTTATTTACATTTCAATGTTGACTTATTTTCTTCAATTAATTATTTCTTCTAATTTATAAACCCTTACTAACAATTTGAGCTCACATTTATTTTGTTTCTTTTCCCAAGGATATGAAGATGAATCTTTTGAATGTGTTTCAAGGATTAATTAATTTTATTATGTATTCTATTTTTATTTTCTATTTAGAAATGTATTATAGGTAAAATGTATTTAATATTTCTTTGTAAGACTACTAAACTGATTAGCACATTGGGATTTGATTCCTTTAAATCAATCCATTGAAAAAAAATCAATGCACTAACTCTAGGATTATTGATTTGGGGCATTGTAGATGGGTTCATTGAACCAATAAATTTCATAATTTTTATTATGTTTCCACCTATACATATCTATTTTCTACAATACTTAGACTATCATCAAGGCCATTCCCTGAAACACTTTTTCACTATGATCCAACACACTTGAAAGAACCTGTAATAAACATAAATTATTTTAGTCTTGGTAAAATAGAATTCAAATTTGAGTTTATTATGAGATTATAGTTTTATATAATTATAAAAATCCCCAATAATGTAGACCTATACATTAAATGTGGAAAAATATACTCAGTATCTATTTTTTCCATTAATGGAAACCATTTCAATAAAAAATAACTTCTTTTAAAGACACTTTTTAATTCATTCGTCATAATAACTTCTTTTCCCTTACCATTATTATGACATCTAAACATTTTTTGAAATCATTGGATTATAAAAAATTATCTATAAGGTATATAAATAATGATTACCATTATTATAGTGAATACCCATAAACATATTTTTAAAAACATACAATATTTCACTAAATAAAATATCATCATTATAGGAAGATAATTATCTTACTTTTCTAAAATCAAATGTGTTTCATGAAATATCGTAAACACATATATTTTATTAGTAGGTAACTTCTAAAATAATGATACAAAAATGGGATAACTATACAGTCGACTTGCAAACATTTCACTGTAAAAAATGAAATTTCCATACGACCGACTTCCATACATGTCACTCTTAAATATGGAATATCCACACATCCAACTTCCATACCGAATGCATTAGAGGTTATAATGTACACACCTATACATATTTTATCATGAAACAAACCATACTTGGTTTATCACCTAACCACTGATAAAATATTTGAAAACCTTTATATTATCCTAAGACATAAATCATTAAAATTCATATCATTTCACAAATATAGTTTTATTTAAAATCACAAGAAAACATATCAACATATTGAAATAGCTAATTCGTTTCTAAAACCATATTAAATAAAAAAAATACTCAAAAAATTTAATAATGTATTTTTGCCATTTTTTAAATATTTAGGATTGTAGAAGAATCCAAATATAAAATAATAGTCACAGGGGTAGAGATGTTTTTTTCTATAAAAATTAAAAAAACAATTTTTTTGTTATTTTTCAAACCCTTTTTATAAAACATGTAAAAATATTATAGTTAAAAAAAATTAAACTAAAATTATAGAAAAAATTTACTTGAAATTTTTTTATATGTATATAATAAATATGTAACATAATATCATAAATATGGACATGGGAAAAATATATGAGAAATAAAACTTTAAACATTCAAAGCATCCCATAAAAATTTGGAAATTCAAATCATAACAAACATAACCATTTGAAAACAATTAATGAACTTGAGGGTAGATAAAATTGGTTTATGAAATATAAAATGATATATATTTAAATCTTTTAAATATAAAATTTAATAACATCAATAAATTCCTAAATAAATAGATATTGAGACGAAATCCCTTATCTTGAGTCGGACTCATCTTATTAAATAATTTACTTCATGAATAGTAAAATTAGGTTAATTACATACATTCCATCTGGGAATTTTCAAATATAATTTTTTCTTTTATATCACATAATAACATGTTATATCAATTATTATTTATTAAAGTTCATGTCGGACGTTTTGTCAATATTCGGTATATGAGACCAAATTGACATTGGTGTGATGTCAATAGTCATATTCTAAATTAGTCCATCATCTACAAGAATAATATTCATGATATAACAGTAACAGATATACATAAATTATACATTTAAATCATACCATTTATGTATGGTTATGATTAAATAAAAACATTATAATCGTAGATATGGTAGGTTGTACATACACATGATTTATGATTCCATTTTTTCAAGGATCGTTTTGTAAAGAAAGTATGTATTAGTTTTTCAATCCAAAATTTCGATAATAAAAATAATATTGTATTAATAATTTATGTATACTTATATATATTATTCATATTATGTGGTGATTAAATAAGAATCATATCGCATCATGGAGGCAATACTTCACTTGTCCACTCCAACAACATTATCATTTATATGTTTCTAAAAGGTAAGAATGAAATTGATATAAAATTAACTTATAGACATTAATGTTTCATTAATTTCAAATATTAAAATTAATTCCATCATTATAACTAGTCTTTAAAAAAGGTAATGGAAAATGAATTATATCGGTTTGTGGAGGTGATAATTCTCATGTATACAGAAACAATTAAATCTTTTCCCTTTTGATGGAAGTGGAGATGTATTTAGGTTAGGATATTAAAATAATAACATCTTAGTTTTTCAAGGATATTAGAGTTATTATTTCATCATGGCTAATGAATATTTGAAGGTAGTGGTAGAATTAATAAAATATACACACTTAAATAAAAACGATACCTCATATTTGGGTAATTTTCTTTTAGTTACATCATAACACGTCTTAATACTGTGTTATCCCAAAAAAGGCCTCTATAATGTGGGGAGGGATCCAAGGAATGGAGTTTGGTATATATTTTAGTACCAAATAGGTTTTTGGTGTGATGAATAGAGAAGAATGACTTCCTATTTACAAGATAGGGAAGGGAAATTCTTTGAATTCCTCAAATTATTCAATTAATATAAATTAAAATTTTAATGAAAATGGATCAAAAAATATGTATTTTTAATAAATTATGATTTAGGTCTCTAATTTTTAATCCAATTAAAATTAGATATGTTTTGATTATATTTTTAATCCTTGTCTTTATTTAGATTTATTTTACCATTTTAATTCTTACCGTGTTATCATGTAATTTATACTCTGAGGGTTAACTTATCTCCTATAGAACGTCAAAACACCAATAAATGAGACATTTATGAAATTTTAATACCATTACGAATTTTATTCCGAAGGATATATATTTTTTATTTTATATTAGTTAATAAAATATTATTTTTTTAGAATATCATTAATGTCAAATTTGACCCTATTTATTATATGTCTTTTAAAAAATATCCAAAAAAAAGATATATTTGAATATTATTTATTATATAATACCTAAAATTTCAAATTACTAAATAAAATTCTTTGATGACTTGAATTATATCATATTTTTTTAGTTAAAAAATTTTAATATCATTTATTTGAATAATCTATTAATGATGCAATTAATACATCATCCTTGTGTCACCGATTAAATTTATTATCACTTCCCTAGAAATTATAAATAATACTCAATGAATTAGGTGAACATTTATTATTTCAAAAAACATGTTATAGTCAATCGTATCCCTTATATAACCACTTAATAAAAAAATTACTTGTTAAAAAAATATTGTAATTTTTCTTCATTTCGTTGAACATAAAAAATCATAGAAGTGTCTTAAATATGTAATATTTTCACCAAAGGATTAATTTAGATAGATAAAATCTAATGATATGAAATTATAACATGTTTTCGGGTAGTTTATAATATTATTTTCCCCCTAAATTACAAGATTTCCCCTAAGTCGTGGTAATAAAAATAAGTTCATATTTTTGTATTCATATTTTTTAAAAATAATGTTGATCCTATAAGATAATATAAATTTTAGAGATTTTAACTATGTCATTATGTTTTCCATAATTCAAAACACAAAAGTGGATAATATTAATATATAATTAACACCATTGAATGATCGATAAAATAGTTTTTTAATGTAAAAAAATTCCAAAGTTTAAAATGTTTTACATTAAATTTGAATATGAAATTGATTATAATTACATGCATTGGATTAAATGATAGAACAATGATTTAATAGTAATTTAGAAAAATTTAATACATTAATGTCTTCAGAAAAGCACCAGAAATTAAATAAATTTAAATTTTGATACTTCAATTCTAATGAATAATTTTATTTTGATTAATATAATTTATAAAATTTAAAAAAAACTACCATCAAAATGGGTTCTTCAGTAAATTTTGGTAAAAATTTCATTGTTGAAAGATATTCTTTAATGCCTAAAATTGAAATTGTTCATATATTATATCTATATAATATATAAGTTGAGTTTTATAAATTATATTGAATATATATATATATATATATCTCATTAATAGATCCCAACATAATTTATTTTCTTATTTGATAAACGTAATTTTTCACAGTTAAATTCTTTTTCATAAAAAGAATTCTTTTGTTAAATTTTTTTTTCATTTATAATTAATTGGATACTAATTAATTATTAATATATAAATTGTTAAATAATATTTCCATAATTAAATTTTATAAATTAATTTATCCTATTATAAAGACTATGTTATGATGGTAACATTTAAATAATATTACATAAATTTTAATTTGAACTCAGTGTGGTGTATCATGTTTTCTATCACTCCTAGTTTTTCATTTAAAAAAATATAGATTCTAAACAACTCCCACTGTTAATATGTTTTTTCCTCTAAATATAAACTCAGGATCCAAAACTAGGGGTTTGACATTTTATAATACCATTATTGAGATCCAGAATTGTAAAAAGGATTAATAAAACTTCTACATTAAAAGAAAGAAGCAAAATTACAACTGTCACCTGAGATAAAACATGCTAGGGTTCCATATAAGATAAAACGGGTACGGAAGAGATTATTAACCATAATATTCTGATAGAGGGTGATAAAAACATGATCTAAATAAATTTAATGATAAAAAAACATAATATTGTGATGGGTTAAATGTTAATTAACTACTTTATAAGAAAAGAAAAGGAGTATTGTTTTTATTATATGTCCATTTTCGTAGTTTTTTGGAATAATTTTACTATCTATGAATATAAAGAAAATATAATTACTCTATATATTTCAATTTCATAATCCACAATTCATCCTCACATGATGAAAATCCATAAAAATTACGAAAATTACCAAATATTAAATAAACCCTATTTTTTATTAATACCTTAAAACTCATGTCAAAAAGTAAAGTAATTATTATCATTATATTGATTCATAATATATTTGTAAACCCAAAATCAAACTCCCAGAAATGTTCATAATCACTTATGATCACATCACATAAAACCAAATTTTTTATTTCTAAAAACATTAACATATGTCTATCCTTAAAACAATATCTAACTCCACAGAGATTCCATCACTTAGCAAAATCTCTCAAAATGAACTATAATTGTATAAAATTGTTTCCAACACCTTATTATCTCTACATAAACATAATTATTATATTTTTATAAATCATTACCACTAAAACATCTTACCATTATCTCTTCATTGGTTTCCTGGTAATCTATGACATAGTAATGAGCCATATGACCAAACATTCCACATCCTAAGAACATCCCCATCTTTGTAAGACATTTTCTTAGATGATTATTCCCACATATCTCACAATATGGGAAGTTTTTATTACCTTCAATCTTATAATATGAAACCATTACAATTTTCTTCAAACATGCCATATTATTTATCTTATTTTCATTGGACACGTAATCCTAATTAAACTCCATTTCTTCCTTCTCATCACATTTAACTAGTACATCATAAATTTCGAATGTATGAGAGGATAATACAATTCCATATCTTTTCATTAATTTTGAGTAAAATGGATTTATCCAACAATCATCATCCAAAATAATATTGTGGCATAACTTTCCAATTGGGTGATGTTTCCCCTATATACAGCCCCTAACACTTTTTTATGAATTAAAATAATTTATTATCCATCCCATAATTTTGTTTCATAGGTAAAATATTTCTCAAGGAAAATATTCTAAAATTCCCACCATTAAATGGAATCAATCTATTCATGTATTCTAATATTTTTAACCAATAACCAACCCTATTTGTATTCAACTAGAAAACAATAATTTTAAATTGTTTTCACTGGGTGTCCTAAAGAACCATTGATGTCAAAAATCATTTCCAGGACATTAATCTATCCTTTAGCAAGTATAGGGTAAGATGATCCCTTAAATTATAGAAAACATTACCTCATGAAATGCTACACTATAGAGACGTTCTATAATGGTACATTAGTTTCCTCTCTAGCATGGATACCGAAACCATTTATAACTTGTGTCAACAAATACGCCATAGAAAAAAATGTTACGATTCCAACCATCTAATCTTTATTATTTGGAATCATGTTTTCTCTCGGTTCCTTCCCACCGCAACTACCCTATTTTATTTTCAGAAAACTATTATAAATAGACCTATATTAGATGTTGAAACTAGGTGACCATAAAATGATACATCATTTCATCTTAACCATAAAGAAAAATATTTTACATGAATTCTATTAACACTATCGTAACATATAAATTTGTCTAAACCATTCCTTTGATACCGACTATAATGATAAATCCTCAAACATAACTTATTATACTGTTTTAAACTAGAATTAACATTCTAGGATATTTTTAGTTTATTTTTATAGATAATATAGATAATATTGAGAAAAGTATACCCATAAAATAAATGTGGACACTTATAATATGTATCCATTTTCTCCCCAATCAGAAACACTTTTTATAAAAAATGACTTATTTTCAAGACACATCATTAATTCATTCATCATAGATTCTTCTCTTTGCTTAAAATTTTTAAGGAATTTTTAAAACATTTAAAATCTTGTAATGTGAAAAAAATACAGCATGTAATATAATAAAAGAAAAAATATATTCTAGTGAAAACACAAAAAACATTTCATTAAAAATATTTATTTTTTACTTTGAATAAAGGATCATCATTTCAAAAAACTTCATTATCATGATTTTTTAAAATAGTAAGTTTTCCTAGAAAACTAATATGATAAAATATAATATATTCATGGGTATCATAATACATTATTATACTAAAATAGAATAACTATATAATTTTCTTCCATACATGTCACTTTTACCAATGGAATGGCCATACAGTCGACTTCAATGCTTGTCACTCATACCAATGGATTAACTATACGGATGACATCCAAACCCAATGCATTGGGGGTAATAATGTGACTAATGATACATTGTTTATCATGGATCCTCATGTTATTGGTTTATCACATACCGACCATTAAAATATGAATATAACATTACATAATCATATCATAGAAATGCAATATTTTTAATCATTTCACTCATAAAATTCGATATACTGTTACAAGAAATAATTTACTGTTAGTAAAATAATCAATCCATTTTCAAAAACACTTTCAATATCAAAATACCCGAAAAAGAGAATAAGTGATGTATTTATATTTAAAAACAGTATGTATTATAGAGGAATAAAAATATCAAATTATTATTATGGTCGGAGAAATGTTGTTGTCTACATAAATAATATAATGAAAATTCCTTTTTTCATTTATCAAATCATTCTATAAAAAACAGATAATAAAATTCCATTGGAAAACCATTTAATGAAATTAAAAATATATAAAAAAATCCCTTTAAAATCCTTTTATATCTATATAATAAATAAGTAACTTAATATCCTGAATATTGACATGAAAAAATGATTATAGAAATAAATATTTAAAAATTAAATGAGTATCATACCAATGTAATCATTTAAATATTAAGTCATATAAACATTTAAAAAAAATATTAAATAACATTATGATAGATAAAATATGGATTTTAAATGAAAATGGAGTAGTATATACTTCTTATAAAATAATAAATGTGAATATCAACAAGAAATGCCTCACTGAAAGGTGTTCGAGATAAAATCCCTTACCTTGAGTTTGAATCATCACATATAATATTTACCTTATTAAATAATAAAATTAAGACTTTTATTTAAATCTATGAGTAAATTTTTCATCATTACTATTCATTTTATGTCACTTTATATCAATTTTTAAAAATTACATATTTATTAATATTCATGTCAGACATTTTGTCAATATTCGGTACATGAGTCCAAAGTTACTTTGTTATAATGTCAATAGTAATCGTGGTAATTTTTAATTAATATATATAATAATATTAGTGAAATAATAACCAATTTTATATTTAAATTATATTTTTAAATAAAACCATTTATTCTTGGTTATGATAAATGAACAACGTTATAATCATGGAGACAATATGTTGTTTGCACGCTTGAGTTACTTTTCCATTTTTCAATGATATTTATCGATTGAAGGTATGTATTTTTTTATAATTAAACAATTATAATAATACCATTAATATCAAATTTTTCATTTAATTTTTTTTATATATATTTTTAATATTATGTTGTGATTAAAAATGCATCACTTCGCTTCGTGGAAGTGATAGTACAAATGTACACATGAAGGACATTATCATTTTTTCTACATGGAAGGTGAGAAGGTAATTGATATATTATTTACATATAATGTCATATATGTCATTAATAAGATATATATACATTAAATTCTATATTATAACATGTCTCAAGTGATGGTAATGGAAAAGGAATTATGTTAGATCATTGAGCTTATAAATCACACGTACACACAAACAATTTATTCGTTTCCCATTTGACAAGAGTGGATATGTATTTAAGAAATTATATTCACTTAATAAAATATCAATATATTTAGGATAATGTATTTTTTATTTCATCATGTATGAATAATATTTTATGGTTGTGGAAGAGGATATAAAAAATAAATACTTCAATAAAAAGGATTCATCTTCTTCATTAAATTTACAAGGATGGTAACTTTAAAACGTATAAGTTGCATGTTATTTATTACATAAGGCATACATAATTTTGGGAGGGATTATAAGAATTTATTTTAGTAGATATTTTCTGAATAAAATTGGTTTTATGGTTTGAATATTAGTAAAAAATGTGTTCCTTTGTATAGGAGAGGGGGAACTGATGGAATCCGTCAACATATTAAATTGATAGAAATTAATTATACTTTAAGAATTAAATAAATATTATTTATTTAGAATATATTATTTATTTAGTCTAAAAATATTCATCCAATTAAAATTAAAAATGTATTGAATATTTTTTAAATCCTTATCTTTTCTAACAATTATTTCACCCATTTAACTCTTTTCGTGTTATACCTTGATTTAGAGTTTTGGGGTTATTATAATTATAGTACAATTACAAAAGAACAATAAATCAATGTTTTATGAAATTTTACGTCTTACCCCATTTATTAGGCTGAATTTTATGGGTTTTTCAATTTAATATCAACTAATAAAATATTTTTAAAAAAATTTCCATTAATGCCAATTTTTACACGATTAATAATTGGACATTTTAGAAAATTCATAAAAACATGATATCAATGAAAAATATCCATTATACTATCCTTAATATGTCCATTTAATCAATATAATACACGTATGGCATAAATTATGTCAAATTAATTTTCATTTAAAATTTTAAATGTCTTTTATTTTACTCATTCATGAATTAAGAAAATAATGCATAATCATTCTGTCATCTTTTAAATTAATTAGGTATTTCATTAAAATAATAAATGAATTTAAATTATTTAGGTAGTAATTTTATATTTATATATTATATTTATTGTCTAACATATCCCTTATATAACATCACATTAAAAATACATTACTTGCTGGTGACAAGAGTGTGAAAAAATTGTGTTTTCTTTGAATAAAATAATATAAATGTATTAATTTCATATATGCTAGAAAAAAAGTAATATTTTATCCTAAAGATGCATTTATTTCAGAAAACAGTTATCTATTGAAATTATGACATGTTTTAGGGTAATTTAAATTATTATTCATACCATTAATAACTCAATTTACCCATTATTGTGGTAATACATGTAATATACAAAGATACTATTAATGTTTTGAGAAGATAATTTTTATCATGATAGATCATAAATATCATATAAATTAAAAACATGTATATCCACTTTTCAAAATTAAATATACATAAGTGTTTATGATTAACTTAAAAATAATCTCTTTGAAAGATGGAAAACATGAGTTTTTAAAGAAAAAACATATAAATGTTCAAAAAGATTTTATTTCCAACATTAGTATAAAATTAATCACAATTACATATAATGGTTTAACTAACAATAAATTTATTTTATTATACATTAAAAATAATTAAAAAAATAATTTAACTATATAAATAAATTTGATGAAAAAGCAGTTAAGAATTAATATTTTGTATCGTTTACTATTCTTCAAAATATGAGCATTCTTCAAAAAATAAATAAAATCAAAGAATGAAGAAATTGACACTAAAATCAATTTAATTATTTTATTTTATCAAATATAAATTAAAAATATGAAGAAAAATAGATTTAAAATAGATTCTTCAACAAAAGGCGGTAAAAATGAATTTTTTAAATACTCCTTTTATGAATGAAATTGAATTTTTTCTTATATCATGTATATAAAAGATATAAGATGAACCATAAATGTCATATTGAATATATTATATATTTATATATATAATTTAACCCATAGAGATATATTATATTATGTTATAATCACACTTCTTCAGACATAAATAATGTTTTAGAAAAACAAATCATTTTATTTGAAAAATGATTTATATTACATTATAATTAATTGTTAACAAAATAATTAATTATTTATACATGGTTAAACCATATTTTCATAATTATTTAATTATATTTATTTCTTCTGTTCTAAATACTATGTTATAATGGTAACATTTAAATTATAATATTTAATTGCTCATTTAAACTTGATGTGGAATGTCATGTACATTATTGAAAATAGTATTTAATTTTTAAATACTTGGGATATTACAACATATTTCATATGATCCAAAAAGGATGTGTTGGTATCATTCTCATCATTATCCAAATCAATCACCTGAGAAAATTCTCGGTGGTACAGGGAAAGTTTTAACGAATGAATGTCATCATGCATAACACTCTATATATGTAGAAGTGCCAATTAGTATGACACCATCCTGATTCTCCCCAAAACCTCAAACAATAAAAAAAACCATGCACCATATTTTCCTTTTCCATATCCTATGGTGATCCAATCAAGGTGACACTTGAAGGAATACACGATCACCCTATGTAAAATCTAGGGTTCCTTAGCATCTATCATCATATGAATTCTATATACTATGAGTTGTATACATATGATTCTAAATCATTTGAACATGATCTGTTGTCTCCTATTTGAGACTCGGTCCCAACATCTCATACTCACCTACCTCTATTTAGTATATAGGTGATCTTAAAACCCAACCATAAATATATTCATATGGGCCATCTATATTGTTTCTTGATAATTTTTGTTATAAGTAAACTTTATCAAAGCTATGTTACTTTACCAAGACACTCTGAAGTCTAGAACACTTACTCGAATAATATCCTCAAGAACATGAATAATATGGTATCACTAGCCATCCATCTATTGGTTTAATGTCATACACAACAAAACCATTGTACCCAACGCCTTCTCTATTAACATCAAGAAGTGTGAAGTAAAACATTACTAAATGTCATAAATAATAGTCCCTAAGACACCATAAAGATAGATTATTTCTAATACATACAAATATCATTGCTACACCACTATAAAAGTGTCACATATAAACAAGAAATGTGTTACATTATTAAAAAATCTACAATTACCCAAATATAGTAATTCATACGAGGTTTCCTCCGGAGACCCACTACAAAATTCATGGTAAGGTCATCACACTTCCATTATATAGTGGGGAATGGATTTTGTCAACCTCAGTGTTATTCATTCTCAACCATAACCTATTGAAAGGTATTACATCATGTCATGAATCCTAATATCTCTATTTTCATGCTCGACTATAAGAACATTAGTCAAAGGTCAATATAAAATCTGGGTATACATGAATTAACCACCCACCTCAGGGAATTAAATTCATGAAATAGATGATTCCACATGTTAATATGCATAATTAAATGAATCTTGAGATAGATGATCTCATATTCATCTCTGATCCAACATGAAGGTGACCCCCAACATTACAGATTTCCCTCATGGAAAAACATTTCAGATCCTCAAACATCCATTACCTAATCTGTATCAATGGTGTAGGCAGTAATAAAAATGACACAAGGGTCCCCATCCCATTACCCTATTGAGACACAACATCCAGTTCACCTTTTAAATCCATCATCATCTACTGATCACAAGAATCCTATGTCACACGAGTCTGAGTTTTATTTAATAATGTTTTTTCAATACATTTTTTCTTCCTCATCGAATATTCTTGCTCAAAATATAAAGATGAAATACAATCAAACCATCTCCATTGATATAAATTCAAATATCATAGGGAAAATAAATATTTTATGCTCTTTTGAATAATATACATAGTAATCTTCTCAACCAAATAATAATGACGCAACAATTAAAATCATAAACTGCTTCAGCCAACTCGAGATCATGTATAGGGTATTTTCTTTTATTTGGCCACAACTCTTAACACACATAGGCCACAACATCATCTCCTTACATAACATAGATCATATCTCTATTCTATAAGCATCACACACACACTGTATACTCGTCACCTTTCTGAGGTACGGACCATAATGGTGTATATTTCAACCACTTCTTCAACACCTAGAAAGAATTCTCACATGCTTCTAACTATTGAAACTTTATACCATTATTAGTCATTCCCAAAAGTAATTCATCCAAATTGAAAAAACATGAATGAACCATGAAGAAAAATCCAACATTACCCTAGATATATAAATGTGTAGAAAATTTTCATTGTCAACTCCCTAGATAAAATATCATGAACCTTCCTTGGGTCCCCTAACAAACCTTCATCTGAGATGATATGACCCAAGAATTGTACATGTTCAATTAAAAAATGGAACATTGTTATATTGGCATAAATTCGACTTATGGTACAAAGTATGGTAAATGTTTTTTTCATGATCATCATGAGTCATGGAGTACAGAATGATTTCATCCAAAAAAATTACCACCAAATGTTCCATGTACAGATTAAATATGCTTATCATCGAGTACATAAATATTGTTGTTGGATTTTTCAACCTAAGAAGCATTTCAAAATTCACATAGAGGCCATACATGATTCTAGAAGTAGTCCTAGGTATATAAGAAGGTCAGAATATAAATAGATGATACCCTGATCTCAGTTAGATCATTGAGAATACACAATCTCCCCTCAACTAGAAAAATTGATCCTCAGTACATTGAAGAGGATATCTATTCTTCGCATTCATACAGTTCAACTTCCTATAGCCAACCCATAATCATAAAGTCACATCGTTATTAATTTAATACAATACTAGAGTAACACCACATGATTTACTTGGATGGATAAACCCCCTATTTTAAACACTTATAGTTGAGTCTTGAACTCTTGAAGATCTATTTGTTCCATTATATAAGGTGGTAATGAAAGAGGATCATGCCCTGTCATGAGATCAATTGTAAATTATTTATATCAATAATGTTTCAGTTATGATAATCCTTTAATAAATATATCCTATTTTTTTGAACTAAAAGTGGAAGTAAATCATTCTTTATTTATCTTTCATCCAATAATAAACTCTAAACATGGGTAGCGAGATCCACTGATTTTTGGTGAGCTAGACCTTCATAGACCCCTTGATATCCCACTCTCCACTGCGAGTAACTTGTCACCCTCATGATATATAAACAAAATTATCATACATTTCCCATATATGTGGGCTCAATATGCTATAAACTATTAAATACCCAAAATTAGTTCAAATCCTGTCATGTGAAGAATGTAACAACCCCAAAAAAATGATACCATCAAAAATCGATAGAACACCCTTTGCATAAATAAATGTCTCTTGACCGTATTCCCAGAGGTGTGTCTATCATCAACACCTCACTCATGAACCCCACCAATCGACTCAACCCATTGACAAGTTAGGTTGAAATAAATGAATTAGGGGAACTAATATCAATTAAAGAACTATCTATCTTAGAGGATAATGTAATAATCCATCTAACTGTAAAATGGTTCAACCTCATTATGAAAAAGTGTAGGATGAATAGAATATTACCTTTTTACCCTCCTTCACTCTGATTCATACTGAGTACCCTGAGCTATATCACTCTACTGATACATGAATCCATGTCCATAAGATCTAAATCTACTACATCTATAACCTCGTATAGTATATCACCAACTGGTAGACTGATATGGGGTAAAAGATCCCCTTCCCAGTCCCTAGTTCTATCTAGATCCTCCATCACTAGTCGTCTGTCATGGGTTACGGCATAACATCTATAGATGTCCAATTTTTATGTATCCTTTCTACTCTACTGGTGGTCCGGGATAGTGTTTTTTGATATTTTTATGTTACACCACATTGGTGGAAAGGAAACCATGTATGATCTTGAGAAATTGATCCTCCCCCTAAATACTCTTCCCACTATCCCACTGGCTAACATTCTTATTGAGATTATTCCTGGTCTTGTAATTCATACCTTATAATTTTCCAGTGTAATCCAACTATTACGATATAGAATCATCAATTAGGTTCCCCTTATATATGAGGTCCAGATCCACCACCATAATAATCTTCTTTAACCAAAATTGGTTATATTGAGTCTTAATGTCACATTTATATCCTTCATTGAACCACATTTCTAAATATGTATCATCCCCTACCACGATATGTTAAAATCACTGAAAATATATAAACCAACCTTCATATTACATCATAGATACACTCCTCTGAGTCTACCTCATGAACTCAACTACTCTCTCCCACCACAATGTATTTGGATAGATATTATCCAGAATCTTCTCCAATAAATCATTAAATAATATACCATCAATATATCCAATACAAGTATGAATGTAACACCATATTATTATAGATACATGAAGCATATGAGGATCCAACTTGATCCTCTTCTCAATAGGAGTATAAGAATTCTCATGTATATTCTGGATGGACTCAATCCAGATTTAATCTTCCTCGGGTCCACTAGCAGTTGTAAATGTAAAAGGGTGCTGCAACTAGAAATCCCTCATTAGATCATACATACTGTTCACAACCAACTCCGGGTATCTTTCAATAAACTGCATGATTAGTTAAAATTTCACTCATAACTACTCTCATAATCCCTCACTTGTAACTATGGGTGCCACGAGATTCACTACAGGTAGGTCATATCCATCCATATCCTCTTGAGGTACTCTCAACAAGATTCCTCAAGGAGGAGTATGTCTACAATTAAAAAAACTTATCAAGACACATAACCGAACATCCACACATTCATTAAGAGGGATTGAAAATAGTCATAACATGTCACTCCCCCAAACCCATCTACACTGTCAAAACCAGAGTGCAAACACCACCCTTAACCATCCAACATCTAGGACATGGTTAAAAATTTCTAAAAACATCCTAATTATTTATCTTTCTCATTATAAACCCATTTATTCACATCTATAATCATTTTAATCTTTTCATGTTTACATTTGAAACCATATTCAATTCAATTACATAAAAAATAAGAAACATTAAAATTTTCAGAAACATACCCAAAACATGTTTTCCCACGCTAGCCTAAAAATGATTCTTGTTAAAATAATAATATTGAGTTCCTAGAAATATTCATTAATACTAAACCATCATTCATTTATATGCTAAGAGTCATATATAATTAAATCTCAAAATTAATAATCATATCACCAGACAAGTGAATCACTCAAAGTGAAATAACAACAACTCTAACCACACACATAGATAAAAAAATCCCACAATAGAAACATAGTTATTTCACTCATTAATGGGTTAGATACTCCCATGAACAAGCTCACGACTATGGTTAGAATCTACCTATTATCCTTTCTACATTTCCCAAAAAGTAAGACAAAAAAATAAAAGAAAACTTCATCTGATACTTTTTCTTAACATCTTATCTACAGTTTCACATACTGGTACCTCGATTTGGTCAGTCACATGCCATTAGACATGCCTCCTCGTATAATAGAGGCTATCGACTAACAGTGAGGATCTAATATCGATCATTAGGAAAGTATAACCTTATTGTTAAAGTATCACAATAATGGAATTAAATGAACATAATAACAACCAAAATAAATTACCATCTTCCAAATAAAAATTCACTACAAGATGAGAAAAATGAAAATAAAATATCAAAATTTAATAGTAGATATACCATGTCGATACTAGTCATGTGTCAGTATGAATAATCCCAAAATAAATAAATACACTTATATCTCCCCAGTGGGTTCTGAATCTATGTTTGGTCCCCTTATCCAAGATCCATCTAGAATCATCTATCAAATATAAGGGATATTCTCTTAACCTATCCTTTATCCATGAAATAAATTTTTGTACCCATCAAGCATCCTGAGTAGGGTGTGACTACAACTTAATAGGCCACCACCAAAATCATCTAAAACAATATCTAGTCAAAATAGTTTATATAGTTTTATAATGAATAAATCCATCAGTATGGAAGATAATATACATATATTCAATTACTCATTATTTGACCACATGAATGCCTTGGATCTCTATGACACCCAAAATCTCAATACCTTCTTCACCATGTGTGAGAGTTTGAACAATCCCTAAGGGATTTCATATATCTAAATTTCATTTTAACCTTTCATCATCACAATTGAAATCTAAATTAAATTATTACCATTTATCATATCAATTCCTATTTATGTCCTATTGTTACCATTCATCATTTAAATTCCCATATGAATTCCAATGTTAACATTCATCATCACAATTCATATCTAAATTTCACTACGACATTTCATTATCACAATTTATATACAGTTTTCCTTATCACCATTGATAAAATCAATATTGGAATTTGAATTAGTGAACCATATCCCACACACACTTATCATATATATATCAATATCACAATTTCAATTGTATCTCATGACCACATTAATTATTTCACTAATTAATTAATCAAATTCAAAATATGAATATTCACATTATTCCATTAGTTAATTCAACAACCAGATAATCTCATGAATTTCATTCATTAATTAAAAATTTAATTAATCACATCAAATTCATTAGTTAAACAAATGAATAAATAATCACAATAATTATATTAATTAACTAAGTAATTAATTAATCACCTCTACTCTGATAATGAATAAAACAATTAACTAATCATCTCAATCAATTCCTTGATCACAATAATCTCCATCAATTAATTAAAAAATTATTTATATAAAATTGAAAAAACTAGATATACTAAAAAATAATTCAACAAATAATTATTACAAATTAATCAATTCAGTATTCAAGATTTTAAAATACCTCTAATAATTAATTTACAATTTTAATTGAATCCAGTTATGAAAATGAACTTATAATGATAAAAAAAAGTATATAACAAAATGCATAAAATTGTAATCAAGAATTTGGATTTTTCATAACTTATGACCTACCTAAAAAATATGAAAAATGATCACCGAAACTGAAATCCCCAATTTTAATGAATAATTTAATCCCATGAAAAAAATCAGGATCTATATTTGCAACCTAGATCCAATATTAGTGAAATGAAGAACTGGTAACACCTCATATTGATCTAGAACAAATAGTGTATAAACAACCCTCTATTATCTTGGAAGAGTATAGGAAGGGAGGGAGATAGGAAGATCTAAATAGGATGAAAACATATTCGTAGGGAGGGGCATATATTCAATCCACCCTTTGATTCACCATAAATAGAAGTCATGATGGCTTGGAATCCATAAGGGATTCTCAAAATATGATAATCCAATATTATAGTAATGTTTGGGCAGATTAGGGGGTAAATTGGGTGTTTAGGAAATTTAAATCTAAATTTTAGTGTAATTTCAAATATGTGAATAATTTCTTAGGAAGGGGTACTGGGTTTTTCAAACCATGAAACTTGACAGAATTCCACTTTTAGGGTGGCAGGGGAGAAACGTTTATCCTAATAGGGTGTCGGGTTTGAAAAACTATGCCCCAGCCATGAAAATACCCATTGTTTGGGTTATCATAGTATACATTGGTGGGACACACAATTTGAGAAATGTTTGCGCTAACCATGCACAACCTATGATCCATAAAATTTCTCTAATATATCCAAAAACATCCAAAGGTAACACCCAAACAAAAAGTACTGTAAAAAAAGAAAAAACTATATTAAAAAATCCCGATTAATCTCTAGAAAATTTGGGATCATAAAATTACCTTTCTATGGTGATTATTCCCATTTTTTCATTATTTATTTCATTTTACATAACCCTTAAAAATTATTTGAGCACACCCTTTTTGTGTATCCTTTACCCAAAAATTGAATAAGTATACTAAGAAATATATGAAAATACATGATAAGTGGGAATAATGTCAATTATAATGGAAAATAGTTATATTATAACTAATATATTAATTTTTAATAAAAACTAACATATGTATCTAGTTTAAAAAGACTACTAAAATGAATTTTCCATTGGGATATATATGCTTGTAATGATGGAAATGTAATTGTATGAGACATTGGTTCTAATATTTTTAGGTTTGGGATATTATAGTTGGCATCATAGGATTTTTAGTTTCAACCATTAGAAATAGATTGAGGAGAACATATATTTGGAAACATAACATTAAGATAGAAATTAATGATTATCAAAGACTCACATACTACTTTAGTAACTTAAGAGTTATGGATACCATCATAAGATTATGATAATATGGTTGATCATTTGTTAAAAGTCTAAAATAAAACTTCTTTGTTTTATCTAATGCAATTCCACCTAGATTATGAATATTTTGAATGATAATTATTGACATAAAACTCATTAGTTTAATATACATTTTATTTTACAATCAATTTATCGAATAATGAGAATACATTTTAGAGTCATGAGTTCAATGGAATTGATAAACTTTAGTCTTATTATTATCATTAATGACATTGTAATAATAGTCCTATTACATTATTAGACAATAAAAAAATATTTTTTATTTAAAAACATAATGATATGTTTATAAAATTGTTAAATTTTAATGATGTACATCATATTTATTTTTGAAATTATATTAATATGGATTTATAAAAAGTAAAAAAATTACACCAGGTGACAACCAATCAATTCTGGCTTGGTGGTGGGGCCTAAAACCATGACCGAATAAAAATAAGTGTATCACATTTTCCACTCTCTTTTCTGAAGTCTTGGTAATGGTTTAATTATTTTTAACCTAAAATTTATTTTAATAAATGTTAATAACGTACCTATAGTGTTATTTTTTAGGTTCAAGGATTAATGTAATAACCGTAAAAGATTTGAATAATATTTATAAAAAAATGCACATACATTTACCTCTTATATGGGATACATTATTCGTTAAAAAGGTATTTCAGTGCTTCATACATCAATTTTAATTTTGGATATCCAATTCTTGATGTAATGAATAAATTGTAAATAGGTCAAAGCACAAACAAAGGATTAAAATTGTTATTATGAAATATAAAATTTCCATGTATGTAAGTTTCCTTAAATTCATAGGAAATAAAATAATTACTCAACATTAAGAAAATGTTCAAAAACATATTTTCCTAATCTCTATTTTTTTTAACCAATGGTCTTTTGATTTATCACTGATTTAAGGATTTTTCCATCATCTTTCATTTGATCATTCACGTGTCTATGATCGATGACATTAATCACCCCTATAAATATGTAAGCTTTTCATGTATGTACACATATTCTCATTCTCCTAATGTTATCATACAGAGACCTAGTTATATTTTAATCTATGTCAGCTTTGTAATTCTTAGTATCTCATTTTTATAAGATATTTTACAAATGATTTTACGATGTGGGGTTTTTCAATAAATTAATTTCCAAATATCAATCCATTGGCTGCCAATATTGTGTTTAAATTGAATGGAAGAAAAATATTTATAGTGGGGTTAATGTAACACCCCAATATTTCTCAAGGAGAATTTTTTTTCGATTTCATGAATGAAAAACAACATCAAATATCCAAATGAATATAAACACTCAAAATTGTTGGGTTTATTAAATTTTTTAAATAAATATAATATATTTAATAGATTTCAATTCACACAAAAATGATTTATATTGTCTTTCATGCAACAAAAACATTATTTGAGGACATGTGTTACTTTCAAGATCGAGTTTTACAAAAAAATAATTTATTATTATGATATAACAATTTAATATAATAAGATAAAACATAGCCATTAAATTCCTAGTTATCTATAGGATTTACTATGTTATAAAAATATATGTTTGAATTCATTAGTTACAATGTAATTAGAAATGAATATAAGAACTAAATTAATATAAAGGTTGTGTTCTTATAAAAAATATTATAATGTGGTAAAGTCATATAATCATATGAAAATAAATTAAATATTATTAGTGAAAGATAAAAAAGAAATTTTTTTATTATATATTCAATAAAGTATTTTTTGTTTTTATATAATATATTTGATAGGAATAATATAAGAAAAAACCAAAATTTTACACATACAAAAATATTTTTTATAAAATAAATTTTACCACCTTTTAATGGAATTATTATTATAAATTAAATGTTTTGAAAATTAATAAATTTTATTTTTAATAATAAACATAAAATTTGGATTAAAAAATTACAATTATATTAGTATTAATTTCTAGTATTTTTATTTCATTATTCATTTTTTAATGAATAATTACAAATAATGAATTTTAATTGAAAACATATTCTTCATCAAATTTATTTTTTATTGTTAAAATATTTGTTAAATTGGTTTTAAGGAAACATTATATCAATTATACAAAACCTAATAAAATTTATTCCATTGAAATCAATTCCATTTTTAAAATGGATCAATAAATATCAATATATTGAAAGGTTTTACTTTAAATACCTTCTTTATCATCCCATATGAGATTAATTTTCAATTAATTTATTCCACTTATGGGACTGGAATTTAAAAAAATGGATTCAATATTATTTGATATTTATAATAAAAAATTTCTAATATGGTAAATTATTCTTTGATCTTAACATTAGTTAAAGCAATTAAAATTTATTATAGTGATTAGGTTAAAATTATGATTAACAAGGGACTAAACCATAAGCCTAAGAACCAGAATGACTTAGACACTTTTAAAAATACCATATTCATTCCATACTTCACCATATAATACATTTTATAGAATTTATTCACAATTATATCCACTTGACATGGAAAAAATGTGGATTAAATATTATTGTACAAATATTTTCAAGAATTCCACTCCTCCTCCTCTATATAAAGAACTCACACATACCACTTATTAAAACCTATCAAGACATTTAGATATTACAAAAAAATAAAAAATATGTTCCCAAATAACCTAAGCCCATCAAAGATGCATGAAATTTGGACAAAATCAATCTAAGTAAGCCAGTTGGTATAAACCAAGAAGAGTTACCTGATTAAGAGGTAATGTTTCTCAATGATAACTTTTGTTTCATTTAGTCCTCCTACCATTAAATTTCTTTTTTATACCATTACTCTATAATAAAAATTGTATCTTAAATATAATTATATGTTTTTATGATAATAATTTTATGTCAAATTTCACACACATCCAAAAAATGGGATACACAATCATTGTTGGTGTGTACAATGGACCACTGCCTCATGAATTGATGTTTGTCTTTCGTCCATTTAAAACATTTCAGGGTTATAAATAATGGTGGCATTATAGCACACATATGATTCATGTATTATTTATAATTACCTTATTCTTATGTAATTCTTATATAACAAATTCCATTATGCTTTACATTTTGTGGGAATATGATATCATCGTTTGTAGTCATTTGGACTACCGCATCCTCAAAGCAATGGGATTTGTTACGGCTATACATAGAATGTATTAAATATTGTATTAATAAAAATATTTTACATATATGTAATAAATAAAATATTTTAATTATAATATAAATATATATATATCATTTAAATTCCATCCATTTAAATAGAACAAACAAATGAAAGTACTATTCATGCGTAAATATGACCTACTATTTCTATGAATGGTGCATTTCATTTGCTTTGTACAAAATTTATGGAATAATATAGAAAAATATAAAATGAATATATATAATATTTAAATCATCTTTTACTTTTGAAGAGTATGAAATCATTATCTATGTAATAGCATAACAAATAACAGGCCAATATATACAAAGAAATGAGACAATTAACACTTGCAATAGTTAAAATAATGACATATTTTTAAAAAACCGGCAATAATATATTATACGAAGATAATATATGATATTATAAATATTTATATTGTTTTATTATTAGTTAGTAACATGATTAATACAATTATATAGTATTTTAAATGATGGCCACCTGAAAATAAAAACAAGGTAAGGGACCTCATCCCAATTTCCATTCTTCAAGTATTACTCAACTATTATAAATCTAATTTATTATATATGTGTTAAATAGTAACACATTGTTATTTAATATCCTGATTCAATAATTAATAATCATATTTTGAGTTTTAATAATATTTATTTTATCTAAGGTTGTTTACACTTAATGTTACTATGTGGTAAACACATTATATAAATCAATTCATTTTAATTTAGTTATATTACTTCATCTATGTCATTAATATTATATTATTATGTTTATAAATATTTTTACCATATATTGTTATATTTAAATTTTCACTGTGTGTATTTATATTTGATACAAATAATTAACAAATCCTTAAGTTTCACTATAACATTATGTTCATTTCAAGGGTTTACTTCTTAATATCATTTAAATCATGATTGTTTGCAAATTAATTTTAATTATATGAGATTATTTGATCATTTCTTAGTAAAACCATTAGTTTTGGTATACTATAGTTATCTATACCTTTTTCCATTTAATATTACCATTTTTACGCACAATGGTATAGAAAATGTTTTTTAAAATGTGTTTAAGAAAACATGACTTCAATTCCCTCTTTAGTCGGAGAACATTTTTTTTTCTAAAACACTATTTTCAAAAAATATTATCAATTTTTTTTAAAAAAACTATGAATTATTTAATAATGTTATATTTACCCTTTTCCTATATTTTCTTTCCTAATAAATTTTATATTTTTTTTAATGAGGCATTTTACATCAATTTTACCATGGAAAAGTAATTTTCATTTTCCACCTTGTACAAATTTTAATGAATTACCAGATATCATGTCTTTAAGGATTACATTCTAAATTTGAAAAGGTTATTTTATAATGATAATGTTTTTCAAAAATTGATTTTCAAATAAAATTATTTTAATATTTTTTTCAATATAAAAACTATATTTTAGTCAACTTTATTTTTAAAATATGTTTTATAGTATTTTTATTCATCAATAGACAAACCCATTTATACTTAGTCCACTTAGAATATTTTATATTGATGATATCCTTATTCATTATCTAGATTGTTTATGATTTATTTTTCTAAGGATTTTATTGACCTTAAATTCTTTTATTAACTTTTTAGTCCCAAACATTCAACGTAAAAAATGTAAAAATGGTATATGGTTTTCTAAATAATAATTTCTGTAATAAATGATTTTAATATTTGGGTTACATTTAATGTTCAATTTCTAGTTGAAATTAATCATTAAATGTTCCCCAAATAATAAAATCATTATTAAGGATATGATTATTTACAAAACCATATACCATTTATACATATTTATTTACTTTGAATGTTTTTTGATATATATGAAAATTTTAATAAATCATTATCTATTACAAAATACAAATGATTAATAAGGCACATTGTTCAAGAATTAAATAGATTAGTCAATATATGAGGAATTATTTAGTCATGTAAAACATAGGTTGGGGACCATTTAATGTTATCCTATTGATGTATCAGTATATTTATGAGATGAAAATAGTTTGGAACAACCACTTAAACTTTGTAACTAATCACATTCCAAAATTTATGGTGAAAGGTATTTATAGTAGTTTGATAAACCGTATTTTGAAAATTCTATACTATAAAGGTATTGTGTAACTAGGATACAAGGTATAAAATAATATAGAATTATATTTCTTTATATACAATAATTATTATCCATTATATTTTTTCTTTTTTATAAAAAATGTATGGATTTCACTATAATTTATTTGATTAAATATTATATGTTTCATTTATTTTCCTTTCTATATGGATAATTCATTATCTAGTTATTTTAATTGAATGTGTTTCTAGTTATTAACTTGAAATGTTGTTTATCCACTCATTTATTTATTACATAGATTGTTTTTTAGTTACATACCATGTCATATTATTTATGAACTTACATAATTGTATATCGATTTTATGGAATTTGTATTCATTTATAACCTTTTCTTATTGATTATGTTAATTGATTTTGTAAGAACATGGGTTTTAAGCCTATAGGACTTTGAAATTTTCTTGATATTATTCTAGAGAAGGGCGTTCAGACGGCATGCGATTCCGAACCCTGGTGTGGATAGAATTAAATTTTATGTGTGTTTACACTAGACACGCCAAATCAACAAAATAAAACCTAAATGGATTCTCGGATAGGAAAACCAAGGGCACTATTCAGTCCGCAGTGTACTATTTACCCTAGGTGGTTTGTAACTTTCGCAGGTGCGGTCCTTCTCTAGAAAACTCCCCCAGGAGTGTTTTCTTAATTTGGCGGCCTCGGCTGTGAAATTTACAACTTCGGAATGGATACTTGGATTAACATTCTGAGACCACCATTGTGCTTAGAACGTGGTTTTTACGCTAGAGGCGGCTTAACCCTGACCCCGCTGAATGTTCAGGTACAGGGCCTATGAGTGGGTGTTTAAGTGTTTCTCTACTTAAACACTCCTCCGCCCCTCCTCCTCCTTCCCCCCTTGTTTGTTCTCTGGTTGATGTTCTCTAAACAAAGCGAGAAACCTCCTTTCAAGATCCTCTCCTCTACCTCTCCGAAAAGGCACGACGGCTCTGGTGGATCGTCAACGAACCTACGGGTTATGCCCAGCGAGGTAGGCTCATTCATTTTCAATTACTAATTCTTGCAACCACCATAAAATGCAATTATTTGTGTTGAGATGCTTTCTGATCATTGAGATAATCCCATAGTTGCGTATGGCTCGATTTTATCTTCCCAACGATCTTTTTGGATCAAAATTTCAAGTCTCGGGCCATCCAGCGTAGCCCCAAGAGGTTTTTTGCCCTTTTCCCTTGGTTTCTGGTGGGCTCCCAATGGTGGCGGTGGTTTCTAGGATGGTAGAGCTGTTGCGAGCTCATTAGTGGTGGTTGTGGGCTTCACCGGCACCAGCGGGCTCCCAGGTCGCCGGTGCGGTGCGTGACGGGGGTTGAGGGGCGCGACACCGCGCGGGATACAGAGACCCGCAGAAAGAGGGTCTCCGTGCGAACTGGTGACCAACCATAAGGGTCGGTCAACATGGTGGACCGTGGGTCCGTGGCCGGGCTGCACGGCTGGGCTGTGGGCCAGTGCTGTAAGCCCGACCGGCTGGCGCGGACCGTCATGTGCGGGGTGGACCGGCCAAACCAGGGCGGTAAAGCCCAAAGGGGTTCATCCTCTCGATTTCGGACACCCGTAACTTCTACTATGTGTTTCTATTTTGCTTTCTGTCTATGAAGGTGATAACCTCAACTCAATATAATGATTTTTAGATGGTCTCGGGGATTTCTAATTCGCGAGACGAGGGCTCAGTGGCGTAGCACGCTCGTAATGTACTTCGTTAGGATTCTTCCTTCAGATGGCGCGAGCACTCCCGTAGTCCATTTAAGACACTGTCAGCGATGTCGTGACCCTGGCATCGATACAAATTTTTCCAGTGTGGTTTCAGGCATTAAATCCGGAGTTGAGGAATGAGACCCAAGGGATAACTTTTAATCTATGAGCTTCATTCTGTAACTTTTTTATGAGACGTCCATTCAGGGCGAATGAGTATGCATTTTGACATGTTTTTCCGAGAGCATCTCAATGGATCAGTGCACCTGACCTCTTTCGAGAGTAAAGTGTGGGCCCCATGAGATTCCGTATTGTCATAAAGAGGTGTCGAATAGCTTTTTCGTCGGGAGTCAGTTTCCAATAAGTAAGTAGTCTATCTCACGTGTTTTTCCATGATGATTACAACGGTGTAATCTATTTGGGCTTGCATAGACTCTTTGAAGATATCATTAAATGTGCAAACATGAAAGTAAGTTTTTTGGGGGTTTCTTTGATGCACTCCGACCCAACACACAGTCGCGATGTTAGCAACACCCAGGGATGGTGTGGGAAGTGCAGAGTCATTGAAACCGTATCAGGGTTTACCCTCCAGTGGGGTATGGCAGTCGGTCACCTTTTGACATTAGGGTTTACCCTCAGTGTGGGTCGAGAAGTGGGTTACCCATTGACCATAGGTTTTACCCTTTAGGTTGGTCGGGCAATGAGTTACACATTGACCATAGGGTTTAACCTCCAGGGGGGTCGGGCAATGGGTTACCCGTTGAATTTAGGATTTACCCTCCAATAGGGCAAGGCAGTGGGTCACCCGATGACCTTTTAGGGTTTACCCTCCAGTGGGGTTAGGTAGTGGGTAACCCAATTACTTTTTTCAGAATGAGCCATTTTTTCATGAGGCTAGTCAGTGACTTCTCTCCATGATTACTGGAGCATAACTCTTGGTTGTACGGTTTAGCGATGAGGCATCTTTGACGTGCAGGACTGTTGGTCATCGATGATGTATACCCTTAAAACTATTTTCAAATTATCCTAGGATGATCATAGAGATGGAGACCCCCTTACACAACAATTCATGTTTCTTGTTGATCATATATATATATATATACACCCTACATGTTTTTCACTCCAGGGGTTCTATTACTCTCTTTCTAAGAGGGGCGAAGACACGTGGGGTATGCCAGGTGCTTTCCGTGTCTTGTTCCTCTTTGTTGGACGAGTCTACTCCCTTTCTATTATTAGGTTGAACTGCACTCTATTTATTGTACTCTTTCACAGTTCCATATTCTGCTCACTGTTTTGGTACCTCCTTTATTTGTCCCTCAAGCTTTCAGGGCATCCTAATGAGTATCCTTATACTCACCCCTACTTGGACTTTACCCACACTTAGGGTGCCCCTGTAGATGAAAGACAGGTCGATTGAGACTACAGAGGAGCGTATAAGACATAGGAACATGGGCTAAGTTCAGTGGACGTAGTAGGAATTTCAGGTGTGAGACTCACCAACTTTTTACTTTTTTTACCTGTTGCCAGGTTGTGGCACCTTTGAGGATGGGCGCATGTTTTTCCCTTTTTTCTATTCAGAATCTACCAGTACTTTCTATAACTTTACATTTTCCTATTTAGATGTTGATGCATGACTATGGTGGGGTTATAGTTGTTTGCCCTTTGGTTTTCATTTTACTCGTCACTTATGCATTGAGTGGGCTGTGTGTGTGTGTACATGTACATAGGTAATGTCCTCAACGATATTTTTATGCCTTCTGCTCTTGTTGCTAGCCTCTGGCCTTTGGAGGTGGGCTTGGGGTAGTTGCGGCTCGAGACCGGTATGGTCGGGTCGTGAAAAAGTTGTATCAGATGTGGTTCATTCCTTGGGGAATTGATCGGACATCCATACAAAGGAATTGTTGGGAATTATGGAAATAGTGTCGACGTGTCTCGAATGTGGCTCTCATGCTAGGGAGTCCAGTGATGGTATTGGCGGCCGACGTATCCATTCACCAGGACCCTGATAACCCGTTTGTCGACTCGGCATGCTAAGACACTTGTTTTAGGGAACTTTGGAACATGCATCAATTAGGATTGATTATTTGACTACCCTTTTTTGAGTCGGATCCTATTTTTTTCCTATTATATATATATTCTCATCTGATCACAGTAATCCTTGATAATATTTAGGATGCCCCCACGATAGTAGCCAGCCAGGTGACCCTCTCCAGTTCCTGATGACAACCAGGAAAGCAACGAGGCGTCAGTTCAGGTACCCTCACATGATCTCCTTCGGCCCAGTGCGTCAGCAGTATCCCCTCCACTTGGAGATAGATAGGTAGTACCGGAAGCACAGGCCGAGGTAGAGCACCGACTGAGTGTTCTCCGAGACTTCCAGCATCAGCAGCCGCATAAGTTCTACGAGGAACTGGATCTCCAGGAAACAGAAGACTCGCTAGAGTCTATGGATCAACATTTCAGGCTGGTACAGACACCAGCGTACCCGATGGTAGCCCTATCTACCAGCCTATTCCACGGGAAAGCTGGGCTTTGGTGGGTGTTGGTTACGCATACCCACGATGAGTCATCTCTTACATGGGATAGCTTCCCGAAACTCTTCCAGGAGGATTACTCCCCGTCTTGTTTATGCTTCATTCGGATTTAGGAAATTCTAGAGCTGAAGTAGGGGGATGACCTTGGTGCAGTACTCAGCCTGGTTTACCAATATGAAATGCTACTCGCAATATATGATCTGTGACAGTTACTTCCAGGAACAGAAGTTTGAGCTGGGTCTTCACAGGGAGATCTGTTCTAGTGAAGTGACCATGTGTATTCCTACTTATGTCGGGGTTCTAGAGTGGAAACTCATGATGGATAGCTTATTCACCAAGGGATGCCAGCTGATAGATCCAAATAGTGGCCACTTATGTAACGCCCCGACCCCAGTTACCCTGAGTCGGTGCGTTATTTTAATACATTGGCCTGATTATAAGGAATCATGTCCCAAATGACTGATTAGTTTAGCAGTCTTGGAAAATAGATTACATACATGAATGATACATTACACATCATAACATACAAAACAACATAAAAATCCTTTATGAATGCCAGTATTCCCTTGTCTTAACCCTTCTTATCAATCACAATATACTTCTTGGAATCCTGGGAAAAATAAAACAAAGAAAGGGGTGAGCTCAAACCCCTTGTAAGGGTAAGCAATACAGCGAAAACTTTCATAAATAAGCATAAACATTTACGGCAATGTATAACTAAAACAAAAGTCTTTTAAACTTAAACTTCAACATAGTATAGAAAAAATAAAATGAAATAATTCCATTTAATTATTCACATGGATATTATACTAATCTAATAATCACGTGAAATATCAATAACCACTTTCATAATGACGGAATTCATAATTCCAGACTATCATAACTACATAGCCAAAGGCATCGTGCCAAGACTAAAAATAAGATTTTGTCAAGGCCCTGTGCCAAGACACTAGTTTGTCTCATGAGACCTACCGATGCATCGAGGAGCTATAGAGGGCTCCACCCACCACTTACTAAGTCTAATGCATTCCCATATGAAAATGATTAAACATAACATAAAAAATCGTATTAAAACTAGCATACAAAATATCAATATTTTCTCCATAAACCATGAATGGTATAAAAATAACACATCCACAGTAAAATATATCACAAAACCTTCAATACAATACAAATGTTTTTTATCATAATAAATCAACTTCAAATAAGCTTAAAATTCATCAAAAGATGTTGACATAGATGAAATCAAAACGATTTGAGAGAAATATCTCTTTTCTCAAAATCATTGAAAAGTCACACATTTATAAAGGAAGTAATTTAAAAGAGATTTTTAAATCAAAGTTTCCCATACCACATTGAAAATTTTGAAAAGAAATATCATTTCAAAAAATTCATGTCCATATAAATAAATCCTTACAATCATTTTGAAAACATGGACATTAATTAAAAAGATTTAGAAAGTTAAATCTTTAAAACATTTAAAATTCTGATTTTGATAAAGAGTACCTTTCAGAAATTCTTAAAATATTAATTTTGAAATCATTTAAAAGTCACATAATTATAAAATAAAACATTTACTTCGAAAATATCCTTATAAGATTTTAAGGGAAACTTTGAAAATTTTATAACGGTGGAAAATAGCCGCACCCTCCATATTAGTTAAATTAATACATTCTTACCTTAATTTTGTCGAAAAGGTTAAAAAAGGACCTTGTTTAGAAAAAAATAGAAATATTCCATTATAAACTTATTATAAAAAGTCAACAAGGGTATAAATGACTTTGACTCATATTCTTTAAAATAGTAATAATTTTTTGAATTTTTTTATGAAACATGGATGTGGTTGATAATGAGATCCCAGTAGATTATTACGTATAAACAACCTCGGAAAATGAAGAGATTGCGAAATAATCCCTTACCTTGTACTATTCCTTGGTTGAGGGTAGGTTATCCTCCTGTATAATGGTAAAATAATTGTTATTAAATTATTCAAGAATAATATACATTAATATGAAATGATATATGATCTTTTAACATTGATTTGTTAATAATATCTTAGTATTATCATTGTCTCGGGTGTTAACTTACTCGTTTTCTTTAATATGTTTTGTTACGTAAGCTGCATTTTTCATGGATAGGTTGTATCTTATTCATATCCTAAATGATATCAAGTCCTTATATACTATTATTAATCATCAAATGAGAATTAGACTTGGATGGATACGATGGAGAATGAATCTCATCGCATTCGTGGAGACGGTAGTCCGTACGTACGCAAGAGCGACAACATCACTCTTTTGATATTAAAATAATATTTAATTGGATGGTATATCATATATAAAGAATAATTATCATGTTATATTTATTATTTACATGAATTATAAATCATTATTATACCCATCCAAATAATAATATATTGAATAACAATTACACCACGACGTGGAGACGGTAAGCCGTACGTACGCATGTATGGTGACATGTCATTTCAGAGGATGGATAGAATACTAGATATGGTTGTACCATATTTATAATAATATTACAGTATATAGGAGATACGGGATTCATTATTTTAGAATGGGAATAACAATGGAAGAATAAGTTGAAGAAGGAATGAATTTGAAAAAGGGTGGTGAAAACAATACCTCTTCATCGGGTTCTTCCTTTTGATTTGATCAAAAGGGATCCTTAAGTTGGCTTTCTGACTAAAGTATGGCATCTAGGATGAAGTGAGAGAAATTGAGAGAGTATTTTGGCAGAGGTTGTCTGAACAAAAAGGCTTTGATGGTGTGAGTTAATGATAAGGGATATTTCCATTTTATAAGAGGGGTGAGGGGCACCTTTGGAAAAGCTAGAAATATTATTTTATAATAAATTCATATTTGGTTTCTAATGGTTCCGAAGTAGATTATTTAGAGGTTAAGGTGGGGATGGGTCTAAAACCACTCAACCAATAGAATTTAGACTGGTTTGGGATACTATATTAACCTTATCTTTAATTATTTACTCTTAGTTAATTAGTTTCACTTTTACAATGTCTCTTTGTATTTTTATATTATATGGTTAATAAACTTACTATATACATCCAAGAGACCCCCAAGTGGTCGATTAATGATACACCTATAATGATATAAGTATCCTGGCCAAACCTAATATTTTTTGGAATTTAATATCAATTAATAATATAATATTTGTTTTAAAAACTCTTTTATGTCAATTTTGACACTATTCAATAATTGATTTTGTGAAAATCATAACTGAATGATTACTTCGAAAAAGGTTACTTAAGTAAATCTTAACATGTAATATTAACCTATATAATTATTTTAATTCATAAAAAGTCCCAAATTGTATTTATTTTATTATTTATAATATCAATTATTATAATTTTTTCACTATTATGGTAATTACTGCATCATCATTGTGTCATAAATAAATTAAATTATTTAATGTCTAAAAAAAATTAATAAAATATAATTATGTAGGAAATAATTTTAGCTTTCTAATGAATATTTAAAATCGAATTTATATTATGTATAACCTTATATTAAAAATGTATTAGTAAATAAACATTGATTTTAACTCTATTTACTCTTCTTTGAATTAAATAATAATAAATGTCCTAATCTAATCCAAGTGGACATAAATGATAATATTTTATTCCTAATGTTGTTTTTAGTCGAGATACACTTGTCCAATAGAATTAGGACATGTGTTAGGGTAATATTAATATCATTTTTACCCTTAATTACCCTATTTACTTTTAACCGTTGTAAATAAAAGTAAAAAGTTACTATTCACCAAATATTATTTTCATCTCATTGAACCACATTTTACTATTTGATATTAACTGTGTCTCTCGGATTTTCGAAATTCCATTCATAAAAGTGGTAAAATTATGTTTTATGAAAAATTCAGTTTTTTTACTACCACTTAGTGGTTTCACTATTCATCAAAAATTGACGTTTTTCAGAACAATGCCAAAATTTCACCCTAAGAAATAATTGATATTCCAAATTCAAAAATTATGTCTATTTTACAAAATTCTAAACATATAATTTGCATTGATTAAATTTATAATTAATTCCCGATGTTACAACAAATAGCATGTTTTTAAGAAACAATATATATCAAAAGATTGACAATTGTTTATGTCCAATTTCAAATTGAAATAAATTATAATGAACACCATTGGATAAAATGGTAAAAATATATTCTAATTATACTTTAAAACCACTCAATAATATAAATTATCACTATAAATAATTTTGATTAAAAAAAGTTGTTTTTAAGTATTTTTCACTATTCATAAAAATTGGATGTTCTCAGAAAAATACCAAAAATTCAAATTAGGATAATTTTGATATTTTGAATCCAAAAATGAAGTCCATTTTAAAATATAAAATATATATAATTTAAAAAAGTATGTATTACTATTCATAACAACTAGTTTGATTGGTTGTAGTGTGTGTTAGAACTCGAAGTTGCGTACAACACACGCTATTGTATTATTCAAAGAGATGTGTACCGTGGAAGCTTGGGGTGTTACATTGTAAATTTTTTTACATCCCCATTCTAAAGAATAAATTTATTTAGTCAAATTGAATATATAAAAGTTTAAAATATTGGATTTAAAAAGGGTTCACTAATAATGTTGGTAAAAGTTCATTTTTGAAAAATACTTCTTTTATCTGAAAAAAGGGATTTGTTCTTACATTATGTCGAAGAAACTATTAATATGGATTCTAAAATTATAAGGATTATTTAAGGTTCAAAATTTAGTTAATACTATTCATAACCTTTTTTGAACGGCTTGTTTGGTAAATCATGGTGCGCTTGAACTCGGTGTTACGTGTAGTGAAAGTTATTGAATTGTTTCGAAAAAGTACATACTATAAAATCTTTGTGTGTTAAAACTTTAGAAGAGAGTCCTCAGTGACAGGAAAGTGGCAAAGGTTAGAGCCTCAGTCGAGAAGGTCCTTCCTTGAGTAAACTCAGGTTCATGGTCATACACTGCAGTGGCGCTGTGGAGCACCGGGGCTGTCAGAAGAGAGCTGGTGCTATGACTATGACGAACATGGTCACCTAGCATGGGACTGCCTAGCCAGGCGTACCAAGCAGCCGTGGCAGGCATTGGGCCTACCGTAGTGGCAGAGCCAGCGTCGTGACTATTGATCCCCCAGGCGAGGAAAGGGTGGTCATCATGGAGGCGGCGCAGGTAGAGTGGTAGGACCCGGAGGTCCGGGATGGAGTTTTGAGGTCCTTCCACCTCCATCGTCGTGCGACCCACGCCAGTCCCAGGGAGCTGGTGGTAGGTGTCACGGGCAGCTTCAGGATATGGGTGTTCGTGACCCCCATCACATGAGATGGTTCGAAGAACGATTTGTGTTTACTCTAGGCTTGCATCGGTACTAGTAGACACAGGCGCCAGCCACTCCCTTATATCACTGTTGTTGGTACGTGACTTGGAGCTTCCAGTAGAGGTACTGAGACCTCCACATAGCCTTGATGTTCCAACATGAAGTTCCTCATTAGTGACCTTTATCTACAAAGAGTGAGAACAATCATTCGAAGGAGGGAGTTTCACATGGGACTTACTCGTCATCACGATAGAACCTTATGATGTCTTCTTGGGCATGGATTAGCTTTCCATGGTTCACGCCCAGATTGGATGTCAGCGTAGATGAGTCAGAGGAGTGTTTTCTAATGGGACGAGGTTCACCATCCATGGTGAACGAGACCTCATGGTAGAGCAGAAGGGTACTCTGAGCAGGAGACCATGACCTTTTTCTCATCAGTTGGCGAGCATGGCTCTCAGTGCAGCAGACGCTACAAACACCTGGATCCATACTATTGTAGAGGAATACATGGATATATTTCCTGAGGATGTCCCTGGACTACCTCTGAGGTGAGAGATGGAGTTCTACATTGACTTGCAGTCGGGGACGGCCCCGATATCATGTGCTGCTTATCGGATGGCACTGATAGAGCTTCAGGAGCTATGACTTCATTTGGAGGACCTTTATGAGAAGCGATCCATCAGGCCAAATGTGTCCCCTTGGGTAGCCCCAGTATTGTTTGTGAAAAATTCCTATGGGAGTATGTGTCTTTGTGTGGATTATCGTTGCCTGAATCAGGCCACGATAAAGAATAAGTACCCTTTTCCCTGGATCGACAACCTCTTCGACTAGTTTAGGGGTGTGAAGTGGTTCACCAAGATTGATATTCGATCCGGCTACCACCATTTGTGGGTTTGTGAGGCTGAAATCCCAAAGTGGTCTTTCTATTGTCGTTATGGGAAATACGAGTTTCTGGTGATGCCCTTTGGCATGAAAAATTCCTTCATCAATTTTCATGACTTTGATGAACCAGATCTTCCAGTTGTACTTGTATCAGTTTGTGTTTGTCTTTATTGATGAGATACTCATCTACTCTATGATGGAAGAGGATCACGCTGAGAATTTAAGGATGGTCCTAGAGTTACTCCTATATCACCAACTGTATGAGAAGCTCTCGAAGTGCCAGTTCTGGATTTAGGAGGTTCAATTTCTGGGGAATGTCATTTCGGAGCAGGTATTGGCTGTAGATCTTGCATAGATAGAGGCAATTCTTGCTTGGGATCCACCCAAGAATGCGTCAGAGGTGTAGAGCGTCCTTGGTTTAGTAGGGTACTACAACTGGTTTGTGGAAGAATTATCCAGCATTGCTGCCCCTTTGACCACATTAACGTGGAAGGGACGACCATTCACATGGAATGATCAGTGCCATAAGGCCTTCAAGGAGTTGAGATAGAGGCTAAATAGTGCTCTAATGTTAAGGCTGCCAGAGGAGGGAATTGAGTTCATAGTATACTACGACGCTTTAGGAGCTGGGCTCGGGTGCGTACTGATGCAGCAGTAGGTAGTGATTGCATATGGCTCGAGCAGTTGAGTCCCTATGAGCATTATTATGCTAATAATGATTTGGAGCTAGTAGCGGTGGTCTTCACCTTGAGTATATGGAGACAATATCTTCTGGGAGAGTGTTTTCTGGTCTACTTAGACCATCAAAGCCTAAAGTACATCTTCACTCAATGATATTTGAATCTAAGGTAGAGGAGCTGGATGGAGTTTCTGCCTGACTATGATTTCGAGATAGTCTACACTCTAGGGAAGGGCAAAGTAGTAGCAGATTCCCTTAGCAGGATGTCCCAGGGTCATTTAGTGCGGAAAGCTTCAAAGTAGTTGGCTTCTCTATGGCTGTCTCCTATGTAGTAGGAGGGTAAAATATTTTTATAGTCGATGATGTTGACTCCTTCACTAATTGAGAATGTGAGACAGTCGCAGCTGTGGGATGTCGATAGCGAGTTACTGCGTGACCAGTTTTCCACAGGTGATACACCAGATGGGTATTCTGAAAGAGGGAATCACGAGATCCTATTATAGGGGTGAGCTGTAGTACCAGTGGAGATGTGGGAGGAGGTGATGTGCGAGTTTCATACTTCTCCCTTGGTTGTACATACCGGTGTGGGGAAGATGTACAAAGACCTCTAGTAGAAGTTTTGGTGGTCCGACATGAAGCAGATCATAACTGAGTTCGTCTCTCAGTGTCTTACATGTCAGCTGGTGAAGGAAGACCACCAAGTTTTGGCAGGGATGTTGCAGCCCCTTGATATCCTGGAGTGGAAGTGAGATGGAACATCTATAGACTTCATCACATGGCTTCCGTGCATAGCGAATGGCCATGATTCCATTTGGGTGATAGTGGACTGAATCACGATGTCGGTTCACTTCCATGCTATCAGGGTGAATAGATTGGTGGAGAGTCTAGGACAGTTGTATGTTCATGAGATCGTCCACCTTCATGGAGTACCCTCGACGATCGTCTCCGTCCATGACGTGTGTTTTACATCGCAATTGTGGCGAGGCATGGAGGAGGCATTCAAGACTCAGCTATGGATGAGAACAGCTTTTCACCCCCCGATGGGCGGGATGACAGAGCGCACTATCCAGGTGTTGGAGGATATGCTCAGGGCATGCGTGTTAGACTTTGAACTAAGCTGGGAGGATCACCTACCCTTGGAGGAGTTCACGTATAACAACTGTTACCACTCTACAATCGGCATGTAAAATTTTGATGCCCTCTAAAATAGACCCTACAGGTCACCGTTGTACTAAAAAGAGGCTGGGGAGACCTCCCTCATCGGCCCAGGGTTGGTGCAGGCGATGACGGAGAAGGTGCAGGTCATTCGTGAGCGGATGAGGATGGATCAGAGCAAACAAAAGTCCCATGAAGATCATCAACACAGGCCTTTAGAGTTCGAGCAGGGGGACCATGTCTTTTTGAGAGTCTCTCCGTGGCGTGGAACACCTAGGTTTGGACGGGGTGGCAAGCTATCCCCGATGTTCATTGGGCCCATTTGAGATCATGCACTTGGTCGGTGAAGTGGCCTACTATCTTTCTCCACCCCCATAGTTGGATAGGGTGCATGGCATCTTCCACGTGTCGCAGATGAGGAAATACATTCACGAACCCATGCACGTTATCGACTGGGGAGATCTGGACCTTGAGGATGGAGCCACCTTTGCAGAGCACCTGGGATAGATTGAGGACCGGCAGGAGAAGACACTGTGTGGACGGAACATTCCTTTGGTTCATTTGTTGTAGGAGCACGGGAGAGTGCATGAGAGCACCTGGGAAAGGGAGTGCTAGATGCGGGCTCAGTATCCTTGGTTGTTTTGGTAGTTTTGTTTTTCAGTGTAGAAAAACATGAAGGAGGGAATGATGTAAGAACCCTGGTTTTGAGCCTATAAGACTTTGAAATATTCTTGATATTATTCCAGAGCAGGGCGTTCAGAGGGCGTGTGATTCCAATCCCTACGAGGTTGATTTAAATTTTACATTTGTTCTCACTAGACACACTAAATAAAAAATATAACTCCTAAAAGGTTTATCGGATGAAAAAACCAAGGGCACCATTGAGTCTGGAGCATGTCCTTTACCATAGGAGTGGTGTAACCTTCGTGGGCGCAACCCTTCAGAGGAAAATGCCACCAGGGGTGTTTTATTAATTTTACGGCCTTGGGCTTGAACTTTACAAAATCTGAACTGAGGCTCAGAAGAAAATTTTGAAACTGCGGTTGCAATCAGAATGTGGTTTCTTCACTAGAAGATGCATAACCCTGACTCTACTGAAAGTTCAGGTAGTGGGCCTACGGGTGGGTGTTTAAGTGTTTCTCTACACAAACACTCCTCGCCCCCTCATCCTTATCCCCCCCTTGTTTCATATTTGGTGGATTTTGTCCCAAAAAAGGGAGATAACACTCATAAAGCTCCTCTCCTCCACCTCTCCGGCAAGGTGGGTCAGCTCCGACAGATCGTTGTCGAAGCTGCGGGCTACGCCCAGCGAGGTAGGCTCATGCATTTTCAATTTTTAATTCTTGCAACACACTTCAAATGCAATTATTTTGGTCGAGATGCTATCTGATCCTTGAGTGAAGCCCATAGATGTGTAGGGCTCGATTTTATCTTTCCAATCATACTTTCTTATAGAAATTTCATGTCACGGGGCTGCCGGGGCGGCCCCTAGAAGTATTTCATCTATTTCCCTTGGTTTCCAGCAGGGTCCCAACGGTGGTGGCAGTTTCCGAGATGGAGGCAAGGTGGAGGGGCTCCTCAGTGCTATGGCGGGTGACTTAGCGGGGGTGGCAAGATCCTCTACAGCAGCGGTGGGATTCCCCAGTGGCGGCGGGCTCCCAGGTCGCTGGTGCAGCACACCAAGGGGGTCGCACTGCGTGACCCCGGCTGGAGAAAGATACACACAAGAGGAGGGTCTTCACACGGACCAGTGACCGGCCATGAGGACTGGTTGGCAGGGCGGACCACGGGTCCACGGCCAGGCCATGTGGTTGAGCCACAGGTCGGCCCTGGCCGGGTGGACCGGCCGGACCAGGCCGGTCCAGCACAAAGGGGTTTCTCCCCTCCACTTTGGACACACATAACTTTCACTACATGTGTCCATTTTACATACCATCTATGGCAGTGAAAACTATGGATCAAGAAGAATATTTTGAGATGGTCTTGGTGATTTTTTATTCCCGATACGGGGGCTCAGTGGCATGACACGCTCGTTAAGTTCTTCACCGAGATTCTTCCTTCGGACGACGTGAGCACACCCAGAGTCCATTTCAGATGCCATCAGTGGCATTTTGACCCCAGCATCGAGATGAATTGTATCAGAGTGGTTTCATTCATTGAATCCGGAGTTGAGGTATGGCCCCACATGTTGTCTTTTAAGCTGTGAGCAGCGTTTTTCATCTTTTTAATCAGAAGTCCGTTCAGGGTGAATGAGTAGCCGTTTTGGCATGTTTTTCTGAGATAATCGCGATGGCGTAGTGCGCCGGACCACTTTCAGGACCTAGGTGTGGGCCCCATGAAAAGCTTTATGGGTATAAAGCGGTGTCGAATAGCTTTTTCGCCGGGAGTCCATTTCCAGCATGTAAGTAGCCTATCTTTCATGTTTTTTCCCTAGGATTACAATGGTGTAATCTGTTTGGGCGTGTAGATCCTCCTTCAAGATATTACTATATCTAGAAAAACGAAAGTATATTGATCAGAGGTTTATTTGATACACTCCAACCCAACACACAGTCGCGATGTTAACAATACCCAATCATGGAATGGGTGGCGCAGAGTCATCGGACACATATCAGGGTATACCCTCCAGCGGGGCTAGGCAGGGGGTCACATGTTGACTTTAGGGTTTACCCTCCAAGAGGGTTGGGAAGTGGGTTACCCGTTTATGTTAGGGTTTACCTTCTGGGTGGGACGGGAAATGGGTTGCCCAATGAACTTAGGGTTTACCCTCCGGGTGGGTCGGGCAGTGGGTTACCCATTGGCATTACGGTTTACCCTCTAGCAGGGCGAGGCAGTGGGTCACCCGATGACCTTTTAGGGTTTTATCTCTAGTGGGTCTGGGAAGTGGGTTACCCAATTACATCATTCAGACTCATCCCTTTATCTATGAAGATAGTTAGTGACTTCTCACCATGATTACAAAAGTGGGACTCTTGGTTGTATGGTTTAGCAATGAGGCTGCTTTGACTTGAGAGACTGTTGGTCATCAGTGATGGATACCCTTAGAACAATTGGTGACTTATCCTAGGCAGAGCTTAGAGACGGAGAACCCCTTACAAACTTTTTCGGGTTTCTTGTTAAGAATATATATATATAAACCTTACATTTGTTCCCACTCCTTGGGTCCAGTTACTCTTATAATAGGTGGGGCAAAGACACATGGGGTATACCACATGATTTATTTGACTAGTTACTCTTGTTTGGACGAGTCTACTCCCATTCTTCTATTGGGTTGAACTGCACTCTATTTACTGTACTATTTTACTGTTCCATGTTCTTTCTTCTGATCACAATTTTTGTACCTCCTTTGTTTCTCCCTCGTGATTTCAGGGAATCCTACTGATTATCCTTATACTCACCTCTTATTGGGATTTGCCCGCACATGGTGTGCTCTTGCAGACGACGGACAGGTCGATCGAGACTATGGAGGAGCATAGAGGATACAAGAGCTTGGGCTGAGTTCAGTGGATGTAGTAGGACTTTCAGGTGTGAGACTCACCAGCTATTTAATTTTGAATACATGTTGCCGGGTTGTGGCACATTTTGGGTTGGACATGTGTTTTACCCCCTTTTCTGTTCAGTATCTGCCAAAACTTTTCAGCAGGTTACTTTTTCCTATTTTGAGGATGATCCATGACTGTGGTTGGGTTATAGTTATTTTTACATTGCTTTTATGTTTTACTATGCACTTCTACATTGAGTGGGTTGTGTGTGTTCAAGTACTTAGGCAAAGGCCTCCCTGAGATTTCTACGATTTTGGTGCTTGTTGCCAGCCCCTGGACTATGGAGGTTGGATTGAGGTAGTTGCGAATCAAGACCGGTAGGGTTGGGCTGTGACAAATTCATTCTTTTTCCAATGTACTTAAGTATAAATGATCATTTTAGATCACCTTTATTATGATTTTATTCTGTAATAATCCATTAAGTGTACTAATAAATATATTCCAAGATATCCTTATTTGTATTAATTTTGTCCTTAAAGGAAGAAAATTATGTTGGAATTAGTGTAATAATTTTTCATTCAAAATTCATGTATAAATCTGGTTTAACAAGAATAATTAACTAATCATTTCTCAGGGATTCATTTCCTTGTAATATAGCTAATGTAACATTAGAAGACACAATATCATAGATTATTATGGTAAGTTCTCTATATCAACCATTGGAAAAAATCATACATTCCACATATACTCTTTTGTACATTATGAACATTATGAATCACCATATATGCACAAACATGAAAAAGGAATTTTCAGTGGCTCATCTTTAAAGGAAACTATATTGGGTAAAAATATCCTTCATAATAGAGGATTCAACACATTATCACATTCCTATCTAAAACTAGAATTTTATTAGATGGGATAAGAATTCCTACTCCCATCAAGGTGGATTCAAGGATTTCTCATTATATATAGTGGATTTTTTAGATTAATTAAAAATCAATAATGGGTTTTAACTCACTAATGGAAAAATATTTACGAAATTACAATAGAATGAATATACTCCTTTATTTAATTATTATTAATATGTTAATATACATTTTACTTAAAATATATGGGTATCCCAAAACTCCATGGATCATTGAGATTCTGTGGAATCCTTCCCTAAGTCAAAAATATCCACACATCATTCAATGTAACTATACAAGAATCCTCTATCCCCATCTCATTGGAAATTATATTATAAAAAAATGTATCATATGATATATTTTTTAAGAGGGATTCAATGAAATAAATTTCCAATATAATCATCTAAAACATTTGAATTAATCTCATGATGTAACTATTTCTATACATATTAATATCTCTATTTATTTATGGAAATAATATAAGTAGTTTATAATCCTAGATATCACTATTTGCTAGTTTATATAGGGATCTCCCATTGTGTGTTTCACTTATTTTATTTTTTATTATTCAATTCCATTTCCTATTGTGACATTCCCTTTTATTGAAATTCAAATCATCACAAAAGGGATCAATCCCACTCTCATTATGTTTTAATTCAAACATCATCATCTTTTTTTTATTTATTCGATTAATTTTATCTCCACATCTGGTTTCAATTACCAAGAATTAATCTCTAGCTTTAGGTACTATTTATCTATAAAAATAATCTTTTTATCTCATGGTATTTTATTTTTCAATCTTATGAACTTAAATTTAGAAATAATATATGATTCATCAGTTCTGTTGAATTAGCTAATCGATCCAATAATATATTAAATTTTCTATTTTTAGAAATCCATTCATCTTTAATTAGTGTCCCTTGATGTCCCTATTTTCTTCAAGTATATTCTCAATTTATTCATAATATTTCTTCACATTTGGGGAATTTTTTCCATAAACTCTATACTTATTCTTTTCTAGATAAACATCCAATTACAAACCTTGGATATCTAATAGCCCTCCACTCTTGAAATTTGATTACTCTTTAGATCATAGGTTTTTGGATTATTTTAAATTGGGTTAACTGTAATTTAAAATGTTTACTTATAACATGGTTCCTTCTATAGTCACTAATTTATATTTCTTTATTTGAGTGAGTGTTGATTCATATATTGGTATAAAAAATTCATGAAATGTATGTAACTATGGCCAAACATCCAATAAGTACACTGTTCTTATTTTCCTTTTTTTCATAATACTAGAATCTAAAATTTACATTCAATTTCAGTAATCTATGATTGAAAATTGTATTTTATGTACACTTTACTCACAAAAGACCTTCCCTCTCCAAGTTACTCCTACTGATAGTTTTAACAATTTTATTTTATTGGTTTTTGGGAACATAATCTATTTTCTTACCTTAGTAACTCCATTATTTAATATAGCCTAATGTATTAACCCTCACATTTAATTTAAAAAATAATAATTTCATCATCATAGAATGTGTAGATTTAGGATGAAAAGCACTATTAGTATTAAATTTTTAATCACATTTATTTATAATGAATATCTTTTGGATCATTATTTATATAATTTAGTATTTTATTCCTAAAATCCATCATTACATATTTAGGTTAAAATATTTTAATAAATTAATTATATATATCTGATTATTTGTGAAATAATTTTTTTGTAATACATGAGTCCATGTTCATGGTTTTCCTCTCATTCAGGAATGAAATAACTTTATTATGAGGAAACCATTAGTCACCCTATTGTGTAGGATATATTGGACAGTTATAATGATGTTATGAATTATATAATGAAAAATCTTTTTTATGATCTATTTGAAATATATAAAATATTATTGTGGTTATTATTTATCTTTTAATTCCTTACATTATGGGTTAATGTGATATTGGATAGGTTATCAAAGGTCCATGAAACATGAAATTAATTTTATCTTAGTAGAATGTTTTAATTTTACACAATTTTAGGAGTGAACTAGTCATCTCCACTTGAATATAGAACTATTTTAGGATATAATTTTTCCATATCCTCTATTTTTCTTGATTTTTTTTCTGTGAAATTGTCTTTCTATCTCAGTTATCTGTGGCTGATGGTTTCTAATAATAAATATCATTGTCTTAATGAACCTAAATTCTATGAAAAATAACGATATGTGTACTCGTATTTGAAAGAAATTAATATTTTTTAAATTATGATTTTGGAATTTTACACTATATAATTATATATTCAATATAAAATATAATCTTACAATGTTAATATAAATATTTATTACCTATAATGAATCAATAAAAGATTGATTTGAAAACATGTAGTACAACTAACAAGGTCCCTATAAAAGTGAACAAGGTAATATAACAAATTATTTAACTTTCTACCTTGAGATAATTAGTAGAAAATTATTATTTACTATTAATTCTTTGTTTATTTTTTCTAGGAACATACATTACTTATGTATATTTTTTTATATCATGTATCAAAACTAAGGATAATTGGTAACTAAATTGGTTTTTTAATTTATATTCAATTGTGTAAAAATGATATGAGAAATTAATCTAGTTTAATTGAATTAATTTAAAAATAGTAGGGATAAAATTTGTTTTTTTGAATCATACTCTTCCCCCATAATATTTTCAGTTTTCTGCAGGATATTTCTAAAAGAATTATTTTTCTTATGGATCCATTTAGGTTTTTTAATATTTAACACTAATGTAAAACTTTCCTAGGTAAGGATAAAGTATTGATCACCTGGGGTGATTACAGTGGAACCTTTTGATATATGATTGGATGAGATTATATCTCATTCTATAAGATTTATTATTGTGTATTTCAAGACATTTAATAAGTTTACGTCATATTTTATTATTTATAGATATAATTATACATGATATTTATTTATATTATAAATTATAAATTATGTTCCTTGAATAAATAATTGGGGTTTTATCCATAGAATGGAAATATAAAGTATTTCAATTTTATGGAACTTGGAAATAGAATAAAGTTGATGTTTTAACTTTAAAATGAAAATATAAATATTTTGATGAGTTAAAATTTTATAATACTCCAGTATGTCCATAATTTAACAAAGGAACATTATAAGGTAGAAAAAGATCAAAAATAGGTTTTTTAATGATACAATGGTGGTTAATAACAAAACCCAGATTTAGTTAACACTAGGATGGAATAATTCAATCTAGGACATAATGGAATAAATATGATTGGAATAATGGTCTTTGTTTTGGTGATAACAAGGAGATAAAATTTCATGATTCTATATAGAATTAAGTGTAATGTATTGGAAGAATTTAAAATGAATTTTTTATATGACGTAAGGAATAAACTATCAATATTCAAATAAAACCATGTATTCCTATGAATATTGAGATGATTCATTCCCCCTTTTCCAATTTTAACCAATGATTTAGTTTTTATTTATCTCGACACAATCATAACATAATCTATCAAAATGAAAGGGAGGCGACTGAGCTACACTTCCTTTAAGAAAAAAATAGCATATCTGGGTGTGTTTCACAATGGGACAATTATGGAAAAGATTAATCTAAATATAAATCAAATCCCAATATGAATGAGAAGTAGTGTATAAAATCCATATGGTTTTTTGATGATGGTTTTTTGAATCTTTATGGTTCAATGCAAGAAGGGTTTGGTCATAAGGATTCATGCATTTTGAAATTTATTTTTTAAAATATTATGCAACAAAAAAATATATCAAAATCATTAGATATGTAAGGGTATATTGGAGGTACTCAATGTAGAAAGGACTATATTAGATTCTTTTAAACAAAAACTAATGTTGTTTTTATCAATATCATTAAAGGTTGTAATATAATTAAAATGTTTTTGTCTATATAGAAATCATCAGAATGTGGGGAAATTATTTCATAGGAATGAGGATAATGGTAGTGGTTATAAATATCAATGGAAGCCACTAACAACCATTTTGGAAGAGTTTAAATGAAAAATAGATAAAAAACTATTGAGATTATAATATTATACTAAAATTAAAAAAATAATTACAAACATGCATCAAACATTCATGTCATGACAATAAAGCCAATAGAGATTCTATTCATTTATGATTTATATAAGTAATATTGTTACATGTGAACAAATCTCTCTCACCATGTCCATATAGATTCATATAGAAATGTTTTAATATAGTATTTATCCATGTATGAAGAAATATAACATTCCATGAGGGGTTATATCTATAGATATATAGTTCACCAATCTCTATCCCATTGTAATTTCTTTAGAGATATATTTATAATGAGAAAATGGTTATGTGTCATTTAGATAATAAAATAGATCTATATAGAATATGATCAGGATTATATGTACATAAGATATTTCAAGATATATTAATGATATATTGTGATTAAAATTAAAGAATTCAACCTATAAATTTGATGGTAATGTTTCTGCATTGATTTATTCAAAATTAGATTATCCAATCACGAAGAGAAAGTTTATATCTAGACTACCATAGACTGGTGTCTACATATACTATATGATAATTTTTTTTGACATGTATCATAAATATCAATAGCTGGTGATTTAATCTATTTATGATCACTTATTAATGGGTGATTTTTATTGTGAATCTTAATTTTTATTCTTATTTCACATTAGGGATTTTTTTATTCTTTTCCATCATCTATCAGTTATATGTATTCATGTATTCTCTTTATGTGTTGAGTTTAGTATATATCATTGATCCATCAACTAGTTTTCATATATGGGTTATAAAAATTCTATGGGTTGTTGTAGAAATGTTTATTTGTGATTTTTTATTAATTTTGTAGTTAATAAATAAATTTATTTGTCGATAAGAAAATTAATGTTATATAAGAAGATAATGATTACATTGACCCAAATAATCACTTAAACCAATTTTAATAGAATCTTGGAAAAAATTAATATCATTTTTTAATTTTTTATTGAATCAAAATGGATACACAAAGGCTTGGTACATTATATTTGAATAATGTTTCTAAATTTAATTTCATTTTTCTTCACAACTCCAAGGCCATAAATAGTAATTCCTAGATTAATCTCAACATGTTCAACTATTGACTACAATGTTCTACAATTATTAATTAATATATCTGAAGAGTTATATTATAAATCATAAAGGAAGTAAACCATTGGATTAAATAATGAACTATGGGGTTTTATATTTTTTATCTTTTTTTAGGGACAATTCCTTGTTAAAAATATAACATTAAGGCATTTTTTTATTTTTATCTTATTTGTTATGATTTTGTTTACTACTATGTGTGTTTTTATCAAAATTCCATTGATTTATTTGTACTCAATTTTAGGGAAAGAAAAATTATTTTGCGACTCAGATCCCAAGGTAGATAAGAGTATAAAGAATAAACTGAAGTGTGAAAACATGGATACAACATGCCAAAGTTATCAATTAGTGCTTAGAGTTATTAAAGTATGAGAGATGAGGAAATATAGATGAATGGGTTAAGGTAAAACTTCATGTGTGGTGGTATAATCCAGAATAATAATTATCTTTGGGTTAGAAATCATTCTGAGATCAAGGTGGATATCATTAAAATGAATTCTAATTTAATTCTATTTTTAGGAAACCGTATATAGACTTAAAAACAGACATAGAGTGTTTCCTTGTAGTATGAGCCACATTTCAATGAAAAACTATTTCTAATGAGGTGGGAAGGATCTATTTATTTTTATTCTTTTTAAACGAAAATACTCCAATGTGGATCCAAATCATGTACAAAAACTCTATTACAACATGGGATGTGTTGGAAGAAATCTTCCATATATGATTCCTTCCACCATCTAAAAAAATTATTATTTAAATTGATATTTTAAATTTAAAACATTTCAATGAAAATTTTTATTATATTTCATGGGAATGGTTTAAATACTTGTAAATGAAGTATCACCATTATGGAATATAAATGTGGAAACAAATACAAATGATTTATAACGGTATATCTCAAGAATATTGATCAATATTAGTTTTCATATATAAAATATCATTAACGAATAAAAATATTGATGAAAAATATTAATTATTATTTTATATATACAGTAATAGTTTCTAATAGATAAATGGTGTAACAAAAAAGGATCCATCATTATAGGAAACATATGATGGATAACTTCATAAATTTATGTCTTGACCAATATGATGTATGTGAGGATGGCCATGAACTAACTACAAGATATGTATGTGTATGATGCTAATTATGTTAAGAATAAAAGTCCAGATAACAATAAGGGTTGGAATATATATTAAAAAAATCAATGGAAATAAAAAAGTAAATGGGTTTTAATAATAAATGGTTCAAATATTTAATGAAATATCAAATGATTATAGGTGGACCTATAAAAATTCACGAAAATAACCAATGATTACATCAATGAGTTGAAGAATGATTCAAAATTTCAGAAATCATTAATGTTAATTATTGTATTATTAGTTGTATAGATTAAAAATATTTTCAAAATTTATCCAAGATGATTGATATTGGGGGATACTAGGGTCCACACATATGGAGAATTAAATTAAATCACATTTTGGTGTGGGAAAATAATAAAAGGTAGTGCTGATAATGAGAGAAAAAAAAAGAGAAACAAGATGAAAATGAAAAGGGAATAGAGTTAAAGATAACAGAAATAGTGATTGAATCATATAAATAGGTTTTTTAGGAAGCATCACCAATGTAAAAATACAACTAATATTACAAAAAAATTTAATGAAATGGAATATCTAATAATGTAGAGGATTTTTTAGAAATATTTTAATAAATTTCATATTAACATCCCATTTTTGGAAGCATTAATGAATAAGAAAACATATGGCATGTTAATAAAAGATCTGGTTTCAAACAAGATTAAACATGAAGAGATGTGAAGAATACCACACCTGGTAGAATTCTTGACAAGAATTTCAAGGACACTACAACACAAAAAATATAACCAAGGTATTTTTCTTATTATGATGAATATTGGATCTATCATAGAATAGTCAAAGATATCCCACAATCGGAGGACTTATCTATTCTGTGGCATATATGAGGGGCATGCCTAACCCCTATAATATGAAGAATAATCATTGGTGTCATATAAAATTGTTGGGGATGATTTTTTCTATTAAAACATATTATATAATCAACTGAAACCCACCAGGAACTATTTCATAATAAAACTCTATGCAATATAGTTTATTTAGGGAAAATAGATTTAAATAAATATAGATTATACAATCAATGAGATACCTTTATTCACCTCCAACTCGCACACTTAAAGCCCAAATTGATTCTCACTATGAACTCTATAGGTATAATTTATCTCCCATAATAATAAAATAAATCAGAAAATGTGTTATTTGATTGAGTGATAATGTATTATAAATAACAGAAAAAAATATCCTAAAAGATATTAAATGACACCATATGATGCTAAAATATTAATCTTCTTTAATTAGTAATAATAGTTCAATAAAATTAAACATAAATTATATAGATACATGTGAGATTAAAGATCTGTACTAATAGAATAGGAAACCACATCCCAAGTAAATAATTTAAATATATATTACTTTTTTTGAAGATTCAAATATAGAATATAAAAATTGGGTTTCATTTCTTATGATCATAATGTCAAATCATTTTATATATATTCCTATTTTTAATTTATTTAAATGGAAAAAATCACTAAAAAAAATTATTGGAATTTTTATTAGTTTAATAAAATACCCATTAAACTGAACCCATAATTCCATTAAAAAATTTTAATTTCAATAAGCATTATAATATTATAAATATAATGATAAATAATGATCATGAAGGAATAAAGGCTATATTTCTTTTGTGTTATAAAGAAAGGAAAGAGAAATAGTGACCAATACAATCAATAATTTTAATTTAGTATCTTGTGAGAATCACCCTAAAGTCACTAAGGCTTCAAGAAATGTAGAACTAAAATCCCAACTTAATGAGACCCTAAATTAATGGACTGAAACTAGTAACAGGTAAATGGCGAAAAATAAATTCCACTATCTTATCTAGTGGAAATGTATTTCACCTTAATAAAGGCTATCCTTCCCAATCACATCGGTCTCCAATGAATTTTTAAAATTTGAATCAACAATAATGAAGAGTATAGATAAAATCCATAGCCAACTAATGGAAGGTAAATATAATAAATCGTTGTTAAAAAATAAAAAACCCATGTTACATTCTATTAGAAATAAATCAAATATTAATATTTTATTTTGAAGGATCAACCATGGTTTTTTATTTGATTTTATAAATCCATATAAAATCCCATTTTTATACCATTTTTAAACATCACCATTAAATTTCAAATTATGTTTTTGTTATACTCAAAAATATTAACACACACTCATATATGTTTATAATTACACATATTCTTATATTCATATGAATTTATTCATATATATCTATATATTTTTATTTATACCCATATATGTGTCTGTAACCTCAATATATTTTATAATACATATATAAACCATTTTTGTATTCAGAATAAGATTTTATATATTCTAGTAATACTGGAATTTCAGGTTTAACTCGAAATCCACTGTAAAATATAATGGGAAAATGATAATGTACATTAAAAAAGAAATATTAATATCATATAAAATTTTACAATGCCTATTTTATATTTTTATGAATAATCTATTCTATGATATTATGTAAAATAGATTACTACCAAGGTTATAACTATTAGAAATACATGTCATTTTAATTTAAATATAATGAAATAGTATTTCCCATAAAATAACGATTTAGTAATTGTTATATAAATCATTAAAAGAGAAACGTGCAAACTAAAATGATATATATAAAGGATCTAGAATTTTTATGCAATAAACAAGCGGAAGCATACCTTAAATTTAGGGGAACCCATTACTATCAATGAGCATTGCTATAACGAGTCCCATTATGGGTCTCCCAAAACCTCAATACCCAAAATTGTAAAAATAAATCACCGTAAACCAATAAGGAAATTTCTAAGATAGTTTCACAAAAATAAGAGAATATGAAACATAGTGGTAACAAGGAGTCAAGGATGAAATAGTTTATACATAAATGCTATGATCCTAAATCAGAATAATACCCCCTTAAATCATAGAGATGTGAGTAATGACTAGTAGAGAGGTGATCGAAGGTGTCTCAACCATTACTTGAGTGACCATTGGAGAGGTAGTGGTGATATCATCAAACTAGGTAAAAATAAGATGGGGAAATTTTTTAATTTTAATTTTTTAATGCTTTGACACTTCACATGGTTTGGTTGGATGATTGATCAAACCAAGAGCTATCTATATGCCCATTAGTAGAGGACCTATAGTCCCAATCCTATGTTTTGGATATATAAAATTGCATATTTAGTTTAAATATTTTTTCATGGTATCATTTAAAGTGTTCCAACTCTAATTCTATTATAAAACTATAAACATTAACATTTTTCAACATGTTTTTCTCATAATTCAAGGAAAAGATTAAAAAAAATAAATTATATAAAATAATAAATAATGGTAGGTTTGGGTGTGATAATAATCCCAAAAATAATTCTTTCTAAAAATAAAAACCCTTATATGAAATTTTAGATTGGCAAGGAAATGTTTTTTAGCCCATATACCAAGGACATAGAGAAAAAGAAATAATACACAATGAATAACCCAAATAAAGTGTATAATAAAAAAATATGACTCAATCATAATTCATAATGAAATATTATAGATTAAGAACAAATAATAAGGCTTATAACTCTCCATTAAGGTAGTGGATGTTGGGGAAAATCATAAACTAGATTCCCAATAATGAGACACCATTTAACCAATAAACTAAGAAGCACATATATAGTCAAAAGGCCTAGAATACCATTAAAATTAGAGAAAATCAATTATACTCTCACCACTAGATTAGAAGTATCATATAATGATAAATAACACTCCATGATATTTAATCACTCTTAATAATTTCAAAATAAAAACAACCATGAAATTGAGATTACATTATTAATGATTCAAAAAAAAGATTTTTTGAAATATGAAATTCATTTTTTCATCTAACAGAAAACCATCATCGTAGTCAAAAAAATATAGTTCATATGATAGGAGATAAGAAAAAACTAAGGAACCTCATATGATAAATGGTCAAATTAAAAATATATACCAACTTTAGAACAACAATGTAGGAGAAAAAAACATGTGGAGTCACACTATGAACACCAAAATAGTAGTTAACCCCTCAAAATAATTTTTGGAACCCTCCTGCTTATAACCAGTTCTCGGGAAAACACCAATCTCAACATTCCATGAATGAACATAATAATTCATATTCCCAACCCCATGTATAGCATTATTAAATATCAAATCTTACAAGACCAATGGATAAAAAATTCTCAAATTCCCAATGATACATGAATATATTCAAGTTGATAAACACTCTTTAAGGAATGTTTATAGAGTAAATGATGAAATGAATAACAATACCCACAATATATGATGGATAAAACATTCTCCAAAGAAATAATTATATAAGAATACAAATTAAAAGGACACAAAATAAATAACTAAAATTAGACATCACCTTATTAATGATAGGAAAAAAACATATATAGAAGCCACTCCACTATTTCCTCCATAATTTTCTCAGTGAAAAAACCAATGCAACATATATAATAGGACCAAGTAATACATATCTCACAACTAAAAATACATGTATTCAAATCATGTAAATTGTATTGTATCAAAGTTATATTGTAATGTATTTTTTTAAAAGACAATTAAAAAATCTCAAAAAACCTTTAAAATCCCAAAAATTATAAATCAAGTGTTTAAATATTGTTTCACATAGAAAATACCCCACAAAGACATGTACACCTTTTAAAAATGTAAAATCCATTTACCCAATATATAAAACAGATTAAAAAATTTCATAAATCATTATTATATTCTATTTTTATTAATGAATCGGTTAATTTCATATTTATAACACCATAGAGATATTGATTTTAAATCACTCAAATTTATTTCAATAATTAGTTTTAGATAAAGTTGAAAATAATGAATTTAATATGTTTTAATAATATTATAAAATAGTATGGACCTCAATGAATAATATCATAAGGATTAAAATATGATCTCTTCAAATTATGAATATTTCTAGACAATTCTAAAATAAAAAATTATTATAAATATATCATATATATTTGAAAACATAAAAAAACAATTTTTTTAATATTTTAAATCATTTCAATTATAAGATATTTTTCAAACAGTACTAAATATAAAATCTATAAAACAAATTAATTATATATACATGAAAAAAATTAAATTGAAATTGATTTCGGTCAAGGAATTTATTAATTTTAAAACCAAAACCCAAATTTGGTTAAAAATTTTAATTAAAATTTGAACGAATGTTTTACCCAAATTATTGAAACATGACATAATAATATATTAAATATATGTATATATTTCAATGATAGTATTCAAAAGAGGACTAGAATATTTGTATAGTTTGTATGCATGGATTGGTGGACCATATGCAGACCATAGATTTAGCACTATGAGTTATATAGAACAATGTACTCAAGCTACACATAGCTTTCAAGGGCCTACGATCTCTTTGGGTAATACCACTTTAATATCACTATCTTCCTAAAAATATAAAAACATACACTAAATAAAAATATTAAAAAAGTATGAAACATAAAACTAAGAAATCCAAAAAAAACTCAAGGATATAAACAATGAAGAGTTTTCAACACTATTATAACTCCTAACATTCATGTTTCTACAATATTATAACCATCTACCAAACAAATCCAAATAGACAATGTTTCTCTTAAAAATAGAACCTCTTAAAAATATATGACCGATATTATTTTTCATAAACCTACATTATCCTCCCCTCCCTTAGATTCTCGAGTCATCCCATGAAATACCCTATAAGAATCCACAATCCCATCATGATGTTCAAAATTCTTATTTGATTTGGGTAGATTCACTGAGGATAATTTTTTTACACTTAAAATTAGTAAATAATCCCAATAAAAAATTGTATATCCAATTTGTCAATAAGAAATACATACTAAATAAATCAACTATGAAAATAATGTACAAGGATATTTAAATTGTTTAAACAATGTACTCGCTCCACTCACTACTAACGTACTAACATGAATTCTTCTTCATGTTAAACTTTGAACTCCAAAAATATTATGTGCCACCCAAAATGATTACTGAATGAGAAAAATGAAAAATGTATAAATCTTGAAAATAAATCTGAACCATGGAATAAACCTATAATACTATCTATGACTGTCTACTTCACCACCCAATAATAAATTATTAATGCTCCAAAATCAATAACAAAATATCTAGAACATGAAACTGAAATTATATAGACAGGAATGAGATTAATACTCAGTATTAATGCCAATGAAATTTACACATAATGAAATGTCTTTAAATAAAAGGTTATTTCCTTGCTAGTTAAAAATTTATCCTGTAAAAATATGTTTGTATTTATTAAGAACATAACCCAAAATCAATTTTTATACATCAAATTTTTATTTTCATTAAATGAAAAAAATCATTATGATAATAATTTAGCAAGAACATACCTTTTTAATATAACAACCATTTAAAATCTACCCTAATCCACAATTAAAATATTAATATCAATTAGTTAGGAATATCATTTCACTAATGAGAATATGTCCCACAAAATACTAAATAAATATAATTCATGGTTCATATAATGGAAGGAAAACAGAAGAGAAACTGATAAAATCAATAATTTATACTGAAAATCATGGGAGAAACACCATAAGGTCACTAAGAACATTGGAAACCTAAAATTAATGTCATCAATTTTGTATTGACTAAATTATTTGAAATAATATTTTAATACATCATTGTGTGATGCGAAAAAACAACATTCACAAGTTTATCTAGAAGAAATAAAACCTGTCCCGATCTGGGATCAACTTCCCAATAACCCCAGGATCCCAAGAATTATGGATAGTAGTATCAAGCACTAAAATGTAAATATTAAGTCATCATAGAATAAAAATTGTATCTAAATAAGAAATAAATTTTCTTAAATAAAATTTTTTTGTAACATTTAACTGGATATAAATCAATATCTACAATATTAATTTGGAATGTCTCGATGTGGAATTATATTTTATTTTAGAAATCCACATTAGAAATAAAATGGAATCTAAATTTGATCATCATATTTAAATTCCCAAATTCTCATTTTATATTTAATCCAACACACATTTACATATATATATATATATCTATATATATTTATATATATGTAACTAATTTAAGAAATTCACATATTCCCATGTATGTTTTTACATAGACATAAAAATATACATATATATACCCAATAATATGTGTGTAACCACCATATATGTCAGAGTACATATAAAAGATCAACATTTTTATCCAATCAAATTTGACATAGTAATATATTACATGGAATTATATATTTTCAATAAAATTAAATGTAAAAAACAATGGTCCAAATGAAAATTTACTTTGAATAGAAAAACACATTTATAAATCATAATAATTATATAAAATGTCTATAATGACTATTATCTGACAAACAATGTTCATGATTATTTATAAACTATTTTACAAATTTTCAAACTTTAAGAAACCCATTCCATTTGAATGAAAATAAAATGAATCAAGATTGACCATACAAAACCCCTCTATAGTATTTAATATAATCATTTGACATAAAAAATTTTGAAAAAATTTAGGAAAGCATGGATCCAAAATTTAATGGAAACATACAAGGGGTGACATACCGTAAATTGAGCAGAACACATCACCTTCGATGACCATTAATAAAATTTTACCCAAGATGAGTCTCAAAAATAAGTTGCATTGATCATATAAAAACCTAATCATATTATTATTTGTAAAATATTTGTCTAAAATGATGCGTTAAGAGGTAATTTGAAGCTAATTCAGAATAGTGGAGGAAGGTGGTCATACCATGAAGACATGAACACAAATCTCTTTGAAACTACCATAAATCATTGTGAAAAGAAGTCAAATTGAGTATGGAGAAGAGAAAATGGGTGATCTATGTTGTGGGTTGTAGACACAATAGAGAGTGATGGGGGATGGGCTCTCCATAGGTAAAAATAATGGGGGACCACAGAACCATTATTAAAATTCTAAGCCCTAGGCATAATTTGGGCATAGAGTATTACATAATGTGGGCCAATTGTGTGCCCCACAATGGAGACCCCTCATTGGTTTAATTAATGGTTAAAGACATCGTTCTATAATTATTCATTTTATTTGAGTCAAATAACATGAAAATTTACATGGTTATAATAAGGATTATATTAAATATGCATCAAGTGTGCACCTCTACTCAAACTAAAAAATTCAAAATTTTTGAAATGGATATGCACAAAATTGATCGAAAAAATAAAAAATATAAAAAATATATAAAATCAAAAAAATCGTTGGTTTTTGGTGTTATAATACTACATACAATAATAAATTATTCCTCTCATGATACATGTAGAAAATAGTGGATTCACAAAGAAATTATGTAGAATCCATTTACCAATGACACAAAATGAATGAAATAAATCTCATGGAACACATTGACTATTAATGGATAAAAAATCAAGACCCAAACACTAATTAGTTTTATATAAAAATTCTAGGTTACAAATAAATACTAAATATCTACAATATTATTTAATCAGGGTCTAATCGAAGAAGACTAATAGAATTAGTCACTAACCAAATGACATCGTTTAACTAAAAAATGTAAATCAAAAATGGTAAAAGGAATATAATTACATAAAAATGGGTGGGGGGGGGGGGTTGTGATAAGTCCACCATATTATAATTCGATTAACACACCAATAGAAACACTTAAATACATGCTTACTCTTAGGGGACAAAAAATCTAGGGAAAAACAAAAATAATAAATGTTATCGTAGGCTACAAAACAAATAAAAAATTACCAAAATATGAAATTTTTTCCAGTATATGAAGATTAAATATTATATATAAAATAATGTCATTGAGATATGATATTTAATTATGAATTTTCAATTCTAGTTTTTTAGAAGTCACAAACTCAATCGTAAATAATTGACTACTATATTTTCATTTCCAATCTATTTTTAGAAATTTTATTTTGAAAATTTAATCTTTTACCAAATATAGAATTTTCTATATTGTATTCATGAATATGAACCTAACATCCTTCATTAAGATAATCATAATGTGTATGGATCTAAAAAACATTGGATTCTGAATTATAAGATTAGTTTTAAGAGATTATGTATTTTCTTTTATATGGAAAAAATATTTATAATTAAAGTGATGATGAAACTGATAAACATCAGATTCACCCTTATAAATATTATATTAAAGACATCTATACAGAATTCCATCATACAAGATATTTTTAAATTATAAATACTGGAAATTGATTTCTAACATAATAAATACATTTTACACTGTAATGGTGTAAATCAATATGATTTCATACATTTAGTTACAAAATATCCAGTGACGTGTTAGGTATACAAGTTTTTGTGAAAAATTAGAGATAAATATGATCAATGGGATAGAAATATGGTAATTGGGGATTTTCCTATAAATACTCAGTAGTAAATAGAGTTTGAAGTAGTTTATACAATAATGACCAATTTCATTTGAAAATTTATCATTTTGTGAGATCTCTTAAGATTACAAATAATGAATGAAATTTTATTATTATTTTGTAATTATTTTAGAGTTCATAATTCTTAAGGGATCCTTTATAGGTTTTCCCCAATGAAATGAAAATTTCATTGTAATCATGCATCCAATATGTGATAATTGTCTAGGGCTTGAGGGGATAGTAATATAGAGAATATGATCCCCAAACCATGGGTTTTTGGAGAGAGCATGATAGACGAAATCAGTAGGATCAATGGATAATGAGGCCTGATAGAATGAGAATATAATATTTTTATTGAGGGATTTCCTTGCTGAGGAAAGACATAATTTTTTTAAGTATAAAATAAGGGACACCTTTAGCAACAGATATTGGATACATTAATCATAATGTTAAAAGAGAAATATTCATTTTATATATTTTTAAATCATTAAAAAATTGTTATAACTATTTTATTTATTGATTTAAACAAGTATTTTTTCCACTGTGCTTGTTTGTAAATGTTTTATCAAAATGTTTCTTATAATGAAAAACAATAATATATTAATCAGATCTTAAATTAATATTATATTTTTTTAATTTTTCATAATTTAATATTATGAGATTATAATTATTATACTATGATATATGTAAATCTTTCTTATTTTGATAATTTTGTAATCAGTTTGTTGTCCATGTCTGAATCTAATATTTTAATATAAATGTGTTTTTAAATTGATTTATTTTAAACACTTTTAAACTAATGTTTGTATAAAAATTCAACCTCTCGTATAATAGATCAATGAAGACTATATTTTTTCAAATATAATTTCAATATAACACATATTTAAATCCTAAAATTAATATCATATAACATTTCCATTGGTCATATTATATCTTCATTTTTTTCCTAACTATATCATGTTTTTTAAAATTTGACATAAAACAATTATTTATAAATATTTACTACACAACATGTTTTTGGAAAAAAAAATATCCATTTATAATGACATATTTTAATGTCGGATAAATATATAAAGTCAATCCAAAATAGACCACCTATTTTTTATGGATCATACACTGAATATTGTAAAATAGATTATAGATTTTTCTTTTCAACACAATAGTTAATAAATTTTTTATTTTTAGTAGAGATTAAAAAATACATGATAATGAATTTATTTCTTTCACAAATCATGAATGCATTGGTATCAGCTAAATTATGTACTCAAGAACAGATTATTATATTACAAGAAATGAAGTATATATTGTCATATATCATATTAAAATGATGAAATAGTATTTAGACAATGCTCAAGGTTACACATTTTGGTTCTTTAAAATTTGTAGAAAGAGGAAGTGAAATGATAAGAGCTAACTATTAGTAATTAAATTTCTTAATGGTATAATATATTAACAAAATAAATATGATAGTCATGATGACTATTTATATTTTACAAGATATTGGGGAGAAATGATTAGATGATGAAATCCTTGTTGAAAAAATTGTAGATATCATTCCAAATTAATGAGAATCAAAGAGAAAAAATATTTATGTAATAATAAAGTATAATAATATAAGTGTATATGATCTTATCATAACCATGATGCAATATTGGATTTTACAAAGATGTGATGTAGAGAAACAAAAATATAAGAATAGTGGAGTATCTTTCATAAAATACCATAACCTAGTAAATCCCAAACCCCTAAAAGAGTTGTTAGATATTTATGAAATAGGAAATGTGTTCTAAAATAGGATTTTAGTACTTATAAGGATTTTAGACATAAATTAGACAATATACCTAGAAAAAAGAAAAATATTTTCCATATGTAGGATTCCCAGTACCAATTTAAGAAAGGTAATAATGATATAAGTTATAAGAATGATGAAGTCACTTTTTTTGAATGCAAGATATCTAGACATATCAATATAGATTTTTAAATTCTAGAATGAAATGTTAGAAAACAGAGATATTATGAAATAAATTCAAAGATATTTTACAAATACAAGTGAATGAATGTTTTTAATGATAATGATTCTTGGATTTCATGTGGAGAAGATTCCTTTGACTACTCTTCTAATACCAATAGTTCCAGATAAAGGAAAATTGGTATTATTTCCAAATTTTATAAATAAAATCAATATCTAATGGATAAAGTACACACTGATTGGAACATTATATATATATAATTAAATTGTCACTATCCCGATGGGTTGTAATATATATCCTTGGATGAATATTCATCACTTGTATAATATAATTCTTTACTTCGTATGATGAAGTCTGAAATTTCTCTAAATTGCATGGGAATCAAAATTCCAATGTTAGAAAAAAACCTAGAAAAGGATTATACAATGATAAATATTAAAAAATAACACTTAATATCTTTCTAATTATTTTTATAATGTTAATTCTAAAAATCCAATTTTTTTAAAAGACTTATAAAAAATAATTTGTAAAAAAATTATTACAAATTATTTTTTGATAAAATCATTTATAAAAGTATTATTAAAGAGGATAATACATTATCTGTAAAAAAATGGAACATTATTCATTGAATAAGTAGATATCACATTTAAACACTAGTAAGAAAACATTTATAATATGTACAAAAAAATATTTTATCAAATAACTAGTTCCGGAATTGGATATAGTTTTAAAAACCCTCTTTTTAGTAACAATGAATTTGTTCAAAAAATAACCCCTTTTTCTATAAGTGTCAATGTGTAGGTTATTGGAAAATAATTTTTCTCTCAATAATTGTAAATATTTATGTTTTTTTGAAATATTATTTTTCCAAAAAAAAATTGGATTCCAAAAATATAGTTTTCTAACACTACGAGACCCAAGAATGTTTGGGAACTAAAGGTCTAATTATTTCATTTATAGGTAAAAAATTATTTTACAATAATTATAAATAATTGGTACATGGAAAGTGGTTATTTTATGAATATGACAAGTACAAATTAATTCTTTAAAAATATTATCAATGAGGAAGGTGAAAAATTTAATTTGGGAGATAATGCTGAAGAAGAGATTATTGGTATAGGTAACATATTACTTCTTGGAAATTATATAATTTCAAATTTATTATTTTTAATGAACCAATGAAAAATATTATAAGCATATTTCAAACAGATGATTAAATTTACCTTGTGATTTTTTGAAATGATAAATGCGTAGTACAGAATTTCCAGGATCATTTTATTCTTATGATGATCGAAATGAGAATGTTTACTAAATTAAGGTAGAAGACCATGGGATCCAAGAATTTCATCATTTCAGGGAAATAGATTATCATTAATCATCATGGAATATAATTTTAAGATGCTACAATCTTAAAAACTTATGAACATTGAGGAAGAAAAGAATTTTTAATTATTAACTAGAACATATATCTGAATCCTAAAAATTTCGTGACCCTTTTAAATATAGTATGAAACATAAGACTAGAGTTAAATATATTTGTGATGTCTCAACCAATAATTCTTCATAGTTAGTGAACATAGAAATATTTGGACGCGCACAAGATACACATGGATTTTTAGAAACAAATGTGCTAAAAAGTGGAATTATTATTATTAATAAAAAATAGCCCATTAAAATGGTCATAATAAAAAACAATGAATATACTATGAAGAAACCTATACACCAGTTGTAATACTTTAGTTTGTTAGTATTTTACTTTCCTTTAAAGAATTTATTAATTTCAAAATTTTCCAAATTGATAATAATTGTGATTTTTAGAGTGGATATGTTCAGGGAGAGTTTTATGTTGAAGAAAAACCTGTTTTTGAAAATAAAATACTTCATGAATAATTTTATAAACATAAAAAATAATTTTTTGAACTTATACTAGACTCTAAAGCCATGTATTATAGCATAAAAATATTTTTTATGGGATCTATGAATCCAACCATTTTTATAAAAGAAGTAAACAAAAATATCATTTCTATCTGAATTTATATTAATGAAATTATTTTTGAATCGACTCATAAATCGTTAATAGATTGCATTTTGGATTTCATGAAATCTATGTTTGAGAATAGTAATATGGATATGTTTAATTTTTTTAGTTTTCATATTTATCTAAAATATGAAGAATCATATACATTTACACATATGTAAATCAAATATATTATAATTAATAATGGATTACATAAAAAAAATAATATATACTCTCATCAAGATCATCAAATATACTTGATCTTGATGGGATTGGGAAACCTGTTTGTGAAAAAATATTTAAAGGAATAATAGGATTCATACACTATAAACCACTAGTCGTTCTAAAATAATAATTTCTGTTTGATTATGTACTAGGTATAATGAAAATACAAATTAATCCCAACATAATGATTTGAAAAAATTCTCTATCTAATGGGAACAATGTATTTATTACTTTTTTTTCTTTTTGAATTGTTTATAAATTAAATTGTCTTTAAATGATGACTTTGTTGGTTATATGAAGGATATGAAAGCTTGCATGAAACATATAATTTATAATGAGACTGACTAGTTTCATGGTATTTTAAGAACCAACACTGTGTAGAACAAACTTGTTGGGAAAAAATCCCTCATGTTATCAATGAGTCATTTTTGATGTGATTGTGTATGTTGAAAAATCGGGCGATTAAAATTATTTGCTCTAAGAATGTTTCAAAATCAAACATCAAAATATGTCAAAGGAAATAAAGTGTCTTTCAAGTGAAAAATTGGAGTGCAAGTGTGACGCGCATGTCCTAAAGGGGCGTGCAAGTGACGAATTGGCGCGCAATTCACTAAGTGGAATGGAAGTTCTCTAGTGGTGAAAATGTCTTCACATAACATGCAAGTCATATTTCAAAATTAGACAACAAAATATGAAAAAGGAAATAAAGTGGTATGCAAGTGAAGCATTGGTGTGAAAGTGTGGCGTGAAAGTAATTAAGGGGTGCACAAGTGAATAATTTTAGCGCAAGTCATATTACCTGATCATCCCAGCTAAATTTAACAGTGGAAAGAAAGGGGGGCGCAGGTCAGGAAGTGGCGTACAAGTGAAGAAGTGTCATGCAAGTCATAAATTGGCATGCAAGTCAGGAATTGGCATGGATGTGATGAAGGGGAGTGATAGTCATATTTAAATTTCATCAACCCAAAATAGAAAAATGGAAATAAAGTGACACACAAGTTAACAAGGGGTGTGCAAGTCAGAAATGGGAGCACAAGTCAAGAAGGGGAGCGCAAATTATGGAGCAACGTACAAGCAATGAAGTGGCATGAAAGGTGAGCGGTGAACCTCCCACATAAGGTCCCCAAAAGCCTATAAATATAGGGATACCCATACTCATTTTCCATGAAGCTCAACACTTAGAAAAAAATTCAAGCTTTGAGCATGCAAGTGGAAATGGTGAACAAATTTTTTGACACACAAGTAGTTTGGCACAAAAGTATTTTGGTGTGAATGTAGTTTCGCCCGCAATGAGTTTTGCACTCAAGCAGTTTGGTGCGTACCCAGTCTGGTTCGCTAGTGCCTTGGAACATAAACAGTGGTGTACAAGTTTAAAATTGGCGTGCAAGTGAGTTTTTCAGCAGCAAAGACAGAGGATTTGCACTAGTTATAGGGGCCCATAAGACACCTAAGGGTTACGTGAAAGTTGGAAGTTTTCTAGTACAGCTGCTGTAATGTGGTATTCGATAGTGGATGAAAATTTGATGTCAACAGAGCATCGAAACCAATATAAAAATTTATTCATTTGTGATAATGAAAAGACCAACATGTCTATAAACTGTTAGTGGATCCTATGAAGAAGCAGTGAGTTGACATCAGTTGAGAGAGATGTTTGTTCTCAAATTGCGAGTGGTTGTAAACCAGAAGGGATAGTTAATCCCCTTCAAACATGTAAATAGTAGTGTTCCTATAGTGTGATTGGTACATCAGCACACTATCCTTGTATTCTCCTTGGATGTAGCCCAGTGAGGGTGACAAATTAAAAAATTTTGAGTCATGTGCATTATTTAAGTATTATTCATACTCTCTAACGAAAAGGAGAGAGGAGAGGGTTTTTTCTAACAACAAAACAATGTCAAAAGGGGGAGTTGTTTTACGACAGTGACTAGTTTCTTGGTCTTGTAAGATCCAATACTATTTAGAACCTACCATATCTAAAACTAAATATGTGGCAAATCGAGGTTTTTGTGCTCATGTGTTGTGGATGCAAAACACACACATTGACGATGACATGCGTTTTAGTAACATTTAAACACTATTTGACAATACTAGTTCAATTCCAATAAATATGGACCTTTCACATCAATCCCATTAATACAAATAGATATAAGTCATCAGTTTCTTAGGAATAACACACTTAATGGATATATCATTTTTATATTAATCGGAACACAAGAAAAAATCGTTGATAATTTTAAACTACCCAAACCTTTTTATATATTTGAATACATTAAACATAATCTAGGAATGGTAAATGTAAAATGATCTTTCATATCTACTTCTTGTTTACAAATATCCTTAAATTAAAATACTACTTTTCATAGGGGGAGTAAATATATCTATTTTTTTAATATTTTACTTTAGTCCAATTTTTATATTACATAAAAACATTATCATAATGGGGATTATTTAAATATATTTCATTATAAAATATTCAGATTCATAATTCCAAAAATTATTATTAGACCAGAAATTGTTATAAAATATTAAAAAATGAAATTATTTTCTAAAAGATTTTGTAATTAGTTATTAAAACTAGATTTTATGTTAATATAACTATCTATTTTATTAGCTATCATAATCTTATTACTTTTCAAATTATTAATATGAACATATTGTTCATACCAATTACCCTTTCCAACTATGAAATGTATCCTGCTTACCCTTTAAATGTTGGCACTGTGTTACTGTGATTCTTATCTTTGATTTTGTTATTGTTATTATAGTATATATAAAAAATCATTATTTCTTTTTAATTTTTATTTTATTTTTAAATATTTATGATCAGTATATATAAGATAAGTTTATTTGATAAAAATAAAGAGTTAATTTTTTTTAAATATTTCATCAATAGTTTCCTACCACCAGATCTGATTATAATTATTCTAATGCATTATATCTAAAGTGGAGGACGAATCATCACCTTTAATCACCTATATAAATGGGAAACCATTGTTAGACATCATGTATCTCAGATTTCATTTAATTAATTTATCATCCTTTTTCCGACATCATGAATTTATGATAAACTGAAGTGAGAATCCTCACTTCTGTTTCTAAATAAAATGCCTTTCATCTAATATTTTAAAATCTAGTTATCTATATGAAAGGATAGTAGATAGAATTTTTTTAGAAGTATGGATAATTATTGATAATTATTATAAACTTTTAGTGAGGGTAATATTTATGTGTAGGTCATTCTGATAAATTTTTTGACAATGTTTACCTAGATAATGTTTGGACATTCTATACCACTATTATGTTTTTTCATAGATGAAGGGAATAAAAGTTCAATTCATGATATTTGAAAAAATGGTACTATATTTCACATTATAAAGATCCATGTATGGTTAAAATACCATATAATAAATAAAATTTATTTCATTCTCAGAAGATACTTGATGAGGCAGGATTGTATAACAAGGAAAAATCTGGGGATTCCTTGTTTGATCATTATGAAAAAGTTATGAATTTGACACATCTTAACCTTGATAATATGGTGATTGTATTATAGATACATGGATTCTTAATTCCATGAAAAGGCAATCATAATACTCAAAAGTTTACTAAAGATTCAATTTTGTATATTATTATTTATATGTGAAAAATATATCCTATCAGATTCATTTTTCATACCATCTATAATATCAAGGAAAAATCTATAAAGATTAAGACAACAATTTTTCAATCTATTTTAAGTATTTTAACAATGGAGATAACGAAATATTTCAAAATTTCAATTCAGTCAATGCTGAGATGGTTGAAATTATTTTAATTAGTGATGATACCATGAAGAGGATGATATTTTCGTTCAATTTTGAATCAAAATTGTTTGTGATAGAATAATAACATCATTAGAATGTTGGGTAAGATTATCAGGAGAAGAAAATTAATAAAGATAATTCTTCACATAGTATTATTAAGAAGCATAATAATATTACTGAAGAGATAATGGATGGGTGGTTATGAAGGATGGCTGAGATGAATGAAGGGGACCCCGTTATCTGCATTGATTTTATGGAGCCCATATAACTAATAATACATGGTTCTGATGTTCTGTAATAGTAATAAAAGAATAATAATAATAATAAAAGGTCGTAAGATGAACAATTATTTGATTTATTGCTAAAAGGAGTAGAAATTACTTTTGTAAATTTTATTTTCATACCATATGTCGATCCACTAAACACTGATTCGAAATTATATTTTCAAGAAACCTTTTTTATTCATGAAAATGTTCCTTTAGAAACCCCTAAAGGGAAAATAGTTGATGAATTGGTATAAAAATTAGTTCATGAATAACTATCAGTATTAGTACCATCTAGTAAATATGGTTTAAGAATAGACTCACAACACCATGATGAGTTTATTAACTCAATGGAAGAAAGTGTTGTAGGGATTGATAGTATATCTATTAAATGTCAACATGGATATGAAAGTGAATAAAAAGAAGTGCTTTCTTATGAATAAATAGAATAAGAAGAAAAATATGATGAATATAAGGAGAATAAAAATGAATAGGATGTAGATTATTTGAAATAAGAAGAGGATTTATTTGAAACTGATGATAATGAAAAAGTTCATGTCGATAATATTTCTTCATCACAATCATCCCCATTATAATTAACTTCCATGTTTTATTTGGGTAGGGTATCCATAGTTACATAGAAGGAATTTTTTTCATCCAAATAAGAAGTCAAATCCTCATCCAAGAATGACGGGAATGACCAAAATTCAAATACATATGTTAATAAAGCTGAAAATTGCCATGATGAGGACATTTATTTATCTAAAGGAAAGGAGGTTGTAGAATATAATGCTGATTTGGTATAAATGAATGTTGATAAAGGATAAAATGGAAACTGGAGATTCCTGATCCAATATTCCTCATCTTCCTGAAATAAAAACAAAATTAGATTTTGTAAATATGATTACTAGACATGAAGTTTATTATATTATTCAAACCTATTAGTATCTAGAAGGATCATTCTGTACCATCTTTGTCATGAATCAATGATGGAATCGATCCATCAAAATAATATTGAAAAATTGGAGTTGATCAATTTTTTATCTAAAAGGATGATTTATTTAGAGGTTTATTTCAAATATTTTATACAATATTGTATAAATCATAAAAATCTAGGTAATGAAGTTGTAAAATGGTCTCATAATAATTATTTTGATGTAAAGATTCATGATGAGAGTCATGAAGATATGAATAATCTTATGGACAATTATGTAGAATCCTTCAATAAATTATCCAAATATTTGGTAGTATGATTATAATTCATAGAAATAATCCTAGATTTAACTTACAACTGGCCTCATGAGGTTAATGAATTAAATGGGACAATAAAGTATTTTTAATAAGATTTATCATGGAAAAAATTAAAAAAAAATTATCAGCTTGAAACATCGAAATGAAGAATTCTATTTAAATATTGTGATTTATGAAGTGGAGACTCAGTTTCATGAAGAAAATATTAGGATTTAGGATGGAGTGATTAAAAAGATGGAGCATGATATAAACATGTTTAACAGTATAAAACCCTTTTTGAAAACCATAATGAATAATGAATTATTTTCTTTTCTTAAATCTAATTGTAATATATGTTGAATTATTTTTTCTATATTCAATGGATGAGTCATTTATTTCATCCATATTTTATTTTTTTAATGTATTCAAAATTATGATTCGATTAATAGTTTTTATTAAATTTTTTGGAAGATTATTTAGTACATTATGTACTATTGTTGTATCCTTTTACAAGATACATTATATTTTCCCCCATTATATTTTGACAAATAGAAAGGGGAATAATTTCATTCAAAGGGGAAGAAAATCACACTAAGGGGAGAATACTATCCTTAGCGAGAGTTATTATCAATAGGGGGAGTTAATCATATTCATTATCATATTTAAATGAGTCTTAAACTCATGGGGATATATAGATTCATATTTAACTCTGAATAAGATGAACCTAATTCAAAATAGACCTTTTTTTCAAATTTATGTTTGCATTTTTTTTTCAGTGATTTCTAAAAAGGGTGATATGGTTGAGTCAAAATGTTTATATATGAATTATTCATTCTATTTGTTCAATAAATAAAAAACTTTGTCTTAAATAATTTATTAATAGGGTTTCATCTAAAAAGTATTTTAAAATGTTTTTGTAAAAAAACATAATAATTTACCTTACATAGAATTAGTTCTAATGTATTCAAGAGTATTAAATTAACACCCTTCATTAAGATTTCCAAAATGAGTATGTGTCTAATAACAATTAGATACAGTTTTACCAAATCAGATGAAAGAATATATCCCTTGCCTTTTGTACTAAAAAATATTTATTATTGGACTGATTATAGAACCAAACAACATCATATTCACACCCTTATAGATAATCATAATTATATCTAGAAGGAAGTACATAATTCTGACTATGATTAAAATATTAATTTGGAAAACTTATTTATAATTTAAGGAAATTTGTTTTACACTGTAATGGTGTAAATCTATAAGGGTGTGGCTTATAACATTACATAATCCATATTTTAGTCAATAAATCACTTTATTTATCATTAAAGATCTTTTTAGGTTTAGAGTTTTATACAATAGGGACATAATACATTCAAAACATTCCACATTTATACTGCGTGGATAACATAAAAACAGTTTTCAATTCATCCAAAATATAAAACCTATCAATTAAAAGATGATTTCATGGAAAAATATTCATAACATTTAACATCGATTTCTAATTTTTCTTGCAAATCCTCATAACCTATAAGAATATTTAAAAAACAAGGGATTATCACAAAAATCCTAATAAGGTATATAATAATGTGTAAAGAAAATATTTTCCCATGAATACGTGTAACATATGAAATCATTTTCAAAAATATATACATTTCCCCCCATATAAACATACTTTGTGAAACATGATATTTCCACAAAAAATATACAACATAAATAGAAACAAAAGGGTTTCAGCGGGAATTACTTACATAATAGTGTAACCATATATGCTACCATATAATTTTTAACCCTCAAAACTACCCTACGATGTCACCCCAATGGATACGTTATTGTGTAACCATTGTAGTTACACTTGGAGTAACCCTATGATAGAACACCAATGTACACATAACCAATGACTTATAACGATATATATGTCTCACCATTGACCAAAAAAAATTCCCAAGAACCAGAACATAATCATTAATCGTGAGTAATTTCTTGAAAACATTTATTTCTAATTATGCGAAACATAATTTTGAAAGAAAATTTTCAAAAGAAAGCCCCTTATAAATATCATATAACTGATGAGAGACTTAATTGAGTGGATGTAATATGTATATCAAATATATATAAATATAATTAACAATAATAAAAACAATATTCATCACACATTCAATTTTAATTGCACAAAAATAAGGGAGTATATTTTTAACTAAATAAATGGAAATCAGGTTAGAAATTACTTTACCTCGCATTAATCTTAGTTAAATCTTGTTTAAACCTCCTATATAATATTTAAAATAGTTTTATTATTATCAAAATAAAAAATATTCATGTTTATAAAAACTTATATGATAATTTCACAACCTTATTTCACCCTTCAAATATTTGTATTTTGGTCCTTCCATTGTTTTCGGTGCATTCTTTATCTAATATCCATCCCCATTTTGTATTTGATGTTATTTTCATATGGAAATGAAATTATAGAAGTGTAATGAAATGGTAAAAATATATTTCTAGAATATATAATGATACCATGAATCATTTTTTATCATATATTATGATGGATCATTAGATATAACATTAATGATGTTTGTTTAGATCATTTTGGGCGGTTCCTTTGTAATCATGAACTTGTTTTATTATATAAATTAATGTCATTCATAGATGTTCATTAAAGAAAATAAAATATGTTACATCATAATCATTAATTTTATGTTAAAACATGAAAATGGTTTTATGATCACATTTTAAGGAAGTAATGGAAATTGAAAACACATCAGCCATAATTTTGGAAAATTGTCATATCACGGGAGGAGTATTTATTTTAAGAATAAGAGAGGGAAAAGAAGAAGGAAAATGTTGAATATTTTACATGAACATGATATCATAAAAAAATAAAAAATTATATATATTTCATACCACTTGATATTAGGAGGGGAAAAATTTATATGAAAAATAATGAATTGAAAATAAAACACATGACAAATGAAGAGGACTATTACCTCTTGATCTCTTCTCCATGATATGCTCCTTAACTACTTTGGTTTTGGTGTTTTGGTGAGACCTATTAGTCTTGGAAATTAGGAAAATCCTTGGCTAAGGGATTTGGTAGAACATAGACAGTTCTCAAGGCTTGAGAGGTGTGATAGGAAGAGGTGAATATTTGTAGTATTTATAGTGGAGGAGATGAGGGATTTTACATTATTTTAGTCGTTATTATAATATAATTTTCCTAGAATCTGAGTAGTTTTGATTCATGTGAACCAAAATACGAATAATTTCATTTGACATTGATCCAAGTGGGAAAACATAAGCTTTTCTTCACTTATAACGCAGTAAATCAAGTATTTAGCATTTATCATAATTTTTCATATTTTACTATTCATCAAAAATTTAAGAATTTCTTAAAAATCACAAAATTTCACTCTAACCAATTTTCTAGTTAAAAAATTAAAAAATTAACTCCATTTTTTTAAATTAATTATCTGAATATAGTTAATTTAATTTTTATATAAGATCTTAATTTATTAAAAAATAATCAATGTTAATATAATAACTCATTTTATATAACTTTCAGAAAATAATCAAGATGTCATTAACTTAAATCCATAAGAAAATAAAATAATAATATGATCTACTATTCATAAGGGCAATTTTACTATTCATATTATTAATAATAATGGTATGTTACTATTCATAAAAAAACCAGTTAGCTATATAAGACTTTAAATAACTTAATGATCACAATAGTATATGATTGTTTTTTGAAATTCAAATCATTGAAGTGGAAAAAATTTGTTTAATAATGAGTTATAAATATCTGTATAAAAAAGTTTCATTCATTTTAAAAAAATTTAATAACCTTTTGGTGTTACATTATCCCCACATTTTAGAAACTAAATCCTCACATTTTTATTTACATATTAAACAAGTGGGATACCTTTCCTTCATAGAATTTTCATATTACAATTTGTCTTGTTCAACCATGTGGTTTCTCCACAAAACCATTTCATGGGGGATTACCTTATTCCATAATACTTGTTCCCATAGTTCTATAATATGAACTTGTGTCTCTTCATAAGAAATATTCTCTTCCAACTGAATTACATCTAGACTGAAGACATGAGAAGAATATATCACATACTTTCTCAACATAGAACATGAAAATAATAACGTACTTGAGATAAACTCAAAGGTAAATCTACTCAGTTGGTTAATGGTCTATAATTCTCTAGAATTTAATATGGTCAAATTAACTTTGGAATTAGCTATCAATTCGTACCAAAATTCATAACACTTTTCCATAGAGAGATTCTGAAATAAACAAGATCACCACCCTTAAAAGAAATTTTTTTCCTCGTGTTGTTTTCAAAAAATTTCTACCTTCTCTGAACTTCCCAAATGCATTATTGGATCATGTTCACTTTCTCCACCACATCCTCTACTAATTCTAGTCCCATCAACTTCCTTTATTCAACATCATCCCAAAATATATGGAGTTCTATACCCTTTTCCATACAATGACTCAAAATGTTCCATCTATATAATGGACTAAATACTATTATTATATGAAAATTCAACTAATGAAATATTTTAATACCAACTCCCGTGGCATTCCATTGAACATGCTTGAATCATATCATCCAATGTCTTAATCGTTCATTCAGACTGTCCATTTGATTAAGGATATAATGCTGTACTGAAATTTAATTCTGTGTCCAAGCACTTTTGAAGGCCTTTCCTAATGTTTGAAGTGATCATGGGATACCAATTAGATACAATGGAAATAAAAACATAATGCAACCTAAAATTCTATTTTAGGGAAAATTGATAATTCTTATCCAAATACATTGTATATCTAATAATGAGAAAATATGAATATTTAGTCACTTGGTCAATAATAACCCATGTTTAATTGTTACCTTGAGATGTTTTTTGTAGTCCCACAATGATATCCATTTTTATATACTCTCATTTATACTCTATTACTAGCAATTTCTAAAGCATTCCCTTCGATAATTGTCACTCTTCATCATCCCATTGACATGAAAAACATCTCATGGAAAAATAAAAAATATCCCTTCTAATTCCATCCCACCAGTAATACTCCAAATATTGTTTGTACATATTAGTTTTTATAGGATGAAATGTAAATGGAGAACTATGAGCTTCAAACAACAATTATTTCTTCAACTGATAATCACAAGGCACACACAAACATTACCAAATAGTTAAACAAAATTATTATCAATATTATATTCTAGAAACATATCCATGTTATCAAATTAAACATTTTTTGTAGGTCACAGTCTTCCATATGTTCTTGCTTAATTCTATTTGATAACATTGACTACACCGAATCTGTAAACTAAATAGAGGTATTTCCCACACCCATAACCTCTAAGCCAATATTAATCAAATAATTAATCAAGGTATCACGTTCCAAACATAACATGGTTAATTATTCATGATGTTATTGACTCGAGGGATCCACCACATTTTTTATTTTTACATATTGTAACTGATCATGCAATCATAATCATTTATCTGTTCAATCCCAATTCTCTGGCTCATGTTTAATTTCTTTTGAGTGGATATATAATTTAGAATTATATAGTCAGTATAAATTGGACATTTGGATCTGTATAAACGATGCCTCCAAATTTTCATTGAAAAAACCACAACTGCCAATGATAAATCATGTATGGGATAATTTTAACTCATAAGATTTTATATGTCTTGAATAATAAGGAATTACCTTATCATTATGAATCAAACAAAATGACGTCTTTTCAATGAAGCGTCACTGTAGATGAAAAACTCATCATTTCAGGAAGGCATAACCCAAACTGGAGCATTCACCATTCTATTATTTAGTTCACATAAACAACCATCACTTATTCTGTATAAATAAATTCAACCCATTTTCATGTTAACATAGTTATTAAGATAGATAATAGTGAAAAGTTTTTTAAAAAACATTCAGTTATAAAATGAAAATATAATAAAACAATTAATCTCTATAACTTATTTTGGCCATGTCCATTAATCGAGATGTTTTTTTATGAAGGATAAAATTGTATTCCATACTTATTTAAAATGTTCCAAAGAAAAGAAATATATTGTAACCAAAAATCACAGTTTCTTAATTTTCCATATAGTTTTTTTTATTTATGGTTTGTAAAACTACACATATATGTTTGTCATGCTACACATTACTCTTAGAAAATAAAAAAAATTCATCAATAAACACAACCACAAACATATCCAATAACTCATAAAATATTCAATTCCTCAGATTTATGAATACTACAGGATAATTAGTTAACAAAAATGACACAAAAACAAATTCATAATGCCTATATTTATATGGAGAAATGTTTTCGTGATATCATTCTCATTAACCTTTAGTTTATGGTATCCATATTTGATGACAATCTTGGAAATGTACTGAGATCTATGGAGCGGAAAAAAATTCAATGATATTAGGCACATGGTACAAGATTTTAATAGTGATGTTATTCATGTCTCTATAATCGATTCAATGTCTTTTGAAGCATCATTCTTATTAATGAATAAAAAATGAGAACAACATGGTGATGTTCTAGGATGAATGAAGCCTTTATCACGGAAATTGTGAAACATATATTTGAATTTAACAATTTTCATTTGAACCACTCGATATGGGGGTTTTGAAATCATTTTAGAATCAAGAAATATGTCTATTGTGAGTTCAAATTCACAACCAGGTATGAGTTTGAGAAACTCATCAGAAATAATATAAAGATATTCATTTACCACTAGCACATCATTAATCTGAATAGTTCCCTTATTTTTAAAAATATGAGCTAGATAACATTCATTTCCATTTTTTAATAGATTCTCAGCTTCTAGATATGTTTTCAATTTAATGGGTTCTTTTTTAATGACACAAAAATTCATTAATGAAAATTCCTCTTGGTCTATTTAAATGACCTCTTGTAGATATTTAAAACATATGGACTTATTTGTTTTTATGTTTTGGATTTTAAAATACTTTTATGAATATTGACTGTTTCTAATATAGATGTGGAACAGCGACCACACGATTAGTATAAATACATGGCTTTAACAAATCTAGTTTACTCAAAAAAGGATGTGATGGCCTCATCCAGTAGACATTCCCCATAAGAATCCCATTTGTTGGAGCTCGGAATAGAGGTGGAAACATTGGTTTTTTTTCATGAGCAAACCCAAGATGAGCATAAACATGTTAAGCTTGATCAGAAACAATTATGGGAGAAGTGAAAGTTAATATAGATTACCACCCACGTGATATTTTCTGAGCCACCCCAAGAGTCTGTCACCATCGCACACCTTACTCTTTAATCGGATGTGGGTGTTATTATGGGTTATTTAAAAACACCATATCACTATGACTATGTACATTATTTTGTATAAAGAATCTGTATTCATTTATTGCTACTTTGTAAATAATTTTTAAAACAAAAAGAGTATTATTAGGTAATATTAAACAAAAAAAATCTATTTTGATGAATTAACTGAATTTTGAATTAAATAATATTTTATTATTATTATCAAAAAAAAATTTATTAAAATTAAATTATTGCACAATATTATGAATGAAATTGTAATATTTATTCTTGTTTGAAAGTTGTTTTTTTTCCAAACCCTTGAATTATTGATAAATATCAGTTTTTATTTTAAAATTAATAATTACCATATTTAGAAAATTATATACATAAAATGACTATTATTTTTAGAATCAGGATGTCAAAATTAGCCTTTGGTGAATTTTAAAAAAATTTCTGAGATTGTAAAATTTTCGGGTAAAATAATAAATACCGTTTAAATAAATAATTTGTTTTATGACATCATAATGTCCCAATAGTGATTTAGTAAAATACTATAAGTGATATATTCGTCCAAAACATGTTTTACCATTAAGACAATGTAATTTTAGCATTGTTTCATTTATTTTACAAAACAGTAGTGGACCCTCCAAGAGTTAATTTTTTTTTTCACTTTTTATATGAATTTCTGTGAATGTGTGAATCACCACCACATAATAAAACCTATTATTTTAATAAGATAGGCCATTTTCCAAAAAAAATATTTTTTTCGACCTCCCTTTGTCAAAGAACATCGGAAAAACCATGGGCTAGTTTGGGATATTGATTATTTTAATGTGTGGTGACCCAAACCTAAATGATAAGGAAATCCCCTCCTTGCCTATATAATCCCACCCAAGATCCCACTTCATATTCACTCAAATCCTTTTGATATTGTCCATCCTCTAACCTCCTCTTTCTAGAAGCCTCCCATGGTGTTCCAAGCTCCCAAGAATCCTCTTTCAATCCTCTCCCAAGCTTTAGGATCACACTTCAAAGTATGAGATTTCTTCCTTTCTCATTTTTTCCAACTTTCTTTATGTTTTTATAACCTATTTTTTCAATTAAAATTGTTGGGGTACTATTTTTCACCACCCCCATACTGCCATATATTATTTGATGATGGGATACCCCTTTCTCTCTCATTAATGCCTCCCATGTACACCCATTACCATGCCAAAATTCCGAGAGATATTTCCCTCTCTTTATTTACATCCAAGTAATTATTTTGTATTATGCATCTAAATTTTATGATTTTTATTGGGAAATGTATCTATATATACCCCTTAGTATCCATTTCATGTTAATATGATGATACACCCCTTTTTTTCTCATCAGCCATTTTTTATGAGTTCTTATCTCACCCCGTTATGCTGCCAAAATAGCACTATGTTTTTCCAAGCCAATGTCACTATGAAGTGAATACCATGCCAGTTTCACTATCAAGGGTATTCACCTTTACACACATTAACATATTTATTATAAATCATTATTTATGTATTCCACATCCTTTTATCTTGGAATTAATGATGATTATTGATTCCATGTTGTAGGATCCATGTGGCAGACTTTTCCATGAAATGAAATGTTTAAGAAGGGTGTGCCTTGATATCTCTCCAATTCATTGGATAAAGTATAATAACATGATACGTCATGTGAAATTTCTCTTGATTAATTCTAATTTATTAGAAATGAGGGTTTACTCATGATCCATATGCAATGATCCTTGGATCATGCTAATTCCATGTTAAGTGTATTTGACACATTCCCATGTCAGGATTAAAATTCTTTATCATGCTTTTATGTTCATGTATCTGTTTTGCTCCATTGATATGCATATTGTATAACATGTATTGTATTCCTCATGTTATTCTTTCTTTATTCCCTTACTGGTCTTTATATCTCACTCTTTTCATAGGCATTTCCTCAGGTTATCCCATTAAATGGTATGTACGAGGGAATTTGATAATCATGTAAATGATGTTTTCAATAATGATGATGTATTTCATGTTTTATGATGTTATTTAATGATCCTAATCCCCAAAGAAACTATAAATCTCAATATTATTTTCGGTATCAAGTTATGTTTTGTAATAAATCATGTTTTAGTGTGTAATAAAGAACATAGTTGTCATAGTTTGTATTAGAGGATAGGTTTAGTTATTTTTGGGATTAGTATTAGAAAACCATAGTGTAGCCTTAGTGAAATGACCGAGTATTAATAAAACATCACTATGTTTTTGTGGGTATTGACTAAGTGGTTTATCAAGAAAATACATCCCTGTTACGATATGAGCATGTATAAGCTGCTCTAGCACAGATATACCTAGGGGTGAAAACCCCGACAAGGATTTTTAGGATAGACCTGGGGTATCCTAGTACACGACAATGGGAATTTATGCACTCTTGGTTATGAAAATCATGGGGGATATGCATTGGAAAATTCATAAGCTTAGTAAGAACCATTATAAAGGGAAATAAAAAATCCACTATGAATATATGATAGAATATAGATAATTGAAAACATAGATTGAAGCCTATAGATTCATATGTTAAGGAAATAAAAGCTATTTTTATTTCATCTGTTTTTGGATTATGCTTTATGTGATAACCCTAATTTTCCTTTCATTAAGGAATAAGAAGTCCTTATAATTCAAGTTGTTTAATATCACAATTTTTTCATGTCTAGAGGGTAACTAAAAATTTGATATGTTTTGTTAGCAGGATAAATGATAGTTTCAAGATGGATGGGGAAGAACCTAATACAAATCTCCTTTCCCTTTCTGAGGACTTACTAGCTATAATTATTTTCATGTTAGGCTCTGATAGCATCAAAACCTTTTCTAATGTCCAACTATATTTCAAGATTCTCTATGAAATATCAAACAACTCCTCTATACGTGAAATCATCAAGGATCATGGCACACCTATGATAAAATATTAATCACCCAACTCTACCACCTGTCCAGATGAGGGAGGTACCATTAGGGTATTTTCAAATATTTCACCCTATCCAGAGAGTATGATGCACTATTTTATTTTAGAATATCTATTGAAGAAGGAGACCTCATAGCACTCTATATATACAGTCATGTATTCTTGTGTTTTTTTGGAAACATAGACAATAAATTATAAGAACAACATTTCAACAATTTCAAATCTGACTCAGTAAGACTATTTTACAAAAACCTCGTACATGGTGATGTTATGAAACTATATGTTAGATACAATTTTTTTTTGAAAACTGCATCATATTTTCTATCGGTACGATCCATGTTGCATAGACTGTGTCTGGTATAAGGAAGTGGAAGAATTTTAATGTTAATTGAAGTATTGTTGCACTAAGTGGACTGTATCACTCCATGATGGATGTGATAATAAGGGTTGGGTAATTCTTAATGGTGGTGGGTAAGTAACCATGAATTTGTGTTTAAATTTCATAGTTCTTTTTGTATGTAATCAAAATTCCAAGGATGCAATTTTTCATAAGGGGGGAATATTGTAATGACCCATGAATTCATTAATGAAAATTCCTATTTTCTTATTTAAATGTCTTCTGGTGGTTTTTTAAAACTTATTGGCTTATTTGGTTTTATGTTTTGGATTTTAAAATTCAATTATGATTTGTGACCATTTCTAATAATTTCTTGGAACAGTTACGGTAAGATTAGTGTAAATGTATGGCTTTATCAAATCCAATTTACTCAGAAAAAGGAAATGATGGCCTCATCCAGTAAACTTCACCAATAGGAATCCCATTTGTCATGGATTGAAAATGCGGTTGCATCATTGGGTTTTTCTCTTGAACAATCCCAAGCTGATCTTGAACACGTTAAGCTTGAGCGGAACCGACTATGGGAGAAGTAGAAGTTAATAGAGATTACCACTCTAGCGATGTTATCCGAGCCACCCCAAGAGTCTGTCACAATCACCCATCTTACTCATTAGTCTTATGAGGGTCTTATAAGGTTTTATTTAAACAGACCCAAGCACTATGACTATGTACATTACTTTTGTATAAATAAAGTTCATTCATTAATTATTACTTAGTAAATAGTTTTTGAAGCAGACATATTATTTGTTGTTAATATTCATCTAAAAATATATTTTGATAAATTAATATATTTTTTAATTAGATAATATTTTATTATTGTTATAAAATTATTTTTTATTATATAAAAATTTGCGTATAATTTTTTGAATGGAATTTGGATTTTTTTTAATGTTTGAAAGCTGTTTTTGACAAAACTCATGAATATTCGATAAATATCGATTTTTATTTTAAATCTAAATATTAAAATAATAATAAATTTATTTATATAAAAAAATATTTTTTTTGGAACCAGGAAATTGAAATTAGACAACGGGTAATTTTTCATAATTTTTTGAGACAGTTGAATTTTTGGGTAAAAAATAAATACTGTTTAAATATATAACGTGTTTTATGAAATCATAATGGCCCAATAGTGATGAAATAAAATACTATAAATGATATATCTGTCCAATATATGTTGTAAAATTAAAATAATGTTATTTTCATTTTTTTTTGATTTATTTTAAAAATGTATAGTGGACCCTCCAATAGTTATAAAACTTTTTCACTTTTTAAATGAATTTCCTCGAAAGTGTGACTCACCCCAACAGAAGCAACCCTATTATTTTAATTAGTTTGGAAATTGGAATTATAAAATATTTTTTTACACTCACATTTCCAAAAACCATGGGAAAAAACCATGGTATGGTTTGTGGTATTTATTACTTTTATGTGTGGTGTCCCAAACCTAAATAATAATGAATTTCCTCTTATTTCCTATATAATACTACCCATGCTCCCACTTAATATTTACTCAAATCATTCTTAGTTCTTCCAACCTCTTCCTTCCTCTCTCTATAATCTTCACTATGATACCCATGCTCCATATAAGCCTCTCTCAGGCCTCTCTTATGCTTTTGAGATCACACTTCCAAAACAGGGATTTCTTCCTTTTTCATTTTTATCCAATTTTCTTTAAGATGTCAAGCCCTTTTAGTTTAAACTAATAATGTTTGGGTATTATTTAAAACCTTCAACCTAAATTCATATTTAGGTTTGGTTTATGGTATAACCCTTTATATCTCATTAATACCTCCCATGTACACCTGTTACCAAGCCAAAATTCTGTGAGAGATTTCTCTCTCCTCATTTACATCCATATAATTCTTTTGTATTATTCAAATAAAATCCATTATGTTTGTTGTTAAATGTATCTCTATGACTCCCTTACTGTCCATTTCATGTAAATATGATTATACACCCATTTCACTCTCATCAACAATTTTTTATGAGTTCTTATCTCAGGTCGTTATTCTGCCGAAATTTCACTACGATTTTTCAAGACAATGTCATTGTGTAGTGAATACCATGCCCATTTCATTATCAAGGGTATTCACCTTTATGTAAATTTAATTATTGATTATAAATATTCATGTATTTTTTCCACATCCCATTTTCATTGAATAAATGATGATGATTGATTTGATGGTGTATGATTCATGTGGCCCACTTATGCATGAAATGAAATGTTCAAGAAGGGTGGACCCTAATAGCGCTCCGATGCATTGGGTAAAGTATTGTATCATGATACATCATGTAAAATTGGTGTTGAATCATGGAAATTAATGAGAAATGAGGGTTTGCTCATGCTCTATGTTCTATGAGCCTTTGCTCATGCAAATTCCATGTTAAGTGATCCTGTCACATTTCCATGTTATGATTATCATGCTTTATCATGCCTTTAGGTTAATGTATCTCTTGTGCTCCATTGATATTCTTATTGTATAACATGTATAGTTTTACTCTTGTAATTCTATGTTTATTCCCATACTGGGCTTTAGATCTCACCCTTTTCTTATTCATGTCCTCGGCTTATCCCATGCAATGCTAAGTACGAGGTAATTTAGTGGTCACGTAAAGGTTGTTTTCAATAAAGATGGTGTATTTCATGTTTTAAGTTGTTATGTAATGATACTAAGTCCCAAATACACTATAACCCTCGATATTATTTGTTGTGTCAAGTGGTTTTTATATAATAAATCATTTTTTAGGATGTAATAAATAGCAGGGTTGTCATATCTTTCTTTTATAAAAACTGAAACACTTTCTGGAAAAAAAATTCTTTAGCTCTATAGTTCACTATTATATGACAGACAAAAAGACAATCCATTCCAAGAATGACATCAAACTCTACAAAGGTAAAAAACCAGTTTTGTAGGTAAATTATTTGCACAGACCACAATATAATGATTCTTCTAATTCAACATTGATATAATATTTACTCCCTAATGTTTTAAAAATATGTTCTATTCTCATTTATTGAGGTGATATTTCCAATTTACTAGGAAATTCCTCATAAATAATGAAATTTGTAGACCCCATAACAAACAAAACATTAAAAAATATGATTCACAAGGTACCTAAAAGAACTTTATTTGATGGTCGGACATCTACTGACAGAGTTTCAAAGGATCTCACTACACATTTTTGCTTATAGTCTGGCTCTTTTGCATAATTTAGATCACTCTTTTTGGAAGGCATTTGAATAATGACCCATCAATCCACATTTAAAACACTTATCAGTTTTATTAACTATATTAGTCTTTGTATCATTTTCATTACAATCTCGGGCCACAATTGAAAACTTACCACATAAAAACAATTCAATGTTTTGTATTCCATTCCCTAGGGTGCATCTTTTCTACACTTCTCTCAAACAGGAAATTGGAATTTCATACCATCAAATTTCATTGGTTGATTCTTGCTCGTCACATTCCATATAGACCTCTTCTACTCATAGTTTTCAATGTGCGTGTGATCATAATCAGAATCCATCTATAATCTCTCCTCACATCACACATGCTTCTCATAACTTTTGAATTCATGGGAGGCTAATTCCATTCAATTCCATTTATTTAATCCAAGGAAAAACCTGTTTTCTTTTAATCAGGATCCATAATATGATTTGGAGCGTTCCTCACCAGTCGAGTGAAGTTTCTTCATAAACATCCTTAAATCATCCAAGTTTTTCATAAATTCATGTAATTAATTCTCCATCCTATTTTGAAAAACCTTTGGAAAATATTTTTCCAGTGAAAAGACATTTAAATTCATCCCAATCTAAGGAATAATTCTCCTCTCTATCTTGGATATTTTTTACCATTGACCACCACTAATTAGCTTATCCATCAAAATGAAAAATTTAAAGACATAACATTTGATTAATTGAACATCCCAAAACATTAAAAATCTTTTTAAGGGATTTAATCCATCCTTTAGTTGTTATTGGGTCAAAACATCCATTGAATGAAGGAGGGTGTTGCTTCAGAAATTTTTTCCCTATCATAATTTTCCTTTAGTTGCTCTAATTTTTCTCTTCTATGGATTCCAAAACCATTTATAACTTATGTTATATGAGCCATAAATATCACAAACCACTCAGTTTAAATCCCCACCATTTCGGGCTCCAAATTCGTAAGGATATCATTCTATCAGTGGCCTTCCACTATAGCATCTCTATTTATTCAATGGGAAACCATTCAATAAAATAATATCCTATTTTATGAAGCACCATAATCTTAAAATTATATATCATTTAAAAATAACTATACATAAAATAATTTTTATGGTATTTAATTAACATCTTCCTATCTCTTAATGTTATTAAAACCATCTTCTGATACCAACTATAAAGAGAGGACTTATAACATTAAATAATCTGGAATCTAGTCAATATGTAACTTCTTTTCATATTATGGTTATTTTTAGGATTAGATCTATACCGAATTAAGAGATAATACATTCAAAATTTTATCCATTTATATCGAGTGGATACAAAAAAAACAGTATTTTAATCTTCTAAAATATAAAACATTACAAATAAAACATGATTTCATTGAAAAATATTATTAACATTTAACCAGTATTTCTTCTTGTTATTAAAAATCCCTATAAATAATGAAAATCATTCAAAAAATTTGGATATTCCAAAAAATATATAATACCGGATATAAAAAAGAAGAAGGAAAACATTATCCCATGAATACTTGTAACGAATGAAATCATTTTAAAAAATACACACTTATGAGACATATAAACATACTATGCATATAGAAGAAAAATACAACCAAAAATGTATCTTGGGTCATTAAATAAATTATCTTTTAACCCTATAGGCTACCTCATAATTTTTAACCATCACGTCTACATTACAATGTAACCATCATGGCTACCTTATTGTGTAACCATCATAGTAACACGTGGAGTAACCATATGACAAACCTCCAAAATACAAATACACAATGCATTGGAGGGAGATATTGGTCACAAACTTCATCATAAAAAAATTCCCAATAAGAAAAAAATAATCATACTCCATGAATAATTACATAAAAATATGAATGTTTAAATCTGTAAAACAGAATTTTAAAAGATGATTTTAAAAAGAAATACCCTTATAAATATTATATATTTGAATAGATAATTTATAGAGTTGTTGAAATAGGAATATAAACTGTAAATATAAATTTTTAAACTTAATATAAATCAAATTCATCAAAAAAAAAGTTTAATTCGACATAAAAATGATGTAGAATGTTAACCCAAAGAATGGAAATCGGGTAAATGATTTCCCTTACCTCATGTTTTTATTAAATGAAACTTGTTTAAATATCCTGTATAATTATTAAAAAAGTATATATAATATCTTCAGTAAAAATATTCATGTTTATGACACCTTATATGATCATTTCATAACTTCATTCCATCCTTTAATTATTATTATTCTATTCCTTCCATTATTTTTTCGTGCATTGTTTATATGATTTCCATGGCCGGTTTGTATTTGATTTTATTATACTATGAAAAAATTTCCTAAAGTTTAATTAAATGGTATTCATATGTTTCCAAAATATATAATGATTCCAAAAATCATTATTTATCACATATGGTGATTTATCATTAGGTGAAACATTAATAATATTTGTTTAGATAATTTTTGGCAGTTTCTCAATAATCATGAACATGTTTTACTATATAATTTTATTTTATTGAATATATGATTAGTCCAGAACATAAAATAGGTTAAATAATTCATATTACATTCTTTTTCAACCAACAAATGGTTTTATGATATTATTTGAAAGATGTAATGTAAATTTGAAACACATCACCCACTATTTCAGTAAATCTGCACATCACAAATGATGTTTTTATTTTTATAATAAGAAGGAGAGGAGAGAAGGAATAATGATAAATATTTTACATGAACATGATATCATATAGAATATTTAATATTATAGAGATTTAATATCTATTGGATAATTTTTATAGAATAAATTATATGAAAATAATGTAATTGGAAAGAAAACACATGAAAATGGAAGAGGATTCTTACCACTTGATCTCTTCTCCTTGAGATCCTCTTTAATGCCTTTGGTTTTGGACTTTTGGTGAGTCCATCAGGACATGGTCGTGGGGAAGAGACATAGAGAGGGTATTTTTTAGAACTTATACAATGGAAACAGGTTGAGATGTGTGTAAGGAAGAGGGGAATCAAGGAGGCAGATTTAGTGGAGGAGAGCAGGGATTTTACATTTTTGTAATCATTAATGTTATTTTTTTCTAAGTAATATGAATAGTATGGATTAACATGACCCCAAATAGTAATAGTTTTATGTGATTTCTAACCATTTCGTCTTACATCATCCTTGCATCACCTTTGATACAGTAAAAAAATTATTTTGAATTTGTCGTAATTTATCATATTTTACTACTCATAAAAAATTCATGAATTTTTGAAAATTACAAAAAATTCACCCAAACCATTTGACAACATGTATTAATAAGAAATGAACCAAATTTTCAGAAAATAATTTTCTATATATTATTAATTTAATATTTAAATAAAATCATAATTTATTCACAAAATCACCAATTTTAAAACAATTACTCATTTTATTACACCGTGATAAATTAATCAAGATTTCATTATGTTAAACCCGTAAGAAAATAAAATATTAATACGATTTACTATTCATAAAGTTAATATTATATATCATAGTACTATTCAGAAGAATATTATTCAATTCACCAAAAACAAATTTGGTTCTATCATATTCAAAATAATTTACTGATCAGAACTGTAGATGATCATTTTTTGAAATTAAAATCATTGAAGTGAAAAAATTATTTTTAAAGGCTAGTTAAAAATATATAATTAAAAAATGTTTCCTGATTTTCAATTTATTTATTTTTAAACCTTGTGGTGTTAAAAAATCAATATGAAGTCATTCATTTAGTTACAGAAGAACCATTAAAGCATTAGGTGTCTAATTTATTACAAAAAATTTAGAGATAAACTAACATCAGAATGTAATATAACCATTGGGGATTTTTTTATAAATAATTAGTTTAAAGAAGATTCAATTGTTCTATTCCATTTTATTTTCATTTTTCTTATTGTAAGAGATTTATGATGTTTACAAAGAGTGAACTTCTTGTTCTTATCAATTTTAAATTGTTTGAGTTGTATCTTCTTAGGAGAATCTTATCAAGTTGTCCGACTAATTTTTTTGCATTGAAATATTTACTCTAATTTTTTATTATGATAGAGGGGTTGAGGGTATAATAATATAAAGAATATGATCTTCTGATCGAGTGAGTTCATGGATATAATGATATAGCTAATCAATTATATTGAGATATACCGAGACAAGGAAGATATAGAATCAAATATTCATGTCGATGGATTTTCATATTGTGGATGGACAATCATTTTTATATGTATAGAATAAGGGATACAATTAGAGAAGGGTTGTGGCTAAAATATTCATAATTTTTAAAGATATATTTTAATTTTAAATAGATATAAGTCACTCTAACTTGTTATAGTAATTACATTACTTGTTTCTCAAAAGTATTTTATTCAAAAATGTTTGATTCTCATTATTTTATCAGTAAATATCTATATATTATAATCATTAACATGTCATTGACATATTATCTAAATCTGGTCTATTTAATTTTTTATAATTCAATCTAATATAATTATTATTATTATTCCTTTTCTATCAAAATCATTCTAATTTCAATACTTTAGTATTTGTACTGAGGACCATGTCTAAATCAATTATTTATACTTGAAGTGATGTGTGAATAGATTTTGTATAAAATCTTTTAAACTAATGTTTTTAAAACAAAAATTCACTCACTCGTGTAATAAAGACATCATGAAAATATTATTTGGATCATAATATCAATATAACTCATATTATTATCCAATAGAAGGTATGACAAAAGATAATATGTATAAAAACAAAACATCCTTAAATGGGATAGTCTCGAACAATAAATAATGATAGAAGCATTATAATTAATGTGATGGATGGTGAAAATTGGGGAATCACACATGGAAAATTGAAGGCTCAATAAACAAATCTTAATAATAAATTCACATGATAAGGTGAAACATATATTGGAGACCACACCCATCCCATTTTCCAATGAATCCCCCATGAATTTACACTTTCCCAACCCCATAAAAAATATAAAAAAATTTACAGCATACATATAGGAAGAAAAAAAGATGTGAACTAATAATTTAATATAATCAATTAAATGAAAAATCCTATAAAAAAAATGGACAAAATATCAAATGAGACACTCCAAAAAAATACATAATGTTTAAAAATGACTCTAAGGACGTTTTTATTCTATTATAGAACATGAATAGAACCATAGGAAATAATTTTAATAGGACTAAACTGAGATAATGTGATAAAAATATAATATAGGTGGACATCTCTCTAATCCTTATTACAATTTTGGTAGTCTAAATAAATGTAACATACAGTTCAGTCCATACTATACTATATCTCATAATTCAAAACTATTTGTTCTAAATCATGTCATGGGACAAGATTAAAAATGAGCATTCCATATTTCAAAAAAATTTTAAATCATGCTCTTACACATTAAATACCAACATTTTTAAAACAAGGGTTAATAACCTATTCCCAAAAAATAAATACACTGTAATTTTATGCCCAACATTTAAAAACATAAATATAATTTTTTATAACATATAATAAATAAACAAAATTCATTTCTTATGAATTTTAAAAACCCATTTTCCATTAAAAAGTTATAAACAACTCTTTTGAAACACATCCCAAATTTTTATTTTAAATTACCTAAATAAATTTCCATATTTTTTTCAAAACACATGAAAACCAATAATTATGTATTATTCAAATATATTCTAAATCAACTTTTGACCTGAAATAATCCACTTGTAATATTTTAAAGACAACTATTCAAAATTACTAATATTTTATGAAAAATTGAATAAACAAAAGAATATTAATTATAAACCTTCCCACAAATGTTTTAAAACATTTAACAAAAAATTTTATCAAATTCCTAACATTGGAAATATAATGTATATTTCTTCGAAAAAAGTATAATTTTATAGTGTAAATTAATTATAGACTCCAACACAATTTTTATCATTAAATTAATTTAATAAAACACATATTTCACATTTACAAATAATGGATTAAAATTTTTATATAGTGATATAATAATTACAACCCATGTTTTACCAAATAAAGGATCAAATTACATTATCAAAATTAAATTAATAAAATATATGTCTAATATATGATTCAACAGGGTTATTTGTATCTCTACAACTAAAAAAATATTTTTTATCATGATGTATAATTAACACACAAATTTAACTAATATTTATATAAAACCAAATACTGAAGCTCTATATGGGTTGATATTACCTATAATCAATTAGTGTACCACCATTTCACTCCTACAGTGATCCCCAAAAATGAGTTTCCAGATATATGATAATTACATAAAAATAAATTCAAAATCCAAATCCCAAAACCTGACATCTTCTATAAACTTGTGTCCTAGAATGATTATAAGTTCACTATTATCCTCTCACTCATACAACATTGGTTCCGATATTGCAACTTACATATAACAGACATATCTAAATAGTAGATGCTCTAAAATCATGGTCCTTTTAAGAACGTAGTCATTGATACTATTTTCATGGACCAACCAAAGTCATCCCTCTATCAATTACCTGAACATACCCACCACATCTCCAGGGGGAATCCTTGTTCCCCCCCAGGAGACTAAAAGTATCAATAGAGTAAATACAATAATTTGGTATTCTTTTGACCATTAAAGTAAATTTATTCATCGAATAAAAATTGGTATAACACATCCAAAAATAATATATCTCAAGGAAATAAAATATTTTGGGAAACTGATATAAATAAATACATGTAATTAAACACTACTAAATTACTTAATGTAGAAATTGGGTCCTACTAACAACATATAAACTCTACCATATCATGGATATTATATTCCAAACAAGTAAGAAGCACCAGTTCCCCCTCAAATAGGTTGTCCCCTACCAAGTTTCCACCATCATTCTCGAATGGATAATCCAACTAAAGTATGAACCCATACACCAATACTTTTTCATTCCATTGATGTTTTCCTCACTCACACACACACTCAGAACGTTCCCATGAGATCAAACATCCAGATCACCAATCATGACTAAGCACAATTAACGGTGTAGTTTCACTAATGAACGCACCCAAAATGAAACAGTCCCCTTGTTAACATTAGACATATCATTTAGCCTTTTAACCATTTAACTTTTTCAGGTGTTAAATTCTCCTCTAAAGCCTAATTTATTGACTGTTTATCCTTTATTTCACCCCATAAATATTCACCACACTTAATTCTAGGTTAATCCTCTAATAATAATGTAACAACTGGGCCACACTAATAAAACATTTATGTAAGAACCCTTAACTCTACCAATGAAATTTATGTTGTTATATTTATTTCATGTAGTATAGATAACATAAAATCACTTATATAACATAATTAAAAAATCATAAATGAATAATTAATAAAATATGTGGTATTTATAGATGTTAATGAAACAATACCAATGAAATAGTAAAATGGAAATATGAATAGTAATATGACCCTTATGAATAAAAAATCATCCAAATGAACATTAACATCACCCATTAAAGTATAAATAAAATTTAGGAAACTTATAAATGAATGTAACATGTAATTTTGGCATAGTATAAGTAAATGAATATATTAATTTTTTTAAAATTATGTGATGGTATTTTTGTAATTCATAAATAAATAATTATAATTTAATAATATATAAAATGATTTAAAATAAAAATAATTTTCATAAAATGTTTTCAATAATCAATATTTTTTGCCTTCTGACTTTAGGATAATATTATGGGAACGTATATAATTAATATAAGTGTTATAAAAAAATTATATATTTCAAATCTATATATTTAGAGTAAATGATTATTTTAATTAAAAAGTAATTTTCTAATATTCAGAAAATAATTTTCATAAAATGGATTTTATTTTTTAATTCTACATTTCAAAAAATGTTTCGGGTGAATTTCGGGGATTTTTCTAAATTACTTTATTTTTTGGTGAATAGTAAAATGAGATAATTTATGATAAAATATAAATACAAGATTTATTGAGTCAGTGGTGATGTTTGGATGATTTAGTACCCCTTGTTTCATACTCACATTCACTTATTAACAAATTTAGTCATAGTAATCAACATTATTGGTTGTCTTTAAAAAAATAATAAAATAATAAATAAAATTATAAGAAATCTCCCCCAATAATTTTTCCAAGCCTTTCTCCAATTTCTAGGATCTATTGGTCTCATCAACGGTCCAAAAACAATCCACTTAAGGGGGTTCTAAAGGAGGTGTATTCAAGAGGTCAAATCCTCTACCTTTTTCAATTTTGATTCTTTTCATATCATTTTATTTTATTATTATCTCATCACCTCCTCTATCAAAATGGGAAAAATAACTCTAGTATCATTTATATACTATAATTATATAATTTTAATGTAACATAGTTACTCAAAATCATCTCACTTTGTTTTTATTTAAAAAATGAAATCATTATCCGATAGGTGCTGATTTACAACCTTTATGGATGAAAAATTTTCATTCTTCAATTTACCTTTCATGGATGGTAATGAAACCATTTTTAATTTTAAACCAAAATATAAAATATGTATTAAAACATTATTAGGATTTTTATGTAACATATATACAAAATACTAAATGATAATTTAAAAAGAGTTCGTTATGATCAATAAATGAAAAAGTAAGGTAAACGATTTTAACTAAATGTCTTATCTAATGATTCATTCTCATACCATTTAATAATATTATATTTATAACCATTTAAAATTATAAATGTTCATTAATATCATATAAATTTAATTATGTAGGATTATACACATTCCACATGATTTTCCACACTCATATACAAGTATACTAATTGTCAAAACTAGGGAAACAAATGTTTCGGAGAAAATAAAATGTATCATATAAAAAATAAAAATTTATGAAAAGAAGATAATAATATAATAATAAATAAAATACATGTATAAAAGTTTCCAAAATATTTTATTAATGTATTAAATTTTATTATCTAGAATATTAAGGTCTAGTTCAGAAAACATTCAGGCATATGGTAAGGGTTTTCTTCAAGAACATCCATTTTTCATTCAGGTTATGGTTTCCCAATAAATACAAAATTTTAATTAATAATTATATTTAAATATTTATTCAAAACTCTATTTATACATTGTAATCTCATTTTCTATATCATTTTTACTTTCTTTTATAAGAAATACCTATTTCATTAAGGATTCCTTTACAATTCTTCACAATGTGCAAGCCCGATTAAAAAGCACATCTTTATTTCTTTCCCATTTTGATGTACCATACATGATATATTTTAAGACAAATTATTTTTATAAAATATATAATTATTTAATAAAAAAAATATTTTTTCATTAATGGTTTTATAAAAACCATTATGTGAAATAAAATGATTTTCTAAAAAGTACTCTTCTTTGAAAAGTAAAAAATGTATTTCACTCAATAATTATTCAATTATTTTGTTAGAGTATTTCCCTATATTTCAACACCGATGATTAATTTTAATAATTATAGACATTGATTTATTATTATTATATTCTACGATTTTTATTGATTTTTTTAGGATTGGGATTAATGTAGATGTGCTATCTTGATACAATTCACCACTATTCTGAAATTTATCAGTGATTATGACTATATATTGGGGAACGTTATTTTCATTTAAAATGTTCATGTTGTTTATGTTTAGCCCCAATCATATGAAGAATTAATTGGACATAGCTAGTGATGGGTGTGTCCTGGTATATCTCCTCGATGTATTGGTATGTTTCATGAGAAAAAAAAAAAGAAATTTCATTTGGTCATGGACTTACCCTAGTATTTTTGGAAATTCTTGGTCAAGGCCTTCACAATATGTTTCATATTTACAACATTATGAATTCCCACATTATGATATTATATAATGATAAACCATGTGATTATTTACTAGTATAATATCCAAAACTAAGATTCATTCTATTATAATCATTTATATAGATTTATTTACTCAGTTTTAATTACTTCCTTATTATGCTCAAGATTATTTTTAATGAAATGTGTTTTTTGTTATTCACCATGCCTAATATTTATGTTTATGATAAAATTGTATTTATTTACAAAACCATACTAATAAACTTATCTAAAAAATTTATGATGTTTTATTTTTTTTCCAGGATGTGAAGATATGTATTATGAATGACCTGTAGGGATAATCTAGGAGTTTATGTGTTATTTAAAAGATGTTGATATGTTGTATTTAATTTTATGTATTAATGTAACTATTATGTATTAATATGGTTTTCCATTTATACAAAACTATTATGTCATTTGGGATGTTAATCATTGTAATCATTTTTATGTAATAATGTAAGGCACTGGCTCCGAGGAACTGGGCTTGGGGTCCTTATAGTTGGTTTCAAAGAAGTTTAGTTGAATCATTGGAAAGTATATTTAGGGAATAATTAATAGTGATCATATTCTAAGATAGACTTTGAGGATAAGGATTAATGAACATCCTAGAATTTTTTTTAGGTTGAGATAATTTGGGTATTAATAGAAATATTTCCCCCTTTGGATACTACTAGTTGAAGTAGATCTCATACAGATGTACCAAGGGGTAAAAACACTAGAAATGGTGACTGGGGCCTGACTTTGGGTGACTTGGTATATGTCAATTGGAATTATTGTGCATTTGGGTTAACCCTCAAATAGGATATGAATTCTATAAGTCACATTTTATTTTATAATCCTTTATGAATTATATTAATGAAAATATGTTTCCAAAATAATCCATGATTATGATTATGAGATTAGCTAGGCGTAAAATATCCACTTATGTTATGTGTTTTTCTAGCTAGAGACCATACATTACAATTCATAACCTAATATATTGTATTCTATTCTTTAGAAATGGATCCAAGTGGATGTATTGGAAGTTATAAGAACATACATATCCAATGTTGGTATTTACCTCTTATAAAAGATAATGATATTGGTATTAACGATGCGACTGATGCTGAGAAACTTATAAATATAATTGGACAACTGACTTATGTTATGATCAATAAAATTTCTTATATAGAGGATCCTAATCTACAGTATAGTGAAAAATATTAGTACATTTTTTTTGATAAATCCTTCATCATTATAATGGGACTAAAAACCCATTTTTAGCTGAGCATCGGATAAGTTCCTTAGACAAGATATTTCTCTCTAAGGGATGCTAATGGCTTCATGCGATAGGATGGAATTCTAAAATTTGGTAAGTGGACAAATTTTCCCTCTATATCAAGTATAGAAAATATGTTATTGAATGATTACCATAGCTCGGATTTTTCTATACACCATGGTAGTACAAATATGTGTAGAGATCTAAAGGAACATTTCTGGCCAAATAATATAAAGGAAGAATCTACTGATTAGAATCAAGATGTTTAGTGTGTCAATAGGTGAAGGCTAAAATGTAACATTATAGAGTTTTCAGGAAACCTTGACCTATTATTAAATAAAAAATGAGATGATATCACTATTTAATATTTCAATGTATTACCAAAAACCCCGTGAATGAATGATGCAATATCGGTGGTTATTGATAGAATTACCAAATATAGTCATTTAATTTCTATTATAAAGGATTTTTTTCTAGGTCATCATGCACGACCCAATATTAATGATGTTGTAAGAAATCATGGAGAACCTATCACAATTTTGTATGATCATGATCAATGATTTTCATAGAAATTATAGAAAAGTATCCAAGGATATTTGGATACTGAGCTTTATTTCAGTACAACTTATCTACATAAAACTGATAGGTAGTTTGAAAGGACCAATCAAAAATTTTAAGACATGTTGAGATCATTGTACCATGAAATTAAAGGAATTTGGGATCAATATTTTCCATTAATAGAGTTTTATTGCTATAATTATTTCCATTCTTGAATTAAAATGGCACCATGTGAAGAATTGTATAGAAAGATATGTCATACACCCTGTTGTTGTGATAATTTTGGTGAAATTACACATGTAATCCTAGATATTATCGATGAAACAATTATAAGGGTAAAGACTACAAAAACCCATATCAATGAAGACGAATGTAGGAAAAATATATATTCCGATAATCGAAAGAAGGATTTTGAATTCCATGTTGGTGATTATATTTTCATGAATGTATCCCCATGGAACAGTGTAATATGATTTGGGAAGAAATAAAAAAAATCCCTAGGTACATTCGTCCTTTTGAAAATTTGGAGAGAATTGGAGTTATAGATTATCATTCTGAAATGCCACCGATCCTTTTGAAGGCACATATTATGTTCCACATTTCTTTCTTAAGGATGTATATTCCAAACCGAACTCTTGTTGTCTATTATGAATGAATATTATTGGATCCAAAATTATCTTAATGTGAAGTACCTATCTTGATTTTGGACACTAAATAATAGATTTGAAGGAATTAGATGACTCAATTGGTTAAGGTTTTTTGAATAAATAATAAAATTTATTAGGTGATGAGGTAACATGATTATATTTTGAAGAATAACTTTTCAAATAATTTTATGGGATGACAATCTAGAAATTTCAATAAAAAGATTTTCAAAGGAGGGGAGAATCCCTGGAAACAAAACACTACAAATGAAATTATTCTTCTCAAGTATTTTTTTTTCATATAGTATAAATAACAAGATAATCACATAAAGAACATAATACAAACAACATTAATAATGAATGAATGAAACAAGAGCTATTTCAAGATGTTAATGAACCTAACCTAATGAAACAGATACTTGACTATAGAAATAGTAATATAAACCTTATGAATGACAAATCTCTCCATCGAATAGTTACAACTACAATTAATGTATAAATGAAATTTGGACACTTTATCAATGGAAGTATCATGTAATTATATCATAGAAGAGGTAAATGAATATTTTAGAAATTGTTAAATTAAGAATTGCTATTTTTTCAAGTCATAAATATTTATTTATGATTTTATAATTAAGAAAAATTATATAAAAGAGAATTTATTTACAAAAAATATATTCATAAATCAATATTTTGGTATATTATGATTTTAGGACAATTTACTAAGACCTTTGACAATTTTTAAAAGTGTTATAAAATCAATAATAGATTTAAAATCTATATTTTTCGAGTCAATGACAGTTTTAATTAAAAATTAAATTTATAATATTTAGAAAACTATTTTCATTAAATAAATTTCATTTTTTAAATATACATATAATAAAATTTGGTTTAATTTTTTGGATTTCTCTAAAATAATTGGATTTTTTGTGAATTGTAAAATATGATAATTTATGATAAATGAGAAATACCTGATTTATTGGGTCATAGATTATGTTTGGATGATGCAAGAACCCCTATTTTGAACTCACATACACTTATTACTATATTTATTCACTAGTGTAACACCCAAAGATTTTATAGTGTGTCATTTCTTCACATTAATTCAATAACTTTCACTAGACGCAACACCAAGTTCAATCGCACCATGACTTACCAAACAAGCAATTGAAAAGAGGTTATGAATAGTGTTAACTAAATTTTAAACTTTATATAATCCTTGTAATTTTAGAATCCATATTATGAGTTTCTTAGACATAATGTAAGAACAAATTCATTTTCAGTATTGCACTTTAACCAACTTTTAATAGTGAAACCTTTTTAAATACAATATTTTAAACTTTTTGACTAAATGGGGACATCAAAAAAATTTAAAATGAAACATCCCAAGCTTCCACGGTACACTTTCCACTGAATAATACAGTAGCGTGTGTTGTACGCAACTTCGAGTTCTAACACACACCACAACCAATCAAACTAGTCGTTATGAATAGTAATACCTACTTTTTGAAATTATATATATTTTATATTTCAAAATGGACTTCATTTTTGGATTCATAATATCGAATTTAGCCTAAGGTAAAATTTTGGTACATTTCGGATAACTTTCATATTTTGATGAATAGTGAAAATTACTAAATTTTAATTAAAAACAACTTTTTTAATCAAAATAATTAATAGTGATAAATTATGAATTTGAGTGGTTTTAAAGTATATTTAGATTATATTTTTACCATTTAATATAATTTTGGTCATTGGACATAATTTTACAATTAAACCGAACATAAACAAGTGTCAATCTTTTGATAGTTATTATCTTTTAAAAACACGCTTTTTGTTTTGACAGTGGGAATTAATTTTAAATTAATTTCTGTCACTTCTGTGTTTTGAATTTATAAAAATGGATTCCATATTTGGAATCAGTATGTTCAAATTGTGTAAATAGGTAACTTTTATTTTTAGACATTTTGAATAATTACTGCGGTAAATATTTTATTTACCATGGTTAAGGGTAAATCCGGTAAATAATGGTTAAAAAATAATATTATAAAAATACTAAATTACCCTAAAACGTGTCCTAGACTTATTGGTTGATAAATTTTCGACCATATCCATCTTTGGGTCGATTTTGGGACCCCATGGTGCCACTTGTAGGTGATAAGGTCACTTTATTTTAATTAAGTTAAAATGAATACAAAAATGACACAAGCATATATCTTTTAGCAAAACAATTTTTACATAGGTTTATATATGTTGGATTTTAGATTATAAATATTCATTAGAAAGATAAAACTATTTCCTACATAGTTATAGTTCATTTATAATTTTTAGACATTAAATAATTTAATTTATTTATGACACAGTGATGAAGAATTAATTACTATAATAGTGAAAAATTAAAATAATTGATATTATAAATACCCAAATAAATATAATATGAACCTTTTAATGAATTAAACTAATTTTATAGTATAATATGATATATTAGGATTTATTTAATTGACTTTTTTTGAAGTAATAAATCTTTTATGAGTTTCACAAAAATCAACTATTGAATAGTGTCAAAATTGACATAAAAGAGTTCTTAAAACAAATATTATATTATTAATTGATATTAAATTCCTAAAAATCTAAGGTTCGGCCAAGAGACTTATATCATTATAGTTTCATCATTAATGGACCACTTGGGGGTCTCTTGTATGTATATAGTAAGTTTATTAACCATATTATATAAAAATACAAAGAGACATTGTAAAAGTGAAACTAATTAACTTAGAGTTAATACTTAAAGATAAGGTTAATATAAGTACCCAAACCTGTATAAATTCTATTGGTTGAGTGTTTTTAGACCTATACCCACCTTAACTTTTTAATACTCAACTTTTTAGCCATTATAAACCGAATATGAATTTATTATAAATTAATATTTCTAGCTTTTCCAAAGGTGCCCCTCACCCCTCGTATAAAAGGGCACTCCTCCTTCTCATTTCTTCACACCTTCAAAGCCTTTTGGTTCGGCCAAACTCTGCCCAAATACTCTCCCAACATCCCTCACTACAACCTAGATGCCTTATTTTGATCATAAAGTCATCCTATGGATCCCTTTTGATCAAATCAAAAGGAAGAACCCGAAGAAGAGGTAATGTTTTCACCACCCCTTTTCAAGTTCCTTTCTTCTTCCACTTCTTCTTTATTTGTTATTACCATTCTAAAATAATAACTCCAGTATCTCACATATACTGTTATGTTATTATAAATATGGTACAACCATATTCAGTATTCTATCCACCCTTTGAATAACATGACACCATACATGCGTACGCACGGCTTACCGTCTCCACGTCGTGGTATAATTGTAATTCAATATATTATTATTTGGATGGATATAATAATGATGTGTAACTCATGTAAATAATAAATATAACATGTTAATGATTCTTTATATATGATATACCATCCATTTATATATTATTTTAATATCAATAGAATGATATTGTCGCTCGTGCGTACATACGGACTACCGTCTCCACAAACACGATGAGATTCATTCCCCATCGTATCCATTCAAGTATAATTATCATTTGATGATTTAAAAATGATGTTTAAGGACTTGATATCATTCTGGAGATGAATAAGATACAAAAAACATGGCTTATGTAACGAAACATATAAAAGAAAATGAGTAAGTTAACACCCGAAATAACGATAATACTAAGATATTATTATCAAATCAATATTAAAAGATCATATATGATATCATATTAATGTATATGATTCTTTTATAATTTAATAACAATTATTTCACCATTATATAGGAGTTTAACCTACCCCAACCAAGGAAAAGTACAAGGTAAGGGTTTATTTCGCAATCTCGTCAATTATCTGAGATTGTTTATACGTAATAATCTATTGGGACCTCTTTATCATCCACATCCATGATTCTTAAAAATGAATTTCAAAACATTTTTACTATTTACTAAGATATGAGTTAAAGTCATTTATACCCTTGGTTGACTTTTAAAAGAGGATTATAAAGGAATCTTTCCATCATTTTCCAAACAAGGTGATTTTTAACCTTTTCGACAAAATTAAGGTAAGAATGTTTTTTTTACTTATACGGCGGCTGCGGCTATTTACCACCGTTATAAAATTTTAAAAGCTTCCCTTACAATCTTACAAGGATATTTTCAAAGTAAATGTTTTATTTTATAATTATGTGACTTTTAAATTCTTTCAAAATGAATATTTTAAGAATTTTGGAAGGGTACTCTTTATCAAAATCAAAATTTTAAATGTTTTAAAGATTTATCATTATAAATATTTATAATTAATGTCCATGTCTTCAAAATGGTTTTTAAGGATTTATTTATATGGACATGAATGTTTTTAAAAAGTTAATTCCTTTCAAAAGTTTCAAAGTGGTATGGTACACTTTGATTTAAAATACTCTTTTTAATTACTTCATTTATAAATGTGTGACTTTTAAATGATTTCAAAAAAAGAAATATTTCTCTCAAATAGTTTTGATTTCATCTATGTCAACATCCTTTTATGGATTTTATGCTTATTTGAAGTTGGTTTATTATGATACAAAACTTCTATATTGTATTGAAGGTTTTGTGATATGTTTGAATGTGAATGTGCTATTTTTATACCATTCATAGTTTATGGTGAATGTATTGACATTTCGTATGCTAGTTTTAATACGAATGATTATGTTATGTTTAAACCTTTTCATATGGGAATGCATTGGACTTAATATGTGACGGGTGGAGCCCGCTATAGCTCCTCGATGAATCGGTAGGTATCTTGAGACAAACTAGTGTCGTGGAATAAGGCCTTGACAAAATCTTATTTGTAGTCTTGGCACGAGGCCTTGGCTATGTGGTTATGATAGTCTGGCATTATGCATTCCAACATTATGAAAGTGGTTATTGATTTTTCATGTGATTATTCGATTAGTAGAATATCCATGTGAATGTGTAAATGGCATTATTTCATTTTATTTATGCCATACAATGTTCAAAGTTCAAGTTGAAAGGCTTTTGTTTTAGTTATACATTGCCTTAAATGTTTATTCTTATTTATGAAAGTTTCTGCTATATTGTTATCCTTACTGGGCATTTGAGCTCACCCCTTTTCTATGTTCTATTTTTCCCAGGAAGTGAAGAAGTAAATTATGAATGACCTGCAGGGCTATTATGTGGGGATATGAGTGTGGATTATGGAGACATTATGTTGTTGTATTAGTTTTTCATTTTATGATGTAATGTAAAACTTATGAATATATCTAGGGTTTCCAAGGCTACTAAACCAATCGGTCTTTCGAGATTTGATCTTTCTTGTGATCATACCAATGTTATGTTATAATTCACCGACTCTAGGTAACTGGGGTCGGGGCATTACAGTTGGTATCAGAGGAAGTTTAGTACAAACCTTGGAAGCTAGATTTAGATAAACTCTGATTAGAGCACGTAGACCTAAGATGAACTTTGAAGATTAGTATAGAAGAACTTCCTAGAATTTTGGTATTGTAGAGAGTTTGTGAGTTTTCCGAGCAATACATCCCTGTCTGGATACGAGCAGGTAGAGGCGGCTCTGGCACAGATGTACCTAGGGGTAAAACCCGAAAACACCGCTTTGAGCTATACTCGAACAGGAACTGGTGCACGACAACGGGCCTTGCTGCACTCTTGGTTACGACACTCCCGGGGGATATGCTTAGGATAACTCTCATTTTCTTTACAAATCATTATGAAGGGTTTATGAGTATATACTTCCTCAAAGGAGACATTTTTATGATTATGGATTATATCCATAAACTATTTAATTTATGTTATGTGTTTTACAAGTTTGGGATTAGGTATTGTTATTCATAAACTAATCTAATGTATGCCATTGTTTAGAAATGGCGCCTAGTAGAAGGAATGAGAACTCTATCAATGCACATGATACATAGAGAAAGAAGGATCATATATTTTATGGTCTTAAGCCAGAATTTACAAGACAAATAGTCTCGCATGTATTATCATCATATGAATAAATAATATCATGTGTTGATAAGATAAGTAAAGAGTTTACTGAGTTCTATGGCTTTGAAGGGAAGCAAGAGAAGAAAAGTATGGAGGAGAGAAAGTTGGATAAAGGGAAGAGGGAAAAGAATAATTTTCCCATATATGGTAACTGTGGAAAGAAACACCCTGGAACTTGCCTGAAAGGAATGAGAGTTTGTTATAATTGTGGAGGAAAAGGGCACAAAGTACGTGACTACAAGGGTAATAAAATCGTTTCAAATGTACAATGCTTCATTTTCAAGGAGTTTGGACACTACGCGAACCTATGTACCAGTCATCAGACTATGCCGCAAATGATGCTATTGGATAATAATCAAGTTATGATACTACCACAGATAAAGAGGAATGATTAGAGTTCTTATGTTGATTATGTCAATTGAGTGTCGTATCAACAATGTACTTGTTATAATAATTATGGAGTATATAAGGATTGTACTGCAGTACTATTTCATTAAGGACTTGAGATTGTGTGGAACGAAGAAAAGTGACTCAATAGAAGGTTAAATTTTTGGAAAATATACGGTGGAGAGAAAGATAAACCATAATATGGTTCCGATACCGAGGTAGTGATTTTAGAATAATACATGATTGACTTGGATAAATTATATTGTATATTCTTGACTACCTTGAAGCTGATTAATGATTTGTATATTCCCTCATCATTGGGGTTTAAAACATTTTTGGATTGATGAAGTATATCCAGCATTCTATATGGAATAAGGGAGCATGAATGTAATCAATAAGGATTATGGTAAATCAGGATGTTTCAGTGTTTTAAAATAATACATGATGACGGTATTAATATTCTATTACAAGGTACAAAGGATCTACATTATGTTTACCTTCCTTATAAATGTTGGACTATGAGTTTGGACAGATGTATTTTGGATAAATTCTAAGTTTGAGATTAATTTTGGATTGCCATAAAAGGATAACCTGGAGGTCGGGCGGCAACCTGTCGTGACCAGAAAGGCCACGAGACTTAAACCCGCAACCGAAGGGTGACAAGGGTGTATCACCTACCAATGACCCACGAGATGTCCTGGATTAAATAATGTAGTTTTTATTAAAAGATCATGTAGATGAATTATAAATTCGTTTATTTTGGATCCCTATACGAATACTGTAAATAAAAAAATTTTACGTTCTATTATCTTTTAGAGTGAAAGATGAGTTTGTGGTAGAAATTCATTAATGGATAAAACACTAATTATAAAGTAAGTATATCTCCTTATGATCTTAGCCAATCTCATAAATAAATTCCTCAACATTAATAAAAGGAACTTAGAACAAAAATGTTGTCCGAGATGGTACCTTAAATCATCTCTAATCAAGGCTTTGGGATTGTTGTCCTTTTCATAGCCATGTTCTCTACCACTCTCCATCAGATAATTGATGGTTAGATTTCTCTTCCATATCCATATTTTCTTACATGGAACCCTAGTATGTGTTATTTTCGGTAATCTTCATACTTTCCACTCTTTATTTTAAATAGAGGCATCATTAATTCATTTTTCGTTGTGGGATTTCAACTAAGATATTTTGAAACGTCAAAAATGTGTTATCATAATACCCTATGTTTTGTTGAACCGATGGTATTTCAAATCATCATAGATTGATGAATTTAAGGACCTCAATTATACACTTGTTTGTGATTGATGATCTCAATCACTACCTATAAATATTTACGTTTTTCCTCCAATTATATGTCTCTAATTGCCATCAATGTTCTCCAAATCGAGATCATAATTTGGTGGTGACCCTTTCATTTCTCTTTTCCTCATATTAAGACTAAATTTTAGTAACATAATTTCCGATGTGGGTTTTCCCACAAAGATATTTTCTATTTTCAACCTTTTATTTTTGAAGAACAATTTCAAATTGTGAGGACGCAATTTATTGAAGGAGGGGAGAATGTAACACCCCAAGATTTTATAGTGTGTTATTTCTTCAAAATAATTCAATAACTTTCACTACACGCAACACCAATTTCAATCCCACTATGACTTACCAAACAATCCATTCAAAAGAGGTTATGAATAGTTTTAACTAAATTTTAAACATTATATAATCCTTGTAATTTTAGAATCCATATTATGAGTTTCTTAGACATAATGTAAGAACAAATTCATTTTCAGTATTGCACTTGCACCAACTTTTAATAGTGAAACCTTTTTAAATACAATATTTTAAACTTTTTGACTAAATGGGGACATCAAAAAAATTTAAAATGAAACATCCCAAGCTTCCACGGTACACTTTCCACTGAATAATACAGTAGCGTGTGTTGTACGCAACTTCGAGTTCTAACACACACCACATCCAATCAAACTAGCTGTTATGAATAGTAATACCTACTTTTTGAAATTATATATTTTTTATATTTCAAAATGGACTTCATTTCTGGATTCGGAATATCGAATTTAGCCTAAGGTGAAATTTTGGTACATTTCGGATAACTTTCATATTTTGATGAATAGTGAAAATTACTAAATTTTAATTAAAAACAACTTTTTAAATAAAAATAATTAATAGTGATAAATTATGAATTTGAGTGGTTTTAAAGTATATTTAGAATATATTTTTACCATTTAATATAATTTTGGTCATTGGACATAATTTTACAATTAAACCGAACATAAACAAGTGTCAATCTTTTGATAGTTATTATCTCTTAAAAACACGCTTTTTGTTTTGACAGCGGGAATTAATTTTAAATTAATTTCTGCCACTTCTGTGTTTTGAATTTAGAAAAATGGATTCCATATTTGGAATCAGGATGTTCAAATTGTGTAAATAGGTAACTTTTATTTTTAGACATTTTGAATAATTACTGCGGTAAATATTTTATTTACCATGGTTAAGGGTAAATCCGGTAAATAAGGGTTAAAAAATAATATTATAATAATACTAAATTACCCTAAAACGTGTCCTAGCCTTATTGGTTGATACATTTTCGACCATAGGCATATTTGGGTCGATTTTGGGACCCCATGGTGCCACTTGTAGGTGATAAGGACACTTTATTTTAATTAAGTTAAAATGAATACAAAAATGAAACAAGCATATATCTTTTAGCAAAACAATTTTTACATAGAGTTATATATGTTGGATTTTAGATTATAAATATTAATTAGAAAGATAATAAGATTTCCTACATAGTGATAGTTCATTTATAATTTTTAGACATTAAATAATTTAATTTATTTATGACACAGTGATGATGAATTAATTACTATAATAGTGAAAAATTAAACTAATTGATATAATAAATACCCAAATAAATATAATATGAAACTTTTAATGAATTAAAATAATTTTCTAGGATAATATGATATATTAGGATTGATTTAATTGACTTTTTTCGAAGTAAGCAATCTGTTATGAGTTTCAAAAAAATCAACTATTGAATAGTGTCAAAATTGACATAAAAGGGTTCTTAAAACAAATATTATATTATTAATTGATATTAAATTCCTAAAAATCTAAGGATCGGCCAAGAGACTTATATCATGATAGGTTCATCATTAATGGACCACTTGGGGGTCTCTTGGATGTATATAGTATGTTTATTAACCATATTATATAAAAATACAAAGAGACATTGTAAAAGTGAAACTAATTAACTTAGAGTTAATACTTAAAGATAAGGTTAATATAAGTACCCAAACCTGTCTAAATTCTATTGGTTGAGTGGTTTTCGACCTATCCCCACCTTAAACTTTGAATAATAAACTTTGGGGCCATTAGAAACCGAATATGAATTTATTATAAATTAATATTTCTAGCTTTTCCAAAGGTGCCCCTCACCCCTCTTATAAAAGGGCACTCTTCCTTCTCATTTCTTCACACCTTCAAAGACTTTTGGATCGGCCAAACTCTTACCAAATACTCTCCCAACATCCCTCACTACAACCTAGAGGCCTTAGTTTGATCATAAAGCCAACCTATGGAGCCCTTTTGATCAAATCAAAAGGAAGAACCCGAAGAAGAGGTAATGTTTTCACCACCCCTTTTCAAGTTCCTTTCTTCTTCCACTTCTTCTTTCTTTGTTCTTACCATTATAAAATAATAACTCCAGTATCTCACATATACTGTGATTTTATTATAAATATGGTACAACCATAGTCAGTATTCTATCCACCCTTTGAATAACATGTCACCATACGTGCGTACGTACGGCTTACCGTCTCCACGTCATGGTGTAATTGTTATTCAATATATTATTATTAGGATGGGTATAATAATGATGTGTAACTCATGTAAATAATAAATATAACATGTTAATGATTCTGTATATATGATATACCATCCATTTATATATTATTTTAATATCAAAAGAATGATATTGTCGCTCGTGCGTACGTACGGACTACCGTCTCCACGAACGCGATGAGATTCATTCTCCATCGTATCCATTCAAGTATAATTATCATTTGATGATTTAAAAATGATGTTTAAGGACTTGATATCATTCTGGATATGAATAAGATACAACAAACATGGCTTATGGAACAAAACATATAAAAGAAAATGAGTAAGTTAACACCCGAAACAACGATAATACTAAGATATTATTATCAAATCAATATTAAAAGATCATATATGATATCATATTAATGTATATGATTCTTGTATAATTTAATAAAAATTATTTCACCATTATACAGGAGGTTAACCTACCCCAACCAAGGAAATGTACAAGGTAAGGGTCTATTTCGCAATCTCGTCAATTATCCGAGATTGTATATACGTAATAATCTACTGGGATCTCTTTATCATCCACATCCATGTTTCTTAAAAATGAATTTGAAAACATTTTTACTATTTATTAAGATATGAGTTAAAGACATTTATACCCTTTTTTGACTTTTTATAAGAGGTTTATAAAGGAATCTTTCCATCGTTTTCCAAACAAGGTGATTTTTAACCTTTTCGACAAATTTAAGGTAAGAATGTTTTTTTAACTTATACGGCGGCTGCGGCTATTTACCGCCGTTATAAAATTTTAAAAGCTTCCCTTACAATCTTACAACGATATTTTCAAAGTAAATGTTTTATTTTATAATTATGTGACTTTTAAATTATTTCAAAATGAATATTTTAAGAATTTTGGAAGGGTACTCTTTATCAAAATTAGAATTTTAAATGTTTTAAAGATTTATCTTTCTAAATATTTTTAATTAATGTCCATGTCTTCAAAATTGTTTTTAAGGATTTACTTATATGGACATGAATGTTTTTAAAATTTTAATTCCTTTCAAAATTTTCAAAGTGGTATGGGACACTTTGATTTAAAATTCTCTTTTTAATTACTTCCTTTATAAATGTGTGACTTTTAAATGATTTCAAAAAAAGAGATATTTCTCTCAAATAGTTTTGATTTCATCTATGTAAACATCCTTTTATGGATTTTACGCTTATTTGAAGTTGGTTTATTATGATACAAAACTTCTATATTGTATTGAAGGTTTTGTGATATGTTTGACTGTGGATGTGCTATTTTTACACCATTCATAGTTTATGGTGAATGTATTGACATTTCGTATGCTAGTTTTAATACAAATGTTTATGTTATGTTTAAACCTTTTCATATGGGAATGCATTGGACTTAATATGTGATGGGTGGAGCCCGCTATAGCTCCTCGATGCATCGGTAGGTCTCATGAGACAAACTAGTGTCTTGGCACAAGGCCTTGACAAAATCTTATTTGTAGTCTTGGCACGAGGCCTTGGCTATGTGGTTATGATAGTCTGGCATTATGCATTCCAACATTATGAAAGTGGTTATTGATTTTTCATGTGATTATTTGATTAGTAGAATATCCATGTGAATGAGTAAATGGCATTATTTCATTTTATTTATGCCATACAATGTCGAAAGGTCAAGTTGAAAGGATTTTGTTTTAGTTATACATTTCCTTAAATGTTTATTCTTATTTATGAAAGTTTCCGCTATATTGTTATCCTTACTGGGCATTTGAGCTCACCCCTTTTCTATGTTCTATTTTTCCCAGGAAGTGAAGAATTAAATTATGAATGACCTGCAGGGATATTATGTGGGGATATGAGTGTGGATTATGGAGACATTATGTTGTTGTAGTAGTTTTTCATATTATGATGTAATGTAAAACTTATGAATATATCTAGTGTTTCCAAGGATACTAAACCAATCGGTCTTTCGAGATTTGATCATTCTTGTGATCATGCCAATGTTATGTAATAATGCACCGACTCTGGGTAACTAGGGTCTGGGCGTTACAACTAGAATCATCACTACTGGATTGTTTGATCAAAATAATTAAATAATGAATGAAATAATGAAAAAAATCACCACTCTTCTCCACTATAAGTACCTCCCCTTGCCACAATGTACCGTCACACCTTACATGATTTAAGCCTTAAAAAATTTCTATCCAATAATATGACAAATACTATCCTTTAGGTGTAGGAGCTCTTGTTCTCAAAAGAAGAACAAAACCAATCCCCTTAAAGAAGTTCTCAAGGAGGTGTATTGATGAGGTAAAATCCTTTTCCTTTTAGATTCTTTTCATATTCTATTTTTTTGTTATATCTTCACCTCCTCTATAAAAATGATCACAATAAATATAATATTATATATACACTATAATGATATCATGTTTTGTAATATCTGAACTCAAACTCCATTCTCACTATCTTTAATGTAAAAAATGACAACATTTTCTAAGAGGTCCCGATTTACAACTTTCATGGATATCATATTTTCATTCTCCAATTTCTCCTTCAAATCATGTAATGAAAATTTTATATGGCAAAGAAGAATATGATATATTTTTTACAACCTTTATTATATTATATATGTAACATATTTACATAATAAAAATCTAAAACACCAAATTCATTCATTATGATCCATACCCACCTTAATAACGTAAATGATATCACTAAATGTCTTATCTAATGATTCATCATCATAACATATAATAAAATTATCTATATTACCATTTCCAATTTTATATGTTCATTAATATCATATATCTTCAATCTGTTTAATTATAACCATTCCACATGAACTTCTATACACATGAACAAGTATACTGATCGTGAAAAACTAAGAAAAAAATGATCCTGATCATTAAATTGTATCTTATAACTCATTAAAAGACCATAAATTATTTTAATAAAATTATAAAAAAAATAAAATATAGGTGGATAAGGTTATTAATTATTTAATAAATGGATTTAATTTTATTATTAATGATGTCAAAGTCATGTCCAAAACAAATCCAGAACTAAGGTAAGGTTTTTCTTCCCAAACATCCATTTTAATTTTGGTTAATATTTCTACCTATAAACAACAAATAAATTATTAATTATTTTTATATACTTATTAAATAATATATTTATACATTATTAAATCATATATTAAAATCATTCCAAATTTAGTTTATAGGAAATAATTTCTTTTTTAATTAACTCTTTTAAATTATTCACGATGCTCAAGCCAGATTAAATAGAACATCTCGATTTCTTACCCATTTTCAAGTACCATCCATACTCTATATTAATAAAAATTTATTTTTATTAAATAAATAATTTTTTCATGTAAATATTTTTATTTTCATTACTGGTTTTATTGAAATAGTTTTGAAAAAATAAAATTTTCCAAAGAACTCTTCTTTAAAAATTAAAAGATGTATTTCACTCAAGAATTCCTCAATGATTTTATTAGAGAGTTTTAATCTATTGAAAAACATTGATCTAATTTTTTGGTTTATTGTGATTAATATGTTATTGTTTTCATATAACATATTATTTTAAATTGTTTGTGAATTGTTTTACTCAAGATATATTATCTTTATACCCTTCACCATGTTACAATTATTGGCTATTCATTAAGATTACATATTAACAAAATTTATATACATTTATTATGGTCATGTTTTTTATGTTTATAACCATTCCTATGAGGAATGAATTGGAATCATAATGTGATGGGTGAGGCCTTTTATATCCCCACGGTGCATTGGTCAGTCTCATGAGACTAAACAAGAATGGGGATTTGGATGAGGGATTACACTTTTACATATAGACATCTTAGTCGAGGGCTAGAAGATATACTTCAGATGTTCATCATTTTGAATTTCGTCATTATGATATTAGAAATTGAAAAACCATGTGATATTTTACTGTTATAATATCCATGACTAAGGTTTATTCCCTTATGATTAGTTATATGGATTTATTTACTAGGATTTCATTCCTACCACATTATTGTTAAGATTATTTTTAATGGAATGGGTATTTTTATTATTCACCATGACTAATTCTTATGTTTGTGGTAACTTCTATACTATTTACATACCCATACATAGAATATGTGATCACCCTTATAGTATTTTTATTTTCACTAGAATGAAAGGATTTGTACTATGAATGACATGTAGGGATAATCTAAGAGTTTATGTGTGATTTAAAAGAACATGATATGTTGTATTACAATTCATGTTGTAATATAACAATTAGTTATGTATATTATTTTAAAAATATATTAAACAATGTGTCCCTTCAAGATGTGACTCCGTCTAATCTTACAAATGTAATAAAATAAGTAACTTGCTCTGGGAAACTAGGCTTAGGGTCCTTACAATACACCCCTTTTAAATATGGATATCAGGTCCTTGACCACCATGCAAAACAAGTTTCCCTGAAGACACACGATCCCCTACCTAGGGACCACATACACAACTCCCTCACATAAAGTAACAAAATTGAAAAACATACAATAAAAAAACCCTATATTAACATGGATATCGGATCCTAAACATCCATGATCCACCATTATCTTGTAAACACGTAGTCCCCTACATGGGGACCACCCACATTCATGAATGGATCATTATAGTAATGAATGTACCCAAATTCAAAAACATGTTCTTTTAGTGTTTTCTTCCTCAATAACAGAAAACATTGGATGATTCCTAAGAGTTCACACATCCATATAAGTACTATAAGAGAAACATGGTTAACTATGGAGTTCTAATCCGGTAGGACACAAAAATAATTGTGTAACTTATTTACATGAGTCATATCATTTAACCTTTTATCCCTTTAACATTATAGTGTGTTACATTCTCCTCCTCCAATATAAAGCATAAAGTACATGTTTTGGACCTTATATCTCAAACTAGGAAGTTCCACAAGACATAAGGATCAAATCAACCTCTAATAAAAATGTACTAATTGGTACCCAATATTATCATTGACACCTCACCATAAGATGTCCTTCGGATACTAGCCACCCTAACACAACCAGTTTCACCACAAACACTTGGTCCCCTACATGGCCCCCACTGATGTCCAAGAACAAATACACAGACTAATGAATATTCAAAAAGGAATCCACATATTATTTTAGTTTAAATTGTTCTCACACACACACACCATGAGAAGCATCCATAAATATCACCCATCAAGGTCACTACTCCCTGCCAAAATTTCATAACTATGTATTTCTAATTAGAGATGATCCTTGAAAGAAAGGAGCTTCTTATTTCCATGATTCATATTATTTATCCTTTTAAACATTTACCTTTCATGAATGTTACACATATAACTCGATCAGAGTCCCATTATTATCTCCACATAAATAATGCATCACACATAATGATAAATAAATGTGTGTAAAGTCCTATTTGATTAATTAAAAACCTAATTAATGAAACAATCATACACCCAACGACCTTACAACCAACAATTTGAAATGAAAATCATGTCACTCTAGGAGTGGTAATTAAATTTAGATAACATGAAATGGAAATTATATATATATTTATAATAAAAAATATCTCTTTGGAAATGAATAAAAACCCACGCCATAATTTAATTATGTAAATAAAATACTCATTCTATTCTAATTTGATATAAACAATTTCTAAATTGGTTTTTTTGTGAGAAGATAAATCCAAATAATCATAGTATCATCCATATTTAATTTTAGTAAATGAAATAAATAAAAATATTTATAATTCATCAAGTTGAATCCACTTAGGGGGAAACACCCTTTTAAAACTACCCATATCCAATTTATAAATATATGAATAAAATCCATCAAAATAAAATTTTAAAATTGGGAAAATAATCTAAAAACCAAATAAAAAGATTATAACTCAGGGAAAGTGTAAATAATGTAAAGGTAATGATCAACTCCTATGAGTAATAATTTTAAGGAATTATCAATGGAGAAAAAACATAAGGTACCAAACGATATGGAAAACCTAGAACTAAAGTCCATAATTAGGTATACATTCAATTAGTGGATAAAAACTAGTAAAATTTCACTGAAGAGTGGAAAAATATACATCACTATCTTATCTTGTGGAAAGAGAGAACATCTCGATCTAGGATATCCTACCCAATCACCCAAGGATCCCATGATGTTTTTATATTAGAAACAACAAAAAAATTATATTATATATAAAATCAACAGACTACAAGGATCATACCTAAAAAACTAATCCATGTTCTTTATGAAGAACCCTTGTAAAATGGTAATGTAAGTATACCAAAGTCTTAAATATTTATATAGATAATTCCAATTATGTCTTTTAATTAAAATTGTAATACATTTTAAAGGTAATTTGAAAATTAAATTTGAACATCAACATTAAATTCTCATATATTTCATTTATAAATATACTCATTTATTGAAACAAAAACACGTGTCACTGGTTGAAAAAATTCACATATTTTCATTGAAATTTTTACCTATATATATATAACCATGCATATTTTAATAAACACCATGTACATAAAATAAAAACGAAAAACACCAATTTTTTTTAATTAAGGATATTTATTGAAATATTCTTGTATTATTTGGTATTCTAATATTTTAATGAAATTTAATGTACAATATAAAGGTCCAATGGATTACTATATTAAAAACAAAAATTCCTTTTAAAATCATGAAAATATTTTACTATATCGATTCAGGCATTTTATAAAAAATCCACTGTTTATATTAATATAGTATAATTTTACCATGATTGTAACTTTGAGAAATAATATTCAGTGAAATGAAAAATATTTTTAACATTATTTTACATATTTTTTACATTAAAATATGTTATATATCAATTTTAACACATAAAAGAGATTAATGATCAAGGAATGAAATGTTCTAGATTATAATGTCCAAATACATAGGAAACCCATCCTTAAATCAAGAACTCATCCACTATGGTGAATATTACAAGAAGGGGCCCCATGATTAGTTTTAAAAACCCTAATTAACATATAGAATCTAATAAAATGTCTAATTTTGTTATTATAAAAGAGGTGTGTGGCGGTAGAGAAGAAGAGGAAATTTGGGGGGAAATAGGATTTATAAGGTTATAACTAAAAGATAGGAACATGAATCTATATGATACCACGTCAATTCTAGGAGATAGAAGGAATTGATGGGAGATATGAAGGCCTTTATTCTCTCAGTCACTGGTCATGTGATAAAATGTGTGGGTAGGAGAGGGGATCAACCATGGTAAACTAGGGGGAATCTTCAATAAATTTTATTTTTTAACATATTTTGACACTTCACATGGATTAACGTCACATTTGGAAAACATTCATGCTAAATGTGCACAATCTACATGAGGGACAAGATCACCATACATGGGTAGGATATATAGTTGGAAAAACTATTCACAAAAAATGAATTTTTCCTCTGATAAATCACTCATGAATATTTATGGTTACCGAATTGTTTCTACTAACCCAATTCCAATAGTCCGCCTGTAATGACATGAATATTTTTAATATTCTTATAACTTTTCGGCCTAGAATTCAAGACTATGATTAAATTTAAATAATAAAATATAATTATATATAATTATTGAGTAAGGGTTTTATCGGATATCATGTGTTTGGAAAAGCTTTCAATGATCTATTAAGAAGTTTGAAAATATTGTCAAATTCAACATTCAATTGATTGAGATGGGATTAGATGAAAATAACATGATTTTTTCTACAATTCAGGGGAACAATTTTTATATATCAATAAGGTTTGATTTATTATATTTTTGTTGAATTATATAATCTAAATTATATATTTGTCTTATATAATGATTATATAGATAATGAAAATCCACAACATTGATTAGTAAAGAAATTTTTAAAAATTGTAAGTTCCTTTATTGATATTCAATGTGAGGAGTTATATCCAAGGGTTGGTAGTGATAAAATTTTGTTTAACAATCATTGTAATGTAAACTTTTTATATAAAATATGATGATTTATGTGAATAAATGTTGATAGAATTGGATAACGTTCCTTACAAAAATTAAAGGGAGGTTGAATTTTTGTTATGTAGTAATTTAATGTGGGGAAACTTGGTAATATCATGAGAGAAGAAGGATAATTTAATGGATTTATGATTCAGGAACTAATAATATAACTAAAATGGAAATGAAGAACCAAAATATTTGGTTATGATATTTCATGAAATTTTATTTTCCTTTTACTAACTAATTATTATGGCTTCTTCCTATATATGTAGATAAGGTACTACCACATTAAAGAGTTATGTTGGAATTTTTGATAGGAGGAAGAATCATATACGTAGTGGGATCACAAGAATGACCAATAATTGATCATGATCATGAAACAACATTATGAGTTTCATTAAACATATGGATAATGGAATAAAGAATAGTAAATTATATATATATATATTCCTTGGATAAATGGGTATTTATAATAATTTTATATATTATACATCCTTAAATTATTTTTCAAATGATTCTTTGATTTTATCATAATTTCATGCCATAAAAAGGATTATTGTTTTATTTTTTATCTATGATGAATAAATGATGGATGAGTCCTGTAATTACATGTTTAAAATATTAGTGTACATAAAATTGGATGATTTATATGGGGAATGATTTTTTAAAGATAACACTGAGAGTACTAATTTTATGAATCATGAATTTTTTTAGGATAATTGATTTATATAGATAAAATTCCCCACACATTTTTAGGCTTGGGTTTCAAAATGATTATTTTATTTAATTATTTAATATTATTCATTATAAGGGTGATTGTTGGTTATTTTATATTGTACGTTCTTGAGACAGTTCAATGTCACTTATTCATAGTATTTACCATATCCTATATAATTATATATACTTGGACATTTAATCCAACTATAAATTTTATGGATATCTTCTAGAAGATCTATATGAATGAAATCAACTTAAAAATATTGAAGAATTTTTATTTTTATCAATTTATAACTCTATAACCTTCCTAGACATTTAATATTTCTTTAAATCCCATATCAAGCGTGGTTGATAATGGTAGAGAAGTGAAATTATAAATTCATTGTATCCATCCAACACAACTATAAGTATATTTGTATTATTTTTTAGGGAATATATTTGAGGGAATATATTGTTCCATGATATAAATAGGATTTTATTATAAATGGGAGTCTATAAGTTATTATCATTGGGTGTAGAGATAAGGGTTCATAAATTTTCGATTATTGTTCTTTGTTGACAACCCTCCTTAAAATAATTGAAATGAAAAAAACATCATTATTTAATATACTGAGAAATCATTCATAAAATAGGAAGATAGAATAACTAAAATATAATTAACTATTAAATAAATGGTATATATATTATTTATTTTTCATCGTTATTGAGGCTATCAATGAGTTGCAGAGTTTTTATGATATCATTTTTAGAGAATCCATTTCAGAGATCAAGATTATTTGTCATTCATAATAAATTAATGTTTAATCTTTTACCCTATAATTTCTAACATAAATTATATAGAATCCCTCATCTATATTTTAATTTGACACATTTAACAAAAATACTCATGAAATATTTTTATATTTTTTCTCTATAAGGATCACAGTTGAGATTCTTTTCACGAAAAAGGATATAATGAATTTATTCATTATAAGAGCATAATTATAATCATATGTACCTTTAGTGATGAGTGTAAATTTTCATGTGAGATATATCAGACAATTTTTTGCACACTAACAATGTAGTTGAAGATATAAATTTAAGTCAAGAAGAGTTTCATCATTTCAAAAATAAAGACAAATGTGAATGGGTAATCAATTTTTTTTAAAAAAGGAGATGAAAATTGTTATATTGTGAATATATAATGTTTATTTCCTGTTGATAATCTTTTCTTATTATTAAAATTAATCATTAGAAGGATGAATATTTTTTAGAATATTTTAACGTTTTATGAATGGGGTCAAAAGTGTTTAAATGTTGGGTGATTTGATAGTCAAATTCATTTAATGATTTTGATTAATATTTTTTATTTTCATTTATGTTTCAAGGATAATTAGTCAATTTTTTTATATTTGAGTTAGAAATATTTAATATTAAATTTTTGACATGTTTTCTGTAAAGACCCATAAATTTCAAGGAAAATGTTTTTTTATTTTTCTTTGGGATTTTATGAATACGCAGTTTCTTGATGGCACCTAATTCCGAGTCCTGGTGTTCCAGGAATAAATTTCCAAAGTTTAGATCGGGTATGTTCAGTGAACTAACGGGCGGGTTTTCCTAAATTTTGTACCCATGCACGGAATCAAAATCGGAGGGCACCGATGAAACTGCTGCGTCGGTTTTTTCTTAGGAACACCTTTTCCAAAGGTGCATTTTCTCGGAAGGAGTTGTTAAAATTGGGAAGTAAAAAAATATAGTTGTTAAACAGTTATATTTTTTTATTACACTACTGATGGTTAAGTGTTGTGGAAGAGGTTGATGTGAGGAAGTTCGGGTGGGGCCCACACGATCCCCCACCTCCTTCAATTTCCTCAAAACACCTTTGAACCCCCCTCTAGCAATTAATTTTTAACTACTCCACATAAAAATACAATCCAATAAAACGCCTCATTAATTAGACAACGCATGATAATTAATTCAGTGAATTAAATTTGAATTTTGAAAAAGGTTGGCATGAGTAATAAAATAAGGAAAGCCTTATTTTATTATTGTTGAATCGTTGTGTGGAGGTTTTTGGAAAGGAGGGCTCTAGTCTTGAAGAATGTCTTCTTCCTCGTTGAAGAACGCGGAGAACCCCAGAGCACCAGGGGGAGACGACGTGTTGATCTTTCCCTTCTCTACAACCGGTGTGGGATGACATCCTCTTCTTGGACGCTCTCCAATGCCGTCTTCGAACCACCCTCGCGATGCCGTTTTTCCGCGACGTTCCTTGTATGACAACATCTTGAGGTAGGGGTTTATGTTCAAATTTAATGGATTACATTTGTGCTTGCTTTGTCGAAGTTGTTTTATTTTGGTCCGCCTGTTATCATTTTAACAGGAGGAGGTCAGACCGCATGAACATAGCTGATCCTCATCCGCCTTTGTTTATGTTCACCATTGCGGTTTGGGACAGAGGCGGTGGGGTGCAACGACACAGTGCGGGAACGAAGAATATCACCGCGCCGTTGAGGCCGAAAGAGGGCGCGGCCGGAGCGGGGCCGTGGCAGAGGAGCGTGGCACCGTCGTACCGCGCCGTATAACCATGGAGGGCCGCCGCCGGGTCGGGCCATGGAATAGGGGATCAGCGTCATCGCGCCGTGCTGGTCGGATAAAGGCTGTGGCCTTAGGCCTCGGCGGTGCAGGGAATGGTGGTCGGAATCCCCGGCCCCCGGTGCTTCGGAGGGGTGAGACTGCGGGGTCCCGCGGCGGCGGCACCGGTTGGCCAACCGGGCTGGCCGTTCAGAGGAGGCTGGGGGCCATAACCCCCGGCGGCTGGCAGGCGCCCCCCCCCATACGGGGGGGGGGGGGGGGGGCGTTTCTTCAATGAAGTGGTGCAGTGCGTCCACCCTTTCCACGTCCACTCGGTCGGCACCGAGCCACCCTGCTCGGCCCGCGCCGAGCCGCCCTGGCTAGACCGGCCGCACCGCGCCGTGCCGCCCATGCCGGGCCGAGCCGCACCCTAACAGGTTGGAACAGGACACGGGTCTGGTCGCCCCAGTTAGGGCCAACCCAGGGGGTTCTGGGCCGGGTCGGTCCGGGCCCAAACCCCCCTAAAATCGGACAGGTTCGTTCAAATTCACATAACATGGGCTACAGACCTCCGATTAATGCACTATCATTTGTGATGCGATCCTCGGATCGAGACGGTCTTTTCGGTCTATTACACTCACGGTATTGGAGAACTTTGTGTATGTCCTTGGTTGGTTCGAACACAAAACCAACCGGGCCCTTAGAGCGGAAACACCTATAACAAGATCTTCGTACGTTCGATTGACGTGATGTCGGCTTTGATGGATTCCTCATAGTGATATAGACCTTTTTGATTACTCCGCTCGAGGTTTGGATGCAATTGGAATATGGTCGAGTTGGTTTTGACTTAAAAACCAACCGGACCCCTGGAACGAAAAAGCCAATAAATCTCAGACCAGGCATCCGATTAACGCGTTGTATGTCACGTTGAGTTCCTTTTGTCGAGAAAGAACATTAGGGTACATCAACTCTAGATTATGTGTTAGTTGATGTATTTACCCCCTTGTCTCATGGAGCGGACCCTCCCGGAATTGAGCATGCTGTGTGCGGGAACCCTAGAGCTGGTTGCGGCTGCGACGATGATGACGACTGTACTGAAATCATCTGTGGGTTTGGCAGTGACGATGACCATACTAGAATCCTCCATGGGATCCACGGCTATGACTACTGTTCTTGTATCCTTTGTGGGTCTGACAGTACGTGACTATAATTATTGTATCCTACGTGGGTCCGATAGTATTTGACTATGTACCTGTATCCTACGTGGGTCTGACAGAGTAGCTAGTCTTTTATCCTTTGTGGGTTTGACAGCTTAGCTGGTCATGTATCTTACGTGGGTCTGATAGCTTAGTTGAATCAGTGGCTAAATATGATCATCTCTATCATCTTACGAAGAATTATACCTATGTAAGACGAGTCTTGACATTCAATCATTATCTTTGATATGATTGACTTGCTATCCTAAGTGGATTGGGTTGTGTTATCCTGTGTGGATTGGTTGTGTTATCCTGTGTGGACTAGATCGAACTTGGGCTCGGATGTTGGAGCCGAACTGGAATTGATGACTTAGGTATATGTAGGGGCATATACCTAAGTAGTGTTTGTTGTTACTTCATGATTGTATCTTCCCTTTGTGGATTATCCTTTGTGGATTCTGGGAGACCATCGGGGGTCTCGGGGTCCCTACTGAGTAGCGTATACTCACCCCTGCACGGGCTATGCTCGCACTACGTTGTGTTGGATGCAGATGACGGATAGTGCTGATCGTGGTTGAGGCTTGTGGAACAAGACGGTACCTAGAGGTGGACCACTGGGTGGGACGTACAAAGAGAGGATGCCTGGACCCAAGGAGCTGAGAAGGCTATCTGTACCCACCCATCAGGTGGGATTTCCAGTGGATGGCTCGGCATTGCTGTACTTACATTTCAGTTGTACATTACTTCAATTGGGTTTGTATTCTGACCCATTTACTTTCCAGCACTTACAGTTGTACCCAATTTACTTAGTGTTTACTTCATCTTTCTAACTCTATGGTGTTTATTTACTTTATAAAGGCAATGACATCCCTTTTTATCAGGATTTACGCCTTTTGTTCTAGTCGCCAGCCCCTATCCTTGGAGAGGCAGGCTTGGGGTAGTCACGGCGCAGGCCCCGAGGACGGGTCGTGACAAATTGGTGTCAGTGGAGTTTGGTTCTACCTCAGAACTCAGGACTCTGATCTTTCTTCTGTGTAAAGCAATAATGTTAAGAGTATTGAGTGTGGTTACCAGTCTAGGGAGTCCAGTGTTGGTGCGCGACTGACGTATCCATACACCAGGACCCTGACTACCGATTTCTGACTCAGTGCACGAAAAAATTGATTGCATGTGTGTTTAAAAAGTTTTCGTTGTGATTATTTTGTCTCAGATAAACAGGTATACTGTATTGACAGTGGCACACCTGTTTCTTTTCATGATGGCCCCACGATGGCAGCCATCTAGGGTTCAGAGCTTTGTACGAGATGACAGCCCACCGAGCGACGAGGCCTCGGTGAAGGGCTCTTTTTCAGCGGAGGCACCAGCGGTACCTCTACCCGCCGAGCCACCAATGCCACCAGCCCCAGCCGCTGAGAGTGCACATTACCTTAGTGTACTGCACAAGTTTCATCATCAGAGACCGCCCAGGTTCCGCTGGGAGACGGACACTCAGGCAGCCGAGGATTGGCTACAGTCTGTTGTATGAGTTTTCAGGTAAGTAGGGACCCCAACTGACCTCATGGTGATCCTTGTAGTGAGTCTCCTGCACGCGGTAGCAGGCAGATGGTGGAGCCTGATGCTCCATGTGCATGACGAGGAATCTCTCCTCTAGAAGGTCTTTGAGAGCCTCCTTCACTCAGAGTTCGTCCCAGCCACCCTATGTGCGGTACGCATTCAGGGGCTACTATAGCTTCGGCATGGCGGAATGACTGTAGCCCAGTAGTCGGTGAGACTTACCGATATCTGATGTTATTCCATCGACACGGTACGAGACCCATACTTTCGGGTCCGGACCTTCGAGCAGGGACAGAGGCATGAGATCAGGGCATTGATGATCTCCATCAGCATTCGGACGCATGCAGTAGTACTGGAGAGATCCCTTCTCGTAGAGAGCATTCTTGTTGAGCCTACACCGACAATGAGTCCTACCGCAAGGCAGTACGTAGCAGAGTCTTCTGCAACTGGTAGTTGAAGGATGTCACAGGGGTCTAGGAATACTAGACCATTAGGAAGACGGCCTCAGGACACTGGATCAGAGGTGCGGGGCACACAGTGCAGAGCTAGACTTCCGAGGAGCAGATAGTGCTACGCATGCAGCGGGCCGATCCACATGGCCCGTGACTGCCCGACCCGCCGTGAAGTGGAGCAACAGACGGTTGAGGGACCACCCAGGCAGAGGAAGAGGGTTGACTGTGGTGGTCCACAGGGAGTTGTTGGACGAGATAGAGGAGTTGGCCGAGCAGCAGGTGGTGGGCGATGCTTTGAGGCTTTACCACCACCACCACCAAGAGGTCCACCCCGACCACAGAGAGATGGCGGGCAGATGTAGGCTCAGCATCAGGCAGCAGAGGCCTATGACCACGGCGCACAAGAGATGATTTGAGGTACTATCTATTTCTACTCCACCCTTGCTGCAGTTCTTATAGACACAGGACCGAGTCATTATTTCATTGTCGCTGCCCTTGTTCGCAGCTCGAAGATTCTGACAGAGCCGTTGGCTTGATCCTTATGGCTAGAGACTCTTACAGAAGAAGAATTGATGATTACGCACTGCTGAGGGATGTGTGATCTTTCTCTAGGAGGTGAGAGCTTTGGCTGGGATCTTCTTGTATCTACATCAAGGCCTTACGACGTCATCTTGATCATGGATTGTTAATCCACAGTCCATGCTCATATCGACTGTATTAGGCGCAAGGTGCTGTATGATCGCACAGATGGGAGCAGGTTCACCTTCAACGGTGAGAAGGGAGCCATTGCAGCATAGGATGGACTCACGCAGAGGAGAGGATAGCTGTTCACTCATCAGGTGGCTAGCCTCATCCTAGGAGCAGTTGACGTGTGGTGTTTATGTTTTCATGTAGTGGTGGATTAGTATGAAGACGTTTTTCCTGACGATGTTCCAATACTGCCTCCTCTCAAAGAGGTATAATGATTTATTGACATGTACCTTGGGACAGCCCTGATATCCACTCCAGCATATTGGATGGCTCCTGCTGAGCTTCAAGAGCTACAGGTACAACTAGAAGACTTGCAGGGCAAGGGATTCATCTGACCCAGTGTTTCACCCTGAGCTTCCCCGATTTTGTTCGCCAAGAAGGCGGATGGGAGCTTGCGACTGTGTGTCGATTATCATCGCCGGAACTAGGTGACCGTGAGGAACATGTATCCGCTACTAAGGATTAACGACCTCTTCGATCAGCTCAAGGGAGCACAGTTGTTCTCAAAGATAGACCTCGGGTCAGGCTATCATCAGATCAGAGTTTGGGACGAGGATGTGAAGAAGACGGACATCAGATGTTGGTATATCCACTATGAGTTCTTGGTTATGCCTTTCGGAGTAACCAATGATCTAGTAGTGTTTATGAGTCTCATGAAGAGGATATTTCAGCCTTACCTTGAACGATTTTACGCGGTCTTCATTGAAGACATTTTGATATACTCGACTACTGAGGAGGAGCACGCCTTCTACCTGTGGGTTGTACTGGACACACTCTGAGAGCATCAGCATTATGGTAAGCTCTTGAAGTCTCAGTCCTGGATACGTGAGGTCCACTTCTTGTGACACGTCATCTTTGAGGCGGGTGTTTCGGTGGATCCTGTAAAGATCAAGGCAGTGCTAGCTTGGGAGCCACCCAGGAGCGTGACAGAGGTGCGGAGTTTCATAGGTTTGGCTGGATACTACCGGAGGTTCGTGTCAGATTTCTTCGGAGTTTCAGAACTACATTAAGCTTTGACGAAGAAGGTGAACACTTCATGTGGTCAGATAAATGTCTGTAGAGTTTCCAAGAGCTGATATAGAGATTGACCATCACACCTATCTTGAGGCTACCGAAGGAGGGAGTATGGAATGTAGTCTACTGCGATGCATCAGGGACCAGACGCGGATGTGTCTTGATGCAGGAGTGGGCAGTGATCTCCTATGGATCACAACAGTTGAGGCAGCATGAGCAGAACTATGCTACCCATGACCTTGAGTTAGCAGCGATGTTCTTTGCTCTGAATATGTTGTGACACTATCTGATGGGTGAGCTCTTTACAGTCTACTAGGATCACCAGAGTCTCAGGTACATCTTCTCATAGAAGAACCTGATGCTGAGACAAAGACGATGGCTCTAGTTCCTCAAGTAATATGACTTTGAGATATTTAATACTCATGGAAAGGGGAACGTAGTAGCTGATGCTCTCAGCAAGAGGACGGGTATTCAGTTACTTCGGGAGGCGACAGAGTAGCTAGCCGCTTTGCAGATATCCTTCGTGGATAGCGATGGACCAGCCTTTCTTCAGTCACTCACAGTCACTCCTCCTCTACTGCAGCGGGTCAAAGAGGTACAGCGTCGGTACACTGACTGTGAGAGGCGATGTGCACAGATTTCCACAGGACAGGCACCTGATGGTTTTTCTATGGGAGGAGATCACGTCGTCCTTTTTAGAGGACGTACCATGGTACCATCTGCTTTACAGGAGGAGGTGCTGAGAGAGTTTCATACTTCCCCTTTAGCGGTAAATCCTGGAGTGGCGAAGATGTACCAGGATCTCAGAAGATAGCACTAGTGGAAGGGTATAAATAAGGATGTATTAGAGTTCGTTTCTCGATGACTCACCTGCCTGAAGGTGAAGGTGAATCACTATGTAACAGCAGGCTTGGTACAGACCTTGGAGGTCCCGGATTGGAAGTGGGACGATATGTCTATGGATTTTTTGACTGGACTCCCACGTACATCTAGAGGTCACGACACCATTTGGGTGATTGTCGACCGAGTCACCAATTCGGCCCACTTTATACCCATCAGAGAGCAGGGCTCAGTGGAGAGCTTGGGATGCCTCTACGTTCAGGAGATTGTATGTCTTCATGGTGTGCCATCATCTATCGTCTCTGATCGGGATGCTTGCTTTACTTCCCGGCTTTGGAAGGGGTTGCAGGAGGCATTCGGGATGCAGCTACGTCTGATCACCACCTTTCAACCTCAGATGGATGGTCAGAAGGAGAGGACCATTTAGACTCTCGAGGACATGCTCCGTGCATGTGTCCTCGACTTTGGTCACAGCTGGGAGGATCACCTACCATTGGTGGAGTTTGCGTACAACAACAGTTACCACTCCACCATCGGGATGGAACCATACATGGCATTGTACGGCCAAACTTGCAGATCTCCTATGTGCTGGATAGACCATGGGGAGTCAACACTTGTGAGACCAGAGATGGTCTAGGACATGGCAGAGAAGGTCCAGGTCAACCAGGAGTGGATGAGGTTAGCTCAGAGCCGACAGAAGTCTTATGCTGACAGGAGGAGGAGACCACCAGAGTTTGAGGATGGTGACCACGTGTTCTTGCGGGTCTCACCTCGATGTGGATTATGGAGATTTGGCCGGGGTGGCAAGTTATCTCTGCGATTCATTTGAACATTCGTGGTTCTTAGTAGGATAGGCGATGTGTCTTATCACCTGGCTCTACCACCTCAGTTGAACTGGGTGCACGACGTTTTCCACTTATCTCAGCTGAGGAGATACGTGCACGACCTGACGCATATCATTGACCATGGGGATATGGACATCGATGATGGGGAGACATTTGAGGAGGCCCCAATAGAGATAGAGGATCGACAGGAGCGGGTCCTATGTGGGCGGTTGATTCCTCTAGTGCATATCAGATGGCAGCACGGGAACCTCCTGGAGAGCACCTGAGAGCGGGAGGCTAAGATTCGTGCTTAGTACCCTCATTTGTTCCCCTAGTTTGTGTTGTATCTTTACGGGGACGTAAATCCATGGGGTGGGAGTAATTTAATGACCCGTAAATTTCAATAATTTTTTTTTCTTATTTTTCGTTGGGATCTTACGAATACGCAGTTTCTGACGGCACCTCATTCTGAGGCCCTGTGTGCCCGGAATCAATTTCCAATATTTAGCTCGGGTAACTTCTGTGCATGAATGAGCGGGTTTTCATATCTTTTTACCCAGTGCTCGGAATCGAAATCCGAGGGCACCGCTGAAACCGCAGTGTCGGTTTTTCCTTAGGAAGACCTTTTCCGAAGGTGCGTTTTCTCGGAAGGAGTTGATAAAATTGTGAATTAAAAAAATATAGTTGTTAAACAGTTATATTATTTTTATTACACTATTGATGGTTAAGTGTTGTGGACAAGGATGAGGTGAGGACATTGGGGTGGGGCCCACACGAGCCCCCACCTCCTTTAATTTCCCCAACACCCCTTTGAACCCCCCTTTAGCAATTAATTTGTAACACCTCCACATTAAAATACATGCCAATAAAACACCTCATAAATTGGACAACGAACGTTAATTAATTCAGTGAATTCAATTTGAATTTTGAAAAAGGTTGTCATGAGTAATAAAATAAGGAAAGCCTTATTTTTATATTGTTTAATTGTTGTGTGGAGATTTTTGGAGAGGGGGGCTCTAGCCTTGAAGAACTTCTTCTTCCTCGTTGAAGAACGCGAAGAACGCCGCAGCACCAAGGAGAGACTATGTGTCGATCTCTCCCTTCACTACAACCAGTGTTGGATGACATCCACTTCTTGGACGCTCGCCAACACCCTCTTCGAACCACCCTTGTGATTTTGTTTTCTGCGATGACCCTTGTATGATAACTTATTGAGGTAAGGGATTATGTTCAAATTTAATGGATTAAATTTGTTTTTTCTTTGTCAAAGTTGTTTTATTTTGTGCGGTCTGTTATCATTTTAATGGGAGGAGGTCGGACCGCACAAACATGGTCGATCCTACTCCCCCATTTTTGATATTCACCATTGTGGTATGGGATAGAGGCGACACGATGGAACGACACTGCGTGGGAATGAAGAATATCACCACGTCGTTGAGGCCGAAAGAGGTCACAGACGGAGCGGGGCTGCGGCGGAGGAGCGCGGCGCTGTTGCGCCGCGCCGGAGAACCCTGGAGGGCCACGACTGGGGCGGGCCATGGCAGAGGGGCGCGAAGCCGTCACGCCATGCCGGTCAGAAAAAGGCCGCGACCATGCAGGGAAAGGCAGCCGGAATCACCGGTCGCTGGTGCTTCAGAGGGGCGAGACCGCGGGGTTCCACAGTGGCGGCACCATCCTGCAAACTGGGATGGCTGTTTGGAGGATGTCGTGGGTCGTATCCCACAGTGGCTCGGAGGTGGGCTGCCCCATGCGGGGGGGGGGGGGGGGGGGGTCTTCAATCAAGGGGGGCAGTGTGCCCCCCCCCCCTTTCGTCATCCACTCAGCCGGTGCCAGGCTGGGCCGCGCCAGCCGAGATGGGATGCACCCTAATGGGCCAGACCCGGAACCGGGTCGGGTCGACCCGGTTCGGGCCGACCCAGGGGATTCTGGGCGGGTCTGTCCGGGCGCAAACCCCCCTAAAATCGGAATGGTTCGTTCAAATGCCTATAACATGGGCTACGAACCTCCGATTGACGAAAAATCATTTACGATACGATCCTTGAATCGAGACGGTATTTTTGTTATATTAAACTCCAGGTTTCAGAGAACTTTTGGTACGGCCGGGTTGGTTCGAATACGAAACCAACCATGCCTTTAGATCGGAAACGCCTATAACATGAGCTCCGGACATCCAATTGACGTGTCGTCGACTTTTTTGGATTCCTCTTAGTGAGACAGACCTTTTTTCTTACTCCGCTCAAGGTTTGGATGCAGTTGGATTATGGTTGGGATTGTTTTAACTTAAAACCCAACTAAGCCCTTAGAACGAAAAGGCCATTAACTCTCAGACCGGGCGTCCGATTGACGCGTCGTCTGTCACGTTGAGTTTCTTTTTCCGAGACGGAACTTTGGGGTACATAAACTCCAGACTATGTGTCAGTTGATGCATCGAACCCCATGAATCATGGAGCAGACCCTCCCGAAATCGAGCATGCTGTGTGCGGGAACCCTAGAGCAGGATGCGACTGCGACGCCGATGGTGACTGTACTGAAATCCTCCGTGGGTTCGGTAGCGACGACGACTATACTGGAATCCTCCGTGGGTTCGACGAAGATGACTACTATTATTGTATCCATTGTTGGTCTGGCAGTACGTGACTACTATTCTTGTATCCTATGTGGGTCTGGTAGTATTTGACTCTGAACTTGAATCCTACGTGGGTCTGGCAGACTAGCTGGTCTTGTATCCTTTGTTGGTATGACAACTTAGCTAGTCTTGTAAACTATTTTGGTCTGACAGATTAGATGAATCAGTGGCTACATCTGATCATCTCTATCATCTTACGAAGAAGTATACCTATGTGAGCTGAGTCTTGACTTTCAATCATTATCTTCGATATGATTGACTTGATATCCTATGTGGATTGGGTTGTGTTATCTTGTGTGGATTGGTTGTGCTATCCTACGTGGACTAGATCAAACATGGGCTCGAATGTTGGAGTCGAACTGGAATTGATGACTTAGGTATATGTATGGGAATATACCTAAGTAGTGTTGGTTGTTACTTCATGATTGTATCTTTCCGTTGTGGATTCTGGGAGACCTTTGGAGGTCTCGGGGTCCCTACTGAGTAGCGTATACTCACCCCGGAACGGGATATGCACACACTACATTGTGTTGGATGCAGATGAAGTACATCGCTGATCGTGGTTGAGGTTTGTGGAGAAAGTCGTTACCTAGAGGTGGAGCACTGGGCGGGACGTACACAGAGCGGATTGGTGGACCCGAGAAGAAGAGGAGGCTATCTGTACCCACCCTTCAGGTGGGATTTCCATTGGATGGCTCAGCATTTCTGCTTTACTTTTCAGTTGCTATACTAACTTTTTAGTTTTACTTTACTTCAGTTGGGTTTGTATTCTGGACCATTTACTTTCCAGCACTTACAGTTGTACCCATTTTACTTAGTGTTTACATCATCTTGCATAATCTATGGTGTTTGTTTACATTATAAAGGCAAAGCCTTCCCTTTTTATAAAGATTTACGCCTTTGGTGCTAGTCTCTAGCCCTTATCCTTGGGGAGGTGGGCTTGGGGTAGTAACGGCACGGGCCCCGAGGACGGGTCCTCACATTTTCAAAAGGAAGAAGGGATTAAATTTAATTTGGAAAATGAAAAATTAATATTTCGAAGAGTAAAAAGATTGGAAAACTCTAGGAAAGCCATCACATGAGAAAGGCTAGACATAAGAAATAATTAAACACAATCATAGACCTATATGGTTGGAAATGAGATATTATAATAATTTTAATTAATTGAGAATTACTTTTTGGATTAATAATTGGAATATTTTACTTCATGAAGGCAATTTTATTATTCTCCATAATTTAATGTATATAGGAAGTATTTTTTCACGAGAATTTTGGTATATATATATATATATCTATATATATGTTAGGTGAAAATATAGATTAAAATATCCAAGTCCTATACATGGATATCAAAACTAATAAATAGTGACCACATAATGGTGCACTGTATAATATTGAACTATGATAAATAGATTATACTGGCCCAATAATTATTTCAATAAAATGAAATTTTAGGAATATTAATAGAAATTATGAAAGAAATTATTTATATTTAATGGAATTAAGTTGTAAATATTAATTTTTCATGGAATATATATATATTATGAAATCATAAATTAGTTTTTTTGGTCAACATGACCATTGGACAATATAAAAATCAAGTTATGTAACCATTTGAAATAATATTACAATTATTATTAAATTTTAATAAGGGTAATGAAAATTGATAGCTGATGCTTAAAGGGGAAAAATCGTCTCATCCTATATAATACTTCTTTTTGAAGCCCATTTTTATGAACAAGGGAGGGTGGATGTCAAACTCTTTATTATATTATTTATTATTATTTTTGAATTAATTTAATCTTTTTGATATTTTTTATTTCATGGAATACTAAAATATTTTTTAATTTATATTAAATAACAATGCATGGATTTCATTATACAAAATACCAATTTAATCATGCACTAAACACAATATAGATTTTAGATTTCTCTATATAGAACACTGATATTAGCTTACATTACATGCAAGAATCACATTCCTCAATGGATTGCATGACATACAAGATCGCGTTTCACCAAACAATAATATTTTATTAAAATATTACTATTTAAATAGATATAAAATATCCGTTAAATTGGTTATTAAAGGATTAAAATACTGATGAATACACATAGTTCAATTCATTGGTAACATTTTAATTTAAATTTAGTATAGAAACCAAATTAATATAAAGTGAATGATTTTATAAAAGACTATTTATAGTTTAAAATTCATATTTATCTTAATACATTAAAATAATTCCTAGTAATTAATGATATTAATTAAATTTATGTTTTATACAATCATTCATATATTTTTTATATTCATATAACAGATTTGATAAAAATATGATAAGAACAAATCAAATATTACACATAAAAACCAATTGTTTTATAAATGCAGTTTTACAACCTTTTAATTGAAAAACTATTTCAAATATTAATTTTTGTAGCTCAATAAATACTATATGTCAAAAAACATCATATTTTAATAAAAAACAAAATAATTAGCTTAGGGAGAATTTTTTGTATTTCATGTGAAGTTTAATTTTGTAATGAAAAATTAAAAATATTGAATTTGAATTCACAACAACATTTCATTATAAATTATTTCTATAGATAAATTATATTATTAATTTGTTTCAATTACTAATTAGATTAAATTTTTATAAATAAATATATTTTAGGTAAATGGAACATATTTTAATTTGTAATTGAATATAAAAACCAAGAAAACTTTTGGATGTTTTTTACTTTAAAAACAAACATTGGTGTCCCATATAATAGATTAAATTTAAATTAGTTTTTGAAAATTAAATGATTTGTATTTATTAAAAGGGTTTAAATATTTTCAATACGAAAAACTTATGTTCCCAAATATGTTCAACATAAGTTTTTACTATGATTATTAGTGAATGTAATTAAAATTAATTACATTGATTAATTAAATGGTTAATCTTATCAATGAACTAAAATATAATATTAAGTTATAAATAACCTCAAAACATGTAAAAAAACATTTTCCAAAAATTATTTAACCAAGTAAAATAAAATTTTTTGTTTTTTTGGACTATTTATTTGGTTAAAACATTGGTACACCTAAGTGCTTTTCCAAAATACCAAGTGATACCATTCCTCACACATTAAAAGGCCACCACCTCCCACTATACATAATCCCCTAAAAACACATCAAATCATCCATGATATTAAGAATACATTTAATCACATTACTAGAATACTTCTTGAAGCCTCCACTTGTATGGAACAAAATCCAAGGAATACCTTTGGTGAAAACCAAAAGGAGTGACCCAAAGAAGAGGTAACATCCTCCCTCAAGCACTTTCAACATATTATCAATCCCCACCCACTCCACTCTCCTTATTACATGAGTAAAAAATTCAAATCCTGAATAAACTTATATTTTTATACTAATGGTTTGACATACACTTATAAACACTTTAATCTAATATATAATTAACATAATATTTATGTATACAAAAAACTACCACATCAAGAAATGATGAATGCTAATCCATCCATTACCTCCTCCCATGGTAATAATTATGATGTAAACAGTATTTATATATGATATATTTGATAATTATTATGTATTCAATGTTATTTATTTCTTTAATAACACATATCATTATACTTATCATTTTGTTTATATATGATTATTTCGTTTGAGGACGTGTGGAATACTACCCATCAATGAAATGTGATCTAGTCACATGCTTCATTGAATGTATTAAAGATGAGGTTGTAAAATTATATGATATATATGAAACATTAATTATACTATAATAATATTATATATACATACATGTAATTAATTTTTTTACATTAAAAATTACAAATAAAAATGAATGTAATAATCTTGTGTACATAGCACCAACCATCTCCATAAATGGTGCCTTCCATTTTATACTTATATTTTATATAGATTATTATAATGCACATATAATGAATATAAATTATATTTATATCATTATTTACATAATTTAACTCATTATATATATATAAGGACATAATAAATAATAAATTAAGACACACATGAAAATCAAAGTGAATATTAGAAAACGTGAAACCTTACCATATTGTTGTTAACATGTAGGTAAAATAAAGTGATAATAATACCATATATGGTATTAAATATAAATATATTTTTATTTAATATAGGTATAATAAACTTATATTTTTTATATAAATTCTATAATTAGTATGAAGATATTGTAGACACAAGTTAAAAGAATTTCACCTTAATTATTATTTTTGCAAGATACATAGATTATTAACTACTCATTTATTTCGTGTGGTGTATATAATTCTAGTGAAATTATTATATGAATATTATACCAACATTTATGGTAATTCAACCTGTCCATTTATTATCATTATTTCATGGGGTTTATGTTTCACAATTTGGAAAATCAATAAAGTAATTTTGTCTTAATTATCTTTCTTTGAGATAGATTACATGTTATGAAAATATATTTTTCTATGAGGTTTTTATAGTAAAATGAATTTTTAAATATAGAATATAATTATTTTCATTATTTTAAATATTTCTTTTTCATTTTCTTGCATGGGGAGTATATTTCAATGATACAAAGTGGAAATATTTTTTTAAAACAATCTCAAGGTTTAACAAGATTATTTAGGATTATTCATACATTGATGAAATATAATCACACATATCACATGAGAGCTCATGAATTTTATTATACTATTAATTTTCAAGATATTGTCATTTATTGATATAATTTCTTTCAAAATTTTGTACATAATATGATTATGAAAGCATTTTTTTGAATATCTGACATTACCTCTATCTTTGGTTGAAAATATATGTTCATTCAAGACTATGTTTTCTAAAATGGTCTTCAAATCATTTTGCTGATTTATTTATAAATTTTCAATTTATTTACATACAAATGCTTTTAAAAATCATTATTTATTTATATTTTTTCAATTTTTTATCAATGTTGTTGTCATTAAAACAATTTCAAAATAATATATATCTGTTTCCAAAGACTTTTCTAAAAATATTTCACAAAACATTCCTATGATTTTATTATATGTATTAAAAGTGTTTTCAAATAAATTGTTTTCAATGATTTTTCAATATATATTTATAAATATTCTTGTTTATTTTCAAATAAATGGGATTTCAAAATGGTTTTTACATAGAAAATGATTTTAATTATTTAAAATATTAATTTATATGAATTCAAATTATTTTCTAATGAAAATGATTTAATATATTTTTCGAGAAAATTTTATATGTTCCAAAGTGACAAGGTTTTTAAAAAAATAGACATTATTTTTTATGTTTTAATGGGAAATTTTTTTTCCATGTTATTTAATGTCTTCTCTATAGGTATAAAATTATTTACAAACAATATTGTTTTCATAATATTTGAATTTTTAATTTTTTTTCAAAGGTGAAAGGTTATTTTTTCAAGAATTTTTTTTCAAAGTTATCAAAAAATTATTTCATTTCAAAGATGACATCTATTGGTGTTACTGAATCCTTTTTGGGGAAATGATTCAATTTTTTCATTCATATTCATTCAATAAATTTTTTATGTTTTTATGTAATGAAATTTTTGAAACCCATTTCTCTTTCATAGATTATGGGATTATGAAAAAAATACCTCTTTGATGGTTTTTATTCTTATAAACCCACTTATTTTCTTAGGTTATCCCATAATGAAATGATTTTGAAAATGGTATCTTTTAATTATTTTTGGATATGATTACATTATTAGGACACCCATATTTCTTCATGGGTTATGAAGTGATTGTTTTTATGATCTTGTGAAAGAATTATGTTTTATTTGATTATGTTATGGGAGTATAATATATTTCCATCCAATTTTATGATATTTTTTCCATTTTCATTCATGTATTTTGAATAGAAAATATTTATGACATGGTCCATTTTTATATTATTTGATAATTAGAGTCTGATCCTTTAATGTATCGCTCACAATCTCATACTATTATCCTCATGTTAATGCTGATATACGTTTCTTTTTTTCAATTACTGAGAATCCTATCTCACCCATTTTTTATGATTCCATAAAAAATATAAGAAGATAATTCTAATATTTTATGTCTCTAAGTAGAATTTTAGTCATGTAGAACCTTTTTAGAGGTAATTTTGATCAATTATGCATCATTGTTTATGTATCCATGTTTCCAAACGAACTATAATAATAAGGTGTTTAGGTGTCTATTAGTGAAATGATTCATGTATTCCACAAAAATGATGTAATGTTTATGTATTTAATGATTATCTTGTTATAATTGAACTTAGTTGAATGGATTAATCATGCTTTGGAAACTATTATGGGAAAACCATAGTTATATCCCTAGCTATAATTATAATGATGCATATTGGGATGTCTTTAAGGATAAGTATATGGAGGAGTTATTGTTCAGGAAAATATCCTCAAATTTTTAGAAAATATATACTAAGAGGTTTTATTGCAATATATCTATGTATGGATACTACAAGTTGATGTGGTTCTAGCACAAATGTACCTAGATGTAACAACACTGACAAGGTGTGTGGTGATAGAGTCAGCGCAACCTAGAACACAAAAATGGTCCTTTCTTCACATTTGGTTTAACACTCCAGAAGGATATGGTTTGGGAATTCTCAAACTCTTCACAAACCATCATGAAGAATTTAAATATATGTTTTATATATAAAACATTTGATAAACTTTAAATGTCAACATTTAATGAATGAGTAATGATTTAGACATACTATAAGTAATTATCTTTTATTATTATGTTGTTTTCCATGATGATATGAGATGTCAAATTGGTTTATCACTATATTGGATGATTTTGTGATCATTCCTAATTAGTTTTCAAGAAACATGATTAAAAACTTGTACCTTAACTATCACCAAGGGATATAAAGAAGGTGTTAACTGAAAGTTTGGGTAATAGAGACTGTGGATAAAAGATGATTCAGTTCTCTATGTTCCAATAATATAAAAATAATCAATCCAGTCAATGTCTTTGATGAACATAATGATGTTATTATTGTGGAAAGGGACACAAAAATTGTTATTGTAAAAGAAAAAATAAGGATTTGGTTAATGAAATGGATGGGAATATTTTCATACCATTTAAATCATCAAAGGTCAGATGCGTTAAGAGTGGAATGAATGGTTATTATACAAATTGATATCTTAAGTTGAAATCTCGTAAAGAGAATCAACTACATGGTATGTGTAATGGTTATATGGATGTTGATGAATATACTATAGAAGAAATGTGAATGGAAAGAGGTATTATGGAATAGGATTTGGTATATTTATTACATATTACAGATGAAGTGGAATAATATATGTTTTTTTGAACTTGGATTTGATAATTATGTTATATGAATGGTGAAATATTCTGGATTTTCTAGTTTTTGATTTTCACTAATGATTTTAATGATTATATTGAATATTTCTGTGGGCTAGAAAAGTAATTGGATTATAGTGTTATGTTTTGACTAAAGGAAGGTATCTGTTAATGTGTTCCAGATATATAGAAAAATATCTTCATCTTAGAGAATGAAATGATTTTTATAGATGAAGAAAATTTGATAATATTAGTGAAAATATATCTAATTAATGATTCGCTAAAAAGTATGTATTTTTCATCATGGATTTTTATTTAGACATCTTTTATTTATGGAATATATCAAGTACTATTTTCAATTAGAACATTTCCATGTTAATCAAAACTATTTATTGTAATTTAGGTTAACACCATGTTTCAAGAGGATTTACGATGAGGGTAGTCACATATTTTGAAAGTGAAAACCAAGAGATACCTTGTGATATATAGGGGGTCAAAGTTAAGATGATTTTGTGAAATTATTTATAATGTTTCTATTTTCATATTTTATGATGGTATATGTTTAAAAATTAATTTAATGTGTATTTTATACTTATGAGTATGTATTTATGTATTGAGGATGTATTGATATCCTTATTTAAAATTTTATTTAGTGATGAACTTTATTTAAAGGATTTATATCTTATGTATTTTGAATATTTTATTAGTGTGGTTTTGGAAGGAAAATCGTATATGGTCATGGAAACCAATCATATCTAGAAATTCTATGGGTCCTGAACATATGACTGATGGATGATATGGTTTTCACGCATACCATTGAACTACGTGATCTCTTTGTTAATTAGTAATTATTTTTAATGTAACAATATCAACAATGAACTAGTAGTATTAATTTTTAAGTTTAGAGATTAATGTGTTAACCACATTGATTTTGATGAATATTTATAGACAAATAGTTCAACATTCAATTATTTTATTGGAATTAATATCTGTTGAAATGTATTTTAGTTGTTCAGGCATCAAAGTTAATTTATAGACATCCACAACTTGAAGTAATGGATGAAATTTAAATTGATCAAAATGCATCCACAGAATGATATTTTATTTATAGAAATACATGAAGTAGTTATACATCCTTATATTCATTGTGAACAAAATAATTACTCAACATTAAAAAATGATCATAAAAAATTGTTGTCCTAATACCTTTTCATTGTTGAACTGATGGAATTTTAAATCATCATTGATTTTTTTCTTTCAGGCCATCAAAATTTCATTCATAAATAAATTTTTTGTGATTTATAAAATCAATCCCTCCCTGTTAATATTTATGTTTTCCCTCTGTATCTATGATGTCACATTACATCTATGTTCTCTTATGTGGAAAGCTAGTTATGAGTAACCTTGGGTAACCTTTATGGTTCAATATTTCAGTTTTTAAAGGAATTTTGAGTTTTAATATTTACAATGTGGGATTCTATGAAAGGAAATTTAATGTATTAATCCATTTAAAACATAAAATAATTTAGAGGGTGAAATTCATTTTATGGAGAGTGGAATCTCACAGCCTGAGACATTATGAATTGTTTTTCCCATAAAAATTTAATCATTTTAATAAACATCACTTCACACAATACTGAATATAGATTATTTTATATTCATGAAAAATTATTTTATTGTTTTATACAAAACACCAAAATAATCTTGAATTAAAAACAACACAAATTTTAGATTTCCCTACATGGAACATTGAGAATAGCTTAAATTACATGACTGACTGACTTCCCTCGATGGCTTTCCTAATACACAAGCTCGAGTATTCAAAATCAATAATATATTCTCTAAATAATATTATTTAAAATGATATAACATAGCCAATGAATTGATGATTTTAGTATTGAATTACATATAAATTTATATAGTTTAATTAATTTGTTAGCTATTAATAAGAAATGAAAATAAAAACCAAATGAATATAAATAAAATGATTTTATTAACGACTATTTGTATTTTAAAAAAGAATACTTATCTTAATAATTATAATTAATTATTACTATTTAATGATATTAATTACATACATTTTTCATATATTAATTATTTATATTAATCTAACATATTTTATAATCATAAGACAACAACAAACCCAATATTACATATAAAAGCCTATATTTTTATACAAGAATTTTTATATTCTTTTAATGGTGACACTAATTTAAATTTAACTTTTGGAACTTTTAGAAATATTATATTTCATAATAAAATTCATATTGAAAAAAATTAAAAATAATCTAATGGATATTTTTTGGTATTTTTATTTTAATTTTCATTTTTTAATGAATACTAAAAAATACATTATTTTTATTCAAAATTGATTTATCTTATAAATTATGTAATGGGAAAAATTATAATTTTAATTGGTTTCAAAGTTTAATTAGATTAATTTATTATCAATTAATACAATTAATCTCTTTGAAATCAATTTCACATTGATATTGAAGAAAAAACATTTCAATATTTTGGACGTTTTACTTAAAACCCTACATTTTTGCCACATCTGCATGATTAAATTTAAATTAACATTAACCAAATTTTCCATTGGAATTTTTAAAAAATAAATAAATATTTTTATTCAACATAATTATTTATTTATAATCAGTTCAACAATGCTTTTGAAAGAAATAATAATCAAATTAATAAAAATTAATAATAATTTTTAAAGAAAAATTAATCTTCACATAGGGATAAACCTTAAACTTAAGAGGCCAAATGACTATGAAAATTTCCAAACACCCATTTTATAGCCATTATTTTTCCACAAACCATAAATTATAAATTTTTGATTTTTTGGTGGATTTTGGATTGGTAAAAACGTAGGGATACCTAACTTGTTTAAAAAAATACCAAGTTAGTCCTTTACCTAACATATAAATGGAAACCACCTCTATTCCTCTTTCAGACCTCCTAAAACACTTAATTCCCACCATGATCAGACCTATAAACTTCCAAATATCCCTCCCATCATCCTTGAATCTTCCCTTTTATTAGAAATAAATCTATGTAATCTCAATGGTGTAAACAAAAATGAGTTACCCAAATATGACGTAACATCCACCCTAAAGATCCTTTTTCTTATTCTCATTACCCACTCCATCCACTCCCCCTTTTCCCTGAGTATTAAAAGAAATTTTCCCCAATATACTAGGATTTTATTATGATGAGGGTTCCACCTACACATACACACACTTTCAACTAACGGGAAACAAATATATTTTTTATGTGTACAATGAACTACCGCCTCACTTAATGATTATTATTCGTCCTTCCTTTACCGCCTCCCATCATGTGAAATATAAAAAAAATGATATAAATTATATGATATATATGATAATTATTATTAATTTTATCTGATATAATTATTTCCAACACATATATTTATACTTTCATTTTTGGTAATTATGAAAATATCGTATGAGGGATTGGAGACTACCGCCCCTCTAAGCGAAGTGATTCCTCCAAACACTATATCGATTGAATTAAGGATAGGTTTAGTGAAATTATATGATTTTATTGAAATAATAATTATAATATAATGATATTATATATACACATATGTAATTATTTTAATTCAATATTATAAATAAAAACGGAAACAATGTTCGTGCAAACATGCGACCTACCATCTCTATGAACTGTGTATTCCATTTCATACATATGTATTCCAAAAATTTTAAAAATAATCATATAATGAATATAAATGATATTTATATAATGGTTTAAATTATGGTATTACTAAAATATGTATAAATTTTATAGATTTAAAAAATTAAGACACATGAAAAACAACAAAGATAATATTACCCAAAGTGAATCCTTAGCAAATATTAGTCCATAAATAGGTAATATAAATTAATAATAATACCATAAATGGTCGTAGATATAATAATATGTGTCTCTAAAACATTTATAATAAACTTATATTTATTATACATGATGTTTTATGATTATTACGAGAGTTGAGACATAATATAAGGGAATTTCATCTCACTTTTTATTTTCGTGAGATACATTCCTATTCACAACTACTTTATATTTGGTGACGTATATATAGAAAATGAATTTAATATAAGAATACTATAAAACTTTTTATGGTAATTTTACATATCCATTTTTTACCTTTCAATCATGTGTATAATGTTTCAAAATTTACCAAATCGATAATGTATTTTGGTCTTAATTTTTCTTCATTGGGAAATATTCCATGATATGCACCTATATTTTTTATATGATGTGTATAAAATATTTATTTGGAAACCATTATCAATAAATATATGTTTAATTGAATTTTTTTAAATCCCATAATACTGTTATGTTATATTAAATTTCCACATTTTATGATATTGGTGGTATTTTGAGATTAATCGTAAAAAAAGCCCATTTCGGAATTTAAACAATTTTTAATTATTTTTGTATTTTGGCCATTAAATTTTCTATATGAATCCAAATTTTAAAATTATTTATTTTTAGGACTAAACATATTTGGGGATTCATTTCACCATATTTAAAAAAAGCTTATTCGACTATATAGAATCTCAGAAATAGTTTATAATTTTGACCATGAAAAGAGATTATAGATCTGTCTATTTTTTGTGGTGGTCCCAAACTAATACATAGTAGGCACAATTACTATGAAATGTGATGGGTGGTTACTAAAGGGGATTTTAACATCATTCATGAAGTCTAGGATGCGTGAATTTTACATTTTTATGGTTATTATTTCATTCTAATCTAATGTTTTTCAATTTGGAGAGCCTGAATGAAAGAATAAATTGTAATAGTAAAACAGGAATAAATCTCAGAACACTTTTCTAAATTCAATGAAATTTTAACATAATATGGAAGAGATATTAATAAACATAATTTAAGTAGAATTGAAAAATTTAAGTGGCCAATTATTTTTACTAAACCCAGATATCATTATAGGGAAAAATTAGGCCTATAAAAGGAGGGGAGCTCTTCCCTCCCAAAGCAACTCATTCCATTTCATTCCTTCTGAGACACTAATGGAGAGAAATTTTCAGATTTATCTCTTTTATTTATTTTATTTTACATTGATTTTAAATGCATTCCTCATCAAAATTCATCTATATTAATAATACCATGGTGGGTGAAACATTTTGAGTGATTGGGAAATAGATATTTTTCTATTTTGTAAGTATTGAGTTCTTAGAAATCCCTGAAAGAAATTTCCTTCATTATAAAAGTTGTTTTCAATTTCATATAGTAGATTTTATTAAAAAGTGAAATTTTTCATAAATTTTTATTCCGTTATTTATTTTTGTTTGTAAATTATCTTTATATCCCTCCACTGATTTCTGGTTTATATTTGATTGAATAGACCAAGGATTAGTGGTGAATTACCCGACGATCGTCAATACATGTAAAAGGGACAGTAGATGTTTTTAATTTTATAGAATAAACAAAACATGATCATGTAGTTCAAAATTTAATTTGTGGTATTCATTGTATCATTTTACCGTATGGAAGGGGAGTAGAACAATTTAGATCTTGGTAAGGATTTCTCTCACTATAAATATTTCACCAAGAATGTGAGAGGATCCAATTATGGAATCTCACATTAATCATCATGGAAGAAATGGCTTGAATAAAATTGAAAATTATATCATTATAATAGGGAAACTAAATCCGATTTAATCACCATTCTAATATAATTGATTCCAATAATTTGAATTTAAAATTTTATTAAAATCATTTTATTATTGAAAAACTACATGTTTAACCTATTTTAAAAGTTGCTTACTATTTTGTGTGCACTCCTCTTCTTGGTACATCCTAGGACTAATCAATAGACGAAAAATCAGTAATATAAAATTTGTTTTGATACACCACACAAAAGTTGTGTTTGAAACTTGAATGTATTTCCAAGTAGGTAGTTCCTCAATCTAATTGTAAATATTTCACTCATTCCAAATAAAAAATAAATACGAAATTATTTTTCCATGATGTTTTCAAATGATTATTTCATTCATTCATGAAAAAATTACCCAAAAATGTGAGAACCAATTATTGACTCATCTCGGTATAAAGAAGATATGTTTTAATTATTTACTAAATAGATCATGAGTGATCGAATCCAAATCTCCAAGGAGTATGAATTCAAGTATCTCATTTAAGATCTTAATGGGAACCTTGAATACCATGTGTTGGAGGGATTTGAAAAATAATTAACTAAATTCCATGAGTATTTGCTATATTTTTATATAGAAATTGTTTTGGTGAAACACTATGAATAAGTAGAGCAAAAGGATCATGAATCCCAATTTCAATGAATTAGTTAAAAATGAAAAAAATTGATAGGAAAATAGAGTAGATAGAAGAATATGTACATACATATTTGGATCCCCAACTCGATCCAAATAAAAAACCAGAATGAGAGTAACTGGTGGAAGAAGATGGCCCATATTCCATTGAAGATGAAGAACCCATGAAGGATATTTATGAAAAAGATTATCCTACTGTAATAAATATGGGACATAAAAAATATTGGGCCAACTTTTGGAATGTGTGCGAGGAACTACTTGATCCCTCAATTATTCTTAATATAGATGATCCAACACCATTGAAAAAAGAAACCTCTGACATCGTGGAATTTTAAAAACACATAAAGGATATTGAATTTATTATTTTATATTATATTAATCAACCCCATGTGGTAATATGAAATTTATAACAGACTGATGTTGATAAATAACTGGTAGATGATGTTTCTATGAACTCATTATCATCTAATTTTGTTGAAACTGAATTGATTATCTCATCTAATTATATTAAATTTTTTATTTTGAAAACATATGTATTTTCTTGGATAAGTATGATGGAAAAATATTTGTCTAAATAGAAACATATGGTGCTCCACAAACATGTTGAACATTTAATAGCGGGTGTTAAAGAAGAGATCAAAGTGGTTTTTCCAGAGGAAATCGAAACAGAGAATGTAAACAATGATAGAAAAGAATTTGATATTGAAACTTCATTATTTAATTTCTTAAAATATATTTAATCTCGTAAATCCCCATTAATTATTACATTGGTGCAATATACATTGAGAACACATTTGTGAATAAAGAAAAAATTATGCAAGTGGAAACAAATAAAGAGGATAACTCATTAATTATCCAACCTCCACATATCATGTTTTTACTTATTCCCATCGATGATGATTTTGAATACTATATACATGGATCCCTCAATAAAAATTATAAGCACATACTAGAAAGAACAATTTTTTTTGGTTCATGAGAAAGAAACTTCTCCCCCCATCAGATTGGGGATAACCAATTAGAACTTCCCATCTGGAGGTATTCAAAAACCATAGCCCATTTGGGGGATTAACCAATATTTATCCTTATTATCTCATTCTATTTAAATTTTATTTTATTTTAAGAAATTTTTTATATTATTTGTTTAAAAAAAATTTGTTGATTTTTAGGGAGCAATACTTAGTATCTTAACTCAACATTACAGTACCAATAAGTTATGTTTTACCTCTAGATTAAATTTTCATGCATGAAATGATTCATTTTTAAATCTAATTATATGTTAAATCATTTGAATTCATTGAGTACACTATATCATTTATGTTTTTGGGAGGGGAACCTTTGAAGTATAGTATTTTCACTATTATTTTTATTATTTAATTTAAAATATATTTCATTTTTCAAATTTTGGTTTGTTAAAATATCAATTTTAGTTTGTTATCAAAAGTGATGAGATAAAATGATTATAATTAATATTTTGAAACCTATGTAAATGAGTTAACTAATTTATTCAATAAAACTGTGCTTAAATGAGTACAGAAAATGACTTTTTATCATATTTAAATCATTTGGAATTTGAAGAAAACTACTCTGATATTTGACTCTCATAGAACTTCACACTATCTTTATTTTTTTTAAATCAATTTGTTATAAGGCTTCATTACAATGTTTGTAATATTCTTTCAAAGCAACTCATTTCTTGAGAGAAAAAGGTCATTATTACGTAAACTAGAATTTAATTTGTGCTTGTCAAACATGAGGATTTGAGGATCTTGTGTTTTAAATGATTGCAGACTTTATTTGGTTTTAAACCCCCATTTCAAAATAATCTATTTTAATATGTCCTACCTTCTACATTAATCCTTGTTTCACTAAGAAGCAATGAAAAAACTGGTATGCAAGACAGATTAAAATCCAATTTTCCCTATCTGGCATCCTCTTGATGTGAAATTTCATGATCTAGTTGATATTCATTATGGTGGAAGAGGTATAGTTGTGTACTACCTCATACGGTTATGATTTTTATGGAAAATTAAATGTTTAAGAGATAATTAATTTTCAGAAAAGTCAATTTAGTTAAAAACTGTGCATTTGTGGAGCTTAAATGATAATTTTTGTTAATTTCTAGAGATTCCAAAGGAGAATGAAATCATTACTATCTAGACATTTCCTGAAAATATATTTTTGAGAATAATTTTATTTATGAAATGAAAAAATGAATTCACTTTCCTTGATTTTTCATGATCCTAGAGATAATTTTCTATAAAGGGGAATGAAAAATGTATATTCTTGTGTGAAAATAAGAATCTTACAATTTTTCTTCAAAAATGGTCAATCCCTCTTTTTTATCCTAAAAAATTTTAACATCTATATCCTATTAATCAGAAGCCACAGAATAACCCTAAAAATTCCCCATGAGAAACACATTTCATTGACTCAAATTATGTAGATAAGTATGAATTTAACAAGCCTATGGTGACTCGTTCATGAGGTTGGATGAGAGAATCCTTGTTTAACATTTACATTTGTGAGATGAGAGATACTTCATATGAGGTGGCTGTTTCATTTGAAAGGGATTCGAAATGTAGTGGAAATATATTAAAGGATCTAAATTATGTATATGAAATTATGGTTCTTTATGAGGCATGACAATTATTTTCTTGTTGTGGATTTGGTAATTCTCATGGGTATGCATTTTGGATTTGATTTGATTATATTATTAAGTTTACTTTTCTAAGATTCCAAGTGTTATGTGTGTGGGAATTGATAGAGAATATATTTTAAATAACTGTATGTTTAATTGCATTTTTTTAATCAAACCAAAGTGTAACTTTATGAAATATTTCCTCATTTTATGATATAGATTTTATTTTGAGTTTAAACGTAAAAATGGCCCATTTTAAATTTTTAATAGTTTTAAATTATTTCTATATTTTAGTGATTACAATTTTTATATTAATCCAAAACGTGAAATTATTTCTATTTATGATTCTACACATCTTGGAATTGATTTCAACATTTTTACCAAAATATAAATTGACAATAGGGAATCTCAAAATAAATACACAAGTTGGACCTTGGAAAACGTTTACATATCATCATATTTTTTGTGTTGGGTCCCTAACTCATTTATGGTGTGTCTAATTACTATGAAATTCAATCAGTGGATGTACAAGGAGTTTTGGAACATGTTTCATGAAGTCTATGATGCGTTAATTGGATATTTTAATGGTCATTACTACATTCTAATCAAGTTGTTTGTGACTTAGAGTGGTTTAATGGATAGAATAAATTGTCCATGTAAAATGAGAATAACACTCAGAATACAGGTCTAAATAGACTCTATTTTTTAGGAGATATGGCCCAGATATTTTTTACAAATATTCAAGATGGTTGAAATGAATTAAGAGGTCAGTTATTTGGCCTAAATCCCATCAACATTAGAGGAAAAATTCTTCTTTTATAAGGAGGGGATATCCTCGATTTAAAATAATATCATTCAATCACATTCCTTTTAGAACACCATAGAGGATAACATTTATCATCAATTATTTTGTTTCATTTCAATTACATAGCTTTATAATGCCTTCCTATTTCCAATTAATATCAATTACCCTAACCATGGTGGGGTAAACAGATTTTGTTATTGAGGAAGGGTTGGTTTTCCATTATGTAAATATTGAGTTCATTCACAATATTGTACGAAATTTCCTTCTTCTTCTGTTTTGTTTTCAATTTCATTTAGTAGATTTTATTATCAAATATGATCAACGTTGATTTTTCCTTATGTTGTTGATATTTTCATTGGTTTATGATCATTATCTCCTACTATTTATTTCTGTTATATATACGATTGAATAGAAAAGAGATTACTGGTGAGTTACTCGATGATCATCAGTACATGTAAAAGAGGTAGTGGATATTATTTATGGTTTGGTATAAAAAAGACTTGATCAGGTATTTCCAATGTCAATTGAGGATATTTCTTGTAATTATTTTCACATAGATGGTGATTGGAACAAACTAATATCTTAGTATGGTTTTCTCTCACCATAAAAATTTCTCCATGGATGTGAGATAACATGATTGTGGAATCTCACATTAATCGAATCAGAAGAATATTTTTGAATTATATTTAGAAAGTGTAGAATTAAAATTGGGAAACCAACCTCGACCTAATCACCCTTATATATCATAGTTTTCAATCATTTTATTTTCATATTTCATTTCAATCATTTTCTAATTAAAACACTACATTTTTACCCATGTTTAAAAGTGAAAAAATGGTTTATGTGGACTCCTCTTCAAGAGACTTCATAGGGTTTATCATTATACAACACTTAGAGAATATAAAATTGTTTCTCCTCATCCCATGAAAGGTGTTTTTCAGACATGGAACCATTTAAGAGAGGTAGTTCCACAATATAATTATAATTATTTGACACTTTCCAAATAAAAAAACAAAAAAAAAAAATTTTACCATGATGTTTTCAAATGATTGTTTCATTAATTCATGGATTAATTACCTACAAATGAGGGAACCAGTTATTGAGCCATAATGTTGTATAGGGTATTATGATTAATTATTTTCTTAATAGATCAAGAGAGATTAAATCCAAATCAACAAGGGGAATTTATTCAAGGATCTCATTCAAGACCTTAATGAGAACATTGAATACATAATATTAGTGGGATTGTACATAAAATTAATTGAACTTCATGAGTATTTTCTCGAATTTTATCAAGAAATTTTTGAGGTTATCCACCAAGGAGAATAAGTTCACAATGATCTTGATGCCCAATTCTATATAACTAGACAAAAATTTCAAAACATTAAGAATCCAATATGGTGTATAATGGAATATGTATATGAATCACATGATCAACAGCTGGATCCAGAATAAGAACCAGAGCCAAAAAATTGGTTGATGAAGTAGTCCAACATATAATTGATTTTAAAAAAGCTATAGAGGATATTTATGTAGAATATTTTCATACTAAAAACAATATGTGAGATAAAAAAGATCTATATTATATCTGGAATGAGCGTGAAGAACTAATTGATCCCCCTATTTTTAATAGTGAAGAAGATCTATCACCATTGAAGGAAGAAACACCTGGCATGGTTGAATTTGAAGAAAACATATAGGCGCTTGACTACCTTTCTCTATCTTCTATTACTCAACCCCAAATGGTGACTTCCAATGAATATGAGATTGAAGTCGAACAAACTCATGGAGATGATATTTTCATGAACACATTATGTTTTAATTTTTTTATACAACTAAATTGAGTATCACTCTTTATTTTATTAAATTTCCATATTTGGGCAAAAAATTTGTATTCATGGATGATGATGATGAAACAGAAGATGCATATAAATAGAAACATCTAGTACTACTAGAACATGTTAAAAAATTTAATGGAGGTTGTTCAATATGAAATCAATGTTTCACGGGCTAAGGAAATAGAAACAAAAGTTGAATACGGTGAAAGGGAAAATTTTGATTTTGACACTTCATGATTTAATTTTTTTTCAAATATTATTAAACTGTTGTATTTCCTTTGAATATTCCATTGATGAACCATACTTTGATAACAAACTATTGAATGTAGAAAAATTTATGCAAGTGGAAACTAAAAAATAGGGGGACTCATTAATTATCCTAAATTTATAATGCCTCTTTTAACTTTTTCCCATGTGTGTTTATTTGTAAAACTATATCCATGGATTCCTGAATAAAAATGAATACGTAAGTAATTGAAATAAGAAATTTTATAGGTTCATGATCATCAAACATCACCCACCATCAGATTGGGAATAAACAATTAGAATTTTCCATCTGGAGGTAGCCAAAACCCAAGCCCTCCTTGGGGGATAAATCCAAGATCTATCCATATTTTCTCATTCTATTTCTATTTTATTTCTTTAATACTTTTTATGTTATTTTTTTACTTACATTGTAGGTTTTTAGTGAGCAACACTTAGGAGGATAACAAAACGTTTCCCTACCAATAAGATTTGTTTTACTATACCTTTAAATTTTCTTAAATGTTGTGATTCATTTTAAAATATACTTAAATTTTAAAACCATTTTAATGCATTTATAATCCTGGATCATTTATGTGTAGGTTAGGGAAACCATTTTTGTTTAGGATTTTCATCAACATGATTATTATTAATTTTAAAAAGAATGGGTTTTTATCATATTTTGGTGTCTTTATTTTTCAAATTTCTTTTTCAAAAGTTTTGATCTAAAATTATTATCACTAATTTTTTTTAAACTAATGACAATTAGTGAAAAAATTTACTCAAGGAAACTAAGGTTAAATTAATTCTTAAAATTATTTTATTCCATGTTAAAATCTTTGGGAATTTCATGAAATGTACACTAATAATAAAATCCCATGCCATATCTCACTGTCTTTATTTATTTTGAATAAATGTATTTGAGGATTATTTACCATTTTTGTCACTTTCATTACATTCACATAATTTTTTGAGAGAACCAGAACATTATTTATTTAACTATAATTTGTTTTATTCTTTTCAAATCATAAGGGTTTGAGGTACTTCGGTTTCAAATGATTGATGATTTTTATTTGTTTCAAATCTCCATTTTCAAAAGAAACATTTTTATTATGGACTACCTTTTATATTAACCATTGAATCCAGTAGAATCTTTGAACAATCTAGTAAAAAGACATGTTACAGGGATATTTTCCTTATTTTACCTGCTCATGAAGTGAAATTTCATGATGTAGTTGAGATTAATTGTGGGGAAAGATGTCTAGTGGTCGACTACCTCATTTGGTAATCAATTGGATGGAAAATTAATTATTGAAGATCTGATATTTCTGATAAATAGTTCATTTTTGTAAAAAGCTATTTCTTTTTTGGTCTTTAATGATAAAATTATTTGTTCCATTTTGGAGCATCTAATGGACAACTAAATATGTTCCTATCTAGAGCTTTTAAGGAACACTATGATTGAGGAGAAAATATTTCTGGTGAAATGTAAAATGGTGTGATCTGTCCTTGAGTTTTTATGATTATTTAGAAAAATTTATATAAAGGGTAAAGTATTGAGACCATACTAGAGTTAAAAATATAAGCATGGATTTTTTCTTCAAAAAGAGCCAAGTCCTCCTTTTGTCCTAAAAAATTTTCAACATCTAATTCCTACAAACCGGAAGCCATAAAACAACCATGAAAAGTTCCCATGAGAATCAAATTTCTTTGAGTCACATTGGGGGGTGAATTATAATTTATCAAACCTATGGTGACTCTTGCATGAGTATGGATGAGAAAAGTTTTGTTGAATATTTTCATTTGGGAGATTATTGAAAATTCCTGCGAGTTAGGTGTTTTGTGTTCTTGGGATAAGAAATTAAATCAAAATATATTAAATCATCTTAATAAATAATAGAAAATAATTGTTTTTATATTTCATGATATTTTTTTTTCTTGGTGTTGATTTGGTAGATCTCATGGGTATGTGTAATGGATTTTATTTGATATAATATTGATATTTATTTGTCTATGAGTCCAAGTGATAATTGTGGAGGAATTGATAGATAAAATTTTTAACATAAATTTTACATTTAATTTCACTGTTTTAAATCCCACCAAAGTGTTACTTTAAGATAAGTTTCCACATTTTATTATATTGGTGGTATTTTGAACATAATCGTAAAAATAGCCCATTTTGAAATTTTACTGGTTTTAATTTCTTTCGGTATTTTTTCAAAAATATTTTATATATTAATCGAAATTGTTAAATGAAATATTTTTAGGATTGTACACATATAGGGCTTCATTTATCCTTTTTGAGTGAAATCATAATCAACAATATTGCAGCTCAATAGAAGTTCACATTTTTAACCACGAAAACTATTTATATATATTTTTATTTTTTTGGTGTTGGGTCACTAAACCATTCATAGAGGGCCCAATTACAATTAATTTTAGAGGGTGGACTCTCAATGAATTTTGGAACATCTCTAATGAAGGGTAACATATGTAATGTGGCTATTTTATTGGTTATTAAGGCACTCCAATTCAGAGTATTGTTATTTGTGGAGTCTGACTTGATAGAATACATTGTCCGATTAAAAGGACCATAACTCTCAAAAGACATATCAAAATATGATATATTTTTAGGAGAAACAGAAAAGGTATTTAAAAAAACATTGAAGACTGCTGAAACACAAGATGTGGTCATTTATTTGGGCTATAACACATCATCTTAAGGGGAGAATTCTGCATATAAAAGGAGGGGAGCTCCAAACACTCAAAGCATCCCATTCAATCACATTCCTTCCAGGACAAGAAGGAGATGATCATTTTCGAGTTATCTATATTATTTTATTTATTTTCAAGATATATTTATTACCTTCATCGTCTCAATTAATATCGGTTACCCTTACCATTATGGGGTAATCATTTTTAGTGATTTTAGAAGGGTTGATTTTCTTTTTCGTAATTCTTGAGTTCGTGAACATCATGAAATCAAATATCCTTTTTCTTCAAAGTGGATATAAATTTCATATAGTGGATTTTATTTTCACGTGTGATCATTCTATAATTTTAATTCTGTTATTTATTTATTCCTTTGGTAAATGATATTTATATCCCTCCACTAATATCTGGTTTATATACAATAGAATCTACCAAGGATTAGTGGTGAAGTAATTGTCTATCTTAAATACTTATAGAAAGGGTAGTGTATTTTCTTGATTTTTTTGGATAAAAAAGGCTCAATTAGGTATTTCCCATGTCAATTAAATTTATTCATTGGAAATCTTTTACACATTTAATGAGATTAGACCAAACTGAGATCCTGCTATGGTTTCTTCTCACCACCAGAATTTCACTAAATATGTTAGAGGAAATTATTGTAGAATCTCACATTAATCAACTCAGAAAAAGTGGTTTCAGTTTAATTGAACAGAGATATCATTAAAATTGGAAAATATACCCCAAACTAATCAACCATCTAATATATGAGTATTATATCATTTTAATTTCAAATTTTATTTCATATTTTATTTATTATAACACTAAATTTTTACCCCGGGTTAAAAGTGACATACTATTTAGTGTGCACTCTTCTTCATGGGACATTCTAGTGTAAATCACAAGGATACATATAGGGCATATAAAATTATTCCCATGACCCGTGATTGGTTGGAATAAACTACCCATTAAATGTTAAATAAATAATATAATGATTTACAAGTTATTTTAAGCTTCATATAATTTCATTTTCTTACATTGGAAGTATAGTTCAAAGATACCACGTGGTAAGAGTTTATTTAAATAATCACATCATTTTATAATATTTTTGGTGATTATGATTTCATTAATGTTATATAACAATACATATCATAGTGTAGCTAATTAATTTAGTTATCAAAAGTATATTCACGATATATTCACGTATTTGTACCATTTCCCAACTCTTGGTATATGATACAATTTGGATATTATTTTAAAAATTATCTGAATTTACATATCCCTTCCATCAGAAATCTATGTGCTTTCTAATGTATGTTTTCGAAAAATTATTTCAAACATTTTTCAAGATATATTTATATGTATTCAAGGTATTTTCATAGAAATGGTTTTTCAAATGATTTAAATATTTTTTTTAAGTTTTAAATGAATTTACAATTATATGGTTTTCAAAATATTTTTAATCTTTATTTATATGTTGTTAACGTGCTTTCAATGAAATGGATTCAAAAATTTTCTAGGATATATTTATGTGTTTTCAAATAAATGTGTTTCAAAACATTTTCATTATTTATTTATAATTTTTGAGGTGTTTTGAAATAAATTTTTTTTTTCAAAATGTTTTCAATATTTATTTATAAATTTTCAGGTTTATTTTCAAAGAATTTTTTTTGAAAGGTTGTTTTCAAATAAATGGATTTCAATTATTTGAAGAATCTTTAGCGTCTTTTCAAATTATTTTACAAAAAATTGTTAAAAAAATCAATTTTTTTATATTTTTATATGTGAAGATGATTTCAAACTTTTTTCAAGCTTCAGTTATAACTCTAAATAGGATAAATGATTTTGAAATAATTTTGACACTTTTTTATAAATCTCAAATCATCTACAATGATAATGGTTATCAAATGATTTTATTTAAAAAAAAAATTTCTAGTAAGAAAGGACAGTTTTTTGTAGAATTTTTTTAAAATATATCTCAAAATTATTTTCCATATATGATGGCATATGTTTGTGCTACTCATTCTATTATGAGGAAATGATCAAATGTTTCCATTCATTTTATTTCACCGAATGGGTTCTGTTTTGATGACATGATTTTTCTGAAACCCATTTCCCATTAATGGATTATATGTTTATGAAACTTGTTCTTCTTCTAAGGGTTTTATGCTTACATACCCACTTATTTTAAGGGTTATTTTTTTGACAAAATGATTATAAAACTAGTATCTTTTATTAATGTTATTATATGATTACATAAATGTGAAACACATTTCAATTTAGTGGTTATGATATGATTTTTTATGATTATTTGAATCATCTCTGTATGATTTCATTAGAGGATTGGTGAGGCATATATATCAATATAATGAATTGGGAAATGATATATGTTTTATGAGCTCAAGAGGGTACATTGGAGGTATCCTAAGACCACAAAAAGCTGGTACATCAGAGTGAAACCAAATCCAGAAATAGGAGGGAATCTTTACCCTTAAATGAGGAAGAATCATAAGCCCAAAATAATGGGGTATACTAGTGGACATCCTAATACCAAAACATGGGGTACACGAGAGGGCATCCAATTCCTGATATAGGTATACATGATATTATCCCATGCATAACATTTTGTGAAACTCCTGTTAGGTAGCCTTAAAATAAGGTTATTTATGTGTTTGTGTATGCCAGAAATTTCTGGTATATTATACAATGATATGATTATGTTATTATTTACCTTATGATTAATGTCTTATGATCTTCAATTATTTAAACCATCATTCATGTTGATCATATTTGATATGTTTGTTATGATTTTATAATGTCAGGATCACGTTCTCATACAATTTTACTCTTTTTCATGCTTATATATATCCATTTTTTATATTTAATGGGATATAAAGATACATATTTAAAATGGTGTGTATAAGAAGGTAACTATTCATCAATATCATAGTATGAGGTAATACAGCTCACTCATGTTTCGTCATTTACATTTCTATTTTTTCAAAGGCACTAAACTAATACATTCATTGGAAATATTTTTGTGCAGTGTTTCAAGTATTTACAGAAAATGTTGCAATGTGTATGTATGTTATGAATGGTTTGTTATAAGAAGCATCCCTAGGATTCCATTTTACCATGCCCAAACAGAGCATCAACATGTGATACTTGTCTGTAATAGCCTATGTGAAAAGATTAAATCGGTGGTGATCACTACTATGTCAATATTATTAGAGGCATCTCATGAAATTATAACCATTATAGACCCTACCAATAAGTAATATTTGGATGCAATAATGACTTATAAAACAAGAACATAGTGTAATTAAATTTTAATATAATTTTTATAAATAAAATTCTTATTTCTTCAATCCCATTTTAGGTATTATTTTATTTAAATACATACACTATAATATTAGATGATTTTGAAAAAATATTTTTGAATCCAAATATGACCTAATTTTAGAATATGAAAATATATTACATTTCATTATAAAATAATTTACTGTATGTAATTTTTAATTTCATGAAATATTATTTTAATAAAATATTTTTTTAAATATAATAGATAATATAATTTTATTATGACATAGGAAAATTTTATAATATTCTTAAAGTTTACTATGTCTTTTAAACTAGAATTTTCAATAAATATGCAATTTTAATTTAAAATAAAAAAAATATGATTTCTAGGGAATAATCATGACACAAAAAACATTGTATTTGAATCAAAAATATGGAAATTATGTAAGGGGGAATTCAATATATTTCCCTGAAAAAAACTTTTTTGTAAAGAGTCAAAATATAATTTTGTGTTTCTAATATGTTTTATTAATTCAAATGTTTGTTATAATGATGTTATAATTAATTAGAGAGATTAAATGCACAAATACATGTTATTCTATTAATATTATCTACTCAATGGATTTAAATTATTTTATACAAGGGTTTTTTATAATTATACCTTTTAAGGAGTCACTAGAAGGTTTCCCTAAGGCCTTAGTGTCCATGTATCATGTTCAAGGAAGAAACTCTTTAATATAAGATAATTCTATACTTCTGTTCTTATATTAATATTCCTATTTTGTGGTATTTTTTCAATGGGTTTAAAAACCTTTTATTCAGACCCATTTTTATTATACCACTACAACCAAAATAAAATTTTTATCAATAATATACCTATATTCCCTCTTACAATATCTTTTACATATTCATAATTTTATATTATCATACTATCTAATTCATTTCATGAAATTATATATTTTATAATAAATATTATTATATTATCGATAAAGAAATCCCCTTACCTGTGAATGGGTATTAAACTAGATTTAAAAATAATTTATTAATCTATGAATTTAATATATGAACTAATATTTCGTTTTCATGGGGTAAAAATGTTTTAATTTTAATGTTTTTATGAACGTATGTAATCAATTATTTTTTATGAGACCCATTATTTAATATCATCGTGTTGTTGATGAAATTATTTCTTGTGGTAAATGCATCTCACATGTTTTTATACATATAAATTTTTCAACCTAATATAAATATAATGTATCATGTAATGAAGTAATCATTAGGGATGATGTGTTTTGAAATACCTTCATGAACAACACCATTAATTATGTCTTAAGAATCATTGGTGATAAAAATTATGATATTCTTATGAATGTATCATTATTAATTTATAGCGACATCTCAATGTTATGTATCCACTACATCTAATTATTCCCTTATGGTAAGACTCTTTTTTATACATGATGGTTATTCATGTATGCTTTATAAGTTATCACGTGGAGTGATTCAAACCCTTCTATATTTATTTATTCTAAAAAAATCTTTGTAGTGAGGTGAAATATGATTCATTAATGAAATATTCTTTCTTAATTAATGAATAATGTTTATTTTTATGTCATAAATATGATATTCATGTATTTTATAATCAGTTTAAAATAAACATGACCTTAAAAGATCCCTAAATGTTATTAATATAATATTTGAAAATTCATTAGGATTAAAATCATTTAATAAAAATAACATAATACATTGTTGGTATTAGATGAATGATTTAGTGGTTTCTCTAAATTTAGACTAGAAATATATAAGTACTTAATCTAAAGATATGAATACATCTTGGAAAAAAAACTTATTTTTTTAGAGAGGAAGTGGATTCCATCAATTGAAATCTATCACTAAATAATAAAATTGGTTATGGATCTAAAATAGTTATACAATGTGATAATAACCTTGAAAATGTGATTTATTAATAAAACAAGATTTAAATATAATATTGGCTTCACAATAAACTATGATTCATATTAAATAATATTTTTATAATAACCTTTCTCAATAAGAATAATCAATACATTAGTTAGAAGTGAAACTAATGAAAATTAAAAACAATAAAACTGAACATGAAAATAAAATAAAAAAATAAAAATGGTAAAATATAATTTTATCCAATATTCTGAAATCACCGCCCACATAGAAACCTCTATAGAAAAGAAAAATATATAGAATAGAAATGTCATAATTAAATGAGATAAAGAAAATATATAACTTTGGTAGGAATTATATTGAATATTTAGTGAAACAATCGTGTTTTATTTATGGGGTGTAAAAGGAATTGTGATAGTTGGGATTCAATTATCTTATAACCATTGGTGAAATATTATAATCATTAAATATAACCCTTGGTAGATTTTATTGTTTGAAATTACACCCATTGGTGATAATTTTACCATTTTAGTTAGTGCTAATAAGTTTTAATGATAATGCTTGTTTGGTGAATAATGGAGAAATGACAACATCTTCCAGAATAGTAATTTCATATTAATCACATTTATTAGAACATGAAAGGGTGGTAACATCACTAGGGTTCACCCTTTCCCTTGACAAGGAAGATTTTTAAAAATTGAAGCATTAATGAAAGCACATATGATAAAAGTTCATGTTAATGGGGATTACCACTAAGTCAATGCTTTATAAGCCACATCACAAAACTACCTATATCGTACACCATAGCCATTGGGAGAATACTGTTGTGATAAGGGGTTATGTGTCAAAGACTTAGTTTTTGAAATTTTAATTTCTTTTTTATTAATAAAATTATTATTCCATAAAATAAAATTTTATTAATATTTATTCCTAAAAAATATGTTTAATTAGGAAGAATGTGATAAATTTATTTTTTGACACAAATAAATCATAATTTTATATTTTTGGAAAATATATTCACTTTTATAATAAAAAATTTATTCTTAATCTTTTTTAAGTTAAAAATTATTTAAAAATAGTAATATCTAAATAAAAATGATTATATAATTTTTTAATGGATCAAAAAAATATTTTATGTGTTGAAAATTTTGGTGAGACTATAAAACTGCTTCTTTTAAATAAAAATAGAATTATATATTTAAATGTTTGAATTATAATATATAGAAAAATATATTGGAAATATAAATATCATATTTTAAATCAGTTCATCATAACTAGATTATGGTAATATTTTTAAAATTTTCTAAAATACATTATTTTATAGTGAAAAGTAAAAAACTCGTTTTGGGTTTCCGGTACGTTTTATTCAATCATATTTATGTCATACTAATTTATTATTTAATTAAACACAATAAATGTCCTGAAATGTGTTTTTATATAATTTAGGTTTTTTAATAATTTTTAATCAATTTTCAAACCAATACGTTACTTTCCAAAGTCTAAAATGAAACAATTAATTTATAAAATATTAATTTGTAGAAAATTTAATTTTCCATTTCCAATGATGTATTAGAAACTATTTATTGATTATATTGTATTAAAATACCCTAAAATTTGACTCAATGTTTCAAATCCATGATAATAACCGAAGGGTAAGACTATGGTTTTTCATTTTCAAAAACGTATATTTCTAGGATAAATATTTGAAAATTATAAGACAATTCCTCCGCATTTTCTATTAATACCCACCAATTTCACCTTTCACCTTAAGTCCCAATAAATCTCCCATAATTTTATTGTCATTGTTCCTCCCACGGTGTCCACCAAGGTCTCTATAATACAAAAAGGTTACAAACTCAGTATTTTAGAGAAACTCTTCATGGTAAGGGAATTTTCATCATTTTACTTTCCATTGAAGTAATCGTATTTTTTATGTCTTCTAAAAGTTATGTTACATTACATTATTAGGATTTTGATGGTAACCTTACTATAAAAACATTGTTTTGTCAAATGGATTCTATTAGTCTCTCTCATTTTAGTCTTTTAAAAATACACATTTTATACCTATCATGGAGTCTAATTTTATTATCAAATTTATATATTTTACAAAATAAATTCTTATAGTATGAATACACAACCAATTTTTTTATCCATGGGTTTTCAACATGATGAAAATCTAAATCACAGAGTTTGAGAATTAAATACACTAAATCCACAATCCCTTTATGTGCATAAAAAATTATGGTATCATTATTAATTTAATAACTTAAATAATCAATCCTTTTATATGAAAATTTTAATTTATTTTTCTTATGTTATTGAAAAAATAATTTTTTATAATCGATGTGGTTCACATGTAATTTAGAAATACAAAGGGTGCACTCTGATAGTGCTCTATTGAATTTTGTAAAGAATTTAATCTCTAGAAAACACATAAGATGAAAAGTAAAATTTTTATTTAATATATAATTTATGTATTTTTTTTAAAATCATTCACTAAAAGAGGGTTTTTAATTTATTGATTAAATAGGTGTTTTTGTACAAAAAAAATAGTTTTTTTGGACGAACATTTCGTTATTTTCAAATTGTTATTATATTCATTTATAATAAATTGGTAACTAAAAACATCAACTTATTTACTTGTTTAGACCTTATTTTCATAATTTATTTATTATTTTTAATACAGTCCATTTCAATATCTAGGTGAGAATTAGATTTATAATATTTTAATTGTATATCTTGTTTTTTTTAAACATTCTATTTTGTGTAAGAAAAGGAAACCCCTATATTGGATGTAACCCAATCTAAACATAGTGTTTTTTGTAATGAAATCTTGACTCCACTTAACTTGTAAATGAAAACCAAAAATATTGTTTCATGTCACAAAAATTATGGAACATATATTTTTTTTGGAAAAAAATAATTTCAAAAAATCACACTGTGTTTCATTCTACCCACTTAAAAGGAATTTAATCCTCAGAAATTATATTGATCATAATTTTTTTTAACATATTAAAATTACTTTATATAAACCTGGATCATAGTAAGAAATCATATAACATCACTTAATATGATAATGTTGGAAACATAATAGTCACCAATGTAACTCATTACTAGGTTGGCACAAAAGAGAACATTGTTGGGAAGTGACGATTTGGACATGTAAGAAAATAATAAATGATTATAAAGAGTGATAAAGATATCTAATCATAAGGAATAGAAATATCTTGTGAATGTTCACTATAAAAACCCATAAATAAAACATGTGTGGAAAATTTCATTGAAGTCATAAAAATGGAAATAACATGACAAAATATTGTTCCTTTTTTCCTTTTCTTAAAATTTTAGAATTTTCAAGAGAAGATACACATACATGATTTCATTCCATTTGATAAAAATAATATTACCCTTTAGTTATGTCGTTGATCATATTCCACTACATAGAATTCTCCATGAAATGAAGGTTAATGTGTCATACATGAAGTCATAATGGATCATAAGATATGTAGATTGAATGTAAAGTCATTTTTTCTTTCTTTAGTTATAATCATAGAAAAATGGATAGAACAAGCTATCCAATTTGCATAAACATTCATTTTTAAAAATAATACTTTAATCTTAAAAAAATAATTCATTGTTCAGCATAAAAAATTTCATAAATGTTTAACCATTTGAAACACAAGAAATAAGAAAATACATAATAGTAGAAAGAATGTCACTACATTTTGAGAATAAAAATATCATTAATCCACAAAGAATCATGAAATGGTTCTTAATTGTACGATATGAAACATTTGAATACCTTTATACTGTCTTCTATTGAAACCAAAATTACCATATAAAATCAACCAAAATGAGCATGATTTATCATTCCATGAATAAAAAAAGTGATTATTTAATACATTTTATTATTTTAACAATGATACAAACATCACTAATGATAAAAGAATCTAATATTTTATCAAATACATTATCAGTTCTATGGTCATAAATACTATCCAATTTAATTAATCCATATCAATCATCTACTTATACAAACATATTTTTTTTGAACATCTGAAACATATTTATGGTTACCTTACCATAATACAAATATCACATTTCAATTGAATCACTCTTCCAGTTCGTCATCATCATTCATCTTATTAAATGAAATCATATATGAAAAATTATACTAAAAATACTCATATTTGTCAATATTCATATTCATGATATTACAATAAAGAAACTACTCATTAACACAAATTAATTTTAAAATAATTAATTATTTTTAATCATCGTATTCCATAATACCTCTTTCCTTTTATATGTTATTTGAAGCATCTCCATCATCATTAATATAACCATTAATTATAAAAAACATCTATTTTTTTCATGAGATTACCCTTGGAAAATTGATTTTGGAAATATCATTACCTTACATATTCAATGCATTCAACATTATTGATTTTTTGGGGGAGATAAATATTCATATCCATTACATGTCAAAAAAATTAAATTTCACTTTATTATTACATTCGCTGGGTTATGCTTTAACACAGTCAAAAAATATTCACATTCCTATGAGACATTCACTTCGATGGATTTTTCAATATTCTATATATATATGAGACAAATTCATACTCTTCTGTGGTTACTATCATATAAACTATATGTCCACTCTATCCTTCATTATTATAGGGAGTATGAGAGTTGGTTAAAGTACACGTGGTAAATCAAGTTCCTTCAAAATTGATTATGCATAATAATAATATTGATCATTCTATTAATATTCACATATAGTTTTGCATTAGAAAATTTCCCATTTCATTAACTGGTATCCCAGTTATAACGAAACTAGTTTTATTACATGACTATTATATGATTTTTAAGAAAAATGACATAAATATAATACAGTACATGATACATAGGTTTAGTGAATTCATAAAATTATGAATGTAAATTACATTCACAATAAAATTAAAAAAATTTATTTAAAATCCTTATCATTATACTTATAATGTAAACTATCTATGAAGGTCACACAGACTCTTGAGGATATACATGAATGAAAAGGCATGAGCTAAAAGACAAGTATGATGATGAATGTGGGGAATGAATCAATAAAAGATGTCATAGAATAATAATAATTAAATTATCAAAATAATTTTATCATCAGTATCTTCATGTGGGAAAAATTCGATAAAGACATTGAATGTGGTAATGGAAAAAATGAAACACCGGGACATATTAGTAAAACACTACACATAGTTTTGAAGAATTCTAGCTTAATGTTTACAAAAATTATATATTATTAATCATAAAATAATAATTATGAATAAATATAGAATCATTTTGATTCATATTAAACATTATATCATGTGGAACATCTCCTTAACTAATGAATTGGAGTGCTATATAATGTAGGGTCCACCAATAACAAGATAATATTTAAAAAATCATGTATGCCACATAAAACATAATAAAATAATTGGAATGAATTAACTCATGTAAAAGAATTTGTCTAATTGTAATTTAATCAATCATTATTTTACTAATAAACATAAGGTTTCCAAGAGAAAGATGGAATACCATATTTGGTATGGAAATCATCATTTTTGGGTAGGGATAAAACAACTCAAGAGGAATCAAGATGTATTTTCGAAATATGTTTTATTTTTGAAAATAGTTATATTTTTCATAAAATAATATTTAAAAACATGTATTCCATAGAAAATCAATAGAAAATTTAATTAAATTATATTTATGGATCATTAGAGGAGTATCTATAATGAAATTTGGCACGAAGGAGGGATAACCCAATGAAATGGAGTTGGGTTTGAGAATACCCATACCATATGTACAAATTCATACTACACATGCATTTGAAATACTGTATAATGAAATTATAATCATTAAATACAAAATAGAATTCAAATTATACATGTATATGATTTATAATAATTTTATTATGTTTTTATGGAATCTTAGATGAGTTATAGTGTATAATATTGTCGTTTCTAGAGAATTTGTTTTCATGGTCATGAAGATTCGTTCAAGTTATAGAAGTTCCAGTAAAATGAATAAAAAACTATATATAATTTATATGAAGTGTTGTTGATTCATCTAAATAATTTAAATTAGTCCCATATATCATTTCATTCTATTATAAGGATAATATGTTTCATAAAACATTTCTGAATAATTTTTATTTTATTCTGGCCGGGTTTCTGAATATCACGAACTAGTTTCATTTTATTCAATATTATGTATATAAATTTGTTCCACAACATATAAAATTTTATAATATACATATTTAAATTTTTTTACTTATAATAATGGTTTTATAAGTATCCTTGAAGGTGGTAATGGAAAAAGAAAACATTTCACCCATGTAGGCAGTGAACCGATATATCATGGATGTTGTTTTCATTTTTTCTATAGAAAAAATAATAAAAGATATTTGATGATGGATATTACAATAAAAAAATAAAAATAATATATATATATATATATATATATATGATACATGAGTTATCATTGCACTTTTTAAAAGGTATTTGTGGAGAGTATATGCAATTACAGTAGAATAAAAGATTAAGATTGAGGATTTTACCTCTTGAATGTCATCTCCGTGAAAACATATTTATGACTATTGGGATTAAAATTTTGATGAGACCTTTATGTCCTAGACGTGGGTATGTTTATTGAGATGGGAAATTCATAAAATTTAGGCAAGAACTATATTTTAGATTTATTATAGAGAAGGGGTGATATTTATAGGGGAGGACAAAAGTGTTTTTGTTTATATTTCTATTTTTTTTAATTTGGATGTAGAATAACTATAGTTTTTATTAAAATAACTAAATACTTTAAATAAATTAGGATATATAAAACCAATGGGTTCTTAGAAAATCCATACATCATATATGGCCTAAAAAATCATGTATTCATCAAAAATCATCAATTATTGTATTTCTCTAATCACAAAAAATCTGTAATTTTATTAAAAAACATGTGAAAAATCATGATTACCATTTTTGGATGTGTATATCTCAAAAATGAACTCAATTTTACCAAAAAAATATAAAAATTTGAAATTTAAGTTTTAATTGAAATCATCATTTATTAAAAAAATACCGAATTTTATATCATAAGAGATTTTAGGACACTTTTAAAAATTTATATAAGTATCATTGAATGATATAAAAAATATAAATATCATATTATTAAATAATGACAGTATTTTATTGAAATAAATTTTATTTTAAATCTCTAAATTAATTATAGCATTGAAAATAAAAATTAGCATTTCACAAAAATACTTGAACTTTACTTATAATTTTTAAAACATTTATTTAATTATAACATGATATAATTATAACTTATTATCATTTATAAAATACTTAAATAATATTTATACATTTATAGGTGATTTTTCGATTATAGCAGCCATATTACTATTCATAATGGTGAAATTAAAATTACAAGGGCCATGTTACTCTTCCAAATATATTGATTACTTAATTCTACATAAATACCCCTTATCTCATTCATAATTTCAGTGAATAAAATTTTCAATTAGATCTCATGGTGATGCAAGTATTTTTTTCAAAATTATAAAAAGGTAAATTCCATTGATGAAATTTTGGGTCATTACTTTATTCCCCCTTATGAAATTTCAACCATGAAATTTCTTTTTCCATACTTAGGTGAAAACATGTGATAATATATATCCAGCATTGCTTTCTCTGGTTCTCATGTTGATTATCCATATGTATTGTTTATCCATAGTACCTTTGAAAAGTGAGTGGTCTTGTTTTAAAGAACCTTAAATATACTGTATAAAATATTCACATGCTTCTCCACATAAGATACATCATTTTCTAGATGCACCACACGTAGGTTCAGTATATGTGAGTGATCTAGTATTTACGTCCATAAGACGGATATATGGAGTGCATCATAAACCGAAGCCATAATTGCTTGATGATGAAAATGAAAAGAAACTTATCCTATGTGATAAACGATATCAAAGGGGATAGTGTAATTATGGTTATAAATCCCTTTATTTTTAAACAAAATGACTCTTTTACATAGTAATATTTGAAGGAAATACTTTTATCCCTCATGAAACACCATGCCCATTTGATCGTTTTCATAATATTTATTAGGATATCTCTCAGTAGATGTTATACTTTATTGGATGGATTTTACCTTCTCTACCCTATTTTGAAGAAGATCATGTCTATGTTGTTTCATTCACCAACATCATCCTAATAAGATTTAGTTCTATATCACTTCCAAAAAGTATATTCATATGGTGTCATTTGAATAGTCATGTGGAAACTATTTTTGAAAGAGACACAAATAATTGGTCATGATGATCCCATCCCCAATTAAATTCTATTGGGCATGCTCTCATAATTTTATCGACTATTCGAATAGTCATTTTAGATTAACCATCATTTTGGTGGTGATAGATTATGGTAAAATTAAATTCAGTTCTCAATGAATATTGAATTCTTATATTGGATTTAGATGTGAAACTTGGATCATGATCTGACACTATCAAATGTGTTACCCCATGAAGCATCACCACTTCCTTCACGTATATTTTGTAAAGTTGTTCAAGTGAGATATATTCCAAATTGAAATAATGTCAGAATTCATGGTTAGTCGATCCACTACAACCCCTATCAAATTGATTCCATTGGTTGCCTTTGGGAAACTAATGATTATGTATATAATGATATTATCTAGGTTTCATGTGGGTATAGGTAGTGTTTTTTCATCCATTTGGATTTCCATCATAGTACTTTAACATGTTTACATACCACACATTTTGAGATATATTAAGAAATATTATTTTTCATGTGGTCCCACCAGAAGTGTCCTTGAAGTTAACTATTCATCGTGGTACATATAGGAAATATTGATAATGGTGATCTATTTGAATTATCTAGTATCTAATTATATTTTTTAAGTTATAAAGATTCACAAATCCTAGTTCCACAGTGAATCAAACCATATTCATATATGTGGAAGTCATGTAGATTCACTCCCTTTAACACTTTATCCTTATTTTGTAGTTATATATCATTTTGTTTTCCCACTATGATTCTCTCTTAGATATTAGGTAGGGAAATCATTTGGGAAAGGTAGGATTTATTCCTTAGCATAATGATTGCTGAATCCATCCTTTGTATAACTAGATGATGGGGTCTCTCTCAATTCGTACAATAGATAATGTGATACGTTCTTTTCTCCTAAGAGAATTAGCTTCCATGTTACCCTTACATATAATTTAATTAATAGTGAAATCATAGACTTCGATTATCACTGACCATCTTATATGGTGCATGTTGAGTTTCATCAAAGTGAAAATATAAATTAGATTCTTTTGATCAATATATATGTCACAATTCTCACCATTGAGGTTATTCATCCATATTTCGTTGGAAAAAACAATGTGGCTAGCTCAAAATCATGTGTTAGGTAGTTTTTATAAAGCTTCATAATCTTTATGAGGTTTAAGATATATCCTTATCATTCTACATGAGTACACATCCTAATACAACATTATATACATCACAATATGTTAAAGAAACATCTCCACCTATTGTAACTGTGTGTACATGTGTAGTGATTTTCCTCTTATTAAGTTCCATGAAACATTCCTCACATTCCAAAATCTAGAAATACATTAACCATTTCAATGATAATATCGTTAGAAGGATTGATGATCAAGATAAATTCCTTACAAATGTCAGTAGTATCCATCTATGCCATGAAAACTATATATTTCATTGACACTAGTGGGTCTTTAAGATTCTTTAGTTGCATTTTTCTTTGAAGGGTCCACATACATATCAACATTTATGATCACTTGCAATATAAATTTAAACAGATGAAAAAAAAATTGATACTTTTTGAAATTTTCATACAACTTCTCATTCTATAATTCCACCCACACCATCATTAGATGATCTTCAAGTTCATATTTTCTCTTGTAGTATATGAGAATATCATTGAAAACTAGTACCATAAATTTTTCAAGTTTGTATCTCAAGACTCTATTCACGAAATACAAGAATATGGAAGGTGTATTAGTAATTAAGAATCTAATCACTAAGAACCCATAATTCTCGTAACTTTTATGGAATGTAGTCTTTTGAATATCATCATTCATTACCATTAGTTAATGATATCCTGAATGAAGATCAGACTTTTATAAGTACGGAGCTCAACATAGTTGAAAAAAAAATTAAAAAATCATATTAAGTAGATTATTTATGTTTATAATGAACTTTTTTAGCTCTCACTGATAAATACACATCCAAATTGATCTATTTTTTCATTTATGTAGAGCACTAGTGTAACCAAAGTAGATGAACTAGTGTATATGAGCCATTATCAAAAATTTCTTGAAACTGCTTCTTTAACTCATCTAGTTCAATATGGGCATTAATATATTTACATTTGAAGATAGGTGTGGCTGCATGTATAAGTTATATTGAGAACTATAACTCGATATCTGGGGTACTTACATGCAAATATTTAAGAAATACATCACATTATTCTGTCATGATTGGAATTTACTCCCGGATGATACCATCCTTTGATTGAACCATTTTAAAGAGGAATATTTTTAAAGGGAATAAAAACCCACACCATTGAGGTTTTTTTTAAAAGACACTACAAAAAATTATCTATTAGTGAATTTTTATGAAGCTTCCTATAAAATAGAAAACAAAATTGAGGTGATTTTTAAATAACTGCTGGTAAATATTATATTTTTTTAAGAAACACAACTTTTTACATGACATCCCCTAAACACCCCTACTACCCCACCCCACACTCCATAATCCCACAAGCCATATCCATCTCCACTGACCATATTCTATCCCGATCTATCACCAGTAGTCCACTTCTTCCCCAACACCCTTTAATATCATCCCTCATCTCCAACCAACATTCATTCCCAAGTCCACTAAGCTTGATATTGATCCTTGACCACCTCTCTCCCAAAAAACCACATTTTTTACTGATCCCTAAATTTATTATGTAAAATTACTCCCTCTCCACACAGACACATCCCCCTCATCATATCACCTTCACCCTCAATCCTGGATTTTCAAACCATATCTCTGTGAGAATTAGAAGGACGAAGGAAGAATGTGTACTTGATGCTAGTTATTGAATCTGAATCCATGATTATCTAATTTCTATTTATATTATTTTATGTTTTTTGTTTATTATATTGAAACTAATAATTTATTTATTCTTATATATAAATTAATAACTAATTTTACCCAGGGTTTTTTTACTTTTTATACAAACTTGAGTCTGGCCCTGTGTAGGTTTATTACCAACATAATGTTCTCTTGAACATTGTTTAGTTGTTATGTTGGGATGCTTGAATAACAAATATGATACATTATAACTATATTCTACTTGATCAAGGTTGGTGTTTACATTATGTAACATTATATTACATTCCATGGGACATATTATTCCATTTAAGTTTTTAAGAGTCAAATTTATTCCCATTTTTCAATCATATGGAAAAATGGAAACATATTTTAAAATGGCTTTAATAGTTCAAATATAACGAGTTCCGTGAATTTTTTTAATTAATTAAATAATTTAAATGGTTTGAAAATACATAGTTAACACAAGTTAATGGTTTTTAATGGATTGATTCACAATAATTGATATTCATAGCTAATTTTTTGCAGTATATTAAAGTGTTTAAGGTTCCATAAATGGGTTGTTTGATTTTAAAGTTTGTTCGTTTAACTATGTGATATTTTTTAAACATGTTCATTATTTTGGATGTTTTTAAAAACAATTAAGGGAATTATTTATTTCCAAATGGATTTAAAATGATGCATTTATTGTTTGACCATAATTTTTTTTTAAATGATATTTCAAAGAGTTTTAAGTTATCATGGAAACCAAATATTATCTCAAATAGTCTATTTTGAAACCTTAGGATAATGAGTTTTTATGAAAAAAATAGTTTTTTTGTGACATTATTAATTTTTTCCTATAATGCATGTAATATATTATATATGGAGAACAAGTTATTTATATATTAGGTTGTTTAATAAGAGGATATTAGATGTTAAGTGAAGATTATTTTTAATGTTATTAATTGATAAATGTGTTGATAATATAGTTATTTCCTTTCACACCTCTATTTCATAATTTGAAATGAGTCCTAGAAAGATATTATGTGATCTGCATGAGTGGAAGACCAAGTTTGGAGTGCACTAAATTTAGAAAATACACTGTAAGATGAAGTTATATAAAATTTAATCTTTCCTGGTCCCAAAATTTATTTTTTAGGATGAGAGAATAATTTTAATATCCTTGATCATGATATATCACTATTAATTCTCTAAGACTACCGTGATATGAAAGGTTTAGAAGTGTAATCCTCATTTCTACATCACCAATTCTGGTCCTTATTACTAGAGTCTAATGGAGCTTCTCCTGATTCCAAGATCCAATTTAGGATAATTATAGAGGATTAAATATTTTTTATATCTTGTATCCTCTTTTTAATGTGTCATTTCTTGGAACCTATTTCTCTGATGTATTATTTTATTTTCTATTGAACCCTTGGTGCCTGATTTTTATTTTGTTCTATTTCAAGTGATATTTTTAATTTATATTAAATGTTTTTAAAAAATTTCATCTATGAAAAAGAATGTTAATTTATTTATGAAAATGATTTTTTAATGAATTTTTTATGAAATATAAATGAAATAGATTTTTTAAACAGTAGTGGGTATGATATAAAATAATATTTATAGGAAGTCGTGTCTGATTTAATTGTAAATTTATTATTTTGAATCATTTTAAAATCATTTTAATTTTTGAAATCAATTAATAGGATGACAAATTTAATTTTAAAAATTAATATTTCTTTTTAGTTTCTAAAAAAATTTAATACGAGTTTAGTAAATCAGGATTCATACTGTGAAAAGATATTTTTATTTGATTAGCTTTATTTAATTGAAATAAATAAAATGGATTTAACAACATTATGATTCCTAGTAAGATTTTTAATTCAATTACATATAAAAATCATATTTTAAAATGTTGGGATTACAAGGAGGAATGTTTTCACTTATCCATGTAAACTCTTAGTCGACGTTCCCTCGACCACACTAAAAAATGATGATTCCCAAGCCTCTATGACTATAGAATTTGAGACACCCTCTGTCCACCCCCTTTACTGTCTCTCACACCATCCATTCTGTCAGCATCTAACACACCCATTGTTTGCGTCCCATTTGCCTGTGAGATAGTGTCTCCCAATCCAGATACATCAAAAGCGATGCAAGATTTTTTCATATTAGGATTTTGGAGGGTGGTAGTTATAGAATCAAAATTTAATATGAATAAATTAATGCACTATTTTATACTACTAAATTTTTTTTTAAATGACTAAAAAAATATTAATATGATGGAAAATATGGATACTTTTTATTTCTGTAATTTAAATGGAATGAATATAGTAGTCCTATTTGAATAATAGGGGGTTTACACTAATGATACCATAAAATTATTGGGCTTAATTTCTGGCTAGCTGGTGGGGAAGCTAATTATCCATCTGATTACATATACAGATCTGAGGCATAGGCCCTAGATATGAAAAATTGATATTTTTTCATTCAAATAAAAGGTAATTTTTACACATTACGGTTTAATTTATGGTCATTATGTTATTAAATTTTGATATTAAAAAAAATATATTTGTACATAATATTTATCCACTTTACCATTACATATCTAGTTGCACGAATGTGAAAATTGAGAAAGTAGGGTTTGAAAGGGAAGAATTTTAACTAGATATTTTGTAATTAATTCAATAATACATTACTTAGTTGTTAGTAGCTATATGATAAGGTTCTCTTAGGGGTACCTAGACAGGATGGGATTGATTTTGATGATATCCATCATCTGAAGAAGAAAGAGGTATTGAAATATAATTTATTATATTAATATCATTATATATATATAAATAAATAATAAAAAAATACGAAAATGCATACATTACTATAAAATTGTACGTAATATATTTCTAGATGTTTTGCAGAAATAATTGTAAATTCGAGCTAAAAAATATGTATTCACACTTTCAGGACAATAAGATAATCTAGAAACAAATTGAATCTTGAAATGTATTCATTAGTTTTTTTAAAAGGTTGGTGCTGAAGCCTCATATTTTCGTTAAATCAAAGCAAAGACCTCTTTTAACTGGGATCAATGTATTAATTAGTTAAAATATGTATAATTTAACATTATTTGTTTATTATTCTAAATTATTGATTTATATTAGTTTAATATAGTAAATGTTTTTAGAGCATCATGTATCCATACAATAACTATGGTTGGATGCTCATAGAAAAGCTGATGGGATCGTGGTTAATGACCCTTCCGAAAAAGTTGGGGTAAAATTTCATATTTCATTAAATATTCCATATATTCATTTTTTAAAACTATAATATGATTTTTTCAAATATTACTAAAATTTTATTTATATGTAAATATAAAATAAGTATGGGATGTCAATTTCAAACGGTCTATCTTAGTCTCCCAAGATGACCCAGTTTATAGCTCCCCTCAATTGAGGCACTTAAGAAAAATTTTATATATATTGCATATAAAAAGTGTTGGAATTGAGTAACATGGAGTTTAGAGAACTTTTTTATTGTTTTTAGGGCATTTCTTTAGGAGCATGTTTGGTTCACAGTTTGAGAAAACCCTGTAATACCTACAAGAAACTGTGCACAATGAGATAAAGGTAAAGGGGAAGGCACATGAGATGTGCATAGTTTGTATATGTTGTGTAACAGCCATAACGAACGCATTCCATGTTGGAAAGTCGGATTTTTCACAATTTGTGCACATTTAAAAATCCTTAAAGGCCAAAATTTCATGGTTCAACCCTTGGAAAAATAACATGCGCTAGGTTAGTGCAATGTTTTTTCGAATCATGTGACTTACGTTGTATGGGATAAAGGATAGATCCTAACATTTTGGATCTCAATCATTTACCCCTCAAACTCCATCATTTTTTCACCTATGCAGACCTAACATGATTTTCTCTATTCCAAATGGTCACCGAAGGTTCTACCATCAATATGAAGGAAATCTAAAGGCATCCCTTGGTGTTTTGAAGCCAAATTCTTGAAGTAAGGCTTCATTAATGATAATGATTGTTGAGTTTCATATATATACATGTTCATATCTCCCATATTCGTAGAACTATTCCTATTATGGATAGATATAAGGTGTTGGATGAAAAATATGATTTTAGTTGATTTGGTTTATGATAGGGTATGATATATAAGGTGGGTTCATGGAGATTGTACCTGGTAATGTGATGTTTTTCACGTTGTTTATCATTTTCCCCAAAACTATTGAGATATGTGTCGTGACTCTCCGCTTCACTTTCTAGAAATAATATTACTAGTTTAAAAATGTTTTAATTACTTGATTTTAATTGTGAAATTATGATTAAATGCCTGATATAAATAATATTTTTTTACGATTTATGGTTTCGAGAGAAATTGGGGGATCATAACAAATAGTTGTGAAAATTTCATTGGTTTTTTAATTTTAATATTTTATTTTAAAATCTATCTATGATGGTTTTTTAAATGGATTATTAGAAAAGTGTTTTAAATAAAATAAATTGATTATTGAAATGTTTTCTGAATTAATTTATTAAAATGGTTTCTGATCGCATATTGTGGTGTGTTTTCACATTACATTATGAGACTTCGTTGAAATATGGAATTGTGCTCAGTGCCAAAGGTGTAATGGAATACAGGATATAATTACCTTATTATGACCTGGTATATCTATGAGGGAACACTCATGAGTATAGAACTATCATAAATAATCATGAATGGTTGGTTGTGTAGATATGTGGAACAGACTAGTTATGCAAAAAATAGAACTTGTGAAATGGTTTTAGGTATTTAGTTGTGGTTTTTCATTAGAAGAAGATGTTGTTTTGATGAAAGTGGTTAAATTGGCACCATTTTTTATTTATTTATAAACTATTTTATACATTGTGTAATAAAAACTATTATATATGAATTTTTCAAACATTTATATCATAATGGAATGGGTAGGGAAGTCATTGGATAAAACCTTCTATATTTATGTACTAATCTATTCTTTGGAACATTTTTTCTTTGGATGATTCCCTCTATTGGATATTGAGAAAATGTAATTTTTTATACACATTTAGCACATCATCATGATACGTGGGCTGCATGATAGAGTTAGAGCTCAAAGTATGAGGAGATTTGGAGACTTTTAGGTTTATTTTAGTTTATGTAGATGATATTCTGTTGTTTACATTAACATTAGGTTTTATTATATTAGGATACTAATTGGTTGTTCTGATAAAAATAAATTCTTAATTTTCTCATTTTTATCACGTTTCTTATTGTGTATTATTTGGTTTTGTTTTTGGTTGTTTATTTAGTTTAAAAGGGGTAAATCATCCCCCATGTATATTGAAATCATTCAGCATTTATTGCTAGCCTTTGGCATCTTGGAGACATTGCTTAAGGCCATGTAATATCTCAGTACCCACTCAATCCAATGAGATTGATTAGGACGTTACAAGTGGTATCATCTTGGTCATTCATTTTCGGAATAAGTGGTCCTACAATTGATCATTATTTGACTTGGTATTGGTTTTTGGTCTTGGATTTACAATCAGTCTGGTCTATTCTTTGAGTTGGGATGACATAAAGAATTATGATTATTAGGACATTAAATTTGGATCATAAAAATATATATCTAACCTTTTTATGATGATATTTATGTTACCATTGATTTGGGTACATAAGTATTTTTATTAATCTTGTAGTATTGGAATATCATTTTCAAGGGTTTATCTAATGAAACAATCATGAAATACATTAGAATAATGTCCTTGCACTGGGAGTGTATATATCATTTTGAGTAATGATCTATGAATTTTTATAAAAGTGTTCATATTTGAAAATTCATTATATGGTTTTAAATGTGTGATTTTGAAAAAGGTATGAAATTGTGATTTATAAAATGGTTTTATTTTCAAAATAATGGTGAATGTTTTAAAAAATTCTAGAAATGGAAAATATTGATTTTAAGATTCAATTTTATAGACTATTTTTTGAAGGAATGTTAAAATATTAAGATTTTAGTAAATAGAGAGTGGGACATATGTCGTTTTTTGTTTTCATAAAAAATTGAACCTTGTAGGCATTGTATAAATAAACCCGATGAAGATATTGAAAAAGTGGTTTCACCTGAGCCACAGGTGAACCAATAGCTAGTTCATAGAATCATCTTGGAATTTTAGGTTATAGAAATAGGGAATTAGAGGGATGTTCCATGGAATGTGAACCATTCTCTCTTGTTCCAAAAACAGATTCCACCATTCTCTCGGGTTTATTTAAAACCATAAAAGGAAAATGAGAGGCGGAATATGAGGAATTGTATCTGTGATTACATCATCACAACATCAGAGATGAAATTCAAGCTACTGAACAAAATGTTGTAGGATCTTAAATGATAGCGGTGGGATCTAGAATTACGGTCGAATGTTGATCAAGGAAATTGTTGTGATTACTTTAATGATTTGCTTAAAAATAGTTCTATCCTCACACATTGTAGATTTATAGAACAAAATAATTCTTCAGCATGAAGTAATAAAATACATATATAATAAATTATCTGGCTAAATTCATGAATTTACAGTGTGTTACCCTCAATGTTGCGACTAGTTCATATTTGAAGGCACTCATCGTTGAATCATGGCAATGTCATGATATTTTCTCAAGGATTATTGTGCACTGTATAACCGACTATATAGAGATAGACATTAGAAGGAATGTGGCTGAAAGGGATATCATTGGAGCTATGATAGGAGGATTTATGTTGATACCCATGAGAAATGGTGGGAACTCTAATGATAGGGGAAATTGGAAGAGGAACCACTACCTCTATAATGGGAGTGTGAATTAGAATCAAATGACTAGACCGGTAAATATTCCATCAAGACCCATGAAAAAGAGGGGTGTTATAATGGGGTTTATATGGAAATATAAAGAGATAGTGTAAAACATCACCAAGAGAATTATATTATTGGAACAATATGGGAAATATTCACCTCTATTTTCATAGTTCTTCATAGAAATGTTCTTGAGAGACATCTAAAGTATCACATATATTTTATTTTCAATGGTTTGAGGCCAGCGGAATCAATCTCATCAGCAAGAATGAGACAGCCATGGTGATTCCAAGAATTCCATGACAATTTAATAAAGAAAATATCAAAAGGGAAAAAAGTGTTAAAGTGTGTTTATGAAGCAATTATTTTCATTTGAGAAGGTGATTGTGGATGATCAGGTAGGACCATGTCTGAAAAAATTTACAAATCTATTGATTTCTACTATTTTTCTAGTACTACATGATACTAGTGCATCACATTCCATTATTTATTCTCGTGATGTTGATTTTATGATGCTAAAACAAAATATGATGCCTTTTGTGATAAAACATAAAACCCATTTGGGACAAACAAAATGGTTAGCCTTTGGGTGTAGAGAATGTTATATAAATATTCATTTAGAAGAGAAGAATTTAGATATTACTATACTTGACATGGATTTTTATAATGTAATACATGGTATAGATTGGTAAAAAATAATAAGGGTTCAAAACGACTATTATTGTAGAATAGTTAGTTTCATGATTGAGGATGGAATCAATAATATCTTTAGAGGAGAAAGGGATTTGAATATATGTGCAATGATCTTGTTGGCACTGTCAGTAGGAATATTCTCTACAAGTTGGTATCATTAGCATTGGCATAAATGGAAGAGATCCAAAATAGTAGTTTTCCAGCAGTCATGGATTAATTTTTAGATTTGTTTCCCAAAAATTTCTTGGATTTACCAATTGTAAAGGAAGTGGAATTTATTATTGTTCTCCTCCTAGGGACATGTCCTATCTCACATACATTTTATCAAATTTTACCAATAGAATTAAAGGATTAGAATTTGAAATTGGAAGAACTGAAAAAAATGGTTTTATTCAACTATGCACATCTATATGAGAAGTTGGTTTCTTTTTTGGGAATAATTCATAAGGAAATCTAAGGCTATATGTCAAGTACATTATGTCTAATCATGTAAAAATAATAATTTTTATTGAATTCCATGAATTTATGAGTTGTTTGATCAATTGAGGTGGGCTTAGGGGTTCTCCTAAATTGATTTGCAATCAGGATATTAACAATTATGGGTAAGGAAAAACTCTATTCCAATGAAAGATTTTAGAAAAAGATATAGCCATTACGTATATATAGTAATGCCTTTCGGTATTATAAATACACAGGTAGACATTATGGGATTTATTAAAATAGATATTTATGTTATATCTATATTATTTTGTTGTTATGTTTGTGGATGACATCTTCGTGTATTCAATGACTATGGCAGGGCATGATCTACACTTTGCACCAGTGTTTAGAATCATGTGGGATCATCACTTATATTCCAAATTATCGATGAATTATTTTTGGATATATGATGTTTTATTTCTTTGCCATGTTATTTCTGAAGGTGGTGTTTTAGTGGATCGGGAGAAGATATATGTTTTTATCTCTAAAGAACCACCCAATAATTTCTTTGAGATATAGAGTTTTCTTAGTCAATATGGTTATTACCAACACATTTTTCTTTACTAATAGTGACCATATTTTCCTATTATTGCATTGAAAAAGAATAATTTTACATTCCAATGGAGTGAGTAATTCTATAATTGTTTTCAAAAAATAATAGATCGCGTTAAATACGCACCAATATTTGTGTTGATTAATCTGAACATGGGTAAATGCTGTATTTTGATGCTTTAGGGTCAGGGTTGGGATGTTTTATCTTGAATGGAGACCATTAATTTTCATGTAAGTTATAAATGTTAAGGGTTCATGAGAATAACTACCCAACACATGATATGGATTTAGCTGAAGCGTTCCTTGCTTTGAATACTTGGTGTCAATACCTATTTGGTTAGTAATTTACAGGGTTTAAGGAACATAAGAGATTAAATGATATTTTTTTACAATGAGAATGTAATTAGAGGAAATGAATATGGATGGATTATCTCCATATATTCTACTTTAACTTATTGTATACATTAGGTAAAGGAAACTCACTGGAAGTTTTATTAATCAAGGGGTGATATACATTGATGGAAGAAGAAGCTTCAAATGAGTGGTAGTTAATGTCGGTTCTATTCGAGAAGGGTTTGGAATGAGAATAATGAGGTAATTGTGTAGTTTCATTTCCTATTTCATTGATTTTAGATCATGTGAAGATAGTTATAGAGACACAAATATGTGATTCAGAATGTGTTTCATTGTGTTCAAATCTCAATGGTGGGGATATCATTGGCCGATGGAAGCAAGATGACAGATCCGTTTTGTGGGTCAAAAATATGATTGTTATATATATATATGTATTATCGATAACATCTTTTTCATGACAACACTTCTCATGATGGGAAATTCATCCAGGTATACTGAAGATGTAAAAAATCATTCAAAAGATAATTTTTGGGATCATCATGAAATTAATGGTGTTTGAGTTTATTTCAATATTCTTAACTTGTAAACATTGTATGGAAGAGAATCAGGGACCTTCATATATGTTATATTCCATACCAATATCTATTTGAAAATGGTAGTATATAAGTATTCATTTTGACAGATGTATCTGAAGAATTTTTTGGAAACAAGATTCCATATGGGTGATTGTGTATTGACTCAAGATGTTAGCTCATTTAATTCATATTCGTGAATATCATTCAATATAGGGGTTGTTAGAAATCTATATCTTGTATGTGGAAAAGAAGAATGAAATACCATTCTCAATTGTATCAAATTTATGTTTATGGTTCATGTCTCATTTCTATAAATCCTGACAAAAATCCCTTGGGACACAGTTGACCATGAATAAGACATGTCATCCTCCAACAGATAGGAAACCCTAAAGGTTGATACAATCATTAGAATACATGTTGCAAGATTGTAAAATGGATTTTGGTGGCTTAGGGAAAGTGAACCTACCATTAATGGAGTTATAATATAAAATGGATACTAGTCCTCAGAACAAATGGCCCTTTTTGAAACATTATACTGGAAACCATACCGTTATCCACTTTATTCGGTAGAAATAGGTGAGACATCACTATTTGTTTGGTGCCCTATCCATGAAACAATGGATATAATCCTGTTGATTTGAATCTGGATGGAGATGAGGTAGTCATCATATATCATTTTTTGATTGTCATCGACATCCATTGAATGTTGTATTAAGTGATCATGTATTCTGGATAATTTCTCCAAGGAATGGTTTTGGGAAATTGGAAAATTCAACTCATCAATCCATTGGCCCTTATGATATATTGGAATCAGTTGGTGACGTGGAATATCATTTAAAATTTCTAAAATGGTTCAGTTCTATACATAATGTGTTTCAGTTATCATATTTGAAAAATTATCAACTTGATCCAAACCATGTAATCAAATTGGATCACGTTGACATAGAGTCAGATGCATAATTGATGAAAATTCCAGTGAATATTATGGAAAAGAATGGGAATGCATTTCATGGAAAAATCAGCATTGTATTTGTAACGCCCCGACCCCAGTTACCTAGAGTCGATGCATTATTACATAACATTGGTATGATCACAAGAAAGGTCAAATCTCGAAAGACCGATTGGTTTAGTAGCCTTGGAAACACTAGATATATTCATAAGTTTTACATTACATCATAAAATGAAAAACTACTACAACAACATAATGTCTCCACAGTCCACACTATTATCCCCTCATAATATCCCTGCAGGTCATTCATAACTTACTTCTTTACATCCTGGGGAAAATAAAACAAAGAAAAGGGGTGAGCTCAAATGCCTAGTAAGGATAACAATATAGCGGAACATTCAAAATAAGCATAAACATTTAAGGCAACGCATTACAAAAACAAAAGCCTTTTAAACTTGAACTTCAACATAGTATGGAAAAAGTAAAATGAAATAATTCCATTTAATTATTCACATGGATATTCTACTAATTGAATAATCACATGAAAAACCAATAACCACTTTCATAATGATGGAATGCATAATGCTAAACTTTAATTTCTTTTCAAGGCCACGTCCCAAGACCTTGGGGATAACTGTAACCGGAACCCAACCCGGAGTGCCTCTAATAACCGGACACCAACCCGGAGTGCCTCTAATAACCGGACACCAAACCGGAGTTCCTCTAATAACCGGAGACCAAACCGGAGTTCCTCTAATAACAGGAGACCAAACCGGAGGGCTTACTTTTACCGGTCCCCAACCCGGAACATACTTGTCTAACACATTCATCTGAATGAAAGATTGAAATATAACATAAACATTTGGATTACAAATAACTTATGAAATGTCAATACTCTAAACAAAAACCATGAGTGACATAATAATAACTTATCCACAGTCAAAAATATCACCAAACCTTCAATAAAATATGGATGTTTTGTATCATAATAAATCAAATTCAAATAAGCTTAAAATCCACCAAAGGGTGTTTACATAGATGAAATAAAGACTATTTTAGAAAAATATCTCTTTCTATTTTGAAATCATTTAAGAGTCTTATATTTATGAAATAAAACATTTTTTTTTGAAAATATTCTTATTATCTTGTAAGGGAATCTTCGATGATTTTATAACGGCGGAAAATAGCCACACCCGCCGTATAAGTTAAAAAAACATTCTTACCTTAATTTTGTCGAAAAGGTTAAAAAGAACCTTGTATGGAAAACGACAGAAAGATTCCTTTATAAACCTCTTATAAAAATTCAAACAAGGGTATAAATGACTTTAACCCATATTCTGTTAAATAGTTAAAATGTTTTGAAATTCATTTCTAAGAAACATGGATGTGGATGATAAAGAGATCCCAGTAGGTTATTACGTATAAACAACCTCGGATAATGAAGAGATTGTGAAATAACCCTTACCAATTTGGTAACTTATTAAAACATAAAACCCATGAAAGAGGTATCATACAATGAATATGTAAATACACATAAATTAGAGTGTATTACACAAAGAATATAATTATTGGTAGTACATACACTACACAAAAGGTGATGGTGGCAATATGGCATGAATCTCACGGGAATAAGGAGTGAGATGAAAACCCCTTACCTTGTACTTTTACTTGGTGGGGGTAGGTTAAGCTCATGTATAATAGTGAAATAATTGTTATTAAATTATACAAGAATCATATATATTAATATGATATCATATATGATCTTTTAACTTTGCTTTGTTAATAATGTCTTAGTATTATCGTTGTTTCGGGTGTTAAATTACTCGTTTTCTTTTATATGTTTTATTACATAATCCATGTTTGTAATGGATAGGTTGTATATTATTCATATCTAGAATGATATCAAGTCATTAAACAACATTTTTAAATCAGAAAATGATAATTATACTTGAATGGATATGATGGAGAATGAATCTCATCGCGTTCGTGGAGACGGTAGTCCGTACGTACGCACGAGCGACAATATCATTCTTTTGATATTAAAATAATATATAAATGGATGGTATATCATATATACAGATTCATTAACATGTTATATTTATTATTAAAATGAGTTACACATCATTATTATACTCATCCAAATAATAATATATTGAATAACAATTACACCACGACGTGGAGACGGTAAGCCGTACGTACGCACGTATGGTGACATGTTATTCAAAGGGTGGATAGAATACTGAATATGGTTGTACCATATTTATAATAACATCATAGTATATATATGATACTGGAGTTATTATTTTAGAATGGTGACAACAAAGTAAGAATAAGTGGAAGAAGAAGGAACTTGGAAAAGGGTGGTGAAATCATTACCTCTTCTTCGTTTTCTTCCATTTGATTTGATCAAAAGGGCTCCTTAGGTTGGCTTTCTGATCAAACTAAGGCCTATAGGTTGTAGCGATGGAAGTTGGGAGAGTATTTGGGAAGATTTTGGCCGATACAAAAGGCTTTTAAGGTGTGAAGAAAAGAGAAGGAGGAGTGCCCTTTTATAAGAGGGGTGAGGGGCACCTTTGGAAAAGCTAGAAATATTAGTTTATAATAAATTCTTAATCGGTTTCTAATGGATCCAAAGTTTATTATTTAAATGTTAAGGTTGTTATGGGTCGAAAACAACTCAACCAAATGAATTTAGACAGGTTTGGGTACTTATATTAACCTTATCTTTAAGTATTAACTCTAAGTTAATTAGTTTCACTTTTACAATGTCTCTTTGTATTTTTATATAATATGGTTAATAAACATACTATATACATCCAAGAGACCCCCAAGTGGTCCGTTAATGATGAACCTATCATGATATAAGTCTCTTTTCCGAACCTTAGATTTTTAGGAATTTAATATCAATTAATAATATAATATTTGTTTTAAGAACTATTTTATGTCAATTTTGACACTATTCAATAGTTGATTTGTGTGAAACTCATAACAGATTGATTACTTCGAAAAAAGTCAATTAAATCAATCCTAATATATCATATTATCCTATAAAATTAGTTTAATTCATTAAAAGTTTCATATTTTATTTATTTCGGTATTTATAATATCAATTACTTTAATTTTTTACTATTATAGTAATTAATCCATCATCATTGTGTCACAAATAAATTAAATTATTTAATGTCTAAAAATTATAAATAAAATATCACTATGTAGGAAATCATTTTATCTTTCTAATGAATATTTATAATCTAAAATACAACATATATAACCCTATTTAAAAATTGTTTTTCTAAAAGATATATGCTTGTGTCATTTTTGTATTCATTTTAACTTAATTAAAATAAAGTGTCCCTATCACCTACAAGTGGCACCATGGGGTCCCCAAATCGATCCAAAGATGCCTATGGTCGAACATGTATCAACCAATAAGGTTAGGACATGTTTTAGGGTAATTTAGTATTATTATAATATTAAGTTTTAACCCTTATTTACCGGATTTACCCTTAACCATGGTAAATAAAATATTTACCGCAGTAATTATTCAAAATGTCTAAAAATAAAAGTTACCTATTTACACAAATTTAACATCCTGATTCCAAATATTGAATCCATTTTTCTAAATTCAAAACACAGAAGTGGCAGAAATTAATTTAAAATTAATTCCCGCTGTCAAAACAAAAAGCGTGTTTTTAAGAGATAATAACTATCAAAAGATTGACACTTGTTTATGTTCGGTTTAATTGTAAAATTATGTCCAATGACCAAAATTATATTAAATGGTAAAAATATATTCTAAATATACTTTAAAACCACTCAAATTCATAATTTATCACTATTAATTATTTTGATTAAAAAAGTTGTTTTTAATTAAAATTTAGTAATTTTCATTATTCATCAAAATATGAAGGTTATCCGAAATGTACCAAAATTTCACCTTAGGCTAATTTTGATATTATGAATCCAAAAATGAATTCCATTTTGAAATATAAAATATATATAATTTCAAAAATTAGGTATTACTATTCATAACGGCTAGTTTGATTGGTTGTGGTGTGTGTTAGAACTCGAAGTTGCGTACAACACACACTACTGTATTATTCAAAGGAAAGCGTACCGTGGAAGCTTGGGATGTTTCATTTTAAATTTTTTGATGTCCCCCTTTACTAAAAAAGTTTAAAATATTGTATTTAGAATGGGTTCACTATTAAAAGTTGGTAAAAGTGCAATACTGAAAATGAATTTGTTCTTACATTATGTCTAAGAAACTCATAATATGGATTCTAAAATTATAAGGATTATATAAAGTTTAAAATTTAGTTAATACTATTTGTAACCTCTTTTGAACGGCTTGTTTGGTAAGTCATGGTGTGCTTGATCTCGGTGTTCCATGTAGTGCAAGTTATTGTATTATTTTAAAGAAATAACACACTATGAAATCTTGGGGTGTTACATTCTCCCTCCTTCAATAAATTGCGTCCTCACAATTTGAAATTGTTCTTCAAAAATAAAAGGTTGAAAATAAAAAATATCTTTGTGGGAAAACCCACATTAGAAATTGGGTTACTAAAATCTAGTCTTAATATGAGGAAATGTTAAATGAACGGGTCACAACCAAATTATGATCTCGATTAGGAGAACATTGGTGGCAATTAGAGACATATAATTGGAGGAAAAACCTAAATACTTATAGGTAGTGATTGAGGTCATCAATCACAAACAAGTATAAAATTGAGGTCCTTAAACTCATCAATCTATGATGATTTTAAATACCATCGGTTCAACAAAACATAGGGTATTAGGATAACACATTTTTGACGTTTCAAAATATCTTAGTTGAAATCCCACATCGAAAAATGAGTTAATGAGGCCTCTATTTAAAATAAAGAGTGGAAAGTATGAAGATTACCGAAAATAACACATACTAGGGTTCCATGTAGGAAAATATGGATATGGAAGAGAAATCTAACCATCAATTATCTGAAGGAGAGTGGTAGAGAACATGGCTATGAAAAGGCCAACAATCCCAAAGCCATAAATTAGTGATGATTTAAGGTACCATCTAGGACAACATTTTTGTTCTAAGTTCCTTTTCTTAATGTTGAGGAATTTATTTATGAGATTGGCTAAGATTATAATGAGATATACTTACTTTATAATTAGAGTTTTGTCCATTAATAAATTTCTACCACAAACTCATCTTTCACTCGTAAAAAAATTATATTTATACTATTCGTACAAGGTTCCAAAATAAACGAATTTATAATTCATCTACCAGATCTTTTAAAAAAACTACATTATTTAATCCAGGACATCTCTTGGGCCAGTGGTAGGTGTTACACCCTTGTCGCCCTTCGGTTACAGGTTCAAGTCTCGCGGCCTTGCCGTACGCGACGGGTTGCCGCCCGACCTCCGGGTTGTCCTATTATGGCAATCCAAAATTAATCTCAAACTAGAATTTATCCAAAATACTTCTGACCAAACTCACAGTCCAACATTTATAAGGAAGTTAAACATAATGTATATCCTTTTTACCACGTAATAGCATATGAATACCTTCATCATGTATTCTTTTAAAACACTGAAACATCCTGAATTACCATAATCCATATTGATTACATTCATGCTCCCTTATTCCAAATAGAATGCTGGATATACTTCATCAATACAAAAATGTTTTAAACCCCAACAATGATGGAATATACAAATCATTAATTAGTTTCAAGGTAGTCAAGAATATCCAATATAATTTATCCAAATCAATCATGTATTATTCTAAAATCACTACCTCGGTATCAGAACCATATTATGGTTTATCATTCTCTCAACCATATATTTTCTAAAAATTTAACCTGCTATTGAGTCACTTTTCTTTGTTCCACACAATCTCAAGTCCTTAATGAAATAGTACTGCAGTACAATCCTTATATACTCCATAATTATTATAACAAGTACATTGTTGATACAACACTCAATTCACATAATCAACATAAGAACTCTAATCATTCCTCTTCATCTGTGGTAGTATCATAACATGATTATTATCCAATAACACAATTTGCGGCATATTCTGATGACTGGGACATAGGTTCGCATAGTGTCCAAACTCCTTGCAAATGAAGCATTGTACATTTGAAACCATTTTCTTACCCTTGTAGTCATGTACTTTGTGCCCTTTTCCACCACACTTATAACAAACTCCCATTCCTTTCAGACAAGTTCCAGGGTGTTTCTTCCCATAGTTATCACATATGGGAAAATTCTTCTTTTCCCTCTTCCCTTTATCCATCTTTCTCCATTCCATCCTTTTCTTCTCTTGCTTCCCTTCAAAGCAATAGGACTCAGTAAAATCTTTACTTATCTTATCAACACATGATATTATTTCTTCGTATGATGATAATAAATGGGAGATTATTTCTCTTATAAATTCAGGCTTAAGGCCATGAAAGATATGATCCTTCTTTCTCTTTGGATCATGTGCATTGCAGGAGTTCTCATTCCTTCTACTGGGCGCCATTTCTAAACAATGGCATACACTAGATTAGTTTATGAATAACAATACCTAATCCCAAACTTGTAAGACACATAACATAAATTAAATAGTTTATGGATATAATCCATAATCATATAAATTTCTCCTATGAGAAATTAAATCCACATAAACCCTTCATAATGGTTTGTAAAGAAAATGAGAATTATCCTAAGCATATCCCCCGGGAGTGTCGTAAATAAGAGTGCAGCAAGGCCCGTTGTCGTGCACCAGTTCCCATTCGAGTCTAGCTCAAAGCGGTGTTTTCGGGTTTTACCCCTAGGTACATCTGTGCCAGAGCCGCCTCTACCTGATCGTATCCAGACAGGGATGTATTGTTCAGAAAACTCACAAAATCTCTACAATACCAAAATTCTAGGTAGTTCTTCTATACTAATCCTCAATGTCCATCTTAAATCTATGTGCTCTAATCAGAATTTTTCTAAATCTAGCTTCCAAGGTTTGTACTAAACTTCCTCTGATACCAACTGTAACGCCCCGACCCCAGTTACCTAGAGTCGGTGCATTATAACATAACATTGGTATGATCACAAGAAAGATCAAATCTCGAAAGACCGATTGGTTTAGTAGCCTTGGAAACACTAGATATATTCATAAGTTTTACATTACATCATAAAATGAAAAACTACTACAACAACATAATGTCTCCACAGTCCACATTATTATCCCCTCATAATATCCCTGCAGGTCATTCATAACTTACTTCTTCACATCCTGGGGAAAATAAAACATAGAAAAGGGGTGAGCTCAAATGCCCAGTAAGGATAACAATATAGCGGAACATTCAAAATAAGAATAAACATTTAAGGCAATCTATTACTAAAACAAAAGCCTTTTAAACTTAAACTTCAACATAGTATGGAAAAAGTAAAATGAAATAATGCCATTTACTTATTCACATGGATATTCTACTAATCGAATAATCGCATGCAAAATAAATAACCACTTTCATAATGATGGAATGCATAATGCTAAACATTAATTTCTTTTCAAGGCCTCGTCCCAAGACCTTGGGTCTAACTGTAACCGGAACCCAACCCGGAGTGCCTCTAATAACCGGACACCAACCCAGAGTGCCTCTAATAACCGGACACCAACCCAGAGTTCCTATAATAACCGGAGACCAAACTAGAGTTCCTCTAATAACCGGAGACCAATCCCGGGGGCTTACTTTTACCGGTCCCCAACCCGGAACATACTTGTCTAACACATTCATCTGAATGAAAGATTGAAATATAACATAAACATTTGGATTACAAATAACTTATTAAATTTCAATACTCTAAACAAAAACCATGAGTGATATAAGAATAACATATCCACAGTCAAAAATATCACAAAACCTTCAATAAAATATGGATGTTTTGTATCATAATAAATCAACTTCAAATAAGCTTAAAATCCATCAAAGGATGTTGACATAGATGAAATAAAGACTATTTTAGAAAAATATATCTTTCTATTTTGAAATCATTTAAGAGTCTTATATTTATGAAATAAAACATTTTTTTTGAAAATATTCTTATTATCTTGTAAGGGAAGCTTCAATGATTTTATAACGGTGGAAAATAGCCACACCCGTCGTATAAGTTAAAAAAAACATTCTTACCTTAATTTTGTCGAAAAGGTTAAAAAGAACCTTGTTTGGAAAACGACAGAAAGATTCCTTTATAAACCTCTTATAAAAAGTCAAATAAGGGTATAACTGACTTTAACCCATATTCTAGTAAATAGTAAAAATGTTTTGAAATTCATTTCTAAGAAACACGGATGTGGATGATAAAGAGATCCCAGTAAATTATTACGTATAAAAAACCTCGGATAATGAAGAGATTGCGAAATAACCCTTACCAATTTGGTAACTTATGAAACATACAACCCATGAAAGAGGTAACATACAATGAATATGTAAATACACATAAATTAGAGTGTATTACACAAAGAATATAATTATGGGCAGTACATACACCACACAAAAGGTGATGGTGGCAATATGGCATGAATCTCAAGGGAATAAGGAGTGAGATGAAAGCCCCTTACCTTGTTCTTTTACATGGTTGGGGTAGGTTAACCTCCTGTATAATAGTGAAATAATTGTTATTAAATTATACAAGAATCATATATATTAATATGATATCATATATGATCTTTTAACTTTGCTTTGTTAATAATGTCTTACTATTATCGTTGTTTCAGGTGTTAACTTACTCATTTTCTTTTATATGTTTTATTATGTAAGCCATGTTTGTAATGGATGGGTTGTATATTATTCATATCCAGAATGATATAAAGTCCTTAAACATCATTTTTAAATCCGAAAATGATAATTATACTTGAATGGATATGATGGAGAATGAATCTCATCGCGTTCGTGGAGACGGTAGTCCGTACGTACGCACGAGCGACAATATCATTCTTTTGATATTAAAATAATATATAAATGGATGGTATATCATATATACAGAATCATTAACATGTTATATTTATTATTTACATGAGTTACACATCATTATTATACCCATTCAAATAATAATATATTGAATAACAATTACACCACGACGTGGAGACGGTAAGCCGTACGTACGCACGTATGGTGACATGTTATTCAAAGGGTGGACAGAATACTGAATATGGTTGTACCATATTTATAATTACATCACAGTATATATATGATACTGGAGTTATTATTTTAGAATGGTAACAACAATGTAAGAAGAAGTGGAAGAAGAAGGAACTTGGAAAAGGGTGGTGAAATCATTACCTCTTCTTCGGTTTCTTCCATTTGATTTGATCAAATGGGCTCCCTAGGTTGGATTTCTGATCAAACTAAGGCCTATAAGATGTAGTGAGGGAAGTTGGGAGAGTATTTGGGCAGAGTTTGGCCGAACCAAAAGGCTTTTAAGGTGTGAAAAAAGAGAAGGAGGAGTGCCCTTTTATAAGAGGGGTGAGGGGCACCTTTGGAAAAGCCAGAAATATTAGTTTATAATAAATTATTATTCGGTTTCTAATGGCTCCAAAGTTTATTATTTAAATGTTAATGTGGGGATGGGTCGAAAAAAACTCAACCAATAGAATTTAGACAGGTTTGGGTACTTATATTAACCTTATCTTTAAGTATTAACTCTAAGTTAATTAGTTTCACTTTTACAATGTCTCTTTGTATTTTTATATAATATGGTTAATAAACTTACTATATACATCCAAGAGACCCCCAAGTGGTCCATTAATGATGAACCTATCATGATATAAGTCTCTTGTTTGAACCTTAGATTTTTAGGAATTTAATATCAATTAATAATATAATATTTGTTTTAAGAACTCTTTTATGTCAATTTTGACACTATTCAATAGTTGATTTTTGTGAAACTCATAACAGATTGATTACTTCTAAAAAAGTCAATTACATCAATACTAATATACCATATTATACTATAAAATTAGTTTAATTCATTAAAAGTTTCATATTTTATTTATTTGGGTATTTATAATATCAATTATTTTAATTTTTTACTATTATAGTAATTAATTCATCATCATTGTGTCACAAATAAATTAAATTATTTAATGTCTAAAAATTATAAATAAAATATCACTATGTAGGAAATCATTTTATATTTCTAATGAAAATTTATAATCTAAAATCCAACATATATAACCCTATGTAAAAATTGTTTTTCTAAAAGATACATGCTTGGGTCATTTTTGTAATCATTTTAACTTAATTAAAATAAAGTGTCCCTATCACCTTCAAGTGGCACCATGGGGTCCCCAAATCTACTCAAAGATTCCTATGGTCAAACATGTATCATCCAATAAGGATATGACACGTTTTAGGGTAATTTAGTATTATTATAATATTAATTTTTAACCCTTATTTACCGGATTTACCCTTAACCATGGTAAATAAAATATTTACCGCAGTAATTATTCAAAATGTCTAAAAATAAAAGTTACCTATTTACACAATTTGAACATCCTGATTCCAAATATGGAATCCATTTTTCTAAATTCAAAACACAGAAGTGGCAGAAATTAATTTAAAATTAATTCCCGCTGTCAAAACAAAAAGCGTGTTTTTAAGAGATAATAACTATCAAAAGATTGACACTTGTTTATGTTCGGTTTAATTGTAAAATTATGTCCAATGACCAAAATTATATTAATTGGTAAAAATATATTCTAAATATACTTTAAAACCACTCAAATTCATAATTTATCACTATTAATTATTTTGATTAAAAAAGTTGTTTTTAATTAAAATTTAGTAATTTTCACTATTCATCAAAATATGTAAGTTATCTGAAATGTACCAAAATTTCACCTTAGGATAATTTCGATATTCCGAATCCAAAAATGAAGTCCATTTTGAAATATAAAATATATATAATTTCAAAAATTAGGTATTACTATTCATAACGGCTAGTTTGATTGGTTGTGGTGTGTGTTAGAACTCGAAGTTGCGTACAACACACACTACTATATTATTCCAAGGAAAGCGTACCGTGGAAGCTTGAGATGTTTCATTTTAAATTTTTTGATGTCCCCCTTTACTCAAAAAGTTTAAAATATTGTATTTAAAATGGGTTCACTATTAAAAGTTGGTAAAAGTGAAATACTGAAAATGAATTTGTTCTTACATTATGTCTAAGAAACACATAATATGGATTCTAAAATTATAAGGATTATATAAAGTTTAAAATTTAGTTAATACTATTTGTAACCTCTTTTGAACGGCTTGTTTGGTAAGTCATGGTGTGCTTGATCTCAGTGTTGCATGTAGTGCAAGTTATTGTATTATTTTAAAGAAATAACACACTATGAAATCTTGGGGTGTTACAGTATTACTGTTTTTGTGGAAATATGGTCAGATTCTGGAATAGGCTTGTGAACATGAGAAGGAAATGAAAGAGCAATGGAAAAAACTCTATTAGGTCAACAATTCATTTCTACATTATTAGGACATAAATACCAATAGTGGTGATAATATATCACACCCAATTGGAGGTAATTAACCCTTATTTTATGTATTTTAAATATAAAGTTTTTTTCCGTTAATATTTTGATATTTTTCATAACCTTTCCTGTGTTTTTGTGCCTTTTGTACAGATGCATGGTTGGTGTATATTTTGGGAAAGCAATGAAAAACCAATATGAAACCATGCAAATTGTTAGATAGGAAAAGGGGATGGTGAAGAGTTTGTGTATGGTATTTTCAAACCTTAAAAATGATTAGGTTAAACTATGATATATTTGACAATGAGCTTTGGTAGGACTGAAGCACGGTTTGTAAACTGTGCGAGCCAACGATGTGAGGTTCAACCTTTGAAGAAGTGTCTTGTGCATGGTTTGCACATAGTTTACTTAACCATGCTAATAACAATGCATGAGTTTAATACCTGATCCTAGAATTGAGGATCTCATACATTTACCCTCTAACTACCAAATTATTCCTCTTATCTATCCCAAACTCGATTATATCACACACCAATGGCGATGTAATATTCTACAATCATTCTAAGTGTGATCATAAGGCTTACCTTAGTTTTTTGAACATCACTCACTCTCTATGAGTCTTATATCTACACTAGCTGTGGATATATATATTAGTGGATTTTATATATGATTATATTTGTATTGGATTATGATAGGGAATGAGATCTATGTCATGTTAGTAGAGATTCTACACTATTTTGTGATGTACTTCATTTCATTTACCATTTTCACCTAAACACTCAGTGTAGGTGGCTTAATTATTGAATCTATTTTTAGAATTGATTGAATTTTTTATATAGGTTTAATTAAATGAATTTGATTGTGAAATTGTGGTGAAAATCATGACATAAATCCTTTTTTGACTATTCATGATTTGTGGTGAAATTGTGGGCTCATTGTAGTTAGTTGTGAAAAGTGCTTTGGATTGTTGATTTTTAAATGTTTATTTTAAAATATGGCCATGATGGATTTTTGAAATGGCTTGTTAGAAAATGATTTTTAATAAAGGTTTATTTAATTGAAATGGTTTTTCATTGTCTGTATTGATATGTTTTATGGGAATACCTTATGATGTGTGATAATATTTCATGAAGAGTATTGGTTGAAATATGACATTATGCGCAGTGCCAAAGGTGTAATAGAACAAGAAATATAATTATCTATGGGAGGGTTGGTAGATCGATGAGAAACTTCTTTGGAGTATTGATTTATCATAACAAAGAATTTATCTTTTTTTGTGGATATGTGTAATGGATTAGTTATTCCAAAACAGGAAATATGAAATGGTTTATGTTAGTGTTTTGGTTGTTTTTATTTATAAATTGATGTTGTTTTGAGAAAAATGGATTCATTGGAAATAATTTATATTTAATTAAAATATATTATAGATTTTATTATATAAACTATTTTATATAAATGTTTCTAAATTTTCTATACTAGTGGCATGAGTAATGAAGGTAATGGTGAAAACCTACTCACACCTGCTTGTGATCTTTTGTTCTTTTGTAGATGGATTCAACTATGACATGGGTAAATTTAATGTATCACACATATTTTACACTACATCATGATACTTGGGTTTCCTAATAGATTTTTGATATTAGATCATGTGGATCTTGGGATTTATGTATTTGACTTTTAGTAATTCATATTTAATTGTTTTCTTGGATTTTAGTTTATCATCCACTATAGTACTCTTTGGATGGTTTGATATAAATGAAATTTTTTTGTTATATCTCATTTTCTTTATTCATCATGTAGGAATCATAGATATATTCCCACTATGGGTATATATATGGTGATTTATTCCAAATATGATTAAATTTGGTTTCGTCTATGACATTAGAATATATCTAAGGCGGTTTCATGGAGATTCAACCCAATTTTGTGACGTTTTTCTTGTGCTTTATAATTTTCTCAAAAAATATCATGGAAGGTTATTTCAATCTAAACTCCAATTACATGTCCTGATTGTATTAGTTTCAAACTTGTTAAATTAATTGATTTTGACTATGAAATTTTAGTTATAATAATGATATAAATACACAAGAGTGATGAATTTTTTTTGTGAAATTGTTAAATCATCGTAATTTTTTGTTCAATGTGAATTTGTTTCTAGACATTAATATGATTATTTTAACGTGTGGAAATTATATATTTCTTGGATGGCCTATTAGACAAATCTTTCTAATGATTTTTTTAAATAGTTTTTTCATGACTTTACTGACACCGTTTGTGGTCATACATTGTGGTATGTGTTCATATTATATTATGAGGCATGGTTGAAAAATGGAGGTGTGATCGATGACAAAGATGAGATGGTTCATGGGATATAATTACCTTCTGATGACATGGTATATTGATAAAAATCTACACATGAGTATGGTATTGTCATAATAAATCATTTGCGGTTTGTTGTGTGGACATGTTGAATGGATTGGTAATGCCAAAACAGAATATGTGAAATGGTATAAGGTAATTTTTTTTATTTTTCTTTAGAAATTGAAGTCATTTTAAGAAATACTATTTTATTGGAACATGTTAATATTTACTTATAATCTATTTTATAATTGTTTTTCTAAAAAATATTTTATATAAATTTTTATAATTTTCACTCATAGTTGATTGAGTAGAGATGTCATTAGAGAAATCATATTTTTTTATTACTCACCCATGATTTTGAACATTGGTGATTTTGTAGATGATATCTACCTATATAAGGGAAAAGTTAATGTATCATATTTTTTTTCATGAATTTTAGATACTTGGGCTTCATGGTGGAGTTAATTCTTAGAGCTTGTGTTGATTGAGAGTATATTGTTTTCTTTGAGTGTTAGTATTTCATATTCTGTTGGACTCATTATAGTCAGTTTCTCTTTTTCTTTGGTACTCTTTGGATCGTTTGATATAAATTAATTATTTGATTTGTATCTCAATTTTATTATGAATCATTTAGTGTTTTATTTGATAATGTATATTGGTTGGTTTTTATGTTTATAAAGGGAAAATAATCCCCCATTTATATTGAACTCATTTGTCATTTATTTTCATCATGAGGCATCTTGGGGATGTCACATAAGGCCATGTAACGTCTCACTTCCATCTCATGACAATATGAAAGGGTGGGATGTTACATTTTTGTTCATGTCCTTAGGAATAACAATCCTGGTCCGGTGTTCATAATGAGTTTGGGACCATTACCATCTGAGATCTTTGGCATGACACTAGGGATTACTACAACATCTACTCCTGGTTATAGTGACACAATATCTCGAGATAGGATTATGGGACTATTGTAATGAAAACAAATATTCAGAAACAAGGGTATCATTTAAATATGCAAGATTCAAATGTCAATTATTTATAGAAATAATTGATTAAATTATATAATAAGATGACTAGATCTATCCCTAATGATATTATATCAACTACTTATAGTGATCAGGTAAATTATAGAAGTTCAAAATCATTTTTAACAAAAAAAATTAGAGGGTTTATTTTTATATTTAATAATATAATACCCTTTAATTTTCAACATAATTTTTATGTAGGTACAGGTAGTACGAAGTGGAGATGACGATGAAGGGGTTTTTGATGAAGTTCAAATAATAGTGATTAGGTATCTTTTTAGATTTGTAGAAGATGTTAAACTCAACATATTAGTTTTTCTTGATATATTTTATTTATAAAAAATATTTTTTTATTGAACACTTGGTGGTAAAAAATCAATCTTCACAATATCCTTTTAGTAACATAAAAATAACATTTAGATGATCTTAAATTTCTTGTTATAACTATTCCTCCACACAATTAATCCACCACATCCCCACCATGGTGTTATCCTCACATTTCCTCAACGTTGATATGTATTAACATACTATTGTTTTATTCAAGGAATGTATCGATTTCATTGTTATTTCACCTCCCTTCTCTCCATAAACCCGTACTATTCTATATCTCTTCATTTTTTAACAATAAAATAATATGGGAAAATAAAAAAGAGTTATGGTTGAGTGGTTAATGGATTTTTTATTGGTTTAGGCTTGTTTGGATCCATTATTTCCATTGTTAGTGGCTTCGAAAAATAGTGATGGTATTGCATCATCGTAGACATTGATGTCCTTATATAATGGGGATTTCCAATATCATACTCTTAGATATTTGTTATATATAGCATTAAATATTTTATTTATAATTATAATACTATATTTATGGATTTTAAGAGAGGATTTATTATGATTCAATTCGTAATTTTATCATAATTGAATTTTTACATTAATATAATTAACTACCAGTTTGGTTCATAATAAATGGTTGATGTATTGATTTAAAGAATATAATTTGTGTAAATTAATTATAAAATGGTTTTTTGAAAATGAATATACCTTAGAGTTTTTGTTTCTCTATTTTTTATGAATATATGGGACGACTATATATATATATATATATATATTTGATCAATAAAATAACACATGATACATTAGATGAGTTAGAAACTTGGGATAATAATCCCCACAGTGTAGAGTGTTGTAAAACAAGGGTTTGTGGAATTGTGTTACTATGTTTATATACTAGATGAATTAATACCTTAATTAGAAGAATTATCTCTTAGTATTTGATTACATGGTTCCCATATGTCAACTACTATTTGTAATAATATTCCTAGTTTCCTAAGGTTAATTAGAAATGACCATAGTGTTTTATAGAATTTTAATATTTTCAATTACATGATTTATATTATGTCATGTTTCCTATTATTTTAACCTATCATTTATCCATCTGTATTTCAATGTACATCAATATTTTAAAAATTTCCATTTGTATATTAATAGAATAAAAAATAGAAATTTTTATTTCAAATATACATAAAGTATGAATGGTGATAGATACTACATATATTCATGGTGGAATCTTGCTGGACATTTCCTCAGACATTCCTTTTGATTTTTGGTATATATATATATACTTGGTTCTGTTTCATCCATATATTTGAAAGGGTTATATAAAATTTTTGGATTATTTTGATGTTCATCAATATCTGTGATTTTTTTGATGTTTCCAATGGATCTAGAGATGGTTTTCCTCATTTTGATGATTTTTAACCTTGATGATTTCAGTTTATTTTTGTTCATCAAATTTTACTAAAAAGTGAATTATATCTTATTGTATATTGATTTTGAATAATATTTATTTATCACTATAATGTTGTTATCATATTTTAATGAATATATTTTCTTCTTATAAACTATAAAGTTGTGTTTAAAAAATTAAAATATTAATTTTTATATTGGGTGGTTATAAAATTTATAGATGGTTTTTGCTAAAACTCTAGGTGGAATTTATGAATTTTTTATTGGATTATGAGAGAAATCCAATTAATCATTGGTTATATTTATCATACTGTGGCCTTTGGAACCTCCAATGAATTTTGATATAGATATATACACATATATTTAAATTCTACAGAATTTTGATTGGTTTGGAGATTGCCATCTTTTTTTGTATGGATATTTTGGGGACACAGATTATGAAGCTCTATTGTTTTTTGAAATGTGATACATTTTTTTGTTTAAACAACCATTATAAATGGAAATTTTATGTTTTTATTTAGTTCAAACAACCACTATATTATGATAAAATTGTTCAACTATGGGCTTTTAGGATTTAGCAGTAGTTAAAACAACCTCTATCGAGACGAAATTTTTTGGATAACAATCCACTAGTAAACAAATGTATATTAACGGTTTCTAAAAAAATAACCTAATTATCAGAATAGACAAGAGTTGAATACTAAAATAATCTTAATTTGATGTCTTTTGAATCCAACATAGAACCATATAGATGCATTTTAATCTACCCTAAATAATTAAAAATAGCTTCCATATGTTGATTTTTTCTCAGTGGGATATTTAAGGCATTCCTTGCATTTTTTTATGGAGCATGGGATGGTTCATAATAGGAAAAGAAATTTTCATTTCCAAAATAGTTTATTTGATCTCTCTATAAATAGAGACAATCCATTCGACATATAGAATTTAATTCCACAAATCCAGGTTTTACGAGATTCATTAGAATAATCTACCGACATACACCAACAAGAGAGGAGTTCAATACAAGGGATTTAATGATCAAATGACTAGGATTTTTTATGGAAATCAGTAATTCATGTTATTGATATTTGACTCAATAGTTATTTAAATAATGAAGGATATAATGGAATTTATAGAACAATAATCAAATTATAATTTTACCATTATATATTTAATATGTAGTGTGGCTTTGAAAACATAATTTATTGCATCACTTTAGTAGTAGCGATGGCATAGGATTTATCTTACTCCTATTATTTTTGTGGGTGTTGATGATGATTACCCATAAGGACCTATGGTTTATGTTGGACTCGTGATGATCTTGAAAATGGAATAGAACCCCACAGATCCCACTCACTGGGGATGCACTCAACTGGGCCACTAACTGGGTCGGGTTCAAGTATTATCCCCCTGCCAGTGGGGGATTTTATCTCACCTTCCCAGAGATTCGAACCCGTTACTGACTAGCATAATATCCAATGGGGAGAATCTCTAGTACCACTAAATAGAGAAAAACTTTTTTTGGACCCGTGACACTCTTGAAAACAGAAGAGAACCCCGAAGATCCCACTCACTATGGATGCACTCAACTGGGCCACTAACAGGGCCGAGTTCAAGCACTATCCCCCCTCCATCAGGGGATTTAATCTCGTCTCCCCAGAAATTCAATCTCCGAGCTGACTGACATAATATCTACAGTGTGAATCTCTGGTACCACTATACCAATGGTCTATTGGTACTCGTGACGTTCTTGGATGGCTGTTATGCCTGAGTTCTCTAGTTCGAATCATGGGGGAGGCGTAATAAATCCCAGTTGGGCCTGGGGATAGTACTTTGCACCGGCCCAGAGAGTGGCCCTGATGGGCCCAGTACCCAAGTTAGGGGCTGTGGGTGCATGGCCTATGACCCAGTTAGTGGCATATGGTCTGGTAAAAAGGTGCCTTTTTTGTTGGACCCAAGACGCTCCAGACAATGGGCCAGAACCTCTCTAAGCCAATTCTTTGGGGATGCACTCAACTGGACCACTAACTAGGCCGAGTGCAAGCATTGTCCCTCTGCCAGCGAGGGATTTAATTCACCTCTCCAGAGACTCTAACCTGTGAATGATTGGCATAAAATCAATCGAGGGGAATATCTGATACCACTAGGTAATTGTCTTAGTTTTACTAGAGATGCGCCTCAGTGTTTATTATGCTAGTCAGCTCCGGGTTCGAGTCTTTTTAGAGGCAAGATTAAATCACACTCCGGTAGGGGCAGTGCTTGAACTTGGCCGAGTTAGTGGACCAATTGAGTGCATCCCCAGTCAGTGGGCTATGTGGGTTTCTTTTCCTTTATAGGGAGCATCACAAGTCCAACAAAAAATCCACATTTTTATCAGACCATACAAAACAAATAGGTTTGTATGCCATGCACCCCACAACCCCTAACTCTAGTATTGTGCTCATCTGGGCCACTCTATGGGCCCGTGTAATGCACTTTCCCTATTCGCTACTGGGATTTAATACGCCTCCCCTGATATTTTAATAGGTGACCTGAGGCATAAGAACCAACCAGGAGCATCACAGGTACCACTATGCCATTGTTGGACCCGTGACACTCCCGACAACGAACCAAAAACCGGAAGAGACCACTCATTAGGGATTCCCTCAACTGGGTTGAGTTTATGAATTTCCCCTCTACCAGTAAAGGATTTAATATCGCCTCCCCAGAGACTCGAGATCGGGGCTGACTAGCATAATACCCACCCCGGAGCATATCTGGTACCACTATTCCATTGGCATAGTGGTAAGAGAGATGCTCTCTGGTTGCTATTATTCTAGTCAGGCACTAGTTAAAGTATCCAGTGAGGCGAATTAAATCCCCCACTGGTAGGGGGACAATGCATGAAACTAGCCTTGTTAGTGGCCCAGTTGAGTGCATCCCCAATGAGTTGGATCTGCGGGGTTTTGGTCCATTTTCAGGAGAGTCAATGTTCCAAAAAATAGGCGTATTAAATCCCAATAGGGCCTGAGGAATGTACTTCTTACCGGCCTAGAGAGTGGCCCAGATGAGTCCAATACTCATGTTAGCGGATTGGGTTGCACAGACATCGACCTAGTTAGGGGCTTAGGGTTGGATAAAAAGGTGCAATTTTGTTAGACCCGTGACACTCCTGACAACGAACCAGAACCCCATAGAGCCCACTCACTAGGGATTCACTAAACTAGACCAATAAAAGGGCAATGTTCAAGTACTGTTCCCCTACCAGTGGGGGATTTAATATCACCTCCTCAAAGACTTGATCCTGAGGCTCACTGGCATAAAATCCAGCGAGGATCATTCTCTACTACCACTAATCCATTGGCTTAGTGGTACTCGTGATGCTCCCGGTTGGGTGTTATGCCTGAGGTCTCTGGTTCTCATCACCGGGGACACATATTAAATCATGGTAGGGACTGGGGATAGTACTTTGAACCGGACCAAAGAGTGGACCTGATGAGCCCAGTACCTGATTTAGGGGTTGGGGGTGCACGTCTTGTGACATATTGATTGGCTTATGGTCTGACAAAAAAGGTACCTTTTTTGGACCTCTGATGCTTCCAACAAGGGTCTAGAACCCCATAGATTCCATTCACTGGGGATGCACTCAATTGGGCCACTAACTGGGTCATGTTCAAGCATCGTCCTTATACCAGTGGGGGATTTAAATCTTGCCTCCCCAGAGAGTCTAACCTGAGGATGACTAGCATAATATCCATCAACGATCATGCTCTAGTACCACTAAGACATTGGCCTTGTGGTACTAGAGATTATCCCTGGTAGATATTATGCCAGTCAGTCATGGGTTCGAGTATTTGGGGAGGTGAATGAAATCCCCCACAGGTAGGGGGACAATGCTTAATCCCAGGCCAGTTAGTGGTCCAATTGATTTCATCCCCAGTGACTGGGATGTGTGGGGTTCTTGTCCGTTTTCAGGAGCATCATGTTTCTAACAAAAATTCCCCCTACTATCGGACCATACTACACTAACTAGGACAAAGGTCATGCACCCCTAGCCCTTGACTCAGGTAACGGGCTCATCTGGGCCACTCTATGAGCTGGTGAAATGTATAATCCCTGGGCTCTACTGGGATTTAATACTTGTCCCCAGCGATTAGAACCAGATACCTCATGTATAAAAGGCAACCAGGAGCATCATCAGTACCACTAGTCCAATGGCTTAGTGGTACCAGTGCATGCTCCCCAATGGATATTATTCCATTCAACCCCGAGTTCTAATCTCAAGGGAGGAGATATTAAAATCCTTCACATGTAGGGGGATAATGCTTGAACTCGGCCCAGTTCGTGGCCCATGGGAGTGAATCCCTAGTGAGTGGGATCTGTGGGGTTTTGGTCTGTTGTCAGTAGCATCATGGGTCCAACAGTTTAGTGTTCTGGACATCATGTTTTTCATTCTCACTATAGTTGAAGCATTGAACCATTGGTGGTTCTACCCTTTTATCCATTATATTGTACAACTAATATATATCTAGTCGAAATTCATGATCTTGATGTATTTATATCCCACACATGAATAATTTTCAGATTCCTATGAGGAAATCCTAATAATGAATGTTTCCATGTTTTGACATGTGGGTGCTTAGATCATATTTCAACCTTTTTCATTTGACCCAACTGTTTAAAAATATATTTTCTCTTCTTATCTCCATAGTCATGGGACCATTATCTGAAATCTATCTCTATTATAAGATCAAAAAAAACTAATAATACATAACTTCTATAATCTCTTATATCTATATCCATTCAAGAGTTTTGTTTTAAACCAATAATGAATTAATCTAATTTTTTATGTAAAAACAATAGGCCTATATTATAATCCATGTGAATTTTTCTTCATAATATGTGGTTGATTCAAAATTTTCTTTTTAAATATCTATATATTATCACTCATTATTTTATGAAGTGTTTGAGGGGAATACATGTTATTACGTATTCACATATATTGTTCACATTTAGTCACTTCAATTTAATCCATTGGTTTGGTGTTAATTATCTATTCCAACCATTGATCAACTTATCCATATATATTATAAATGTCTAGACTAATAGTCAACTTCACAGAATAACAGTGCAAAGAAAATATTTTCTCTATTGAGTAAACCTACTGTTATATGACAATATAAGCATAATATCCACTAAATGTTGGTGGTTGTTACCACATGAAGGATTCAATAGCATGTTTCTCCTTTATGGGTGAAGGTGGACTTCCATTGGGATTAGGTAATTACTCAATGATGTATACAACTAGGTAAACACTTCCATCATGTTTTAATCTCCACATTCTAATATATTAAGGGTCTCAATCTTGAAATCAATTCATTTTACTTATTTTGGGTTTTGGCCGAATTTATTCTATTTCTTATCATTTTCTAAAATAGAAATGGTTTGAACAAAAGAATAGAGAATTATTTAAGATTTAATATTTTATTATTTTCTAAAATTATATCTAACGGTGTATTTTATAAGATACATATTTTTATCTTTTTTATAAAATAATGTTTCTTTAGTGATTACATATAATTATTCTTTTCCTAAGGGTTTTTACAAATGTTATCTAGTCCTAATACCTAAATTAACTATTATGTTCTCTAATAACAACTATAGAAACCCTACTTTTCTTCCATGTCTATTAGAAAATCATAATGATGCAAAATATAAAATTAATACAATCCATGATCTGAAGGTTTATGTCTTCTGTTGACTATGTATATGCATAACATGAAAAATACTTAAACATAAACATTTATTTATAATATTATTATTCATCCATAAAAATCTAAAGCCCTCTTTTGTAATATAGTAACCTAATTATATATATCAATGAAAAGGGTGAGCTAAAATCCTAGTATAAGGATGAATATGGGGCATGATTCAATGAAACATGTGTAAGAATAATCATCATCTTAATAAAATAATCATTGTATCATCATAAAATTAAAGAGAGAAACATTACATAGATACCTATAATGTGTCAATTCATAAAAATAAAACATCATGTTTATATGGTAAAATACCACACATAGTTGGGAAAAAATATCACATCATATTCATGTATAACATATGTGAATAATCATATCATCATCACTGTGAACACATATAACATAATTTTACCACATATTATTAGTTATCTCATGAGATACATCACACTATTCAATTCATTGGAGGGATATATAATTCAAGGACCAAATTCCAAATCATAATATTTACATAACCATGCATGCCACATTGAACATATTAAAAACATGGTCCTTAATTAACACATGGAATGGAATGTGTTTTATAATTACTTATTCAATCATGGATTCAACAATAAAGTTGGTGTTACAAAAATATATCATGTAATACAAATTTGGAATATGATTCATCAATTTTGATTGAAGAATAAATAACACAATGGGAATGAAGATGTATTTTTGATAGAAGAGTTCTTTTTTTAAATAGTTAAATTTATCATAAAATTATTTATGAAAAAATAATATACCCAAAAAAGGGATTATAAATTAAATTATATTTATGTATAATTAATGAATATCCACACCAATGTTTTGTATGAAGTATGGATAACCCAAAGAAATGGAGTTAGGTTCGATAATCCCCTTACCATTTGTCCAGATGAATATCACAGATGAAAATTTGTCCCTTTATAATCAAATTAGATAAATTTAATACATAACTATGAACTAAATAAATATTTATTTTATATATTATGATATTATTATGTTCTTTGTTTCTCATTTTCATGAGTTGTTGAGTTCAATTTCATCTTCCATGGAGCTTTTTTTTATGGTTTTTAGAATTTTTTCAATTGTATATAATTATGGAAGTTCATGTAAAATGATAACTATTGAATATCATTGAAAATATGTATTAATGTTGTGATAGTTGAAGTATAAATAGTCCAATATATAATTTTTTATGGTATCATAATGATTCATTTGATACAAAATTAATGATTAATGTTTAGTTTTTTTGGCATGGTTTCTGGCAACCTCTATGTATTTCTGTTTTATTTAATATTATATCTATTTATTATTTCATCAAAATTAAAAAATTTATTATATAATTATTGAAATATTTTTTAACCATAATAATGGTTTTATGACAAGCCTTGATGAAAAAATATAATACAAAAACCCATTCTCCATGATGGCGGTGAACCGATATATCATTAATGATGTTTTCATTTTTAGAATACAAGGAGAAGAGAAGATATATTTGGTTTGATATTAAATTAAAAAACATCATTAATATATATATATATATATTATAATTGAGTCATAATTCTTCTTTGGATAGTTGTGGGGAGGAGGGTATAATAAATGAATATTAATTGATTCAGAAACTATGGATTTTACCTATTAAATGTTGAATCCTTAAGAACGTCCTTAAAGAACATGAGTTTGATGTTATGTTGAGATCATAATGTCTAGTTCTTTGGGAAGAGTATTTCTATGGTAATTTAGTAGAATATAGTGATGCTTTAAGGTTATGTAGATGTGAGGGTAAGGGGAGGTGATGTGGGATATTTATAAGAGAGAGGGGTGTTTTTTATTATTTTATTTAGTTGTTTATTATATTTTCTAAAGAGTATCAATATTATTGGTACGTTTTATAATATATAGTAAATGTTTTAGTAGATATATATCCAATGAGTTATTATATCTTCTATGCCTCATAAATGTCTAAAAAATTCTTGTATTTGTTAAATACTATAAATTATCGTATTTCATTATTCACCAAAATTTTAATTGTTTTTGGAAAATATAATAAATTAACTTTTTCCATTTTCTGATATGTATATTTGAAAAATTCACCCATGTTTTGAAATAAATATTATAAATATTATTAATTTAATTACTAATTATAAACAACATTTAATCAAATCATACTAATTTTAATATTATAACCAATTTTAAGGGAGTTGGAAAAATTAACTATGGTCTCGTAATATCTTCTTAAAATTAAAAAACTAAACTTTAATTATTAAATATATTTTATGAAAATAATTATTCTTTAAAATCCTTATATTAATTATAAAATTTTTATTAAAAAATTGTATTTCAAATAAACACTAACACTGAATTTATCATTTTTAAAACATTTATTTAATTATACCATGATATAATTATATCATTTTTCAGTTATTGGATGAATAAATTTTATTTACACATTCATAGTTATTATTACTATTCTTATTGAAAGATTAACATTCCTAATTTTTATATTACAATTTTAATGGGAAGGATACTATTCCAATTGTATTACTTCTTTAATTTATATAAATACCACTTATTTTATTATTCAATTATGATATTTATGTTTTTATTGAAATCTTTATGTGATTCATGTTGTGTATGGAATAATTATAAAATGTTAAATTTCATTGATGAAATTTTTGGTTTTTAAACTAGTTCCTTCTAGTTCCTACCAATGACTGAGACTATAAAGAATAGTTTGAGAAACCACAATCATGAGGGAAAATAACATTATCTATAAATCATTTATAAGGTCTAAATCATGAATAATTTAATTCAATCAATGCCACTTAATGTTTGACATAGCTCATTCGTAGTCATTATAAATTTATATCCTTCAAAAATGTTCATAATGAGTTTGTGAATTACAAAAGAATATCCCCTAAGACATTCAAATGATGTTCGTAAGAAGACCCTATTTCGGTCACATGTTTTAGATTGAGTCTATCTCAATATAGTTTTTTTGAGGTTGTTACCACTTGGTACATACTATCTTGATCCATATAAAATTATAGTATTAAAAAGTGGATGTAATTTCATAGAAACCACACACACTATCCTTTACTAGAATTACATTAATAATTTTAATACTTTGACTCATCATTAGACTTATACTTATATATATCCTTAGACATATCATTAGAAATATTTCTATAGAAATTATTTATGCTTTCTCATCCTATATTCCAATGTTGAACTAATCATTTCCTTTTATACAATAAATATCAACCCATGTTTGTCAAACATGTATATTAAATCATTTTAGATGAATGCTCAATAGATTACAAAAAATGAATTCTAAAGGACCATAATAGTTTAGTTCATATGTATAAATGGAAAAAAATATTATAAAATGGTGAATGATATTCAATTATTCCCACAATGAACATCCCCCTTTAGTACACATCACGAGCATACCGTAAAAATAAATTTCTTTATATACTGGGGAAAGGAAACATTTAAAATGGTAAAATCAGATTTTTTTAAGGTTAAACCTAGAAGATACATAATCATAACTTTTTCATATAATATTGATACAAAATTTTTTAAAATGTTTTTAGAGAACATTATATTGGAAGAAAACATATTTCTAACAAAAGAGAGGTATGAAGTGGGGTTTTCATAATACAAATTCCTAAAAATATCACATACTCGATATTGGAAAAATGGTACCATTACATGATGATAATATTAATAAATTTATTATAATAAAATTAATACAAACTATTTATAGGTTTATCATGATATTTCAACAATGTATACTTAATCATAAATAATCATAAAAATTGATAAAATTTTAAAATAAAATACTTACCACTTTGTTATCATTCAGTAATAATACCAATAATAAAATAATATAAATTTGGAAAAAAATTATTTAGATTAATATTTTAAATTTATTACATCTATAAGGGTGTTTATATACTTCTCATGAAAAAATATAGGTGAATAACATAACTTACATCTCAATGAAGGAAGTATTAGAAAGAAATCTCTTACCGATTGGCTATCTTATGAGATGTAAGCCACATGAAAGAGGTATCTGAAAATGGATATGTAAATACCTGTAATTTTCAGGATAATAATCTTATAATACATTAATGTGCTTAATATACACCAAATAAAATAAATATTTGGTGAATATAGTATTTTTATTACAAAAGTAAAAAGTGAGATAGAAATCACAAAACTTAAGTTTTGACTTCTATCATACTCATTCAAACCAAAAATATAGTAAATAAAATTTTATTATAAATATATTAAAGAATAATTTTTTAAAATATATCATACCAAATATAATTTTATTATGACCTTTAATATCCATTTATTATCAATTCCATTATAAATTTGGGTTTCAGGTAATCACTTCTTTGTTTTACATATATGTTTTGATTTGTTATATTTTTTGTCTTCTATCATTGATAATGGTTCTATATTAATATCCATAATGATAACTATTAAATAAATATAAGATAAATTATGTATATATTTGTTGATATTAATTCATAAAATTTAGTGAATGGAAATAAAATACAACTTTTATGGAGACGGTAGGTCGTACGTATGAAATAACACCATTTTTTATTTTCATGTTGTGTCGAAAGAAAGAAAAGTGAATGATATATATTATCATTCTAAAATATTGGTTTTGTAATATAAATCCCAAAAACTTTAATAAAACCAAACATAATTAATTCCATGTAAATCAAGAACAAATCACATCACTTCATGAGGCAATAGTCTTACAAGCATACAAATAATGTGGTCATATTACCAAAAATTGAAAATATGGAGGTCTATATTATATAAAAATTATATATTAATGATAACAATTTAAATATCATAAATATAATAAATAATCCCTTAATTCATTAATATTAATATCCTTGAGAGGATGTGATGGAAAAAAGAATAACATTGGTTCGCAAGCTGGTAATCTTCCACACACATGAACAATGTTTTCATAATCAATTTGATGGAATTGGAGATGGTTGTACATCATGGCCTGAAAAAAAATATAATTATATGGAGTCTTATTATTTTATTATATAAGGATAATTTAAAAATTAATTACAAATGGTATAAGAAGATATAAAAAAACACATATTGATGAATGTGGCCTCTTTTCTATGTATCCACCTTAGCATTGCACTAAAATAATTTCTAGGTTGTATTTATGTAAAAAATAAGGCTCAGAGGATGATTTTTGGTATTTTTGGAAGTTATTTTTTATGTATTTAATGAACCAATGAGTTTTCAAGTTATAAAGAAAAGAGGTAATTGAGTTTCCTCTTATAGTTGAAGAAGATTTACTTTATTGTAAATACTCAAAAGTATTAACACTTCGGTGTTCAATATTACTTAAATTAGCTAAAAAATATATAATTAATGTGGTGTAGGGATGAAATGGTCAGTAAATTCCTCCAGAATACATTCCAACACGTGCTATAAACATTGGTTTCCTTATCATGTATGTTTCCCCATCCATCTTTGGATTTCACTATGGTTACTAGTTTTCTTACTTAAGAATTTCATCTTTTAAGATTAAATTAATGGGATAATTATTGTAATAATTTTACCCATTCATTTTAAATATGGTATATTAAAAACCCTATGAATTTTGAAAATTTATTTAACACAGGCATAGATAATGCACAAAAACACCGCTTCAACCTTAACTGTGGTAATAATATTATATTATTAGGTGTAAATATATATATTTTAAAAGATAAATTATCCAATTAATGGAATATATTTTGTATTTATTATCTTTTAAAATTAAATTTTAGTGATATAGTTATTATTATTATTTTTATATCATTTAATATGATTTCATTTTTTATAAAATAACATTAATGTCAATGTTTACATTATTCATTTAATTTGAATCTTAAAAACATAAAGAAAATTAATTAATGAGAATATACTATGTTCAAACATGTATAATATGATATATTTATCTAAAAAATGTAATAGAATAATTTTTTATATTTACATAACTTTTAATATTTTCTAGTATTAGTTATTTAATTTTTTATTAACAATATAATTACTACATTGTCCTTACATAATAATTTTAAGTAATAATTTAATATATATAAATTAAAGATAAATTAATATCATAAAAATCATTAACCATTAAAAATAATACTTCTAACAGAACATATGTTATTTTGGAACCGATCCAAAATAGTTGTAGATATTAAATGTAAGAAACATAGATTTTCTATCCATTTATTTACATAAAATATTACAAGGGTAATGCTCCATGGAATTAGAAGTTAATTTTCATATTTCATGGATATTGATTACCAAGACCAAAATAAATAATATTAAATAAAATTATGATTGTATTTTAAGACATTTTCACTATAATCATTCTAGTTCAACCCTTGGTAAATCAATTTTTGTAGTATCATTAACTAATAATATTTACTATTGTTAGTATTCATTTTGATCAAAAAAAGTTTTTATTTTTATAAATTATATAATATTATGATTACAAAAAATTAATTCATTTTCCAAAATTAAATTCTTATATTTCGAAATTGTTAATCTAAAAGTAATCTTACAGATGTGACAAGAATGATGGTATTATTGAAAAAATGATCACAAGTATACAATGTTTATATATCATTTTTCAATATAATATTTATTAAAATAAACTAACTTGTATTTATATATGTATTATTGGGATAATTTTACATTAATAACAATTAAAAATATAATTTAACTTCATAAATATATTAAATTAAATGCTAATATTTATTTTAAATTAATTATTTTCCACTATTTATCAAAAAATGAATCCTTTCACAGGACACTGATAATATAACAATAAGTTAATTTCAATGTGAATATTTAGTAAATAAATATAATTTTTCAAATAAATATTATAGATGAGTAAAAAATTAGTATTAAAATAACATTGACATAAAAATACTAATAATAGCTTTTTGAAAAAAAAAACTAATTGAAGCATAAAAATTGATTCCCTCTAATATCATTTATAGAAGACAAAAAAGATGAAAGTTATATATTTTATAGACTATGTAATATATTATTTTGATATAAAGTATTCCCCATTTATTTTAATTTATTGAGGTAAATGTGTTTGTGTGAAAAAATCATAAGAAAACGAATGAATTTTTTTTCAAATAGTTCATATATTAAATTATATTAAATTGGATTCAAATTATTTAATTATATATATATATATATTTGTTTAAATAATATTTTGATAGTATTGTAAATATTTTTAATAACTTTTATTCCAATGTCTTTTTGATAGCTATCATTATTTTTTTTAAATTTTAATACATGTTTTATTTAAAATCATTGTTCCATGTAACAAAAGACAATCTAGGTATTGTGTTTAACAGAAGACAAACATAGTGTTACATGTATTATAATCTGTATTCCATTTTACTTATAACATAAGAATGAATAAATGTTTCTTATCACACAATGTTTTATCATTTTAAAATTTCAATATATATTCCCCTATAATACAAATGAATAATAAAACATCCCTTAAAAAGTGAATGTTACAAAGATAATAGTTACCCAAAGTATCACATAACTATGTTTCCAAACATGTTAATATAGGTGGGAAGAAAATATTTTGACATGGAAGAAAAGATAAAATGATTATAGAGAGTGATAAAGATCACTCATCATAAGAATGTGGGTGGTATATAGATTGTTAACAACCAGAAAACCAAAAACTAATAATGTGTGAAAAAGGACCTTGATATCATTACATATATTGATTACATGAAAACTTTTTATTCTACGATTAATTTTCGAATGTTCAATTATGTTTAAAAAAAGATACAATTACTTGATTTCATTACATTTCCAATGTAAAATCTCTCACTATGGTTATGCCAATATCATTTTCCACTTTATTCTATTCCTCATGAAATGAATGTGATTTTTTACCCTTAAAGGACTAATGGATCATAATATCCATAGATACAATGATATGTTATTCACTCAATCGTTATTTATAATTAAAAGAAAAATGATAGAACATGTTATTCAATAGTCCTAAATTATTATATGTTGAAATAATACATTAATCTCTGAAACCGCTTCAAAAATTCATTATAAATAATTATATAAATTGTTACAAATTTAACCCTTATAAATGACCAAAATACAAAATCTATAGATATGAGTTCACTAAATATAAAAAATAGTACTATTATTTATTAACAAAATAACAAGATTTTTTTTCTTATTTTTCAAATACCGTACATCTAAATATCTTTTTCATGTATTATATTGTAACTAAAATTACCATATAAACACCATGAAAATATTAATGGTTTTAAATTCCTTGAATAAAACAACTTATTATTGAATATATTGCATAGATATAATAATACTTAAAAATACACTAATGATAACAAAAACATCTTTTTTAACAAATCATTATCAGTTTCGAAGTCCTCAATACTATATGATTTACTTTATAATGATCCATTTCTTATTTATCTGGACAAAACACCATTTTATCAACATATGGAACATATTAAATGAAACCATTACATAATTAATATTTCACCTTCTATTGAATAACTCATCTAGTTTATCAATATAATTCAAAGCCAACGAGCATGTACCCTAGTGGTACACACTCCTGATTGGCCTCTAAAAGACACAGGATCAAATTCGGGTAGAGGCTATTTTTTAGGGTACCATAGAAGTAGTGTTGCAGATACTGTATTAGCACTGTAGTAGTGACAGTACTGTAGTGGAAGCGACACTATATTAGGCACTGTAGCGGCTGAGGTATTGTAGCGGGTACTGTAGCAGTTTGGGTACTATAGTAGTACTATTCACCAAGGGACCCTTTGGGCCAAAAAATGGGTTTTAAAGCCTAGTATTCAGGCCAATTGGCCTTAGAACTTCAGGCTATATAATGGGTCTCACCCTACCTAGATAAAAGAGAACATTTCGTTAAATAATAAAATGAGGGTTCAACCCCAACCTTTAAAAAAATTCAAAGTATTATTTAAAATCCTTAATGATTAATATATACTAAAAAATAATTTTATATCTCATAATTCATTATCTTTGAATTCCAAAACATAATTAATTTATTTACCCCAATTACTTCCCAAAAAATTAACTATGATACATCATTGATCTGTCAATACCTCTTTTCTTTTATATGTAATATAAGGTCTATCCATCATGAGAAATATGATCATTACCCATAAAACCATCCGGATTTTCATCATGAGAACTCCCGTTAAGAAATTGATTTGAATAGTTCTCATAAATTCAAAATTTAAATCATTCCACACTTGATGATATCATACAGAGACCAATATTCCCATCCATTGTGTTAACTAAACATCCCATTTTCCCTTTGTAGTTACTCTCTTTTTTCCTTCTCATCCACATTCAAAACATCTTCCTATTCCTCTGAGACATTCAGGTGGGTTATTAATTCCCCATTATCGACATATAGTAAAATGAATCTTCATTCCTCCATGGTTTCCTTAACTCAAACCCTCAGTGTTCTCTTTCCATTTCTTCTTTGGCGAGTTTTAGACATAGTTATGGTACATGTTGTTAAAAATGTTCCTTGAAAACTGATTAGTCTTAATAAAAACATCCTTCAATCTAATCATCTTCACATTTTTTATCTTATTAAATAATATTCCATCTCATTTAATGTTAACACAATTCAATCTGGTTCTCTCCATTGACTAACAATATAAAAAATTGTGTTGTAATTTCTAATCATAATAACAAATCACATAGTTTGAAAATTAATTTTTGATGTTTAGATCAAGACAAATTTTTTAATCAATGATTGTTTAGGATAATATTAGGTAATTCATAGTTATCATATATTTAATTCATTAATGATGGATTGTAATGTGTTTCTGAATTTCCAATGTAGGTCCCCCTATATTTTCAAACAAGTTTTACAATATGGCCCATTTCAATATAGTAGTTCCTGACTTAGTATAGCTCAAGAAAAAAATTTATAGGTTGTTCCCAAGAGGTATATCTACTCCATTTTCACATCCATAAGAAGTAACTATAATGGTAAAAAATTCATATAAACAACTAACTTGTTCCTTTATAGAAATTCCAATAAATTTTTGAATACTTTTATTCGGAATTATACTTATACATATAGATATCCATTGAACTATCCCTAAAAATATCCCTAGGGTTCTTGCTAATGTTTTATCATCCTAGTTTCCAATGATTTACTGAAAAATTACATTAATACAAACTATAATTAAATTGTTTCATCATATATTTATATTAGATATTTGTTTATGAATATTGTATACCTGACACGAACACATGCCTGCAGATAATAATAGTTTAATGCCTCTGAAAACATGGAACACAATATTATAAATTAGAGAATGATATTAAATGCCTTACATAATGATCTTCACCCCTCAGTACTCCTTACAAAAATAAAATACAAAATCCATTATTCTTAACTTTGGGAATGTAAAAAAAGTGTTATCTCTAATGCATATAAAGGGTAAATAAAGGAGTTACTTAAGTTTAACATGTGAATACGAGTATGGGAAAATTAACATGATATTTCAAAACCATACCTTATAAGATAATGTTAATGAACAAGAGTAATTGAATAAATATTTGTTGTTTATAGGATAATAATCCTAAATAATTCAATGAACATGACCTATATGAAAATACAATCATAAAACAATAAACTGTGGCATACAGATAAGAATATAAATTATAATTACAAGGCTACCCGCCTTTTCATTCATAATAAGTTTGGATTAGGTTAACCACTTAGGTAATAGGTTTGATTGTTATAACCTCTTGTATAAACAACGTTTTTCTTACGATAACATCCCATGTAACTTTTTATCAAATATAATTGTAGTCATTACCATATTCAATGTAGGTATACATATGTCTCAAACAACACATCATGAAACCCATATTTATGTGTGGCACAAGATAGTAAACATTCATTATATCATATCCCACGAAATGAAGTGGCCATAATAAATATTTCATAATACCATTACTTATGGAAAGTAGATATCATTCATGATCAATTAATCATACAATAACACTATAAATTAAGTGGGTATCATAATCATTTCATCAATATATAACCCATATAAGAGAAATAGGTTTTGTTAACCACATGTTATCAGAACAAAAAAAATTCAGAGAAAAAATATGACTTGTATACAGATATCATATCTCTATTAAATAATATGTAACACTAATGGATTTAATATTAGTCGTTAAGTAATTTTAAAATATTAGTTAAATTATTTATTGAGGGAAAATATTTATTCCACTATGAAAATGATATTTTTTTAAAAACATTATCAAAATCATTTTGATTGGAAATATATATATTAAAATATAATCATTTTGAAAATATTAATGAAATTATTTTTATGGAATATAACATTGAAAATATACCATGTGATATTTAAGTATTTTTGAGTTAATGATAGTGAGAATTATGGTTTATTGCATTCATGTAAAAAATAAATAATATTTTATTCATTTATGGTAAAATCAAAACAATGATTATTTTTAAAGTATACATTTTTGTTCATTTAATTTTTTACTAAATTAAAATAGGATAAAATTATATTTTAACATTTATTTTATATTAATAATCATTTTTTGAAATGGTTTTTAGAAGATATGATTTTAGAAGAAAATAGATTTCGGACTGAAGATCGAAAAAACATATGATTTCCCTAATAATATTCACATAATAATATTAGGTAACAAAGAATGAAAAAATATTACGATTACATTAATATTTAATGAATAAAATAAGGATAATTAAATTCCTTAGATCTTTTGAGAGTTAGATAATGTTATTTTTATACTGCACAGTTAATTTTAAAAATTTATGATAAATTATGAGAATGTATCGTAAAATAATTACAACTTTGGTAACAATGAGTTATAATAACCATACAGGAATAAAATAAAAAATATCAAAAAATATCACAAGTTTAAAAAAAATCCAAAGAAATTTTGTAAAATTTTATTTATATACACCTCGTGAATGAATTTAGGTTCCAATCACAACTTATGCATCAAATATGAAAAAATTAGGCAAATAGTTCATATAGATTTATTAACCTTTGAACCATAAAATCCATGAAATAGGTATCCCAAAATTTATAGGAAAATATTATTACTTTTCTGGATAATTATAAGAAAATAAATTCATGATTTGTATACTCAACATATGAAATAATGTTGTGGTGAATATAGGTTGTGTCTCGTAAAATTAGAAAGTAAGACAAAAATCACAAACCTTATCTATTGAGATCTATTATACTCATTAAATCCTTCTGTAAAATAAATAAAATATTATTATACTTATATAAAATAACCATATAGATATCTATCATACCATATATGATTTTCATATATTCTATTCTTACCTATTTATTAAGAATACCTTGATAAAGATACGTTTCAGTTAATAAACTTCTTATTTTTCAAACATTTTTCTATTTATTCTATTTTTAGTCCACTTATATTAATCATGGTTCCATAATTTATAGAATTATAACCATGATATAAATATCATATATTTTTGTATGTTTTTTATATTAATCCATAATGTCCAATGTTCGGAAATGAAAAACAACATTCATGGAGATGGTGGGTAGTACGTACAGATAGTAGTTTTTTTTAATTTTATTCTTTTGTTGAGGAAAAATGAAAATTAAATGATATATTTTGTCATTTTTGTATCATTATTATGTAATATATATCAATAATTATTATCATAACCATCACTAACACATTCTATATAATGTGATAATGAAACCCATCTCTCAGTGAGGTGGTAGTCCTTTGTAGACACGAACAACAAAATAATATTCCCAAAATGGAAAATTTGATGTTATGTGTGATATAAAAATTTATGAAAAATAAATAAAATCATATATGCAATGTATGTCATATATAAGATACAAATCAACCATTATGACCAACCTAGAGGGAATTAAATGGAAGATAGAACGACATCATTTCGTAAGGGGGTTGTCTACAAGACACATGACACTACTACAAATATGGTTTTTATCAGTGCTCAAAATGGCCGTTAACAGCACTAGAAAAAGCCATATTAATGCCGGTGAAGATAAAGAGGGGATCCCCTTTATCAGCGCTCCAAAAAGCACTAATAAAGACTCCTTTTATCAGCGCATTCTTTTTAGCACTGATAAAAGACCAATTTTAACAGTGCTTTTTTAGCGATGATAAAAAAATTACTGCCAATCTCAGGGGGGCAGGCTTTTTAAAGTGCTTGACCACCCTTTTATCAGCAGTTTCCTGCACCTCCAATGCCCGCCTGCACCGCCTATAGCCTTTATCCACGCTAGCCGTTTAAATCAACCATGCGCGCGCACCTGTGCCTCCACCCGGATTTGATCTTGAGACCTCCCCCCTGCGCACCTAAAGCCTTTGCCACTACCCTATATTGTTTTGTTCTCTTATTCATGATTCATCTATTTATTTATATGTATATTTAGTTATATTTATTCGTATAGTAATATATATATATATATATATATATATATTTATATATATTTATATATTTATATTAATATATATATATAGTTATATTAATAAATACATATAGTTATATTAATATATACATATAGTTATATTAATATATATAAAGATATATTTTTATATGTATAGTTATCTTAATATATAGTAGTTATATAAATATTTAAATATTGGTATTTTAATTAAAATTGATATTAGTTATTATTTAGATAAAGATAATATATTTTATATGTAAATATGTTTAATTATTTATTTAAAAAATTTATTTTTTTAGGTGTGAATATATAAAAAAATTTTCCATATTGTTATATATTTGTTTATAAATAGCACTGCATTATAAAAAAGGATGTAATTTCAAATGCATAATATCAATATGAATGTAATACCTTGGAAGAAATTTAGTCCCCACCAAAAAATCCAATAATACCCCCTTAAACGAGGCTGAAAATCCACAAAATGATAAAAAATCTGGGTACCTCGACTAAAAACTCAGTTTTGGAGGCCTTCTAGCCCTCTTTTGGCCTCAAAAAACGCTTGACTAGGGTCCTCCCAGGTCAAAACGACGGAGATCTCGTCGCAGGCTTTGATTTGATATGTGGTAGAGCTCAAATGGACACCCGGATCAAATGTTATGGCTGTTTGAAGTTCGAGTTGCGTTTTCAACATATTTTGGATCTTTTTTTAGTTTTTTTTTAATTTTTTTAGTTTTCATATTGTTATTAAATTACTATTACTCCATAATAATTTTAAAATTATTAATTAAATATATTATTTAAATTTTTTATGAAGCCATTTTCACTAAATATCTTTTATATTAAGTATAATAAGTGTAAATTTACATTTATACTTATCTAAAATATATTTAAAAATTATATATTATATTTATATCAATATAACTATATAACTATATTTATAAATTATGTTTTATAAAATTATTTTTGAAGTCAACCCTTTATCAGCACTTTTCAAAAAAGCGCTGATAAAAGGGGGGACTTTATCATCCCTAAAAAAAGCGCTGATAAAGGGGTAATATTATCACCTATTTTTTAGCACTGATAATGGCCCCCCCTTTATTAGTGCTTTTTCGTTAGCGCTGATAAAGGGGTGGTGCTGGCCTTGCCCAGTTTTGTGTTAGAGTGAATAGTGATTTTGTAACCCATTTTAAGCATGTGGAGAAATATTTACATCATTTACAGAACATAAAAAATCATATTATGTTTAATATAATGTGTCAATTATATAATAATTTCATAAAAAATAATTAATCGAGGTTGTGGATGAAAAAAACAAAAATTGTCACTGATAAGCATTACTTATTCCTCGAGTATGCTCTTTAGGTATTCAAAGACATACATGGTAGGATTGATGTTAAATAAATGTATTTGAGGTTTATTGTCTGGTTTTTTGGAATTTATTGGGTTGTTTATTGTCTAAAAGAAAGTGGTGTGAAGTTTTGAATAAGGGAGGAGACTAATTAACCGTTTATATATGAGGTTGAGTGCTATTATTTAAAATACTAAAAATTAATCATTATAGATATGTCAATATTACCCCATGTGGATCAAAAGCTTATTATTAAAGGGGTTTATGGAATACATATTTAGTAAATACTTCCAAAACACATTGAAAAACATTCTTTAAAAATTTATTTCCATAACATCTATGTTTCCCTACAATTACAAGGTCGGGTTTTCACTACACTAACTATTTTTATTACCTATATAATTTATAACCTAAGACTAAATTAAAGTGAATATAATTAGAAAATTTTAACCCACAGATTTTGATAATGTTAAAATAAAAAAACTATTTCCATTGATAAGTTATTCAACATATTCTTTTTAAATCAAAAAAATGCTTCGTTAAACATTACTTCACTAAATTATTTTTTACTATTTTGGGGTCAATATGTTAATTATAAAACAAAATTGGACATTTAATGCAATATAATAGGAATTTATTAACATATTTAAGTCACTTTGTAGTAGATAAGTTTTTTTAAAAATTAAAACATTTAATAACATAACATTAATTATAAAATAACATCAATGTAAATTTTCACATTATTAAATTAATTTGAATAAAAAAATATCAAATAAATGGTATTAATAGAATATTTTATGTTGAAATTTTCATAATATGTTATATTTGTCTTCATAATTAATTGAAAAAATATTTTTTTCTATTTACATCACAATTTTAGTATTTGTTATTTTATTTTTTATGCAATATATACCACATTGGTATTTATTAATAATGTTATGTAAAAATTTCATCAATTAAAAATAAAGATAAGTTTTTTTTATAAAAAACACATTAATATATTAAAAATATTTCTTGAAACCTAACATATTGTTTTTATCCTTATCCTAATGAATTATAACCCGGAAATTTAGTCAGAGGCAAGCCTCTGACCATTTATTAAATAAAATAAAATCCAATAGACAAGAACCCCAAAGTGAAATGACATGTACACATCATATTAGTCTGATCTATCACCATACCCATTATATATTGCGTCATCTACAGTAGCCGATTCCCACTCTGAGCTTTCGTAATGGAACAAAATCTTGTCATACTTCCTTCTGAGATTCATCATCTCCAAAGAGAGAAATTCCAGAGCAGACCACTCAACCCAACCTTCCCCCCCCCAATGGAGGACCTGGTAGTCATTGGCTTCGACAAATAAGAATAGTCCCTCCTTGGCCTTCTTCGTGGTGGGGCAGTCATCACTTCAGCATTCCCAGACACCATTATTTTCCCACCATGGAAAAAATAACTGTAGGAGTCATGGAACATGCCACCTTCATTCTCTTTTTCACTGTTGAGAAAATCCCCCCATTGTCCAGGAACGTGAACAACACGGTAACACTCCTCCACACCTCGTTCCTACTGACATTGGATGTTAGAATCCAGCATATCATGACACTGTGAGTTACCCGTAAGCACGCAGCCAACATTTGTCCCCTGCTTCATGAATATATCACCAGCAACATCCTCCTGTGAAGTGCTTCCATCAGCATTGATTGAAAAAACACCCTCAGTGTTAGCAACTTTCCCATTCCCCAGCTCTTGCAGACAAATTCCAGTGGTGTCAAGATCAGGAACCTCAACATCATCCTCCTGCCTTTGCAATGGTACAGTAGAACCATCTGAGTCCACAACATTCTACCCCTCCAAGGATTTTACACCCATATCCACAGCCCCATCTCAGTCCAACCACACATCATCCATATCCAAACCAACAAAACAGTTGCTCAGCTCAATATCAGTCCCCTGCTTCCGTGATAGGGGCTGCAACTCAGCTGGATATTTCCCCTGCACGCCACTCCCATCAACAGCCTGCTTTGCTGACCCATACTCCAGCGATCCTCTCATCCCCTCGACTCTGTGGGAACCTTCCCAAGCCCAAGATCGGCCACCTTGGGCCTAGCTTGGGACGTACGACAATGGGTGGGGTAAGGCTGCGTCAATAACCCCTAAACTGATAACACATTTTTTAAGGAGGTTTTGGACCGGATTCCTCTCCCCCAATGACCTAGATCGATGACGCCGGATTCCTCTCCCCCTCTCTACTGGAGGGGGGAGTTTTTCACTCGTTGCCTCATGGGAAAGAAGAATCAGTGTGTCATTATCCTCCCTTTCCTAAAATTTCCATCGCTCCAAAAGTTTCAGTTCTCTTTTGAGAGGCGCCTCAGTTGTCACTACTACAAACTGCGATAAATTGTGCTGAGGATCTGTGTATGTTTACCCTGGTGGCTCGTTTTCGTCCTCATCGACCGTCGGTGGAAGAATTTTCCCATGTCATATCAAAATTTTGGGAACTTCATGAGCGTCCGGTTTTTGGGTTAATCCATCGACGACATATCATGGTTCGGTTTGGCTCGGAGGATGATTTGATCATCGCTTGGTCTTGGGCTCCTAGAAGGTGTGACATATCTTCATTTTATTTCTCTGTTGGGATATTTAATTTCATATGCAGTGCGACCCATCCTCGATTTCTACTTTGGTAAGTCTTAACAGTATCCCCCTTTCTTTTCAAAATCATGCGATCCTCTGTGCAATTGGCAACATGATTGGAAGATTTCTATTCTCTGATCAACGGGCTGACTCCGTGTCTCACCTGGTTTGCCCAAGCATATGTGAATAGGTTGACATTGCGAGTCCTCTTGTGAATTCTGTCTGGATTACTGACGAGAAAGTGTTTAGATGGTCGCAAGAGGTTGTTTTTGAGTCATGGATGAAGTTCTGTGTGAAGTGTAAACGTTTCCGGCACTTGGATAATGTGTGTCGCATGGGAGGGTTGGCTGCTCACTCACAAGAGATGGGTGAACACAGTGGGGATGGTGGCGGGGTGTGTGCAGCTGTCAAGTTGACTCAGGTGGCTGTGAAGGATGGCCCGGTGGACGTTGATGGGTTTACCAATCCTGGAGTTTCATCTGGGCATGGGGATCACATGGATTCTGTGTACTCTGAAGGAGTGCTGGTTGAAGCGCATCCTGCTGGACATACAGAGAAGGGGATGAGGCAGGGTCATTTTGATGTTGTTTCGGGCCTTGCAGGTGGTTTGAAGAGAGTGCTGGAGCCCCTAAACCCATCAGTCCTGCAAGTGTTTGACAAACTGAAAGCTAATCTTTGAATTGAACCAAGGTCTGTTGTTGGGACTAGTGCATACAATCCGGTCCCCGCTAGGGAGATCTTGGCCTCTTTGGAGGGTGAGCAGGAGAATATGAGCAGTGGACCTAATAATGCAGACCGACCAAGGGAGGGTGCTGTCCTGAAGGATGCGGTTATCCTAATGAATTATAGATAATAAAAGAAATAAAAGTTTTGTTTTTGCCATTTTCATTACTTTTCTTATTATATGGAACATATTTGAAGGAAAATGTAATGAAATTTCAAATATAACTTGAATTTATGTGCAATAGAAAAATAATATAACTCATCAAAATGAATATAATATTTTAGGCAATTTTTTACTTTTATAATTATAGTTTAAATCCCCATTAATTGTTTTTCCTAAATCATGGTAAATAATTCTTACTTGATTCAATATTCAATTTGGTAAGAAAATTTGTTGATATTTTTAGATATAATAAATTAAGATGATTCTAAAAATTGAATCCTTATTTCCAAATTCAATTCATATATGTGTAAAATATTAATTTAAAATTAATACTATAGACATGATGAGAAAGAAGGTTTTTATAGAAAAAATCAATGATATACAATGTTTTTATATTATATTTCAATATGATATTAAATCTAGTGAAATATATTGGATAAAAATATTTATATTTCAATATTATTAGTATTGAAGAAAATTTCAAATATAATTTATCTTTATAAATAAATTCATCCAATGTTAGTTTTCAATTAAAATTCATTTTTTTCACTATTTATCAATAAGCGATACCATTAGAAAAAATAACCAAATATTCACCATAATATAATCTTGATTTTAAAAATTATAAAACGAAGCAAATTTTTATAAAAAATTTATAAATGTGTTAAAAATAAGTTTTAAAATAATTTCCATATAAAAGGTGAAAATCTAGTTTTTTAACACTATTTTAAGCTTAAAATTATGAATATTCTGATTAGTTTTCATAAAAATAGATAATATGAATGTTAAATATTTAATGGAAATTATAGCATATTAATTTAATTAAAATCATTCATAAAAATCATTTTGTTAAATATAATGAGGTAAAACATGTCTACGAATTGAAAAATAGTTTTTGAGGAAAGGAATTCATTTATTTTCAAATTTTTCTTATTTTCATTAATAATTAATTTATCACCAAATATTTCATATTATATACTTGTATAAAATATAATTTTCATAAATTATCTAATAATATTTAAACTCACACGTCCAATTAACATGTGATAACTATAATAATAATATTCTAATTTAGTGGCACAATTCATTTAAACTCGGTATATCCGATAACACAATATAAAACCGGTATTATGTGTAACAAATACAAAACATCATTAACATGTAACATAATATAATAGCTTTGTTACTCGTAACATAAGATAAGATCATATTTTGTGTCACATCAAATATCAAAATCATCAAATCTATTTGAAATAAATAATTTCAAAAAATCATGGGATCTTATATTATACCACCATTAAAATCAATTTCAATATCATAATTATTATAGGTTATAAAAGGTTTTACATTTTAATATTCATTAATGGAAACCATCATTATACAAAATAATAACAAAACAACCAATGAAAGGGAAATTTGGAAGCATAACAGTTACTCAAATTTACTTGTAATTATTTTTCTACATAGCTCAACATAAGTGGAAAGTGATATTTCAGATATTAATGGAAATCATAAATTGTTATGGATTGTTATAAATTTTACCTATCATATGAAAATTTATTATAGAGAGAAATTTCACAACCAAAAAACTATACACAAAATATACATTATGTAGTTTAATGATATCGTGAAAAATGATAAAAATAGGAAAACATTTTATTCCAAAATCCATTTCCTAAAGATGCAAAAATTTCACTAGAAGATATATTTACATGATTTTATTCCATTTCATAAGCACAATGTAAGAACCTGGTGTTTGGAAATAAAAGACTTTGGAATATTCTTAATTTTATTTTGGAGTAACACCTTCAGACGGCGTGCGATTCCAAGCCCCGGTGTGGCCAGAATAAAAATTTTCAGTACGTTCACACTGGGAACACCAAATAAATGAGATAACTCCTAAACAGTGATCCAGATCAGAAATCATAGTGGACGGATGGGTCCTAAATTGGGTTTTTACCCTAGGAACGACATAAGACATGTCAGCATCGGGCGTGTGGAACCCTCGCTCGCTATCGGAATGTAAAGTGGATCAATTAAATAATTAATTTATTCGTTTAATGGATTAACTAAAGTATCTCATAAACAGTGAATCAGATTATAAAACTGAGGCCACCGTTGAGTTTGGAGCATGTCGTTTACCTTAGGAGGGGTGTAAGTTTCACGGGCACGGGTTGTCTGTGAAAAATGTCCCCAGGGGTGTTTTCGTAATTTGGTGGCCTCGGGCGTTGAGTTTACTAAATTTAAAATGGGGCCTCAGATTAAAATTATGAGACCTCCGTTGTGCTCGAGAGGTGGTTTTTACCCTAGGTGTGACCTATCTTTCATTGCGTTTGGGGTTTCCGACGCGGCATTAATACGGGTTGAGTTTTTAATTAATTAAGGGATTAATTAATTTTCTTTATTTAATCACACCATCCCCTCTCCATCCCCATTTCCTCCCCCTGGTGAAACCCCCCTCACCCTAACCTCCTCTCCTCCTCCTCCTCCTCCTCCACTCTCCCAATCGAGGTGGAAGTTGCATGAGCGGGGTGCGGATCGATGACGAGGCTCCGGACAACGCCCAACAGGGTAGGAATTCTTCGTTTCTTTTTATTATTTCTCATACATACTTTGAGCTCAATTTATCACATCGAATTGCCATAGAATCGTCGAACAATGCCCATAACCGTGTTGTATATTTTCTGAGTTCTCTGACGCACTTCTTGGAATTAAAATCCGAGTTCGGGGGCGATCGTCGTTGTCCATAGAAGATTGTGGATATTGGGTGTTTTCCTGGGGGTTTGGAGGTTCTCCGGCCGACATTGGGGGTTCCAGCGCGGGCGTGCAAGGTGAAAAGGTAGCTGGAAGCGCGGGTGAGTGTGGTGGCCAGGGAGCAGGCGGCACGGGAGAGCGCGGTGGCCAGGCATCCAGGGTCGCCACAGGTGAGGCCGAACAACGGAGGCTAGCAGAGGCTGGGTCAGCAGGGGTCGCCGTGGGTGAGGTCGAGTGGGGGAGGCGCTGGGTCAGTTGGGGTCCACCATGTAGGAGGTCGGCGGATGGACTGATGGTCGAGCACGGGGCGCCATTGAGGTGTGGTCTAGGGCAGACCGGCTTTTTCCGGTAGGTGCTCACGAGGGAAGATTGGGGTCTAAGGACCCCTGCTGACCGACAAGGACCCCCATATTGCATGTCCTATGGGAGTGGAGCCTGAACATCTCCAGCCGGTCCGGGCGAGGCAGCCGGCCCGTGTGAACTGTGGGACGGTTCAAGCATGGTCGGCCGACCGAACCGGCCCAACCAACCTGTCTTCATTCGTAAAAAAAAATTGAAACACCTCTAAAATTCCAACCGGGAATAGAATTCATGTGTCGTCTGCGGTGACACGATCCTTTGATCGAGGTGGAATTTTTGAGATGGCATTGGGAATTTTTAATTCCCTAGACGAGGGCCTATGTGGCATGACACTCCTTTTAGAAGATTAATGTCTTTCTCGGGGGTTTTCGTTTCGGACGGCACAGACACATTCGATGTCTGAATTGAGCACCGTTAGTGGCAGTGAGACCCTGGCATTGAGCTTGAGTTTTCCAGTGTGGTTTCGAGCATTGAAACTAGAGTTGAGGCATGGGTCCCATGGCCCATATTTCAAGATACGTGTAGCGCTTTGCATCTTTCTCGTCATACATCCATTCGAGGCATGCTAGAAATGAATTTTTTATGTTCTTCCGAGGGTATTGCATTGGCGCAATCTACCCGCTTTAATTCCTCATGCTGGTGCAAGCCCCGCGAGTGCCGTTTTGGGAGTTGGTGGTGATCTCTAGCTTTATCACCATGTATCCGTTTTGGACAAGTGAATAGTCTATCTTGTGTACTATTCTGAGAGGATTGCAACGGTGCAATCCGTTGGTAGCGCTTCAGGACCAGGATGTGGGTCCCATGAAGTACCGCTCATGTGTGGTGCGACGGAATGCATATTTTTCTCCGGATATCCATTACACTCAAGTGAGTAGTACTTTTGACATTTTTCTCCTAGGGGATCGCAATGGTGCGATGCACCTGACTGTTTTTTGGGGCCGAGGCTTAGGATCACAGGATGTCATTCAGGCGTAAAGCAGTGTTGGACGACTTTTCCATCGGATATCCATTTGAGTTGAGTAAGTAGTCAATCTCGCATGTTTTTTCATGAGGACTACAATGGTGTAAAATATTCAGGCGAGCGGAGCCTGTTACGTTATCTTATTAAATGTGAAAATATGAAAGGTGCTCTGGTGGCCGTTCTTCTTATTGTGTTCAGAACCGAACCCTTGGCATATGATCGTGTGCACTCCTGTGTGAGTGAAGTATATGTTTGAAGAGATTTGGTTGGTCGTGCCTAGGCCGATGAGGTGGCAAGTTGGATTTCTTACGTTTACGCCCATCACGTTGACGTTTTGTGTCGTGTGCACGATAGCCTTTGGTTTGGAAACGTGGTATACTCTAGGAGTATATGTGAATGCGTGGAGGTACATGTGATTGTTTATACCGAAGAAAGTTTGTGCGCCTGGCTGGGGTTGACTTGGGGCCACACGTCGTGTGGGCCCCATGTGCATGTCGTGGTCTGCTTTGCTTACCCTTGACCTCCCGCGATGTAGAGGGTCCCTCTATTCTCGATTGTTGACTAGGAGGGTTGATCTTTCTTCTCATTTTGTTCTCGTTTGTTGACTAGTATGGTTGGGTTTCCCCCAGTTCTTGTTCATGATGGTTTCGACAAGTAGGGTTGAATGGTTACCCCATGGTCTTGTTCATGATGGTTTCGACCAGCAGGGTGAGTGGTTTTCCCCTAGCTCCTCTCTAGATGGTTTGGCCGACAAAGTTTCTTTGTGTTCCCAGGTAGAGTTCTTGTGGATTCGGTGTGACCACCACATTACGTGGGCCCCGATCCTCTACCCAGGATGTTGTTTCTAGCAGGGCTGGACAGGAGGTGGTTTCCAACAGGGTTGGACCAGAGGTTTTTTCTAGTAGGGTTGGACAGAAGGTTGTTTCTAGTAGAGTAGGAAAAGAGGTTGTTTCCATCAGGACTAGCCGGTAGGGTATCATCTAGTAGGGGTGGCCAGTTGTACCATCCATTAGGGATGGCCAGAGCAGTACCATCAAGCAGGGATGGCCAGTACATCAGTGTCCACAGAGCAGTACCATCTAGCAGGGATGGACAGAGCAGTTCTGGGTTTACCACCAGCTGGGCAAGGAAGTGGTTCCTAATGCCGGGTTTACCTCCAGCTGGGCTAGGATGTGGTCCCCGATAATGGTTTCGAGCCTCCCTCCAGTGGAGTACCTTTTTACAGGACTGGTCATTGGGACTCGTCGATTACTTTAGACGAGTCTCCCTCCATTGGATTACCCTTTTACGGGACTGGACAGTGTGGCACCCGTCGACTCTACCGGGTCTCCCTCTAGTGGAAACTCGTCGACTTCCTAGGATTACCCTCCAGCGGGGCTGGACAGGGGGTCGTCTATCGACTTTGAGGAGACCTCTCGAATCTGGGGCAGTGAAGAGTGTGGTATGACGTTCCCCAAGAACTGTCAAGTATGAGGAGTTCTTTCCCCACTGAGACGCGACCTTGTGACGCGACCTAAAACCGTACGAGGGAGTCAGTGCCACCCAAAGAGGATAGTGTCAAGGTGTGGTGATTTGAGCCCCTTGACATGCCGTTCAGGGCAGATGTGCGTGATGCTGGGCATCAATGGTGTTTACTTCTTGGACATTTGGCTACTCAATTTCTTGGGCTGAGCTATGGGACGGAGATCCCCGTACGATCTTGTTCGGGTTTCCTGACAGAGTATATATATATATGTATACCTTGTTCCAGTACCCACTCCTTTCGTTTTGGTTACTCTCCTTCCAGGAGAGGTGAAGATGTGTGGGGTATGCCACGTTTTTTTGTGTCTAGCTTCTTGTGGTTGGAAAAGTCTACTCTCCTATTGTATGTAGAAAAAACTCGATGGGAAGATCATTTCTCACCATTTCCAGCTCCTTCTATATGGGAGAGTCTAACTCCTTTCTCTTGTTGGTTTGAGCTGGACTCTCTATGCTTACTCTTACTGCACTCTCGATTGTACTCCTTTATTTTCCCTATTCGATCTACTGCTCACCCTTCGGTACCCCCTTTGTTGCTCCCTCGAGCTTTCAGGGTATCCTACTGATTATTTTTATACTCACCCAAGGTTGGGCTTTTAACGAACTAGTGTGCCCTTGCAGACGATGGATAGGTTAGTCGTGACTTCAGTGAAGCTTAGGAGTTCGGGAGCTTGGACCGCGTGCAGTGGTCGTAGACAGGTTCCAGGTGTGGGACCCTCTCAATATTTTTACTTTTTTTACCTTTTGCTGGGTTGTGGCACTTTTCTGGTTGAGCGTGTGTTTTTTCCCTTTACTTTTATGTTTACCTCCAACTCTTTTTTTGTATTGATTAGAGGTTGATGCCCTTTTTGTTCTTTATATATAGCAGTTTCACTTTGCTTTACTTTTCTTTTTCTTTTACTGCACACTTTTGCATTGAGTGTGCTGCATGTGTGTGTACAGGAACTCAGGCAAAGGCCTCCCCAAGTTGTTTAGCCTTCCGCACTTGTCGCCAACCCCTGGACTATAGAGGCGGGCTTGGGGTAGTTGCTGCTCGATCCCGGGTAGGTTCGGGTCATGAAAAAGTGGTATCAAAGTTGGTTTTTTCATTGGGACATTTTTTGGACGTCGCTAAAAAGGAATTGGATATGATTTAGGGTAATAGTGTTAACGTGTCTCGAGAGTGGCTCTCAAGCTAGGGAGTGCAGTGATGGTGAGGTGGCTGACGTATACATTCACCAGGACCATGACAACCCACTTTTCGACTTGGCTTGCTGAGACACTTGTTGCAGGGAAAATTGGTTGTGGATCACATAGGATTGAGTCTTTGACTGTCCTTCTTGAGTCAGTACCCCATTGTTGTGACTGTTATATACATATATGATCATCATACCACGCCACTCCTTGATAATATTCAGGATGTATCTGCGAAGATAGCTAGCCAGGATACCAGCTTTGGTTTGTGATGATGACCTTATGAGCTACGAGGCCTCAGTCATGACCCATCATTTGAGCCCCTTTCTCTGGGTGGGCCGGTAGCAACACCCCCAGATATTAAAAACATATAGCATTAGCAGAGCAGGCTGAGCTTGAGCATAGGTTGAGCCCGCTCCATGAGATCCAGTGGCAGAGACCGCTTACGTTCAGTGGTGAGTCAGACCCTCATGCAGTAGAGGTTTGGCTAGACAGTGGTTCGCCTTTTCAGGCTTGTGCAGGCACCGGAAGATGTTATGGTGGCTTTGGCCACCAACCTTTTTTACGGAGCATCTTGGTATTGGTGGAGTGTGGTGACTAAGTTTCTTGATTAGTCATCACTTTCGTGGGGCGACTTTCATTTATTTCGTGGGAAGTTTTGCCCCTCCTGCTTACGCTCCATTGGGATTCAAGAGCTCCTGTCGTTTTAGCAGGGAAGGATGATGGTGGCCGAGTACGTGGCTAGTTTTGTAGACCTTGAAAGATTTTACCCAGACTTGGTCCATGAAGGAAAATTTCGAGTGTTGAAGTTTGAGTAGGGTATCCACCGAGCGATTCGTGCAATCATAGTACCCTAGGGCATTCCCATTTATACCGGTGTTCTAGAGAAGGCACTGGTGACAGAAAGCTTCTGGTCACATTCTACAGTTGGTGGTGGTAGCAGGCATGGTAGAGCCGAGATGTCTGCCACAGCTAGATGGCATCAGCGGACAGAACCTCGGCGTAGGTTCCTTTTAGATAACCAGACATAGGGGCATGGTCGTACACCACAGTGGTGCCGGAGGGCACCAATGCAGCCCGGTAAAAGTTGGTTCTACGCTTGCGATGGGTGAGGTCACCTGTAGCAGGACTGCCCGACCAGTCATGCTGAGAATATCGGGAAGGCAGTAGGTGCACCACCGTGGCAGAGGAAGCTCCATGATCAGAGTAGTACCCAGAGAGGTGGTGCTAGCAGAGGAGCAGGAGGAGCGGTTCGTGTCTTACGACATTATAAGGTCATCCCATCACCACTAGGCAGTCCACATCAGGCTCCATGAGCTGACAGTTGGGACCACAGACAGCCGCGAGCTTTGGATGTCTACGATCCTGTAGAGCATGAGGTTATAAGAGATATTCACTAAAGCTCTTCTACTTTTTGCAGTATAATTATTAGAATCTGTGTAAAATTATTTTTCTCCCTTCTCCTTCCATGGGTAGTTACCAGGATGACGCGGGGTGTCGGTGTGTCCCGGTGTTGGGAAGGTAAAAAGGCATAGGAGTTTTTCTTTAGTCGATGGTTTTGAATCCTCGCTTCCGAGCATGTAAGATGGTATTTGTTGTGGGGCATCGAGTCTGAAATCTTTCATGACCAGATATCCTTGGGTGTTTCACCATATGGATATTCTGAAGGAGGGAATCACTGGGCCTTGTTCAAGGTGACGGCAGTGATTTTTGTCGCGACGTATGATATAGGGGTTCGGTCGGGGAGGTGAGATACCCCCGGGATCATTTGGGCCGTTTGAGGCCGTGCGAAGGGATGGTAAGGTTCCCTACCACCTTGTCCTAACCCCAAGGTCTAGAGTAGGTGCACGTTGTCTCCCAAACGACTTACCTGAGAAGATGTGTGCATACTCCTATGAACTTCATTGTCAAGGGAGGACCTCGCGTGAATAGATCAAACCCATTGCTCTGTGTGCGGTGACGCGAGAATGTGCAATAGTTTTTTCGGGTACCAGGGAGCTAGGTGTGAGCATTGTACCCTAAGTTGTTCCATGGTTTGGCATTTCTGGGAAGAAAATCTTGAAGGAGGGAATCATGTAAGGCCCGGTTTTTGGAAATAAAAGACTTTGTAATATTCTTGATGTTATTCCAGAGCAATGCCTTCAGACGGTGTGTGATTCCGAGCCTCGGTGTGGCCGGAATTAAATTTTTTAGTGTGTTCACACTGGGAACATCAAATAAATGATATAACTCCTAAACGGTGATCTGAATCATAAATCACAGTGTATGGATGGGTCTGAAATGGGGTGTTTACCCTAGGAACGACATAAAACATGTCAACACGGGGCGTTTGGACCCCTCACTCGCTATTAGAACGTGAAATTGATAAATTAAATAATTAATTTATTCTTTTAATGGCTTTACTCAAGTATCTCTTAAACAGTGGATCAGATCGGAAAAATGTGGGCACCGTTGAGTTCGGAGCATGCTGTTTACCCTAGGAGGGGTGTATGTTTCGCGGGCGCGGGCCATATGTGAAAAATGGCTGCAGGGGCATTTTCGTAATTTGGCGGCATCGGGCGTTGAGTTTAATGACTTTCGAAAAGATCCTTCGATTAAAATTCCGAGACCTCCATTATTCTCGGGAGGTGGTGTTTACCCTATGCACGACCTAACTTTCACTATTGGATTAGTAAAATTAATAAATTTACACATAATGATAATAATTTATTCATTTAATATATTTTTTCCATGAATGTGATATAATTATTATTAAAACAATAGAGAGTGACAACATGTCACACTATTATCTATTATAAGTATAAAAATTTTAATTTATTGATAAACATGATGAAATAATGAAAAAAAGATACCTACAAAAATATAATGGAATTATATATATTATTTGAATTTATTTATAATTTTTATAGATAAAAAATTACATAAATATTGAAACAACAGTGATGTAGTAATTATTTTATTAAGATAAATATCAAATAAATGATGCTATAAATTCACAAATAAATATTTTGTGAAATTATTTTTTTCATATGTGATATTTTTTGGTGAATATCATATGTGAGGAGAATATTAAATGATTTTTTTGAAGTTATCCCTCTATTCCGATTTTATTTAAATTTAATGAAATGAATTTTTTAAAAATTGACATAATTGATGTTTTATAAAAATATTAATTTATTTAATTATTTAAAAATGCAAAAAAAAATTAAAATCCTAATGAGACCATTATAAGGTCTATAATTTCATTAATTGTCTAATTATGTGAAATTCACATGATATATGTAAAATTAATAGCCTCTTAATAATTAAAATTTGTCTACCACATTAAATGTAAAAATATAATAATTTAAGGTTTAAACAAATAGATAACTATTAAAAAAAGTAAATAAATTTATACAAAATATTGGATTGTAGGATTTATATGTAAAATCATTTTATCATTGAAATCTCTCATGTTTTCTCCATTTGAATATAAAAAATATTTTTTATTAATTTAATATTTTATCAATTTCTATGGGTTCCCCACACCTCAATTATAAAAGAGATCCTCCTCCCCCACTTATTTACATCAATTTGTGTCTTAAAACTTGGCCAGACTATTACCCATTCCATTATCAACATCAATGATTACAATCTATAGATTTTGGTATACAACAAAGAACCAATAGAGGGCTCTAAGAAGAGATTTTGAGGAATCACGTCAAAGAAGAGGAGGTTCAGATACATACGAGGGATATCAGACCTATAGTAGGAGATAATTTTTCTATCTCATTATCATCCAATATTGTTTATATGTAGGTATTTGTTGGGTTATATTTATCATCCACATTAATGATTCTATACATGTAATATTATTTCCATTATTCTAAAAGTTTTTAAAGTTAATTTTATCATTTGTTGAATTATTATTAATTGGTATGAAAGGTACGATTTACCAATACTCAATATGAGTTAATTTTTTAATTTTTTGGAAAACATATAAGAAGAATATATTTTGTTACTTTTATGACATCATTAGATTCTTACTCATTCATAATTCCTTATTTCCATGAATATTTTTTACAAGATCTCAACTTTATTTTCAATTAAATTATTATAATTTAAAATTGTGTGGAATTTTTAGAAATGAAGAGGTTTTTGAAGAATAAATGATATTATCCTCAACAATTAATTTGACGTGTTTTATGAAAATTATTTCCCATTAAATATAACAGATATTTTTCAATTATACAACCCATATTATTATAATGGTTCAATTATGATTATGATGGAATCCTATTTATGAAATATATTTTTTAACATAGATTATTTGATGATGAAACAATGTTTAATAAACCGATTTTAATTCCTTGGGTTATGCTATGATTAATAATTCATGTTTCTATGCAACATGTTATAATGATTTCATTATAAGATGGGTGGGACCTATATCTCCTTCATGTGAATTGGGAAATGATGTATAACACATGTCGTATATATGATTTTCCTAAACCTGATTTTGTGTTCACAATTCTATTGGTGGACTTGGTTTTCATGCCATAATTTTATTAGTGGACATGGTTTCCATGTCCATATATTTGTGAAAGGGCCTGATTTTATGTCCCTAATTTTATTAGTGATCTTTTTACTATTTATACATGTTCAAAAAAGTTATAATATTATGTTTATGCTATAACTTCATGTCATATGTTAATGTTATGATCTTATGTTTTATAATCATTGATTTTCATTACGATTCATATTTTCCTTTTATATTCATGGAATGATATTATAATGTTATGATCATGTTCTTATAACCCTTATGAGCAGGTTTATGTTTACATATCACCCTTGTTTACCCTTACTGAGCATATGAGCTCACCCATTATTATGATTCTTTTCCATAGGATTTGAAGAATGGTGTTAAGTTAGTTGTGTTAAAAAGGGATCCTAGTTATGTCGAATAAATCATGAGATGATGTATATTTTTTATGAACAAATTTAATAAGTTTCCTAGTTCCTATAACCGAAATCTAATGTTGTATTTGGGTTTCAATTTGTGCAATGTATTAATTATTCCACAAAGAAAGCAATATCCATGTACAACATGTTTAGGTCATTAGAATTGATATATATCTTAATAGAGGAATGATTTTAGTATAATTTACGATTAATAATTCCTTCAAAATTTTTATTATAAGATTTTATTTAACATAAAATTTCCCACATATTATTTACTCTTCTAAGAAATATGGCATGAAATATAAGGACATACATTAAAACAGAATAAATGAACAATGTAATGAATGCTTTCCCAATATGGGTGTAGATGTAGTTAAAAACTTCTTATTGATGATGCATTATTAAAATATGGTATTGAATAGCCACAAAAATCTTGTAGATTATCCATATTAACAATGAGAGGAAAAATTGGCTGATGAATATTTCATCATTGAATGACAACATTTTTTGTAGTGGAACTTTTGATCCATTAATTTCAAAACAATTAATTCACACTATAGAAATTATTATCTCTAAACTATATTTTTATAACCTATAAAATGTTTTATCAGAATTATATCATTTAAATTGAGATATAAATCAGTGGGGAGAATTAATAATTAATGTGATTCCAATGAGTAATGTTCTTTACATGGAATGGTAAGGCTTCAAAAAATTATTTTTCAATATGTATTGTCCTCGTAAACTTTATAATAAGATAATAATAGAATCTATTGGTTTGAGAAAAAATATACAATAAATTAGTGGGAAATAATGAGAAGAAATTCAAAATAATTGTATTATATAATTCATGTTTGTCATCTATTATAATTATAATATTGAAATATTTTTTTGGCAAAAGAAACCCTTACTATATAAAACATCATCAATCCCATACATTGCGGGTTATGAAAAGATAGATAAGAGTTATATAAATGTTAAATTAGAGTTCAATGATGCCCATTTTAATCAGTGATAGAATGAAAATAGAAGGTGAATTGGGGAAAATTTCATAAGTAAAACAAACATGAAGAAAATAAATCTTATGTTTTGATTAAAATGTGGGAAGAGATGGCCATATGCCTCAAAATATTCATGCAATTATTAATCCTCAACATATGAAAAGAAATGAAAAAATAGAAGATGGTGTAAGAACAAACTACTATACAATGCATCATATGGGAGGATCTTAAACATTTTTCATGTACATTCCAATATTATTATATAATGGGAGTAACAAATTTCGAACTCAAAAGAATAAAATTAGGATAAATTAATATATTCACAATTAAAATGGATGAAGTAGAGGAACCATATAATGTCATTGAAGGTTCCCTCATCAAACACTAAAACATATAAGCCTATTATTTGATTCTGGAAAAACAAATTCTTTTATTTATTTAAATTTTTATAATTACATCTTCATAATCACAATACAGATTTATTTTGAGTTTTTGGTTTAAAATCCTCTATTAACTATTGAATAATAAAAGATATATAGTGATTCATATATTATCTTTGGTATGTTTAATCCTTTAACAACCCTTGTGGTCATTCTTATGGTGGAATTATACATAATACATGGGATGTATTGGTCTTCAATTTATATTTCCATGGTCAAATATAGATGAATGGTGATTCAAATTATCATGAATGGGAAACCCATTTTTATCTTTAATAGATACAAATTGCAAACCAAGTCTGATTTTGCACCACAACCAAATAAATTATTTTTTTCAATGATTGTGGACTAAGAAGAGTAAATTGAATTTATAATGTTTGGAGATTTTCAAATTGTATGTAATTGTTTTTATTATTTCATGAAGAGTTACTTAAACATCTTCTACAAAGAGAAGATGATTCGTCAGTTGAAATTATATCTAGATAAAATAAATTATCGAAGGAATTATATAAAAGGGTGACTTCAGATTTAAGTAAAATAATGAAGAAAATATATGGAATATTTTAAGAATTATTTATTTGACAATGTGTTTATCCTTATGGGGAACCACTTCTATTTGTGAAATGTAATGAACTATCATTGATGTTTTGAATTGATTTCATTGATCATAATGGGATCATAGAGATGACAAAATATCATGTTCCATGGAATGATGATTTTTGTGTCCACCATCAGGGTACTCAATTCTCCTGCAAGATGGGCATGTGATCATGGTATGATCAGTTTATGGTGAATAAATATGACATCCCAAAGTCTAACTTATGAAAAATATATCCAAATTATATTTCTATTTTTTATCTTTTGTCTTTACCAATGATTTCAATATATTTATATATTTGATGAATTGTGTCATTAAAAACTAAATAAAATAGTTTTTTTTGGTATTTATTGATGATATATTGATATATATCAATAGGTTAAAGTATAAATCATATTATTTAAGAGAAATATTAGAAATACTGTGGAAGGATAAGTTGTTTGGTGCGTTTAAAAATGGGAATTTTAGTTACTAATGTTCTATTCATGGGCACATTGTATCTAGGAAATTAATCTCAGTTAATCATTCCAAGAACTAAAATATAAAGGTGTGTAATCATACTTCAAAAATAATAGATATTTGTATATTCATTTATCTATCATCGATCAATAAAATATTTTTTAAAATCATTTTTCTGAATTATTATCAAAAAACCTATTTAACATGAAAATTATTGTTGTTTATTTGGGCAAAGGAGAGTGACGTAAATTAATAGAAACTAAATAATAGGTTTTTGATTCCTCATTTTTATCTCTACGCTCATTATTAGACAGTTTATTATCTATAGTGATATATCTCTAAAAGGTCTTGGATGTGTTTTAATGGAAAATAATAGGGTGATTTATTTACAAGGTGACATATAATGTCTTGTGATAGGAATTACCATACACATGAATTGGAGTTAGGTGGTGATATTTTTTTCACAATTCATATTGAGACAGTATATTTATGGAAAAAAATTTATATAAGGAGGGCACAAATTTTTTTTGTATATGTTCATATAAAATGAACTGAACATTAGATAAAGAAAATGGAAAAATATTTCTAAATATTGTTATTTTACAATTCATTATAATCCACAATGATTATAGAAATATACTTGTGCATTTTGTATAAAATATCATTTTTTTATTATAATTATGATGAATTGATGTAGATCTAAAAATGAAGGACCTGGTAATGATGATAATGGTTATCATGATGAAAGGGACATCATCAACACTATCCCAAATGACATCTAAATTTTTTTATTAAGGAATATCTATAAATATCAAAGATATTATAATTTAATGTAAAATAATATTGAGGCTATGAAAATTAAATATAGATTATTTTAATTTTGATTGTGAATGTATACTAATTTTTTTATAAAGCCATGATTTTTGTCAACTATTTAGATAAAGTATGTTTTTTTGGATGAATATCATATCACATTATTATCTACACAACATAAAATCACTAATAATAGTAGGACCTTTATCATCATTATTATTTGGATATTTTAAAGGCAATGATTTATTGTTATACTCTATGGTGCTTGGTGTGTCCAAAACTGAAGGCGAATTGAAAATTTCTTATTATGTATTAAAATAACTACCGACACTAATATGTAAGTAGGATAAAAACAATATGGACATTATCACTAGCCTTTTAATGATATCTAAGGGTAAAAATTATTTATTGTTAATCATCACTTTATTTACAATTTATAAAAAATTAATCGATATTATGGATTATTTATCCCAAGAGCACCAATATTTCCCTTATATTAAAGATGTATTGAGACTATATTGAAATATACTATTGATTATTTCTTATCAAGACCCATCATTTACTTTTAAATTCATGGGAATCCTAATAGAGGATGTTAATTTAGATTTAATATTATTCACATCCTTTCATACTCAAATTGATGGGAAGTATGTGAAAAATATTCAATCAATAGACAATAAATTAAAATCTAGATCACTTGATTTGAATGAGAGTTAGAATCAGCATATTGGAATTGATGAATTATTCAATAATTGTTTTTCTCTTGAGTAGTCAAATGGAATAGTCATAAGATATTTTGAGAAATAGGGGTTAAACTCCAACATTTTTGGATGATGTTGGAGATGGAAAATTATTGGCACCATAAATTAGAGAGGTCACTACCTAAAAGATACATGTGATTCCAAAACACAACATCATTTCACTGAGTAGATAAAAAAGTTATGTAGAAAAATGAAGGATGAAATTGTAAATTCATGTCTAGGATTAAATATTTCTTTATGATATCACCATATAATGGGGAAATTAGGTTCTAAAAAAAGTTTAATTGTTTTCTGTATGAGATTCTTGATAGAGTGGAACACGTCTTGAGGAAGAAGACAAAAAATGAATGATGAAGTTCGAGTGGTTTATTATTAATTACCACTTCATCTATATCAATGTAATAATGATGATGTATTCGATGTATAACAATTGAGAGTTTAGATGTTTGAAACAACACCTACAAATAGTATTAATTTTGTGGTAATAGTAGGCGAGTTTTCTTACAATGGTTTTTTGTATGAGATTCTTGATAGAGTAGAACACGACTTGAGGAAGAAGACAAAAAAACTTATGATCCTCCTATGGATAAATAAGACATTTGGAAAATATATATTGGAATTTTAAGAAGAAATTAATGAGTATAAAACTATTTTTTTCGAGGAAATATATTAATTTCTTATATTATATTTCATTGGGGGGGATGTAATGTCATGAAAACACATTCTATGATTAATAAAAGATGTATTTTATTTTCAAAATAGATATTTTTTTTATATATATCTATAGAATGTTCATAGAACTAGAATTAATATATATATATGTGTGTGTGTTAGTTTATTACACAAATTAATATAACTAGGGCTATTATAGAGATATTAAAACCATAAAATAACAAATATAAATTGTTGTAAAGGATTAGATTTAACTCTTCATAGATGATTACACATTCCATGAAAATTGATAAAATAAGAAAGAAAAAATAATAATATTATATCAATTGTCAGCGGAATTGTAAATTCCTTCTAGAATAATTTTCTAAATTGGTATATTTCATGAAATATATATAGGCTGATATTTTAAATGTGGTTATTGGTCAATATAACCAATTCTCTATAGGAGTGTTGATAACTATAACCATTTTTAATAATATTATTCTTTTAATTAGTGTTTATAATGGTAATTTGAATCTAATATTTGATATACAAAGAAGAAATGATTGCATAAACCTGTAGTGTATTTCCTTATAATGCCAATTTTTTAGAATCATAGAGATAAGTGGTGCGACTGATGTTTTACCTTAACATGTCCCTATAATTTCTCCAACATGTAAATCATGAATAAAATCAACTATTGTAAAATTTTATATTATTTTAAATAACTAGTAGGTTATCTTTAGTACAGCCACACCATGAAACTACCCCCAAGACACAACATACATTTACTGTGTATACTATTGTAATAATATGTTATTTATCCAATCATTATGTTCATAAAAGTGTAATATACATATAAAAAATGAGATAGTTATTTCGTCAAAAAAATATCTTATTAATGTTTTATTTTATTAAATAGTCATGAATAAAAAATGAGTTTAAAAAATATATTTTTGTTTACAAAGGAAATATAATTATATTTTTATAAAATGTATACACTTTTATAATAAACATATTTATTTTCAACAAAATCTATATCCATGAAATATTATTTTAAAACTCTATTTATTTCAATATATATAAAAATTTAATATTATTATGTCTTCATAAACTTTTAGAAATGTTATGACTATGAAAATGTCATAAAACATGGATCATAATGTTTGAATTAGGTTAGGATTAAATTTTGAGAATTATTTAAAATAAATTAATTTTTATTGAATTGTAAAAATTGAGTTTTATTTTTTTAGTATGATTTATGACTTTATATGTATTTAATAATGATGTGGTAATTAATTAACAACAATAAATGCTTAAATATGTGTAATTAAATTAATGTTATCTATTTTATTATATTTAGGTCAATTTTAGATCCTATAAATGACTTTCTATAATCAAAAACTGAAAATTATAATTAATTACTATTTTGTGAACATTATAATTTTCAATGTAAAGTGTAATATTACAAAATTTATTTAATATATAATAGATAATAATACCATAAAACATGACCTAAATTCTCTAATCCATGAAAAAAGAAGGTTAATCACATGGTTTTGGACTTCCACAACCAAGAACCCAAAGACAAATATTAAACAATAATTAATAAATTCCACCTATTTTAAATTACATACCGACAAATCCCAACATTATTCTCCACAAAATATTTATTAACCTTGTTTTTAGGGCCATTTTACATTTCATTTTGTCTTTCTAGGGGTTTCATATGGTTTTAATATTCGACTCTCATGTTATAAGAAGAAAATATTGAAGGTAATCTAATTCATTACCTCCTCTATTCTATTCAAGTACCTCTTTGTGGTATGATTTCTATGTGTTGAATTATTTTTTTATAACTATTAATTATTATTCCAATAAATCCAAAATAGTTTTTTATAAATGGGATTTCCTCATTCCCTACATTTATACTATTTCTTTAATCCAAATTTTATAACTTCTAGAAGACAAATTTGTTCCTTAAATTTCTATATTTTATATGAAATATTCATGAATTTTAGATACCACAACCCCTTACGTATGCATGGTTATTCAACTATATTTTGAAATAATTTTTTTAATAGGTATTTATAAATATGATAACCATATTCTTTTTTCATTTGTATAAAACCGTGTACTATCCAATTTTTTAAGAACATATGTACTCAGTGATTTTATATGAAAACTACTATATAGTCATTTCATACTATTAATAAAATATTTTATTATTATTAATAGGTATCACATGATTAAAGACATATTACGTGGGAACCATTATAGAACTACAATTCATTCGGTAAATAATTCATCTCTATATATGACATGTTTTATGATAACTTGGTGAATAACCATGGAAAATATGTTTTATGAAACCATAGAGATAAACCGAGGTGATATTCTAATGAGTGTACCATTTATATGTTTTACGTAAACTTGTTTTTTCATCAAGTCCTTATAATTATAATATATTGCAATGAATCGCGTTTCATTCATGAAAATCATTCATGTTTTTTTCTCTCTACTATCCCCTACTGGGCATGTTGGTCACCCTATTTAAATGTTATATGTCAACAGGAAATTACATGCCATGACTTGACATAATAAATAATAATAGTGGATTAACTTAAAATTATTTTTTAATATATATGTATTTCTTCATTAATCAATCCATGTATTATGTACCATGTTTTCAAGTAACTAGAGGACATATGATCATTTAAAGTTACTAGTATAATATTTGTTAAATAAAGAAGTTAAATTTCAATTATATAAAAAGTGAGATTACAAAATAAAATAGTGCAGATTAATTCAAAGTTAGAGTAAAAAATTATCACATTGAGTGGTTACAACGTGAAGTAAATAATGGATTAAGTGTGTGGAAGCACCATTAAATATGTCTTTCAATTCTATCGTGCATTGAGAATGGTACATGGGAAGATTTCATAGTGAATTTATGATTTGGGATAATAAAATAATTTTTTTTTGAGTAAATGTGTTTTAACATATGGTTTATGAAACAATATCATACCCTTTCATTATTTTCTCTATATGCAGGGTTTAACATTGAACCTATTATGTTCACACCGCTATCCCTCATGAGGAGATGCTGGTGCTTAAGATGCACAAACTATTTAAAGAACAATATTCTATTCCGGGGATATTTTTACTAATAGACACCAGAGGAAGATTATAACATAATGACCATTAACAAAACTCCATGAAAGGGTTATATAATCTATTTTGTTGATTTTTGAGTGTCCAAAACATCATATTATTCAGTACAGGAAGGATAGAGTTCTGTAAGTATTAATTACACTGAAAATTTCATGGTAAGGATCTCATTCCATGAACTATATATTTTGTGTGTCCCATAAGGGACATAAATTTTTTTGTAGATACTCAATGTGGTGTTGAATACATGGGAGTCCTCTATGATGTGAAAGATGAAATTCCTATCATGTCTTTAGAGGAAGTGATACACAAAACTAATTATATATTTGTAATGAATTCTTCATTGTAAATAGTTGTGATGTAATAAACATTATCTTATAAACAAATATTTTATAATGTAAATAACTATCTAGATGAATAAATTATTTATTATGCAATGATGTTATAGAATGTATATTACCTATATTCTAATTGTTATTATGGATCGCATTAAATAATACTGATACATTTATTAAGTGATTGAAAGACCATTAAGAATAAAAAATTTATAAATATATTTATTATATAATGACCTTTAATATTAGAATATATTTTGGGCTATGAAAAGTTCGAAATGACATAAAGGGAAGAAGATATTTCCTTGACTAGTAGAATCATAGAATATGAATCCCATTTATCAAAGAATAAAAGGGATATGGGATAACTATTATTTCCCTATCAAAAAAACATAAAATAGAAAAAAAATTAGAAAACAAGAAAAACCATTTATGGTATAAGTTAAACCCTAGAGAGACCACTTCCCAAACCATGGTCACCGAACCACCCCAATAAAGTACCAACATCAATCACATTTCCCTTAAGGCATAAAATATTGTAATAATGACATATTTATATCCACCATAGTAGTTTTTATTTTTGTTTTATATATAAATAAATTTTATATTATAATTATCAACATTCATTTCTATTATATGTATATAAATGATTATATTCTGAGTTTTATAAAATATGTATTTTTATTTGAAAAAAAAATGTATTTCCAGGAAATATATATCTAGTTTTTATTAACACAGTATTTTTGATAAATATATGTGTTTTAAAATGAATTTTATTTTCTTTAATGTGTTTTATTAAATATTTTTTCATTAAATATAATTTGTAAAATAATTTAACAAATTTTATGAAATCTTTTATAATGGATAAAATTTATTTTTTATTTTAAATTCTAATATTCTTTGATAAATAATTTTTTATTTTGGTGTATAAATATATATTTAAAAAATTATTCTGTGAAAATAAATATAATTTGTCAAATTCATATATTGAAATTAACCAATGATTAAATTTTTCATAAATTTCTGACATATCCAAATTTATGGATAAAAATTAAATATGGTATAATTATAAGATTTTTAATATGACATCATAATTTCCTAAAATTAATGTTATTAATGAAATAAATGCAATCCCCCATGGAAAAATATTTTACCTTTAAAAAAAATTTGGAGATATTTATATTACTCTTATAAACCAATAGTGAATTCTTTAAAACATATATAATATTTTATGGTTTTATAAGTAATACTTTCTGAACATTACACAATTAAAAATCATGAATAGTATTATTTTATAGAGATCGATTCTTAACATAATATAATATTTGAAAAATATTCATTTTCAAAGATACCATTGGGGTAAACCATGGGAAGGGTTGTTGTTTTGATTATTTTTTTTCAATGTGTATGAAAACTATTTTTCGAAATAAATTAATAATTCACCTATCATTTTCTTTAAATACTCACTCAATAACCCTTTACTATTCACCAAAAATATATTTGAAATGATTTTCCTCTTCCTATCACAATATAAATACCTTCATTGGTTTCCCAATATATTTTGAAACTCCTCCCAGTCTTTTAGAATAACCATCTCAATGTTACATATTATCATCATATCCCTTATTATTCTAAAATATTCTTTATATTATAACATTTTAAATTCATATTTATGATATTTAAATTCCTATTACACATCCATTTATAGTATTAATTATTATAATTTAATATTAGAAATACATTAACTATCATTACACATATTCATGTGCCATTTTTTACACACATTATGCTATAGAAAATATGTAATCATTTTCATTTCCAATATTTTTTATTTCGAATACCCATTATCAATTCCACTAGATTTTATTTTGCTTGATATACCAATAAATATTTTATTTCAGACATATATGAATCTATCTATCCAATCATTATCATGCTATCATACATGATGAAATACATTCTTGTAATATATGATCCATGTGGAACACAAAAGCAGGTATATACTATGATTGTGGGAGGTGGTCCCAGAAGTATATATACCTCTAATTAATTAGGAAATGTTTTTCTCTATTATGATAGCATAGATGATGACAATTTGTTTATCCTATGAACATAGTTATATGATGTCTAAGGGGGTAGAATTGATTATTCTTATGACGTAAATTTTTATATTTTTGCATCATTCAATTATTTTCTTAATGTTATCACCTAGTATCAAAATCCACTGATCATGATAATTTTTATAACTGTTATCTATTATCATCTAAAACCAGTTGGGTCACATGTTAAACCTTACTTCATATTATACTTTTATTATTCACTTTCTAGGCTTCATAGCATAACCCCTTCTTATGTACATCCCTAGGTTATCTCCTGATGTATTAGAGGATTGATGGATTTTATGATATTGTTATAGTGTTTTTAAAATGTTGTTGTATCACATATTTATTAATTGTGATATTTATCTAATTTCCATATAGAAGTAGTCATTTTGATCAATTGTAATATCTTATTTTTTTTAAATGTTTTGGATAATTTTAAAAAGTGTATGAATGATATGGGTTTTCATTATTGGTGTAAGAGAAAGGTCTATTTCTTTGAGTTGATTAGGGCTCAAAAACCTTATTAAAATCCATGTAGATAAAACTAAACCTTGTAAAAAATTATAAAATGTGGTAAATTGTAGGTTGTTTTATTTTATATGAATTTTCATCCATTTATTGACGTATGAAAGATGATGTATTGGTGGAATATATTTACATTAAGTTATTGACCCTTAAAAGACTCATTGGGAAGTAACATGACCTGTACCTTATTCATGATAATAATTCCTAGGATTTTATACTAGTACCCAAACACATAATGAGTATTATTTATTATATCATGTATTTAAAGAGCATTATGAAGGGAAAAAGTGACATTAAATTTTAGTCTTGTGAAACAGACAATGGATAAATTAGATTGAAACCAACAAAAATCATTTGTTATGGTATATATGTAATTTATAGTTTATCCCAATAATGTTTATAATTATTCTAATAAATTTTTATTTTTATAAAAATTAACATCACTAATTTTATGTGATAATAGATAATGTGTGGAAATATGAGGAACCAAGACAATGAAATTTTTGATGGGAAATGTGGCGACTACCCAAATGTGATGCTCAACCTGATGAGAGTATATGTCAACAAAAATAATGAAAATAAATACAAAATTAATTCATATTTCAAATACAAAAACGAATATATAAGAAATTTTTCATCCCTCTAATATATTTAATGGTGTAATTGAGTAAGTTTGGTTATAAAGACCCGAGATATTTAGTGGATGATCTGATCCTTTAATTAGGTAATAATGTGTCAAATACATTGAAATGATCCTATTTTTTATGAAATTATATAATAAGGATAATTTGGGATGTTTTTTATCACATGGTCGGTGAAATACATAAAAAGATGATTTTGATGACGAATATGAATCCCATAGAGAGATTTGAATTAATAAAGTGAAAATAATACCATAATACATCTTTAAAAAAATTCTCTCGCAGTCTATGTCATTAAAAATATATGGAGTTTATTTCACTAAAGTAAAAAAGGGTACGAATTCATCCGTACATATGAAGAAAATTTTAAAATACATATATGTCTTTCATTTACCATGAAAGTAAATTTCACCACTTTCCAATTGGATATAGATGAATCTGTGAAAATATTTTTGAATATAGAAATTTAATGATTCCAAAAATATGTTTAATTTCCCCAAAAATTTCAATAGAGATCATATATTTTGAAGGATTACATGGGTTTTGTGAGAGGATGTTGATAATCATGTTTAACGATAACAGATTAGTGAATAAATCTATTGGTGGAAGGAATGAAAAATATATTACTTTTAAAAAGCGGGGGAAGAAGAATCCTAGAAGTTACTAGAAGGGGAAAATAAGTGAAATATATGTGGAGAATAAATGATATAATATTGTGAATTATGATGTGAGAAACCCAAAAATGTGATGGGAAAAATGAATTAACTAATAAACCCTCATCCCATTATCTAATGACTATACTATAAATAAATAATGAAATTAGGAAAACCAATTCTCTATTGGAAGATAAATAATGAAAAAAACCACTACGACATTGAAATATATAGTATTTATATTACATCGAATATATTAAGATGGTAAATGGGAATGAAGTGTTAATATATATTCTAGTTATTCATTCAGGGTTAGTGAATGCATAATATGATTCTGGTTACACACATTATTTCATAACAAACATGTTGTTCATAACTATTCGAATACAAACTATAATAATGGGTGTGGATTTATTAGTGAAAAAAAATGTTTATATTATTTCATTACTTGTATAAAAATCATAAGCTATCAATATTTCCTTAATGAATTTCCCAGTGATCCATCATACAATACCTTTAGAATAATTCAATGATATCTTATATATGGATTGTATTTCCTTATATTGAGCAAACATATTATTTCATGAGAATTAAATCACCCTTCATATCATGAATTAACCACTAATTATTTAAATTTTTATGTTGTAGCATGAATTTTATATGGAACCATAAAATGACCCACAATATAGAAAATATCACCCTTGTTGAAGTCTTGGTTGCAATAGAATATATTAATGTGTCCTTAAAAAAATTTCTACTTTTCTTCATATATGATCCATTAATATATCATTTTAAATTAATCTCAAATATTTAAAAATATTAAATTTTCAATAAATAATGGATACTATTGATCATTATGAGTTGATGAACATAAAATATATGAATCTTGAAAAATGGTTTATATGATCAAGTTCCTCAACATGGGGTCCACCAATGTTTTTCATCAAGAATAAGGATGTGTCAATGTCCCTATAAAATTATTATCATGAGTTTAAATAGATCATGATAAAGAAAAACTATTCACATACCTATAATGATGAATTATTTGATCTGTTTCATGGAACCATGTACATCTATAATAGGGAACTTTTTTGTTTAGAATATAATCAAATAATGGTGTGAAAGGGGGACATCTCATAGACTATGATTCATATTAGGTACGACCACTATGAGTTTATAGTTATTTCATTTGGAATAAAAAAATTTCCATCTATATTCCTGGACATAATCAATTGATTCTTTAGGGGTTACCTAAAAATCATGTGTTAGTCTGTACAGATGATATTATTAATTACATAAAAATCTTGGAGGAACATAATGAATCTTTTATAGTTGTACTAAAGAGCTTCTCAAGGGAAACTTTATTACTGACGATCAGTAAATACATGTTCAAGAGGGAGAAATTAGCATTACATGGGATTTTTGTCACTAAAAAAGTATATCTAGGGTTCATTTTATGACTGAGCAATTTGAAGGATGGTCCAAAACAACAACTAAGAAATAGATCCATAATTTATTTTGATTACCATGTTACTATCATAGGGTTTTTAGAAACGTGTATTAAATTACAAACAAAATAATGAATATCACTCAGAAGGTATAAAATATTATCTTGTTTGTTGAATGTGAGGATACATTAAAGTGTAGAATTAGTGGTAAATCAATGCATGTTTTATCACATTTAATAAAAGTATCGATGAACTTTTGATCCAAACTGACACATCCGAAAATGGATTGGGTTGTTTAATCATGAAAAATGTTAATGTAATAGCCCATGCTTCTTTATAATAAGTGATCCCTGAAAAAAAACATCCCCCACAGGATCTATATTTTCTGCAATGAACTTCATGTTAATGGGCTGTTAGGTTTTATATACATTGAGATGTGTGACATATATACAGTTCATAAAATACAAAAGTGTATAATGAAACAAAAATATCTCAATATAAACAAAAAATATGTTGTCACATATGATAATAGATTATGACCATTTAATCCCTTAAAAACGTAACATTAAAAAATGTTACCCATGTTCAAGTATTAAGGATTTCATAACAATAACCATGATGAGGACTGAAATTGATAATATATTATTAGATATATATTGGATTGACGTTTTGATCATAAAAGGATCTAAATTGTTCCTCTATCAAATAACATATTAACCATAAAGTATTGAGAGTATCATAAAGTCCCAAAAAGATTGATTATTAGTTATAGGGAATGGTAGAAAATATTCTAGAGTATTTATTTTATAATGTTAGAGTTTTATAATTTCAAAAGAAAATATCTATCCCATTAAATATTAAAATAATGAGATAATTTATATATGATTGAAATAAACTATCATTTTATTTTAATATAGGAATCCCTAAGATGGGTAGAGATTCTATGTAATACTCTTTATGGAATAACATGAAGATTGGGATTGAATAATTTCAATCTCAATTCATGGAATACAGAGATTTAATGTCAAAGAGATATAACTCAATGGTTATGAAGTAAACCTTTCCCATAACAATGTTGAAATTTGTAACCAAACATAAATTTCATTAATGGACTCCATAAGATTTCCAAAGGAAATAATTCCCTTTGTGTTGTAGTTATTTTCCATAAAAAGATAACAAATTTCAATGCTATAAGGGAATGTTTCTATATTAAAAACACATAATATAGTATATATAATATAAGTGTTAAGACTATATTGATTTCCACATTCCATTGAATGTAATAAATATCTAGGTTTGACCTTGAGGTTTTGGAGAAATCTTTACCATGTTTTTGATACAATGTCATGCTTCAAAAATGCGTACTACCCACCGATTATTAATCAATTTGATAGTATAATTCTTACTATAAGGGATATTATGAGAACCTATTCAGTAATCCAATAAATATATTGGGATTCAAACATTCCCTAATTTGATTTCTCATATAACAAAAATTTCATATCTATAAATAAAATAGAATATTATGAGATTTTGTATGTCATGTTATTTCCAACATAAAAAATAGGGATGCTATTGTAGAGGGAAATATAAATGTACATGATCATATCCAAGAAAAAACAGAGTATGTTAAGATCATTTAAATTTATATTGAGTCCTTGAAAATTCACTAAAAAATGCTACATATTTATGATCTTTTATGAGATCTAGTGTATGAGGTCCAATATAATAGGTTACGTAAAATATTACTACAGAGTAATGTCATGTGTTTTAGTCAAAAATAACGTATTAGTCCTAGATTCATCGACCGATATGATATCATTAATCAAATTAGACATGTGAAATATTTACTAAAACTCTTACCTAACCTATTTAAAGCACATGATGGGTTCTTTGTACCACTCTAAAGAATTTACATATAAGACCCCTCTCATGTAACGAACATGTAGGTGGAACCTTTTGATATTATTATTTAACAATAGGATAAATGTGTGATGATAGTATATCATGGAGATATTGTTCTAGGAAATAGTAAAACTCACTTGCTTAAAGTGTTATGGTGGTAAAAAAATATTGCAAAGGAAACATGTGAACCAGAAGAGGATATGAAATAGAATTACCCTAAAATATATTAATGTATCAAATGAAATTTTTATGGTTACATTTATAAAGGGGTAAACAATGTAACCCCGCACACTTTTATAAATCAAATTCCCTTCCATATAAATAAAATATTTATTAAAAAAATTTATTGCAGATTTCAAATGATTCATATTTAGGTTTTTTATTTTAAATAATTATAAAATATATCTACAATTCTATGATGATATAAAAAGTTCAATGACTGTAATTACCATTTTTATTATACCAATTTTAATGTAAACATATTGATTAGAATATTTTATGGTATATAAAATGATTTAATTGACCTAGAAGAAAGTCACAATGGCCTCATCTAGTGGGATCATACAACATAAAGTATATATATTATATCATTTGAAGGATATCACATCACTAGGATTTTCTATTGACCAATAAAAACCATGAGTACATAAATAAAATAATATAGAAACTATTTATGGTAGAACAACAAGATCATAGAGATAACAAAAAAAACCATGTTCACCAGATCACTCAAATAATGTTGCTGCATCACTCACCATATCCTTAGGGTTTAAACTAGTGTAAAAATGTGTTATATTTCTACACAAAATTAATATAAATGTGTCTATATTACATTTATTAAATAATTGATAAATTTTTACTATTTCAATATTTCATTGTATATATATTATTATATAAAAATTTAATTAAAATTTATATTTTGATACGAAGGATTCAAACTTATAGTTTTGTAGAATATATATATGTGTTTATATATATATGTATATTAAATGAATACATTTTTTCTTAAAAATTTAAGGGTTTTGAAAAAAAATCATGAAATAATATTGTTATGTAATATTTATTTAACTAAAATATATTTTATTTTTTAATTAAGGCTTATATACTTTATTAAAAGGGGTTCAATGTTTAATATGTCATGAAAAATTATATTTTTTTGATATAATGATTTTAATTTAAAATGGTATGTCAAATCATTATAAAATTAATTTATTAAACTAAATACCATTTTTTAAATTAGTTTTTCAAAATTATCCCTTTGATAATTATTCATAATTTCATATGATAGTCGATTTTTTGGTGAAAAATTTATAATTGTATAAATTTAAATTATGTATTATGAAATCCTAATGGCCAAAAAGTTAGGTAATAAATAATATAAATGTATTCCTTGAAAAAACAATTTGTTTTCCTATTAAATTTTTATGAAATAATTTTATTAATTTAAAAGTTATATTATGATTCTTCAAAAAGCAATATTTTATTTAAGGGTTTAAAAATAATTCATTAAGAAAATGACTCACATTCACTGAAATAATGTTATTAATTTATTAATTTTGGATCTTAGTGCAATAAAATATCATAAACACATTGTCTATTAATTTTTTTTTTAGAAAAAAACTATTTGAAGGATTGTAGTTTTGATTATATTATCACCTACTATCAAGAACTAGTGATTACAAATAAATAAAAAATTGTAATATATATTCTTATAAACACCCACAATACCACCATTTTCACTTCACAAAATACCCATTGAGCATGAAATTTATCAATCTATATTTATCTAAATTCATTCCATGTTGATTCTTTTATCTTACTAATCTCCACCCTTTATTTTAAATGCACCCTTTCATGGTATGGGATTCTCTTTCCCTTCATTACTAATCAGGTAATTCTTATGTCTTAAGCCATTTGATTTTAAAATGTTTATATTGTAGTGTCCTTTAAAAATAATTGTGTTCCTCATTATTCTCAATTAAATATATTATACCTTTCACTCTCATTAATACCTTCAATGGTTCACTATACAAACCCGTTAACCTGCAAAAATTATCCTCTATTTTTCGATTCTATTATTTTGTGTTGTGAATACCCATCACCATTTATAATATAAAACTTTTAACTGGATGTTCCAATACATCATTGATTGAGTAATTCTATGAAAAATTTAAAAATTTCATCAAAATGGGATTAAAAATGTTAAAATATTTCTTTAGGATGTAAGATCTATCTGGAACACAAATTCATATACAAAATATAAATGTGATGGTTTGGACCATAATTATATAGATAAAAAATTATTTGGGTAATATTTCTATCTCATGAAATACCATGTATCTAATACAGGTAGTTATCATTTGAAAATTATGTTATAATTTCTAATTGGACAGCATTGACATAGTCATATAATTTCATGTTTTATGTTGTTTCCACATTAAGACGATGAATTGATGATATCAACTTATATGACCCTTAACTTATCTTGAATATGATTATAACATTTCTATTTCATCATATTATTCCTCCTTATTCACATTCCCTTCTTCATTTTCTTTTTTTCTTTCATTTTTTCTTTATAAGGGTTTTAGGTCACCACATTCATATATATAGCATCGGGTGATCAAATACTGTATAGAGGATCAATTGAATTTATGGTCATGTTATTGAGATTTAAATAATTTCATTAAATAAATATTTTAATATATTGCGATATGTACCAAATTATACAAATAAAAGTGAAATTTTAATCTTCTAGATTTTTTTATGAATATTAGTGTTACATATCATAAATGAATGTGTATGAATGATATAGGTTTCTGTAAGTGAGGATGAAAATAGTAGTGATTAGTTTCATTGGATATTATTCACAACTGCTATGGATGACTACTATGGTGAATAGGTTATATAAAATAATTATTTAATATACATTATATAAATAGAAATAGTGACATGATATGTCTTTATAATTTCACACCATTTCTATACAGAAAGTGAACATGCATGTTTATTTTGATAATTATTGAAGAAGGCTCATAACATGTCTACAGTACCCTCAATCCACGTCTATTCAGAGCCACGAAAATAATTTTTAGTGGGGTATTTCACTTATATGAGGTACAATACAATATCATGAATGCTTATATTTCTAGAGATATAGTTCAGCCATATCTCACCGCCTATTATTATTTTTGTGATATCTTTTCATATAGTTAGTTACTATTTATAATAGATATTTTACATCACACCTACATGGAATGGGATTTGGATTTGACATGATTAAAATATTTAAATATATATTTAATCTTGAGTGAGTTATAATGAGATACAAGTGGAATAATTCACCCTATAAGAAAATATCACCTTCCACTAACCTGATACTATCAATGTGGGATCATCTATACCAGAAAGGGAATGTTTCATACAGAGTGTATTTGTATGGAGTCTTCTACTTTTGATGGTTCATTTTTTATACACAATATCTTGAATATATTTATGGGGATATTTTTAGCATCGATCATTTATTTAAGGGTTATTATGTCTAGTTATATTTACTTGATATCATTGATTAAGGATTGGTTTGTCCTAAAATTCTATTCATTTATATCTATCTACACTTTTTCATGGATTATCATTGTGATCATTAAAATTTATTGATTGATAAAATGAATTATAATGTAAATTTATTTTTGGAATTATAATCTACCAAACTTTCCTCAATGTATTAAGTATTTATATTATTTAGAGCCAAATAGGAATGAAATTTGAAATTGATCACACTCTAGTGATGTGCCAGACTTCTAGGAATGGCGGGGAATCTATCGTGAAGATAAGATTTTAAAAAAAATTATTCCAATATATCCCAATAAATAGAAAAGAAACCCATATAGTATATTTAAATTTAATGAGACATGTAATAGAATTTATGGTAATGTAACAAAGGCCACAGAGTTTCCCTCAATGTTCGTCGGTCTTCAAAAACAACAAACTAGATTAAATTCTTTTGGATATGACTAATTTGTGAAAGTTACATAGTTATATATTTTTATGGGACTTACATGAGACATAATCTTTTTGTTTTTTCCTAAGTTATAATTCAGGTTAAGGAATTTTAGGAACCACACAGTATAACTTGAAATATGGTGTCTAAAGAAACTATGAATAGAATTTTGATTTTGTACAAATAGTGAATCTATGAAGAGATTCTTAGGTCTTGGAATTTGGGTAATAAAAGAGGCGAATCTCAAATAATTTCATATAATGAATAATGAGAAGAATATTTATTCAAGATTTATAATTAAATAAATCATATTATCTCCATTGATGGAAAATTAGTAAATATATTGGAGTGTTTAAGATCAATGTATTCATCGAGATCATGTATTTGGGTTATTGGTATCCAAAAAAATAACGGTTTAATTGGATCCAAATGATTGGGGTATATTACATAATTTTTAATGTGGGTGGGTAATGAATAGATCAAAATATAGGGTAACGGGTTTCTTGGTATGTGAACTCTATGCATTGAAACACTATTTGGTGGACTGGCCAAATAGGTATAATGTTTTGTCATGTGGGAGAAGTTGTTATCTAGTAGGTTACTTGGAAAAATGATTAATTATGTAGGTGATCAATGGGTGCTTATGTAGGATACATAGGATAAGTTGTTCTCACATAGGAATGATGAGATAATAGCAACCCATGTTGGTGACCTAGGTGAAGTGGAACTTGGGTTGTTTGTTTTGTTGTTTTTGTCACCCAACTATATTAGGAGTAATAAGAAGGTTGGGTTATTTGGAAATCTGGAGCTTATGGAAACTATACAACGATCTAGTTAATGGGTATGAATTCAAATAGAATGGGGCTAGTAACCATGTTTCATTACATATATGATACATGAGGTATATGTGTGGAACCACATTTATGGTGGATGATAACCATATTTATTCTTTCGTTAAGGCATAAAATTATGGGAATATCTTCATTTTGATGGATCTCATGTGCCATATTTTCCTTCCTAGATAAGTAATAGATGTATAGGTGTAGATATATTTATATGTAGGATTAGAATCTAATTAAATACCTATATATAACCCATAATGGTTTTGTAGACTCTTAATTATATCTTATTTAATTAATTATTTACTTAGAAATCACCCAAATGATAATTCTGGTAGTGTTGGTTGTATAGTCTTGTGATATGTGAAATTTAGTTAATCAAGCATGATCTAAGATCAGGACATTTCAATGGAAGGTTATTGGATCCCTTAATTGGAATCTTTGGATAACATCTCTCCACATAGGACCACTGATCGGTGCCTTGATCTGCAGATACCTACATCACCTGAGGTACTCCTCCCCAAACTCATATTGATGTAGACTAGGTGAGAGTGTATGACATAGTTCCTAGTAGAGACTACATCCCCATATCCAGATTGAATCAATAATAAAAATTAGAGAAGTATATAGAAACAAAATACATTCGATGATAATTTTAATATATGTTAATGATATAATACATAACCCATGAAATTTCCAAAAAAAATGATTTTATAATAAAATCATGAGTATATTTTGTTATTAATATAAATCAGATACAAATAAGAGCTATCAAAAATAGTATAACATAAAATTGGCCTTTTCACAAGCCAAACACCAATCCCAGTTCCATCACATCTCACATTAAATTATTATTTATTAGGTTCTTTCACATATCCCACCCCACATCCATGAAATATTCCCATCTACAAAACCCAGACATATATTGTGTTTAGCACTACTATGTTGTCCACCACCAACAATGTCCATATGTTTTTCATTCTAAAATAATAATTTCACGTGAGTGTACAAATCCAAATTATTTTAAACCAAAGGAATAATAAATAATAAAAAATATTTGATTTTCAGCTCCACGGTGACAAATTGGGTTGATGACACCAACATTCCTCATTTCAAGAAATCTCTGAGTGTGTTGTGGAGACAACACCAACCCAAACCACACTCGACCAAGGGTAATATATCCATCGATGGTCCTATCTAAATCCTGAGAGAAATATACCCATCCATGGGGGCCAAACGACCACCCATGGGGGAGCGTTCTCCTATAAGTTTATCCACAATAACAATTTTACACTCAGGGGTTTCAGTAAACCTTAGTTTAACCATAATAACCTTCACTCACCTAAGGGAAATATTTACCCAATTATAAACCACAATTACTAGTGTCCACCATTAGGTATCATTCTCTATTGGTTTAACCATAATATTTAAAATTTATATATTACCATAAAATAATTAAATATCAATATATTAAATTATCCATTCCATTTAAAAAATAATACATAACTCCAAATTTTGAAAAATAATAAAAAAACTATATATAATCTCATAAAAAATAGTACCTAGGGAAAACCACGTTTCTAATAATAGTTTCTAAACAATTTAGTAGTTCCAAAAGAAGAATTTCATATATAAAATATTTTTTAATAGAATAATTTTTTTATTTCAATTAAAAATCTAAATGTAACTATTAACCCACATTAAATAGAATTTGTTTTTAAAAATGGGTGATATAGCATGGAAATGTCCTATTTGAATTATTATAATTAAATTAGAAAATAATAAATGGAAATCGGATTGAGACACAACACATGAAACATGATTAAATGTTTTGAGACAATGGGAAATACATTGGTACTACATAAATTATATATAGGATTGTTCACATACCCAACATCAATTATTTATTTTATATATACTAAGATGGTAAGATCCTGAACATTTTATGTGGTAAATTGTTTTATAGATATTGATTTTTTCTATCTAAATTTTTTAAGGAAATGCTTCATGGTTGTATAACATATTTTTGGGGGTGTTTTGAAAGATTGAGGTATAATAATGGAAAAATGATGCCATTATTTGTTTTGATCATGGTGGGAACATGATCAGTACTAACCATCAATAGAATCTTATAAAATCATACAACCTCACACCCAAGGAAAAAGGAAGGAGCATGACCACTATATTTTCAATCTAATCATTCTGCTAGCCTAGTTAAATTATGTGTTCTGGCCCCCACATGGATTTAGGGAGCCACGTGGTTGGTCCATGGTTTTTCAAACCACATAGAAAAATCATGTTTCTAATTAAAAGGGAAATATTTCACCATTTTTATCTTCATGCTTCATGAATTATTATCCATTTTCAGTCCAATTCCCACCTCCAGGAATGTATGGTGGGAACCCTTTCCTCTCATGCATCCCAAGGGGGATTTTCATTCAATACATAGTTTTTTAACCTCTCTTGGTTTAAAATCAATTATCCATGTGATTTTACCACTCATATTTATTCTATTATCTCTATGAAATATGGTATCTTGTTTTCTCTCCTATATAATCCAAAACCCCCTATTTTCTATCATATTTTAGATTGGTCATTGTGGTTTGTTTTGGGTTGAATAAAGGGTTGTGTTCTAGAAAGTGGTTTTCTAGAAATATGATTTCGGTTGTCTATATGTTGTATCCTATATTTATGATTCTTAATAATATATATATGGTTTTCCTTTTTTGATTTTATAAAAAACATTTTGTTAATTGAAAATAAATGAGGAATTTAGAGTTTACATGAAATTATATACCCCTCACGATTCCCATTGCATCAGTTGAGGATGACTACACCAAACCTATGGTCACCCATGGGGTCTGCCACCCCCTAGAACATGGTAATTGAGTTATTAAATTGTTAAATGAAGGTTATAAGATAATAATCCAATTAGAATAGATTTTGGATTTATAGTATAGAATATAAGAGTGTTTATATTCTCTTGAATGAGTTAAATGATTTATGGATTATAAATGTGTAAATATAGTAAATAGTTTATGGGATATACACATGGTTTTTAATGGATTTAAAGGGTTAAAAATGGTTCAAATGGTTTATAAAGGTTTTAACAGGATAAATATGTGATTTTAGAAAAATATAAATTTAATGAAGTAAGGATAATTTAAAATGAAAAGGTGGACCCTTAATGTTACTATTTAATAAAATGGCCACTATTAATGACATCATATATGTAAATAATTGATAGTGGGAAGTTTGATTGATGCTCCTCACCCACAGTTACAGAATATTATTTCTCTAGGAACCCTAGTGAACCATAATGTCAAAGGATAGTCATATTCTATTGATTTGAAGGGTACAAATATGGAATTTCATATAATGGTTGGGAGGGTAAAACATTTCATTTAAATATATTATGGGTAGTTGGACTAATGATCCTTGTATGTTGACCTATGACCTCTTTGTCTTGTATTGTAGGTGAGAACAATATGACAATGCAGGATTGATATTTATGGATATAACATGGAATAGAGAGTAAATGTTGTTAATTTAAATAGTGTTATATAGTAAAACAAGTATAATTTTTTAGGTTTTCCATTATTTAATCCAAATCAACATACATTAAATTAGACTAGATATTATTGTATAAACCATTAGTGGTGGAATATAGAATTGAAATCTCACACTATTTGGGCCACCATTGGGTGTCTTTGTAGACCTCATGGCTGTAGGTTAACATAGGGTAAATAGTCATATGTAATATGAATGAAATGGGATTTGGGATTGGTCTAGTATGAGTGAACCACACATTATTTCAGCTCCCATTTTGGGGTTTTTCTTCCATACTAATTTTAAGTGTCTTATGAAACACGACATCATTCTGATAGATATCATTTATTCCAATGGTTGGTGGAATGTACCTATAATTGGGATTTGATTATATGATGTATGGTTATTGATCACTATTTCATAATGACTGTTTTAATTTATTTCTACTACTATTTAACTATGGTAAATAGTATATACTCACCCAAAAAACATAATTTGACCCTACTTTCTTATTGGAATCCTTTGGAGTATTGGGAGGAATTTTAGAGGTCATGTGGAACTATAGATTGGGAATATGTTTAGTGGATGTGGTGTCAAAATATTACAATGTGGTATCTGAGCATTGTTTCTTTTAGGTTGTTTTACAATTTGGGAATGGAATATATTGGGGGGACAGGTTTTTCTGGCCTTGTCAATGAGTTCATGTATGGGGTTATCTTACAGATGATCTAGGTAAATCCAAAGTACCAAGGTGGATTGTTGTTCATGATGTTCAACATTTATATTTGTGTGTAATTTAACCATAGTTGATGAAATTGTTGTGTGACAGTATTGTTTACTAAGGTTTTATTCATGTATTCCCACAGAATAAGTTTTCAATGTGAATAAATACTTTTAGGATCTTAGGATTTATTATTTATTCATTAAATTTCAAGCTCAATGAGAATCTGGTTATCATGGGTTGTGGGTTGTGGAAAATGAAAGTATTTTTTTTGTTTTAATTAATATTTAAGAAAATACTTCTGAAAGGGAGGTCGAAATGCTGAAAATATTTAAAGTGATAAATTTAGAATGGATAAAATTCAACCATAATTAGAAATATTTATGTTTTTCTCAAGTGAGATAGTAAAACTTATTCCTCAATTTTTTTATTATGGTGTAATAGTTTTGTACACCGAGATAGGAATGGCCCATGACTTGGATGGTTGAGGGTAGTGATAGAAATGTGATTTTATATGAATTTTTTGTGTACATGACGGAGTTTGTTTTTCGAATGTTGTGAGTCATATATTGTATAAAATATGGAATAATTTTGTTATATGTCTTCAGATGTGTATTTTTAATTATAGAGATATTCATCAATGATAGTTATTAATGGTTGGGATACAAGTGGTCATCCCAAAGAACTCTCTTCTAGTTTTGGGGAAGAATCCCTTATTTATTCTTTGTAATTGGGGGGAAGATATGTTCAATAAGAATTCATTCATTTTATGTCATTTGTAGAGAGAGATACAAAGAGGGTTGTTCTAGGTTTTTTTGACTTGATTGGATAGTTTAATCTATAAAACCCACCTATGATTCATAAAGAGTGTGGAGTTGAGGAAGAGGAGTTGTAGATTTCATATATATAGATGATCCATGTTCACATATAGACTCTTCTTGAGAATAGATTTTATTTGGAAACTTATATGTTATGAGGACCAATAAAGCAATAAAAGGATATTACAGCCTATAATGAGTCATGGGAGGGTATGAAATGGAAAAAATTACAAAGAAATCATAAAACAAATATACACTAAGATATTGAGGAAAAGAAAAGTTGAATATTTTTTTATCATTTTACATATGGTTGTATGATTTTTATAGATTGTTCATCCCACTTCAATGATTTTTTTGAATCATCATGTACATTGAATGGAGAATATGTGTCAATATAAAGGAATTATTTAGATAATAATAGATGTGAGATCATGTCCTAGGTAAAAATATTTCATTAAATCAGATTTATTGAGGTTGTATATTAGGCTCTCATTTAAGGGGAACCCAAAAGAGGATTGTAGTTGTTGGAAGAAAGTTTTAGAAGGTTGATATGGGGATACATATAACTATAATATGAAGTGCCTTTATTAGAACTTATCTTAGGAAAGTAGTGGATAGAGTATGAATTTGAGAGGGTGTTCCACTCTAGGATGAAGATAATTCAACTTCTATTAGTGTTGTACATGAGGCCACATGCACTGTTAGTTTCGATGAACATAAATAGAATGTTATTATTACTAGAGGATGGGACACATATAGTGTTTTTCAATGAAACCTCAATATATATGAATATCTATGGGATCTAATTTGATACTGATAACTTGAAGGGGGTCTACTAAACCATATTATTCGGGCATTTGGAGTTCCACGGGATGTACCGATCAGGGTGGAGGACATGGTACTTTGTGATATTAGATATATTTTTAGATGAAAAGGATAGTGAAAGGGAGTCCAATAAGACCCCAGTGTATAGAAGCTTGATAGTTGAATTATATTATGAATTATATGGATGGTAGTGAGGCTGGGTTATCAATAGTATGAGGTACTATTATGGAATATTTTGTGATTTTATGTTATTTATTTGATATATGAGCCTCACACCATTTTATATATTCCAATTTTTAAATATTTTTGTTCTAAAAAAATTATAAGATTGATGTAATGTTAATTGAAACACCATTGGGAGTTAAATTAGAGGTTTTTTACAAATTTATGATGTAAACCCTATTTATTTGTTTATACTACCTTATTTAGGATTTCTACACATTTTAGATGACTTGTTATAACCTAATACTAGGGATGGGATGCTTATTTATATAATAAGATCATATGACTTTCATTATGAATTCTCTATAACATTAACATTGATGGTGTTTAATCTGAAACAAGACTCATAGAAAGCCTCATTTGATAAAATAGTAATATTCTATGGTATTTGGTCTATTTAAACAGGAGGTAAAAATGATTATTGAAATTGGATCTTAAGTCACTCACACATACAAAGTGGAAAAAATATATACAAATATATTTTCATATAAAAGAAGTCGGAATGAAAACATTGTAATTTATTATAGCTTGGGGAACTAACCTCATAATTGTAATATTGTTATCAGTGGTGACGATTTCGGCCTTTTTTCATCTCAAAACTTCATAAATTTTAGTGAGGCATCTAATTATTAGAATAAACTGATTTTATTCGAGTAAACTTTTGTCTATATTAGGGAATAGAATTTCTAGGTAATACATACATAGACCGTTTATTATAAACTATGTGAGCTCATTTTCTATGTGGAAAGCATGATTTTCAATGATATGGTAGTGGAGGATAATTTCTTCCTTATAATAATGGAATAAGTTTTATTTTTCCCTGATTATGTTTTAGGGATTCTAATAGTGTTTGTGGTTATGTTCATGGTTGTGCAGATTCCTAGTGCTGATCTAGTTTATATTCAAACATAAATAATGAAAAATGTAGATAATAAGAATACTAAAATTTAACCCAATTAATTTGAGGTTAATGGATTTATCTTCCCAAAAAAATTCACCTTCGAGTTCTATATTTTGGTTCAAAAAGACATAAAACACAACATTTAGCCTTGTTTTAATTACCATGAGTTGAATAAGATGAGAATTAAATATGGCCATCGTATTATTTTTTACTGATGATATTTTTTACCAGATGAAGGGTTCTTATTCCCTATACTATTTTTTAGGTTGAGGTATCATTAACTATTTATTTGACCTTACGATATACCACAAATGAATTTCATGAGTAGTTTTGGTATACACGAGTTCATTATGATGACTTTTCAGATAAATAATTATCATAATATGTTTTTGTATTCTATGATATGAATCTTCCACTTTTATTTTGAACAGTTTCTATTTTACATTCTAGATGACATTTAGTGTACCCCCCGTATAAAGATGATCATTTTAAATATCTTTACATCAATATGTCTATATTGAAAGAGAAATGGTGTGGTAAATATATGTGTTTGTGTGTGTATGTGTGACTTAAGGATTCAAATGGAATATTTCATTGGACATATAATCTTTAATGATGGTCTGTCATTGTACCATAATATGGTTAATGAAATTTTTTCTTCGGAGAAACCCAATAATGTTTTTTACATTAAATTATTTCTCGGTTTAGTGACTTATTATAAAAGGTTCATTAAAGACTTTTCATACATGGAAACAATACTCTATGGATTTACCATGATTGGTATAAGTTTTGAGTTGTCTAAATCATCTAATAATGATTTCATAGAATTGAAGAAATAATTAACCACTAAAAGGATCATGATATTACCTTATATCTGTATGTCTTATACTTTGTTTTTATTTTAATCATCTCATATTGTACATGGGGAAGTATTGATATATGGATATCCAACTATGGAATATGAATCATCCTATTAGATTATCATGTTAAAAAGACCTACACAGAATATTTAGTTGGTCGTAGTGGTTTATGACTTGAACTATTGGAGATATTATCTTTTGGGTGAGAAATTATTTATCTACACCAACTGTATGATCATTGAGTACATATATTCTTATAATGATTTATACCCATTGTAGTGTAGGTGGTTTGAGAACATGAAAGCTTTCTAATTTGATATATATTAATCATTAGGAGTGATAAAAAGTGTTTCATTTGAATAGGTCTAGATGATAGTGACTTTGGTAGTTAAATGTGCATTTTTAGGGGTATATAGTGATTTTTTTGCAAATATGGATTTAGGTGTTCATGAGAATCATTACATGAATTCAATCTTGTCATTCCCTAATGATAAATATCATTTAAAACATGTTAATAAGAGATACTGTAATGATTATTAATTTCTACATTTGAGAGATAATTTATAAGGTGGCGACCTCATTTTGATTAGAATATTGATGAGGATGATATTATTCATAATTGAGTCCATGTTGTTGTGCCTAAGTATATGTGGGAAGCGATAATGTATGAATTTAATTCCTCTTTTTCGGATATACATCATGGAATTTACATAATATTCCTGGATCTACCTCGATTTTATTGGTGGCTAGGAATGAAAAAGGGTGTTGTAGTTTCATGTCAAGACACTACACCTGTCACTAATTGAAGGCTAAACATCATCAGACTTCTATATTTGTATTTCAATTTACTATTCCAAAATGGATCTGTGATGATGTTACATTGGAATTTTTTATGGTCTTTGGAGGAATCTTCAGAGAAGTGACATAATATGGGTGAATGCGGACCGATTGTCAATGGGGTCTCTTTTCCTACTAATTTAGGATACTTCAACCATTGACTAGTTGAGAGACATGAAAGTCCATAAGTTAATGAATTTTCATAGGGTACCATGGATTATTGATTTAGTTTATGACCCAAGTTTTAATTCATTTCACTAAAATTTTTATCAGAATGAAATGGGTACAAATTTCCTCTAGAGTATGTATTTTTACACTTGAACATACATAAAATTAGAACATACTACCTAGGTTTTGGTGGTAATGTTGAGGGAATGAATCCTTGGTTTTAATATATATTGGAAGAGATATTTTGAAATCATTTTTTCTCCAGTTACAGTATTTATCTATTGATAAATTATATGGAAGAATATTTTTTCTATATGGTTGGCTTGTAAAATGACATTATGTTGAACGAATGTAATGAAATGAAAAATTATAAATAAAATTCATTTTTTGTTGAATTAAATGTGTTATTATGAGTAATGGTTATACAAAACCCGTGAACTACATCGGTTTTATTATATACGATCATATTTCCGAGGCCATTAAGCATCATAACATTGATAATATAACCATTTAACAATGATCATAAAATTTGTATAAATATAATGTTTTAACAAATATAATTGACGAAGACAAAGGATTTGACGAATTAAACGAAAAGTATCATACCGTTCAAATCACATTTAACAGAGCATCTAAGAGATATATTATATATAGGAGTTTTCTATGACCAAAAATAATATGAGATCCAATAACGTAAACACTCGTTACACCATTTGTGGGAGAAATTAAATCTCATTGAGATCACAACCCCAACTTTGTATATCGAACCGCCCTAAAAAAGTCTCATTGTTTTGCACATAACTCTTAGATAATTTTATGGGGTATTAATGGTATATGACTAAATAATATAAAAATAAAAATATATTAATTTTAATTTCTAAAAAATAAGGGTTATATTTACTTCTTATTGTTTCTTTATAAGTGATTTAGATTTTGATACAATAAAATTGTAATTGTAATTTTGGTTAATATTCAATTTGAATTTAGACATTTGTATTAATTAATTTATAATGTTCTAAAATAAATAAAAATTTTATAAGATATAATTTTAAAATAATGATTATTAAATATAAATTTTCATATAATATTTATGTTAAAAAATGTAATTTTTATAAGGGTTCAAAAAAATTATTATAAAAAACATATAATTTTTCAAAAAATATTGATTCAATTTTAGAAGTAAAAATACAAATATTAATAAAATTATCTTCATAAAATAATTAATATATTTGGGATCATAACATTGAAATTACACAATGATTATTTTTTTATAACATTCATAGATAATCAAATTTTCACGTAAAAACTATATACATTATAAATATACAGTGTGTATTATAACTACATAATGACAATGAAATAAAATAATAAAATAAAATAATGGGTATCCAAGACCAGATACATGTTTTAAATTTAAATTAATTCAATTTTATGTTTTATGGATTAATATATATATATATATATACTTTATGAATCCTCAAAAATATATAATATAATTTAAGGTATTAAAATGATTTTGTTAAGGACGTGACTCACTTCCACATCTACTAGTGTAATATTTTCATAAGATGGGCCATTTCCATTAAAAAATATTAAAAATCCTTATTTAATTAAAACCATGGTTAGAATTTTGGAAGATTTCCGTTTTTTGTTATTTATTATATAGATTCCAAAACCTATGTTAAAGAAATAATAATGAATTAGCCACTCAGTTACAATATAAAGAATCATAATATCCCATTTATCTTCAATCACAATCCTTGTAGGAAATTTCATACTCCCCCCTCAAGATTCCTCCCAAGGATCCCCCAATATCTTAATAAGATCCTCCCATGCATTTGGAATCACCCTCTCAATGTAAGATATCCTTTCATTCTCTTTCTTATTCTGGAATCTTCGTTACCATATGTATTTTTTTCCATTTTCTAATGATTCCATATTTTCTACCATATCCCCTTACATAACCAATGATTCCTAAATTATTATATACCCCATTAACTTTTACTAATCCCTCCCATGAAAATTTATACACCCCTATTGTGTTATTAAAATTTTTCCACGATTTTCCATGCAAAAAAATTATGGATTGAATATTAATACCCATTTCCTATAAAGGGAGTTAACTTTATTCCATTATAATTCTTTGATTTGGGATATAAAATTTTTCATTCCTTGATATTTTATCCTATAATAAAACCTTATGATAAATTATTCTATGTTTTATGACATTTTTGACACAATAAGTCATGTGAATGAAATGAATGTGATGGGTGCACCGATTTTTTTTCACTACAATAAATTGATAATATTTTAGTTTCATGAGACATCATGTAATTGAATTATGAGTGAACCTAATACACCATGGGTCATTTTTATTCATGATTTCTTGGCAGTTATCCTTGAACTATGTTTGTGATGACAAGATTTATGTTATTTCCCTATTTCTATTGATGCCTATATGATAATCGGGGTATATCATGCCTCATTGTTAATGTTTGTGATTCTCACCCCTTTTATGCCTCATTGATATTCCTGTTATTGAAATTGTATTAGTTTTTTCATTTTATTCTGTATTTATTCACTCATTGGGACTTATATCACTATGTCCACATGTTATCTCATATCGTTTTATGTATACAGCAATTGTATGATCATGTCAATTATGTTTTTAATAATTTTTTTGTATCCCATTTTTTAACCTGATAACTAATGTACGTAATTCTCAATGAATATAGTCTAATTGATATTTTATGTTGTATTATGTGCCACCTTATGTAATAAATCATGAACATATGTGTAATAAAGAGTATAGTTTCAATAGTTGGTATCAATAGTGTAACAAACCATGATTTCGTAGTACGCTATCTTATTAAATTAGTTTAATAGATTATATTTCATGCAACACTGACTTGGCTTACGTTATACGAAAGGTTGTGTTTATACGAAATAATACATTAATATTATTTTTATTGAAATGATATATTTTTTATCAATTATGTATTTTAATATGAATAGTAATAAATAAATTTTAAATTTTATTTATAAATTTTTCACATAAATAAAACATATTTATAATGAAATGTATTTTTTTCAATATAGTTATATATTTAGAAAAATATTTTCTTAAAGGAACCACTTTTTATGTCTTTTTATGAACCACAACAAAATTAATTTTATAAAATCCTAAAAATTTAATTTCATATAGTAGACTAAATTTTTGAATTCTAAATATCTAAATTAACTTATGGTGAATTATTGGTATTTTTCATAAAACATTAAATTATTGATGAATTATGAATACACAGCATAATTATTTAAAGCCAACATTTTATTTAAGTAATAATTTTTATTTTAAATTTATTTTAAATTAAAAATAGATATATAATACCTATATTAGTCTAGTGTAATTCCTTGGAGTCATTTTATAATAATATTAGATATATATAATTTTATTAATATTTTTAAAGTATTTTACCCACATGTTAGGTGCATTTGAAAATTTGCCTAAAACCTAATTTCACCAATTCTGTGAATTGAATATAAATAATATGATACACACAGTAGTAATCCGTATGTAAATTGTGGTTCAATATGATGATTTTTTTGTTTAATTGTAAATTTTGAATTGTGTTTTCCACTTATCAAAGTAAATAGGTTGATTAAAGGTAGAAATAATACAATAATAATATAAAATTACACCAAAACATGTATTAATTCTATTGGAGATGATTTTTATCGATAGTAATCAACCATGATAAAAAGGAAGATCCTTTTTGATCCATTTTCATTAGATTAGGATATTTGTTATATTTTATTTAACGAAAAGTTAAAAATGATAAATTCAATCTTTTATAGCTAAACTATTTTTAATATAGGGAAAAACATAATTTAAATTTGACTATTAATATTAATTGGAAATATAAAATTAATTTCTACACCATGTAATTTCATTTATTATTTTTATAAATTGAATAAATAAATTTATTTATGAAAAAATGATGAAGCAGTAAAGTCCTTATTATTGAAAGATTAAAATAATTGATATAGTAAATATTAAAATAAATACAAATTAAATCTCTTTATTCCATCCATGAATTTTTTAAGTTAATATGATATTATAGGGTTGATTCAATGTATTTTGTTAGAAGTAATCACGTTTTAATGACTTTAACAAAAACCAAATACTAAATAGTGTCAAAATTGACATAAATGAGTTTTAAAAGAAATGTATTATATTAAATAAGATAATATTCCTAAAATTATAAGATTCTACCAAAGGATGTAGATAATTTTATATATGTCATTAATGAACCACTAGGGGTTCTATTGAGATTTTATAATAACTATATTAACCATGTTGTATAAAAATACTAGAAGACAGGGTAAATGATAATCTATTTTACTAAGAGTTAAATCTAAATGTTATGGTTAATTTGGTGAATTAAACGTGTCTCAAACCTATTGGTTTAGAGTAGTTATACCCATATCCCCATTATATTCGAAATAAATCAATTTTGTGCTATTAAAAAACTAAAATAATTTTATAATAAACTAATGTTTCAAGCATATCTTAAAGTGCCCCTCCCCTCTCTTATAAAATGGTACATCCTGTTCTCTTAAATTCACACCTACAAAGCTTTTTGGCTCGGCCAACCTCAGCTCAAATCTCCTCTCAAATCCCCTCACTTTAACCTATATCACTTAATTTGATCAGAAATCTATCCTATGGATCCCTTTGGTTCAAATAAAAAGGAGTTACCCAAAGAAGAGATAATTATTTAATCACCTAATTCAGAGTTCTTTTCTTCTTATACTTCACATTTCTTTGTTGTTTTCATATTAAAGTAATAACTCCAATAACATATAAATATTTAGATGTTATTATAAATATGGTATAACCATATATATTGTTCTATCCATCCTATGAATGACAAAGTAAACTTACGTGTGTACGTATGAATTTCTCTCACCACATATTGGTGTATTTTTTATTCAACACACCATTGTTTGGATGGGTATGATAATGAGTATAATATTTTTAAATATAAAATATAACATGTTAATTATTATTTATATTTAATATAATGTACAATTACATACGATATCTCCATCAATAGAAATACATTTTAGTTCGTGCGTACGTATAACTTACTGTCTCGTTGACGGGATGGGATTCATCTTCGATTATCACCATTGAAGAATATTTATAAAATAATATGTATTTATTAAGTATGATATATATGAAATAATAATGCTACTATATATATATATTTATTTAATTATATATAGGTATTTTACTTATTTACATATTATATGATAAGAAAACTGAAACAACATTCATGCGTACGTACAAACTATTGTCTCTATGAACAGTGTTTCCATTTAATTTAAATATATCTACTATTTAAATATATATATTTAGAATATATATTTTATATAAATCATTTATTATATTATATAATTATTTAATTCATGATCTATGTGATAAAATCAAGAATAACAATTAAAAACAAATACGATAAAGAAAGAAATTATTACATGAAATGGTACCTTAACATGGAAATTATTAATAAATTGGTAGAATAAAGCCATGAATTAAACAAGTATGACATCATAAATATGAATATGGTTCTGGTATAATTTAATAACATACTATCGTCATTATACAAGTGGTTAAATGTACACTCTATGAATGTAATATATATGGTAAGGGTTAATTCCTAAACCTCATTATCATTAGACATTGTTTATGTGTATGTATTTATTGGGAAATATTTATAATCCATGTCCAATTTTGATAAAACAAATTTCCAAAGTAATCTATTATGGTTTTATGGAAGGTTATGTTGAACTAGATCATAATTTTTGAATGCTTTAATGATTTATTTTTCTAAATCTATTTAATTAAAGACCATACTTTCCAAACAATTTTAAGGATTTATTTATATGGACATGATTGTATTAAAATGTTAATTAATTTCAAAACTTTCGAAGTGGCATGTGACACTTTTATTAAACAATCTCTTTTAAATTTCATTCTATATAAATGGTGTAAAATTTAATGATTAATGAAAAGGGATATTTCTCTAAAAGAGTATTGCTTATCATTTTCATCTATGTAAAAATATTTTACTAGATATTATTCATGAATGAGGTTGATTTATTATAATACAATTTTCCATACTATATTTAATGAGTTATGGTATGTTTGACTATGGATGTGCTATTTTAATACCATTCATGATTATAGATATGGAATTGACATTTCTTAGGAATTTTTAATATTAATGATTATTTTATGTTTCACCTTTTTCATACGAAGAATGCATTGGACTTAGTAAGTGATGGGCGGGGCCCGATATATCCCCTCGATGCATTAGTTGGTATCAAGAGACAAATTAGTGTTTTGGAAGAAGGACTTGACAAAATTTATGTTTAGGGTCTTCATATGAGGCCTTGAATTTGTGGTTAAGATGTCCAAGATTATGCATTCCATTATTATGATATTAGTTATTGATGTTATATGTGATAACTCTACAAGTATAATATCCATGTGAATTAGTAAATGGAATTATTTGGTTTATATATTTAATATAATTCTATATTTTATGGTTACAATGATTTTGTTTCAATTTTATAACATTTTATATTTGTTTATAAATATTTATGATAGTTTCACCTATATTTTTTACCCTTGCAGAGAATCTGAGATCACCCCTTTCTAATGTTTTATTTTACTAGGATACCAAGAAGTGAATTATGATTAATATGTTGGGTTAAGGTTGGGGAATAGTGTCATCCTCAAAGGGTTATCTATGTAGTATTATATGTTATGAATTTTAATTTTATGTTCTTGTACATCATCTATTTTCCAAGACCTCTACACTAATGGGTCCTTCTGGACTTGATTCCTTATAATTATGCTAATGTATTAAAGTAATTCACTTTCTCTAGGCTTCTAGGGTCAGGGAATTGTAGTATGTATCAGATTAATTTTAGCAGTAACTTTTTAAACTAGATTTAGATAAACTCTGATTAGGGAACATTACCCTATGATAAAATTTCAATATTAGTATAGAAGAACATTATTGAATTTTGGGAATGTAGGGATTATGTGGGTATTCCAAGAAATAAATCAACATCTATATACAATAATTGTATGTGGTTCTGAAACAGATGTTCTAGGGGTGAAACCACAATAAGGTGTTCCAGGCCTGACTCGGGGTAACCTTGTATAGAAAAATAGGCCTTACTACGCACCTAGTTTGACACTCAAGTGGGATATGCTTAGGATATTTCACGTTTTCATTAAAAACCATTATGAAGATTTTATGAATAATTATGTCCAAAATGAATCCATTATTATTATTTTGACATTATGTATGCATAAAAATTTTCAATTTATGTTATGTTTTTAACTTGTTTTGAATCATCGATTATGATTCATAAACTAATATAGTGTATAAAATTGTTTAGAAATGGATCATAGCATAAGGAATGAGGACTTAACTAAAACACATGATTCAAAGAGTAATAGGGATCTTGCATTTCATGATCTTTAGAGAATATTTTGATGGTAAATATCCTTCTAAATATTATCATGATATGAGGAAATAATACAATGTACTAAAAAGGTATGTAATTAATTCATTATGTCCAACAGATTTGATGATAAAACAATGAAAAAGAGGATGGAATATATATGGATGGATAATGGAAAAAAGGGAAAAAATTATTTTCCCATATTTGATTACTATAGAAATATTTCCCTAGAGATGTTCTTTAAAGGACTATGTTTTTGTTACAAGTGTGGTGAAATGGTTCATCAAGAAAAATAATGAAATTAAAATAAGGAAAAGGCTAATATTTTGTGTTTCAACTGTACTAAAATGGAGAATTATGCAAATAAATGTCCTAAGTGTCATGTAAATATATCTCATAAAAATAAAAGGGATTAAGGTCAATAATGAGCTGCTAATACAACTGACATGGAATAATTAATGTATTTGTGTTTCTATATTGAATAATTATGTCATTTGAGTGTTTTATAAATGATGTACTAGTTATATGAATTATGGAAATAAATATGGATTTTACTGCAGTACTATTTCATTATTGATTTGACATTATATGGTACTAAGAAAAGTGACTCAATAGAAAGTTAATTATTTTTGGAAAATACATGTTTGAGGGAATGAAAAACATTAATATGGTCCTGATATTGATGTAGTGATTTTTGAATAAGATATGATGGATTTGGATAAATTATAATAGATGATCTAAACAACATTAAAACTAATTAATTTTTTGTTTATTCCATAATTGATGGAGTTTACAACATTTTTTGATTTATTGAGTATATCTAGTCTTCTATAAAAAATAAGGGAGAATTAATGTATTTAAAAAGGTTTTATTGTAATTTAGGGAGTTAACATGTGTTATGAGTATACATGATGAAGGTAGTCCCATGTTATTATGTGGAATGAAATGATATTCATTATGTTTACCACCAATATATAATTTAATGGGCATTCAGTTTGGACACATGAATTTTGGATAAGTCAAAATGTCTGAAGGGAGTATGTTCAGAACTTAATAAATTTTTGAGGTTAAAGTATAATTTATAGGTTAATTTTAAATAACCTTTTGATTTCCAGAAAAGATATAAACAATTAAGGATATATGTGTGTGCCATATGATTTATAAAATGTGTTTTAAGAATTAAAAAATAATATTTATGTTGAACATTCATTTATTAGTGTAAGGGATGATGTGAAAATTTATCTTAGCACAACCAAATGATGAGGTTATGATTAAGACAAAAAATGAAATCATGTTTGATTTATTAGGTTCTTATATTGATAGTAAATTAATTCATCTTATTCAAAAAAAATTTAAATAATGTTTTATCCAAATACATTATGTATTGCTGAACCGATGATACTTTAAATCATCGTAGATTTATGGCTTTGAGGACCACCTCCAAATATATATTTTTTTGTATATTTTCTAATAGCCATATTAAGGGTATTTGATAACCATACATCACAAGATTCAATGGACTCCGTTATGCAGAGACACACCACATTCCAATATCAAGTGAAAAACATGAAGTCTCACTTCTTCAACACTGATGCTCCAGGCCACGAACATCAAATTCAAATTTCAAAGTCATAAAACTGATTTCAGACCACGTGCCAACAACATCATTTTGGTTGAACCAAGAGTTTCCTCATTCTACATAATTCGCTCACCTTCCGTGATTTGATCCGACAAGAAATATGTAAAGACCCGTAAAATTCAAGGGAAATTTTTTTTTCTTAATTTTCTTTAGAATTTTACAAGAGCGCGGTTTCAGACGGCACCTGATTCCGAGGCCCGGAGTGCCCGGAATTATTTTCCGAAGTTTGGGCTCGGGTACGTTCAGTGAACGAACGAGTGGGAATTCCTAACTTTTGATCCGGTGCTCGGAATTGAAATCCGAGGGCACCGATGAACTCGCAGCGCCGATATTCGCTTTTTGAGACCTTTTCGGGAGTTGCGTTTGTTGCGGGTTGAAAGTTACGTTTTGGGGTTTTTCAGTTAAGTTAAATAAAATTTGTGCAAAACAAATTTTATTTTAACTTTTTTTAAAAACCTACCAAAGGAGGTTAGAAGTGGGACCCACACCCACTTAACCTCCCTTGGGAGGATTAAGTGTGGTGGGGCCCACACGAACCCCTTTTTCTTTTCAAATTCCTTAACCTCTCAAAACCCTTCCTCTTATTTATGTAACTCTCCCCTTCTTTAACTCTTGCCAATTTATCTTTTCATTTAATTTTGTCAACTCTAGACTTAATTAATGAATTGAATTCAACTTTTGAATTTTGAAAGGTTGGCAAAGTGAGAATAAAATAAGATGTAGTCTTATTTTATTTTTGGTTGATCGTTTGTTCCCTTGAGAGCTTTTGAGAGCATTCCTCTTCATCTTCAACTCTGACGAAGAACGAAGAACGAAGAACGCTCAAACTCTGACGAAGAACGAAGAACGACGCCTCTCTTCTTCGTCCTCGGTGTCAACGAGAGGGAACGCCGCTTCCTCCTCGGACCATCTTCGTCGGCGTACAAGTTTCGCCAACGACGTGACTCTTCGAACGCATCCCTTCGTCATCGGATTTGACGAACGGCTTCCGCGACACCCGACCTTCGCGACGCCGTCTTCCGCGGAGCGTAGCCGAACCTTTGAATCTTAAACCCGAGGTAGGGGTTGTCGAATTTCTTTTGGATTCCTCATTTTATTCTTCATCGTGCTTTTAGCAAGATTAACGTGTGACATGATTTTCTTTAAGTTGCGTTATTATTATTAACGCGAGGGGGGCCGGACCGCACGAACACGGCCGAACCCCCCTCCAACGTTCTTGTTTAATTCTTGCGATGGAAGCAAAGTGGCGTGGTGCCGTCGCACCACGCGGTTTACCGTGCGTTTAATTTACGCAACGCCGTCGCGCTACGCCGAGGAGAATCTTCAAGAACGCGACGCCGTCGCGCCGCGTTGAAAAGAATCGAAGCACGGCGAAGGGGCGCGGTGCCGACGCACCGCGCCAGATGACGAACGCCGCGGCCGGTTCCGGGCCGCGGCGGAAGGAAAGACCGGCGGCCGGGCCGCCGGCGTCGGAAGTCGAGGGCGGGACCGGAATTTCCGGTCCCGTTGGTAAAAACCGGCCGGCCAGCGGGCCGGCCGGATGTCTTAAAACCGGGGGATTAAACCCCCGGCCGGTTCTTCAAACCCCCCCTCTTAATGAGGGGGGCGGTTCAATTAAAGGAGGGGGGGGGCAAAACCCCCCGGTTCGTTCCAGCCGGCCCCCACTTGCGGGGGGCCGTTTCCTGCTTTTGGCACGGCACAAGGCCGTGCCGCCTATCAAAACCACGGGGGAAATTAAGCCCCCGGTTCGTGACCAAGCGGCCCCCACGTGCGGGGGCCGTCCCTTCAAAATCGGCGCGGCAAAGCCGCGCCGCCATCCAACAGCGGGGGCATTCAAGCCCCCCGCGTGCCACCCGCGTGCGCCGCGGCCCACCGCCGCCACCGCGGCCCGCCGCCGCCGCCCCCGCGGCCCGCCGCCGCCGCCACTGCGGCCCGCCGCCGCCGCCGCCGCCACCGCGGCCCGCCGCCGCGCCGCCGCCGTCCGCCGCCGTCCGCCGCCGCCGACCGCCGTCACCGGCCGCCGCGCCGCCCCGGGGGGGGGGGGGGTCGGGCCGGGTCGGCCCGGACCCGGACCCCCCGTTACGGACCAGTTTCGGTTTATGGCTCATAACTTGATCCTCGGACCTCCGAATGACGAACCGTCTGCGGCAACGCGATCCCTGGATCGAGACGGTCGTTTCGGTATATCGCACTCAAGGTTTCGGTTTACTTTGAGTTCGGCCGGGTTGGTTCGTTCACGAAACCAACCGGGCCTTCGGAGCGGAAACACTCATATCTTGAGCTACGGACGTCCGATTGACATGCCGTCAGTCGCGTAGTGTTCCTCTTAGTGAGACGGATCTTTTGGCATACTCCGCCCGAGGTTTGGACGCAGGTGGAGTACGGTCGGGTTGGTTTTGCCTTAAAAACCAACCGGGCCCCGGAGACGAAAATGCCTATAACTCTCAGACCGGGCGTCCGATCGACGCGCCGTCTGTTGCGTTGAGTTCCTGTTGACGATACGGAACTTTTGGATACATCAACTTCGGTCTTCGTGACAGTTGATGTATCAGCCTCTCGGCTCGTGGAGCGGATCCTCCGTACGAGCTTGCTGTGTGCGGGAACCCTAGTGCTGGCTGCGACTGTTCTACTGCTACGACTGCTACTGTGACTTTGACGACGACAGTACAGAGATCCTGTGTGGATTTGACGACGACAGTACAGAGATCCTGTGTGGATTTGACGACGACGACTACAGCACTCAGCGATCCTACGTGGATCAGTGCTACAGGTTCTGTGTGAGCCCGATCCTGTGTGGGTCCTTGCGCTCAGTGGTTCTGTGTGAGCCAGCGCCTACAGGTTCTGTGTGAGCCCGATCCTGTGTGGGTCTTCTGCGGGGGTTAGTTACCTATCGATCCTTCGTGGGTCCGACGACTTAGATGGATCAGTGATCATCTTTATCGTCCTTGAAGAAGTATACCTGTGTGAGCTGAATCCTGTTGTTTTCCTGTGTGGATTGTGTTGTGCAATCCTGTGTGGATTATATTTTGCTTTCCTATATGGAATACGTATACTTTCCTGCGTGGACTGAGTTGTACTTGGGCTCGGAGGTTGGAGTGTATTTTTTTTTAATTGATGACTTAGGTATATGTATGGGCATATACCTAAGCTGTGTCAGTTGTTACTTCGTGTTTGTACTTTTCTTCGTGGTTTATCCTTTGTGGATTTGAGAGACCATCAGGGGTCTCGGGGTCCCTACTGAGTAGCTTATACTCACCCCTGCACGGGCTTCGCCCGCACTACGTTGTGTTGGTTGCAGACGACGGACAGCGTTGACCTTAGCTGAGGCTTGCACAGCGGGACGGTACCCGGAGGTGGACCACTGGGCGGGACGTGCACGGAGCAGACGGCGGGACCCGTGGAGCAGAGGAGCTATCTGTACCCACCCTTCAGGTGGGATTTCCGGTGGACAGCTCGGAGTAGCGGCTTTTACTTTACAGTTGCTGTTTTTCCCTTTTGAGTTGTACTTTACTTTCAGTTTGGGTTTGTATTCTGGCCCATTTACTTTTCCGCACTTTCAGTCGTACTCTGTTTGTTTAGTGTTTACTTTCCGCTTGTTTACTCTGTGGTGTGTGTTTACGTTTCAAAGGCAATGCCTTCCCTTTTTACCGGGATTTACGCCTTGGTGCTAGTCGCCAGCCCCTGGCCTATGGAAGGCGGGCTTGGGGTAGTCACGGCACGGACCCCGAGGGCGGGTCGTGACAAATTGGTATCAGAGGAGTTCGGTTCTACCGCGAACTCTGATCTTTTCTATGTGAAGCAAAAATGTTTAGCGTATTGAGTGTGGTTATCTGTCCAGGGAGTCCAGTGTTGGTGCGGCGGCCGACGTATCCGTACACCAGGACCCTGACTTCTGATTTCCGACTTAATGCACGAAAACATTGATTGCGTGTGTGTTTCAAGTTTTCTTTGTGATTACTTGTGTCAGCTCACCGGGTATACTGATCTGCTTTATGAAAGTCTCAAGTTTTCCTTGTGATTACTTGTGCCAGCTCACCAGGTATACTGTTCTAACCGTGGCGCACCTGTTTCCTTTTCAGGATGGCCCCACGACGGCAGCCAGCTAGGGTTCCGAGAGTCGAGCGAGACGACAGCCCACCGAGCGACGAGGCTTCGGTGCAGGGCCCTTTGTCAGCAGTGGCACCGGCAGTAGCTTTACCCGCCGATCCCCCGATGCTTCCAGCAGCAGCCGCTGACGATGCACGTCGCCTCAGCGCACTGCATGAGTTTCAGCGCCAGCGACCGCCCAGGTTTCGCGGGGAGACGGATCCCCAGGAAGCAGAGGACTGGCTGGAGGCAGTGGTTCGAGTGTTTAGGCTAGTGAGGACACCAGCAGACCTCATGGTGATCCTCGCTGCGAGCCTACTACATGCAGCAGCAGGACGATGGTGGAGCTTGATGCTCCAGGTGCACGATGAGGCATCTCTTCTTTGGACGGACTTTGAGAGCATCTTCTGCTCGGAGTTCGTCCCAGCCACCCTTCGTGCGGTGCGTATCCAGGAGCTTCTAGAGCTGCGGCAGGGCAGCATGACGGTCGCTCAGTACTTGGCGAGATTTACCGATCTCTCGCGCTACTCGACCGACATGGTACGGGACCCATTCTTCCGGGCCCGGACCTTCGAGCAGGGTTTGAGACACGAGATCAGGGCATCGCTGATCTCCCTCAGCATACCGACTCAGACAGGAGTACTGGAGCGGGCCCTTCTGATCGAGAGCTTCCTTGCTGAGTCTACACCAGCACAGAGACCCACCGCAGGACGGCACGTGGCAGAGTCATCTGCAGCTGGCAGTTGGCGAATGACTCAGGGGTCCAGACAGACCAGACCTCAGGGCACTGGCTCAGCAGTGCAGGGCACACAACGCGGAGCCAGTCTTTCGAGTGGAAGACAGTGCTATGCATGCGGCGGGCGAGGCCACATGGCTGGTGACTGCCCGACCCGCCATGCGGAGGAGCAGCAGACGGTTGAGGAACCACCTAGGCAGAGGCAGAGGTTCGACCGTGGCGTTCCGCAGGGAGGAGGCGGACGAGGCAGAGGAGCTGGACGAGCAGCTGGTGGTGGCCGACGCTTTGAGGCTCTACCACCACCACCACCAGTAGGTCCACCCCGACCGCAGGGGAGAGCTCAGCTTCAGGCAGCCGAGGCCTTCGATCATGGAGCCCTGGGAGCCGATGGACAGGAGCAGAACTAGTGGATACATCCTTTGTACTTCTGGTTCCTTGGTGCTTTTGTGTAGCGTCTTGTATTACGAGCTGCAATAATAAAAGACGCATACCTTGTGATGTTTTCGTTCCTGTCCTCTATCGTAATGTTACTAAGAGGTTCCAGTTTTGGCTGTTGACTTGACCCTCACTTGTGAGACATCAACTGGAGGAGACCCAGTTACCACACACTGATGCCGACAGTGTGACTCAACCCTTGGAGGCGAGAGTAACGGTTGAATCTCTTAGTAGTAGCGTCGAGGCCTTACGACGTCATACTTAGTATGGATTAGTATCATCCATGTTAGGATTGACTGTTTTAGGCAAAGAATGTGGTTCATCCAGGGGATGAGACTAGATTTCTCTTTTCGGAAAAAGAGAAATCTTGCAGCTCTAGTGGGACCTGAGATGGTCCAGGTCATCCAGGGGCGGATGAGTACAGCTCAGAGCCAGCAGAAGCCTTATGCTGACAGGAGGCGGAGGCCACTGGAGTTCGAGGATGGCGACCACGTCTTCTTGCGGGTCTCACCTCGACGTGGTATTCGGAGATTTGTCCAAGGCGGCAAGTTATCTCCGTGCTTCAACGGACCCTTCCAGGTTCTCAGCAGGATTGGCAAGGTGGCTTATCGCCTGGCTCTACCACCTCAGTTGCACCGGGTGCACGACGTCTTCCACGTATCCCAGCTGAGGAGATACGTGCACGACCCGACGCACATCATTGACCATGGGGAGCTTGACGTTGACGATGGGGCGACTTTTACGGAGGTCCCGGTGGAGATAGAGGATCGACAGGAGCGGGTCCTGCGTGGGCGATCGATTCCTCTTGTGCGCATCAGATGGCAGCACGGGAATCTCCAGGAGAGCACATGGGAGCGGGAGGCTCAGATGCGTGCTCAGTACCCTCATTTGTTTCCCTAGTTTTTGTTGTATCTTTACGGGGACGTAAAGCCCTGAGGTGGGAGTAATGTAAAGACCCGTAAAATTCAAGGGAAATTTTTTTTCTTAATTTTCTTTAGAATTTTACAAGAGCGCGGTTTCAGACGGCACCTGATTCCGAGGCCCGGAGTGCCCGGAATTATTTTCCGAAGTTTGGGCTCGGGTACGTTCAGTGAACGAACGAGCGGGAATTCCTAACTTTTGATCCGGTGCTCGGAATTGAAATCTGAGGGCACCGATGAACTCACAGCGCCGATATTCGCTTTTTGAGACCTTTTCGGGAGTTGCGTTTGTTGCGGGTTGAAAGTTACGTTTTGGGGTTTTTCAGTTAAGTTAAATAAAATTTGTGCAAAACAAATTTTATTTTAACTTTTTTTAAAAACCTACCAAAGGAGGTTAGAAGTGGGACCCACACCCACTTAACCTCCCTTGGGAGGATTAAGTGTGGTGGGGCCCACACGAACCCCTTTTTATTTTCAAATTCCTTAACCTCTCAAAACCCTTCCTCTTATTTATGTAACTCTCCCCTTCTTTAACTCTTGCCAATTTATCTTTTCATTTAATTTTGTCAACTCTAGACTTAATTAATGAATTGAATTCAACTTTTGAATTTTGAAAGGTTGGCAAAGTGAGAATAAAATAAGATGTAGTCTTATTTTATTTTTGTTTGATCGTTTGTTCCCTTGAGAGCTTTTGAGAGCATTCCTCTTCATCTTCAACTCTGACGAAGAACGAAGAACGAAGAACGCTCAAACTCTGACGAAGAACGAAGAACGACGCCTCTCTTCTTCGTCCTCGGTGTCAACGAGAGGGAACGCCGCTTCCTCCTCGGACCATCTTCGTCGGCGTACAAGTTTCGCCAACGACGTGACTCTTCGAACGCATCCCTTCGTCATCGGATTTGACGAACGGCTTCCGCGACACCCGACCTCCGCGACGCCGTCTTCCGCGGAGCGTAGCCGAACCTTTGAATCTTAAACCCGAGGTAGGGGTTGTCGAATTTCTTTTGGATTCCTCATTTTATTCTTGATCGTGCTTTTAGCAAGATTAACGTGTGACATGATTTTCTTTAAGTTGCGTTATTATTATTAACGCGAGGGGGGCCGGACCGCACGAACACGGCCGAACCCCCCTCCAACGTTCTTGTTTAATTCTTGCGATGGAAGCAAAGTGGCGTGGTGCCGTCGCACCACGCGGTTTACCGTGCGTTTAATTTACGCAACGCCGTCGCGCTACGCCGAGGAGAATCTTCAAGAACGCGACGCCGTCGCGCCGCGTTGAAAAGAATCGAAGCACGGCGAAGGGGCGCGGTGCCGACGCACCGCGCCAGATGACGAACGCCGCGGCCGGTTCCGGGCCGCGGCGGGACGAGAAGACCGCGGCCGGTTCCAGGCCGCGGCGGGACGAGGAGACCGCGGCCGGTTCCGGGCCGCGGCGGAAGGAAAGACCGGCGGCCGGGCCGCCGGCGTCGGAAGTCGAGGGCGGGACCGGAATTTCCGGTCCTGTTGGTAAAAACCGGCCGGCCAGCGGGCCGGCCGGATGTCTTAAAACCGGGGGATTAAACCCCCGGCCGGTTCTTCAAACCCCCCCTCTTAATGAGGGGGGCGGTTCAATTAAAGGAGGGGGGGGGGCAAAACCCCCCGGTTCGTTCAAGCCGGCCCCCACTTGCGGGGGGCCGTTTCCTGCTTTTGGCACGGCACAAGGCCGTGCCGCCTATCAAAACCATGGGGGCAATTAAGCCCCCGGTTCGTGACCAAGCGGCCCCCACGTGCGGGGGCCGTCCCTCCAAAATCGGCGCGGCAAAGCCGCGCCGCCATCCAACAGCGGGGGCATTCAAGCCCCCCGCGTGCCACCCGCGTGCGCCGCGGCCCACCGCCGCCACCGCGGCCCGCCGCCGCCGCCACCGCGGCCCGCCGCCGCCGCCACCGCGGCCCGCCGCCGCGCCGCCGCGCCGCCGCCGTCCGCCGCCGTCCGCCGCCGCCGACCGCCGCCACCGGCCGCCGCACCGCCCCGGGGGGGGGGGGGGGGGGGGGTCGGGCCGGGTCGGCCCGGACCCGGACCCCCCCGTTACGGACCAGTTTCGGTTTTTGGCTCATAACTTGAGCCTCGGACCTCCGAATGATGAACCGTCTGCGGCAACGTGATCCTTGGATCGAGACGGTCGTTTCGGTGTATCGCACTCAAGGTTTCGGTTTACTTTGAGTTCGGCCGGGTTGGTTCGTTCACGAAACCAACCGGGCCTTCGGAGCGGAAACACTCATATCTTGAGCTACGGACGTCCGATTGACGTGCCGTCAGTCGCGTAGTGTTCCTCTTAGTGAGACGGATCTTTTGGCATATTCCGCCCGAGGTTTGGACGCAGGTGGAGTACGGTCGGGTTGGTTTTGCCTTAAAAACCAACCGGGCCCCGGAGACGAAAATGCCTATAACTCTCAGACCGGGCGTCCGATCGACGCGCCGTCTGTTGCGTTGAGTTCCTGTTGACAATACGGAACTTTTGGATACATCAACTTCGGTCTTCTTGACAGTTGATGTATCAGCCTCTCGGCTCGTGGAGCGGATCCTCCGTACGAGCTTGCTGTGTGCGGGAACCCTAGTGCTGGCTGCGACTGTTCTACTGCTACGACTGCTACTGTGACTTTGACGACGACAGTACAGAGATCCTGTGTGGATTTGACGACGACAGTACAGAGATCCTGTGTGGATTTGACGACGACAGTACAGAGATCCTGTGTGGATTTGACGACGACGACTACAGCACTCAGCGATCCTACGTGGATCAGTGCTACAGGTTCTGTGTGAGCCCGATCCTGTGTGGGTCCTTGCGCTCAGCGGTTCTGTGTGAGCCAGCGCCTACAGGTTCTGTGTGAGCCCGATCCTGTGTGGGTCTTCTGCGGGGGTTAGTTACCTATCGATCCTTCGTGGGTCCGACGACTTAGATGGATCAGTGATCATCTTTATCGTCCTTGAAGAAGTATACCTGTGTGAGCTGAATCCTGTTGTTTTCCTGTGTGGATTGTGTTGTGCAATCCTATGTGGATTATATTTTGCTTTCCTATGTGGAATACGTATACTTTCCTGCGTGGACTGATTTGTACTTGGGCTCGGAGGTTGGAGTGTATTTTTTTTTAATTGATGACTTAGGTATATGTATGGGCATATACCTAAGCTGTGTCAGTTGTTACTTCGTGTTTGTAATTTTCTTCGTGGTTTATCCTTTGTGGATTTGAGAGACCATCAGGGGTCTCGGGGTCCCTACTGAGTAGCTTATACTCACCCCTGCACGGGCTTCGCCCGCACTACGTTGTGTTGGTTGCAGACGACGGACAGCGTTGACCTTAGCTGAGGCTTGCACAGCGGGACGGTACCCGGAGGTGGACCACTGGGCGGGACGTGCACGGAGCAGACGGCGGGACCCGTGGAGCAGAGGAGCTATCTGTACCCACCCTTCAGGTGGGATTTCCGGTGGACAGCTCGGAGTAGCGGCTTTTACTTTACAGTTGCTGTTTTTCCCTTTTGAGTTGTACTTTACTTTCAGTTTGGGTTTGTATTCTGGCCCATTTACTTTTCCGCACTTTCAGTCGTACTCTGTTTGTTTAGTGTTTACTTTCCGCTTGTTTACTCTGTGGTGTGTGTTTACGTTTCAAAGGCAATGCCTTCCCTTTTTACCGGGATTTACGCCTTGGTGCTAGTCGCCAGCCCCTGGCCTATGGAAGGCGGGCTTGGGGTAGTCACGGCACGGACCCCGAGGGCGGGTCGTGACAAAATAAAACATCCAATCACCTATGTCAACACCGCTCCTCGGAAACACCACCATCAACGACACAGTTTTCTTCACTGGTGTATTATTCACCATCATCATCGTCTAACACCAGAAGCACCATCCTCACGTCACTAGCCATGCTCTGTCACCGTCTGTACATCAACACACCACCAACAAGGACTTAATCCTTCATGCCTCATTGTCACTGGCCATCCACCAGCGCCACTGTCATCAACATCACACCATCATAAAACATTAAATAACAATCTGCCATCGTCGTCGTTCAAGCACCATCATAGACGTTCAAGAACCATCATCGTCGTTCGAGCACCATCGTCGCCAATGTACAATTCTTGAATGTGCCTCTTGGAGGCCACTAATCGCTCAAACATCACGTCCCGAACCCTCCATGAAGACTGCCACACCATACTGACATGGAATAGAGCATTGGACCAGGATGGAACAATTTTAAATTTATTGTTCACTGGTTTGTGATTGGTGACCTCAATCACTCCAATTAAATATTTTTATTTTTCCTCCATTTATGTGCATTTAATTTCCACCAATGTTCTCTTATTTAAAATCATAATTTTATGGTGACTTCTTCATTTCACATTCACTCTTATTAAAAATAAATTTTATTTACCCTATTTTCGATGCGGGTTTTCCACATTGTTTTTTCTATTTTCAAAACATTTATTTTTGAATAACAATATCAAATTTTGAGGAAACAATTTATTGAAGGAGGGGAGAATGTAACACGAGAATATTTCATAGTACACTATAAGTTTAAAATATTTTAACAGCTTATATTTCAAGCAACACTGACTTCACATGCATTATACACAAGATTGAGTTTCATTGAAACAATACATTTGTATTATAATTATCTAAAAGAAATAAATATTTCTCAATTAAATATTTTAATATGAATAGTTAAAATTAAATTTTAAATTGTTATTTATAATTTATTCCATTAATAAAAAAATATTTAATATTAAATGAATATGTTTCGTTAAAATAGTTATATATATAGAAAAACTATTTTCTTAAAAGAACGACTTTTTATGTTTTTTTTTGAAAAATAATAAAATTTATTTTAGAAAATCCTAAAATAATAATTTTTAAAAATATACATCATTTTATAATTCAAAATATCAAAATTATATTAGGATGAATTTATTGTATTTTTCTGAAAACATTCAATTTTTGATGAATATTGAAAAACACTACATTAATTTTTAAAACTAACTTTTTATTGAAATAATTATTTTTAATTTAAATTTAATTAAAATTCAAAATATATATATGATACCTATATTATTCCAATTTAATTAATTGGAGTCATTTTATAATAGTATTAGATATATAAAATTTAATTGAACTTTTTAAAGTCTTTTACCCACCTTTTGAACTCAATTGCAAATCAGCATAAAACTTAATTTTACCACTTCTCTGAATTGAATTTCAAAAATACAATATATACGGTTTCCATCAGTATGTATAATTTGATTCAATATGATGAAAATTATAATTGGTAAATAGTAACATTTGAATTTTATTTTCCACAGTTATAAGTAAATAGGCTAATTAATGGTTGAAATAGTTATATAATAATATAAAATTATCATAACACGTGTAATAATTAGTTCGATATGTATCATTAAACCACAATAAACTTTATGAAAAAAATAATATCCATTTTGATCCATTTGTGTTAGATTAGGATATTTGTTATATTTTATTTAATGAAGAGTTAAATGTTTTAAATTCAATGAATAATAAATAAACCATAGTTAATATAGTGTTACACATAAGATAAATTCTGATATAAATATTTATTATATAGATAAAAATATTTACTACATAATGGTTTTTTATTTATAAATTTTTATTATTAAATAATTAAATTTATTTATGACACAATGATGATGTTTTAATTACCTTAATAAAGAATGGTTAAAATAATTTAAATTATAAATATTAAAATAAATGTAAATTGAAACCATTAATTCCATCATATAATTTTCTAAGTGAATATGAAATTTTATGGTTTATTCAAGGCATTTTTTCAAAATAATCATGTTTTTATAACATTCACAAAAACCAAATATTAAATAGTGTCGTAATTGGCATAATTTAGTTATTCGACAAATAATATTTTATTAAATGATATAATATTCTTGAAAATAAATTATTATACCAATGTACTTATATAATGATATTTATGTCATTAATGAACCATTTTACATTCAATTGGAATTTTAATGTAACAATATCAACCATTTAGTATAAAAATCCATGAAGACATGGTAAAAGATAAACTATTTAACTAAAAGTTAAATCTAATAAAGAAGGTTAATTTGGTCACATAAAATTGTCTAAAACCTATTGGATTATATAATTTCGACCCATACCCACCTTATCCTCAAAAAAAAAATTCTTTTAGAAACCGAAAATATTCTTATAATAAAATAATATTTCATTTTTTTCTATAGTGCCACTCACCTATCTTATAAAAGGATAATTCTCATTCTCTTAAAGTCACACCTCTAATTCTGTTTTTCTGAGCCAAAACCTGATCAAATGTCATTCCAAATTTCCTAAATTCATCCTAAATGCATTAATTTAATCATAAAACCATCCTAAGGGTCCCTTAGTTCAAATCAAAAGGAAGTACCCAATGAAGATATAATTATTTTATCACCTATTTCAGTGTCCTTTTCTTTTTATACTTTCTCTTTTGATTATATTTCCATACTAAAATAATATATCCATTAAATTATTCATAATTTTATTTTATTATTAATATGGTAGAACCATATTCATTATTTTATCCATCTTATTAATGACAATGTCACCATACATGTGTAGATACAGCTTACCTTCTACACGATGTGGTGTAGTTTGTTATTCAACACATCATTATTTTTATATGTATAATAATGAGTATAATTGATGTAAATAATAGTTATAAAATGTAAATGATTCTATATATATATAATATAACATCTAATTATATACTATTTATCCATCAATAGAATGATATTTTCACTCGTGTGTATGTACAACATACCATCTCTAGGACGCGATGAGATTCATCCTCAAAGATGACCATTGAAGAAAATTTAAATATATATATATATATATATATTAATTAAGTATTAGATATATTAAATAATAATTATAAGATAATAATATATATTTATGTTGTTAAATATAGTTCGTTTACTTACTTCCAAACTATACGATTAGAAAACAGAAACAATGTTTATGAGTACGTAGGGACTACCGTCTCCATGAATGGTGTTTCTATTTCATATATCTATCTATTTACATATTTATATTCTTAATAAATATTATATATAAATCATATTTTTAATTATTTACATATTTAAATAATTATCTATGTGATACAATCATGAATCACAAGTCCAAACACTTACGATAATGAAAGCGATTATTAACAGAAATGTTACATTAATATAAAATTTATTATTAAATGGGTATTATAAAGTCATAAATTATTTATATAAGATATTAAAAATATTAATATTGTTCTGGTATACTTTAATAACATCCTATAGTAATTATAATGAAGGTAAAATGAACCCTTGTCTATAGAAATGTAAAATGTAAGTGTAAATGCTGCGATTTCATTATTATTAGAGATTATTTAGGTGTGAGTATTTATTCGTACAAATTTATCAACCATGTCCATGTTTCATAAAAATGTATTCAAAGGTAATATTATAAGGATTTTATGGATGGGTATATTTATTTAGATCATCAATTTAAATGTATTAAAGATTTATTTTTCTGTATCTATTTAATTAATTTACACACATTCAAAATGATATTTATGTTTTCTTTAAATGGACATGATTGTTTTAATATACTATTTCATTTCAAATGTTTCGATGATATATGTGAAACTTTGATTCTAGGATCACATGTAAATGACTTCTTATATATATTGTGTAACTTATAAATGATTTCATGAAAATTGATATTTATATCAAAGAGTTTTACAGATCATTTCCTACTATATCAACATCCTTTACTGGATATTGTTCATGATTGAGGATGATTTATTATAATATAGTATTTCATATTTTATTAAAGGAGTAATGATATGTTTGAATGTGGATATCCTATTTTTATACAGCTTAGGGTTTATGGTTAAGGTATTAGCGTTTTTATTCTAGTTTTAATACATATGGTTGTGTTATGTTTAACCCTTTTTATATGAGGAATGTATTAGACTTTTTAAGTGACAGGTAGGGCCTGCTATAGCTACTCGATGCATCGGTATATCTCATGAGACAAACTACTGTCTTGTTAGAAGGACTTGATAAAATTTATATTTTGGGTCTTGGAATGAGGCCTTGACTTTGGCATTATTTCAAGAATAATGCATTCAATTATTATGATATTTGTAATTAATGTTACATGTTACTATTAGACTAGTATAATATCAATTTGAAAAATTAATTGGAATTATTTGATTTATCTTTTCCATATTAAGTTGAAGTTTATTTTTAAGTGTCTTGTGTTTCAAATTTATACCTTTCATAAAAGTTTATGACTATTTATGATAATTTCCACTATTTTTTTATCCTTACTATGCATCTAAGATCACCCCTTTGAAATGTTTCATTTTCCCAGTATACCAATAGGTGAATTATGATTGAAATGTTGGGTTAAGCTATGAAAATAATTTCATCCTCAATGTATTATCTATAATGTATTTTATCTTAGTAATTGTAATGTAATGTTCATAAATGTAATATATTTTCCAAGACTACTAAATTGTTCTGTACTTCAGGACATGATTCATGGTAATCATGCAAATGTATTTAAATAATACACTAGCTATGGGATTTTGGGGTCGGGGCATTACAAAATTAAACATCTGGTTATTATTTGGAATAGTATTTAAAGACTCTTTAGTAATCCTGAATTATAATACTGAATATTGGAATACATCAATAATTTTTTAAAAAGTGAAGAGTAAGGGGTTTCCAAGAAAATGAATATGTTTCTTAAAATTACAAGTGGATTTGGCTCTAGAATTGATGTTTATAGTGGTAAAACCTAAAATAACTATTTTGAGATAGAGTTGACCGACAACAAGTGCATGACAACAAGACTTATTTTACAATTGGTTCGACACTCATGGGGTAAATGAATTGATAAATTAACAATGTCATTATAAACAATTATTAAGGGGGGAAATTCCTAAAAGTTTATTTGTTAAAAATAGAACATGGAAAACATATATTTAATCTTATAACATCATAATTTAAAGAATAGATCAAATTTATAAGTTATCCATTTAATGTAATAGGATTCTTGCTTATGTGTTTAATTGTTTTAAAAAAACATCCTCAACAAATATATTTTGGATATAGTAGATTTTTTGAAATATAGTCAAACAATGAATTTTAGGGTTATAACTCATAATTATACACATTCCTTCATATCAAATATGTTTGGTAAAACTCTTTGCAACCCCCAACAAATCATTGTAGTAGAGTTATTAGTGAATTGAGAAAATGGATCAATTTTATAATAATAATTATATGACTCCTCAACTTCCAAAATTTATGGGATTAAATTCCCATATAAATTGTGATATACCCTTTAGTTTAATTTGATCCAATTTTGTGTATAAAATTTCATTAATTATATATAACCAACATAAATTTCCATGAGAAGGAAATTACTCTATGTATCTCAAATTATTCTATGAATATATATAAATGTAGGGATATGGATGATTATTCTCTAGAAACAACTTCTAAATAATGAATTTTACTGCCCAAAAAGAAATTATATCTAGATCAAATGATTGAGTCTATGGAAAATATAATCTATAATGACATTACCATTGGAAGGGAATACACTGAAGTTGTTCATGGCAAATTTCATGGTATTCCTTATAGCTGAATGGATTAATTTTTAATGAAGATTATACCTAGGAAAATTAAATTATCCATTATTCACTATATAATAGATATTGAGGAACTTTTATAGATTAATAATCAATTAGAATAGAATCTGGATGAAGGGTCCAAGCTCCCTTGTGCTTTGTTGTGGAGTTCCCCAGTCATCTCCTTCAAGAAGATGGATGGGTCAATGCAACATTTCATTGATTATCATTTTCAAATAAAGATCATGGTAATGGAAAAATATCCACATCCCCATATTGATGAATATTTTTACATACTACATCGATCTGAATATTTCACCATGGTGAACCTTCGGTCATGGTATTACCACATAGTAGAGAATAAGGAGGATATTGCAAAGAAAACATTTCGAACAAGGTACAAGAAATATGAGTTAATAGTAATTATATTTGGACTCCCAAATTCCCTAGAAAAATTCATTGACATGATGACTTTATTCTTTATATATTACATTGAAAAATTTGTGGCAATCTTTATTTATTAAATTTTAATATAATTCAAAATAAAGGAGGAGCACGTAGAGAATCTTAGAATAGTTCTATGAACCATACAATAAGGGAAGCATTATGAAATGTACATCAATCGTGAGTTATGGTTTAAGGATGTATCATTATTGAGGAATATTTTCACAAGAAATTCGATATATGTTTAAAATTCATGGGAATGAGAAATTCAAGGATTGTATAGCAAACATCTCAGAAAGAAGTTCGTACTATCCCTGGATTAGCTGGGTACTATTTTCAATTTGTGAGAAATTTATCTTGATTATGAAACCATATAGCCTTATATCATGGATGGGAATAATTTTTTTTTGGAATAATGAATATGAAGATAGATTAATGTGGTTGAGAAGGAGGCTACCACTAAATTTTTACTTACACTACCCACAAGTGGAGAACATTTCCTGATATATAGTGATGTTTTAATGAATCTATTGGGTTTTTGTTAATGAATAATATAAAACAGATAATGTATAATTGAAGGAAACTAAAATTTCACAAATATATATACCCAATAAATGATATAGATTTGGCTTTTTTTGTTTCTTATATGATAATATAGAGGAATTATCTTTTTGGGGAGAAGGGTGGAATATATATGGATCATAAGAGTCTGAAATTCATATTCACAAAAAACAGGATGAATATATGCCATAGAAGATGGTTTGTGTTGATGATAGATTATTAAATCTCAATAATCTATTATTCTAGTAATTAAAATCCTATTTAGACACTATATGTAGGGTGGGTCTATTTATTTTATCATTCATGAGAATTTAGAAGGATATGATCTTCGTAGACATGAAATGGATGAACAAGAGAATCTGAAATGAAAGAACAACATGAATCCTTTCAGAAATTAGTTATCAACCACCCCCTAAAGAAGATAAAGGATTATCAAATATATTGTATGGTAATTAAGAAGAATATGGATGCTATATGAAAATTGAAATCGTCGTAGTTCAACGTTAATGAATAATATGTTTTATGATTTTGGTAAAGACTCGATGTACCATCAAATCCAAAAGTTAATTATGAAGTTATAGGATGAAGCACATAGTTTTACCATCTCCATTTATCCTGAAAAAAAAATGATGTATCTGGTTCACTTAGAGTATCATTGGTGGGAAAATATGTGGAAAGAGATAATGGAACATAAATCATATTGTCTTGTATATAAGAAAGTTAATCTAGAAAGGGATAACCAAGGGGATGATGAAAAAATTACCCATAGCTACATAGAAATGGGAAAACATCACAATGGAAATTATACCCAGTCTTCCAAATACATTAAGATAATTTAATGATATTGGCTTGTGGGGGATCATCATACAAAGACTACTCAATTCATTATAATTATAGGGGAATTGTCACTTGACCAATATGAAATGATATACATGATAGAAGTGGTGAGGCTGCATGGAACACCAATATCAACATTATCTAATCAATATCAATGATTTACATCCACATTTTGAATAGTCTCCCACATTCTCTATGAACATAGCTGAACAACATCACGACTTATCAATCTCAAATTGATGACCAATCAGAGATGACTATCTATACACTCAAGTACATGTTGTTAGAATTTTAATTGAATTAAATGGGTTATTGGATCAACATCATTACATGGTATAGTTCTCGTAAAACAAATGTTCCTACTCAATAATCCAAATGAATCCCTATGAAGCAATTTATGGGAAGAGATATAGAACCCCTGCATGATTGGATGAAATTGGGGAACACAAACTACGAGGTCATTAAATGGTCGAGGAAATTATTAAACATTTCAAGACCAGTCATTAATATATCAAGGTTTTTTATATTTGTAAAAATAGCTATGCTAACAATATTTTATGAGACCTATAGTTCTACATTATTAATAAGTTATCCCTCCATATATATTCAAGGGTAAAAGTCATGATATTTCATATGAAGGGAATGCATATTCCATGATACCTCATCCCATTAATGTTCTATTATTACATTGGATAGGTGTCATATAAAATTAAAATCCCACCAAACCTATCTCATGCACAGGATGTTTTCCACATATCACTCTCGATGATATACGAATCAAAGAACTCACATGTAATCAATATAGACATCACACCATTGGAGACTAATCTTTCTTATGAGGATAATACGAGGAAGATCATATATCAATGATGATATGTTATATAGAATATGATAATGTTCATGGTCAATGTGTCGTAGAAAATAAATGTTGGATAAGACACCAAGGGAACAAGAGGAAGTGATGAAACAAAATTATCCTCATATAGTCTGTGAAATACTAATTTTGAGGGTGAAATATATAAAGGAAGGATGATTTTAACAAACAGAAACTATTATAGATAAAATTTATTTTCTGGATGAAATAAATATCTTATTATTTGTTATAGTTATGTAATAAAAATGCACTTATTTAGTTTAATGATACCCTATCAGATTTCAAATACCATTAATCATCATAAGCACTGATAATATAGATGTAAAATAGTGGTCATATGATTAGTATAAATATAATATTTTAACAAATCCAATTGATATATACAATATATGTGATTCCTCAACCAGTGCGATCATAAACAATGAAGCCCATTTATCTGAGTTTCTAATGGAGATGACATCCCTAGGATTTTTCCTTAATTATTCCTAAAAAGATATCCAACAACATAATCAAGATCAAAACCGTTTATGGGAGAAGTTCAAGCTCACCGATATCACGATCCAAACCCGGTACACTAAACAACCTCGTGAATTTCTAACAGTCACACACCATACACATAGTGAGTCTACTGGTGTATTAAAGTGATAAGAATAAATATCCTAAAATAATTAATATGAAAATTTTATTTTCAATATAATAATGGTTATATATACATTTTACTGTAACATTATAAATTATTTATATTTCAATACTATAAAAAACATTATTTTTGGGTAAGATTAAAATTCCAATAAGATGTTTACATTTAAAAATAAACAAATTTTTGAAATATATAATATTTTAATAAAATATTATTTTTAAATATATTTTTTAAATTTATATTTTCATATAATTTTTATGGAGTCACATATCATTTTCATAAGGTTTTGAAACTTTTTATTTTCCAAGAACTCAATATTTATAAAAAAAATGTGGATTCTATTTTAAAAGTAAAAATTTACATGTTTTTTAAAATTATTTAGGTAAATTAGATATTACAATTTGTAATGCAATGACCTCAGAAGCCTTGAGTTGGGGAATTATTTTATTACATTGGTATGATTACAGGGGATCCAAAAAAAGAATGATCGGTTTAGCAGTTTTGAAAAGATGGGTTATATAAATGATATCAATAATACATTGTTAAATAGGAAATAAAAACATAATACATAATTAAATTAAATAAACAACATACTTTATATTCATTAAAAGGATTTCTCTTCATAAATCAGGGAAATGAAACATAATAAGGGTGATCTCAAATACTAGGTAAGTATAAGTAAAACGAATGAAATTATTAATTTACGAGATTAAGTCAACATGGAATGGGAAATAAAAGATAAATAACTACAATTCAAATAATATAGATAAGGAATAATAAATATGTAAATGTATGAAACTAAAACACATGTCACATAATCAATGAACTAAGAATAAAATACATCTATGGTTATTTCGACACAATAATCTCATGGATAATAAAAATAAATGAATTAATAATATTGTAAATTCTTAATTACTGGATTTAATTTTTCCAAGGAACAAAATATCATTACCATCATGTTTCAATTTAAACTATTCTAATTTGGACAATTGATTCATCTCATGAGACTATCGATTCATCGAGGGCCTTGTATTAACTGTTACCCAACCTATATTGCTTGCATGAAATGGCCCCAATCACACATATTTCTTGTTAAAATAATTCATCTTATAATTAATTATATATTTAATTAAAAAAATTCCATATCATGATGTATATGTATTTAGTAGAATATATAGATTTATCAAAAATATCACAGTAAATAAAATTACAATAAAATTAAACACCATAAGTAATGTGTTATACTATTTAGGAAATAATAATATCCATTATATAACTCCTTGACCTTAGTTATCAAGGGTCGGTGTAATATTACATAACATTGGCATGATACAAGGAAACATGTCCTGAAAGACCGATCAATTTAGTAGCCTTGGAATTACTAAATACATTCATAAGTTTTACATTACATCATGAAATAAAAACGTCAATAATATTTTGTCCCATTTTCAACCCAATTATATCCATAGCCTATCTCTACAGGTCAACCATAAAATACTTCTTCATATCTAGGGAAAAATAAAACAAATAAAAGGGTGAGCTCATATTCTCAGTAAGGATAACAATATAGCTGAAACATTCATAAATAAGCATAAAATTTTAAGGCATTGTATAAGACTAAAACAAAATCCTTTTAAACATAAACATCAGAATAATATGGAAAAGTTAAAATCAAATATTTCCATTTACTTGTTCATATGGATATTCCACTAGTAAAATAATCAATGCAATATCAGTAGCCACATTTATAATGATGAAATTCATAATGCATGTCTTCATAACCATATTTTCAAATCCTTATTCCATGACTAAAAATAAGATATTGTCAAGTCCTTATGCCAAGACACTAGTTTGCCTCATGAGACCTACTGAAGCATTGAGGAGCTATAGCGGGCTTCACCCATCACTTACTAAGTCTAATGAATTTCTCATATGAAATAGTTTAAACATAACATAAACATTAAAATTATAACTAGCATACGAAATTTCAATAATTAATCTATAAACCATGAATGGTTTAAAAATATCATATCCACAGTATAACATATCAAAAAACCTTCAATACAATATAGATTATTTGTATCATAATAAATAAGCATCAAACAAGCATAAATTCTATAAAATAATGTTGACATAGTTGAAAATGATCATTAAAATTATTTGAGTGAAATATCCCTTTCCATGATATCATTTAAAAGTAACATAATTTATAAAGGAGTAAATTTAAATACATTTTTAAATATATTATTCCCATCAGACATTGAATCTTTTGAATGGATTTAACATTTTAAAAACATTTATGTCCATATAAATTATTCCTTATAAACCATTTTGAAAACATGGATATTAATGAGATTGATTTAGAAGAATAAATATTTAAACAATTTATAATGATGATCTAGATAAAGAGACCCTTCAATTAAAACATAAAATATTATTTTGTAAAATATTATTATGAAACACGGATTTGGATGAAAATGATGTCGCAGTAGATGCTCTGGTAAAAACAACCTCAGATAATGAAGAGATTGTAGAATTAACACTTACCTTGTTATTTTCTTTAGTTGATGGTATGTTAACCTATTTTATAATAGTTAAAACATTGTTATTAAATTATTCAATAACTATATAAAAAATATGATATTCTATATGATCCTCTAATATTTATTTTTATATAATATTTCAGTAGTATCATCACTAAGTGTGTTAACTAATTCATTTTCCATTATATTCTTTATCATGTAAGCAATTTTTTTTATGGATAGTATGTATTTGATTCATACAAAGAATGATATTATGATCATAAACATTATTTTTAATCATAAAATGAAAATTATTCTTGAATTATTATGATGGGGAATGAGTCTCACAACATTCGTGGAGATTGTAATCCTTACGTATGCACGAGAGAAAAAATCATTATTTTGATGGTGAAATGGTATATAATTGGATGGTATATCATATAAAAAGAATCATTATCATTTTATATTTATTATTTACATCAGTTATACTCATTATTATACCCATACCAATAATGAAGTGTTTTAATAACAGACTACCCCACGACGTGAAGACGGTAAGTCGTACGTACGAACATATGGTGACTTTGTCATTCATATGATGGATAGAATAATGAATATGGTTGTACCAATTTTATATGAACATCATATTATATAGAAGAAACTAGAGTTATTATTTTATAAAGGAGACAACAAAAAAAGTGAAAGTGGATGAAGAGAACAATTTGAAAGATGTGATGAAATATTTACCTCTTCTTTGGGTTCATCCTTTTGATCTTATCAAATGGGCTCCCAAAATTGGATTTTGGACCAAAAGAAGGACTCTAAGAGGATAGGATGAAATTTTATAGGATATTTGGTTAGGTTTTGGCCGATCCAAATGGCTTTGGTTGTGTGAAATGAAGATAAGGGGGAGTTTCTTTTTATAATAGGGGTGAGGGTCACCATAGGAAAAGCTTGAAATATTATTTTATAATAAAAACTTTTTTGGGTTCTAATTGCTTCAGAATGACTTATTTCGAGGATAAGGTGGCGAGTGGTCAAAAACCTCCCAACCAATAGGTTTTAGATAGGTTTGGGTTACCATATTAACCATATCTTTTAGATTTAACTCTTAGTTAAATATTTTGACATTTACCATGTCTCTTTGTATATTTACATTATATAGTTAATTAACATTCTATAACAATCCATGTGTACCCGTTGAGTTAATTATTAACATATATAACCTTATCAAAGTCTTTTGGAAAACCCTTATATTATTAGGAATATAATATCAATTAATAATATAGTATTTGTTTTAAAAACTAAATTATGTCAATTTTGACACTATTTAGTATTTTTTTAAGCCATAAAAACTTTATAACTTCGAATAAAATTTATCTAACCAAACATAACATGTAATTATAACTTCTAAAATTAGTTTAATTCTTCAAAAGTCTCAAATTAATATATTTTTATATTTAAAATATCAATTATTATAATCATTCATTAATAAGGTAATTACCGCATCATCATTGTGTCATAAATAAAATGAATTATTTAATGTCTAAAAATTATAAATAAAATAACACCATGAATGAAATATTTTTAGCTTTATAAGTAATATTTATAGATGAATTTATCTTATGAATAACCCTATATGAAAAATGGTATAGTTGTTAATCTTTAAATTTAATTCTTTTAAATATTCTTTAAATAAAATAATAATAAATGTCCTAATCTATTCCATGTGGATCAAAGGGGATCATATTTTATTCAATGATTGTTTTTTTGTAGAATTATACATATCCTGTAACACCTCGTGATTTTATAAGATATATTCTTTTTAATTTTGTTCATATCATCTGTTGTACGCTACACCAAGATAATCATGCGCTGTATGCAATACCTTATTAGCTTGCAGTATATGCAACACTAATCATGGATCGCGTGAAACACAATTTCAAGTTTGTTTGATAGTAATTATTCAACACAACATTTAGTGTATATATACATATATATTCAATGTATAAATGAAACATGGTTTGATTTTGTTATATGAAACAACAAAGGAGTCTTGCACTACACACAACTGTGACTTGGCTTTCCTTACAGGCATTCGCGACCTTCCTCAATAGCGTGTGTTGTACACAAAACCGAGTTTCACTAAACAACGATATATTGATATAATATTATTATGAACTGGGCATTATGAATTGTATTGACTACATTTTTAATTTTATTACATCATTATTCATCTTACATATTTTCTAAAACATGTTATGTGAACAAAATAAATATTTCGGGTAAAATAATTATTTTTCAAAAAATGCAGTTTTGCCTCCTTTTGATGGCACACCCACTTTAAATATAGTTTTCTACATTTTTATAAGTTCAATTTGACAAAAAAAAATTCTTCTTTGTGATCAGGATATAAATATTTACTTTGGATAAAATTTTCATATTATTCTGATAACTTTCATATTTTAATGAATAGTAAAAACACGTTATATTTTAATTAAAAACAACTTTTTTCATTGTAATAATTTATATGGTTAAATTATAATATTGAATATTTTTAATGTATAAATAGAATTTATTTTTACCATTTAATATATTTTATGTAATTAGCATTGATTTTACATTGAATTCACAGGTAAAATCATTTCAATCTTTGGCAATGTTTTAACTTTTAAAACCCATTTTCTTAACAGCGGGATTAATTGGAAATTAATATCTGAAACTTCTGTGATTTTAATTTAAAAAAAGGATTCCATATTTGGAATCATTAGGTTCAAATTATGTTAATATGCTACATTTTATTATTAGGCACTATGAATAGTAACTATGGTAAATTTTATTTACCCTAGTTAAAGGAAAATCAGGTAATTAAGGGTAAATATAATATTATAAAATTACACCAACACCTGTATTAATATAATTGGATGATTATATTATTCCATAGATCATACATGGGTCAAAATTGAATCTAATGGAAGCCACTTGTATTTGATTATGACCTTTAGTTTATTTTATTTAAAGGAAAGTGAAATATGTCTCACTCAAACTTTAATAATTAATGTATTTTTAATATAAGGTTATACAGAATATAAATTCGGTTATAAATAATAATTTTAAAGATAAAATGTTTTTCTTTATCATGGTAATTTATTTGTAATTTATAAGTGATATTTAACTACCTTATTATCTTATACATTAATGATGCAGAAATTATTTATTTAGTAAGAAATCAATAACTTAGTTTTTATTGAAATAGTAATGCATATCAAAAGGGCCAAAAATCTGAACAAAACATATTGGTAGTGTATATATAAACCCTAATCATCCACTGACCAAATTTTTGACAATTTTGATCCTTATAAATGCTATTACGACAATTATATTATTTAATTATTAATGATTCCAAAGTGGTCTCCTTCATAATTTAATAAATATAACAATTGACATGATGTGATTTTAAGATGATAAATTCGAGTAAAATTATTATTATAAAATATATGAGATTTATCTTAATAATAGGTTTTTATTTTTAATTTTTATGCAAAAAATAAGTATATTAAAAAATTATACAAAAATGATGCACTAATTATTTTATAAAGAGATATACCAAATAAATGGTTTTAAAAATATGAAAATAAATATTATATGAACTATTTAAAGTGTTCCAAGATTTTTCTAGACAAATTGGACATGTTAGAAATCAATTAAATATATTTTTTAGAATATATCCTCTATTTGGATTTTATTTAAATTAAAAGAAATTAATAGTGTCAAAATTGACACTATTGTTATTTTAAAAAAATAACATATTATAAAATTGTTTAAAAATTAAACATATATTTAAAAATTATAAATTGAAATTTATATAGTCTAAAATGTCATAAATTATCAAATTATGGACAATTAACCACATATAAGTAATTATTTTTAACAATTTAAAAATTATAATCTTATTACCACAAATAAAAGTAAATAGATTAAATAAGGATAAATCATGTTGTTAATGTTTAAAATAAATTCCCATAATGTCTAAATTTTATTGGATGATGATATTAGAACCCTATATCATCTAATATTTTTATTTGAGTCATTTTTGGGGGTTTTTGAATGAGGTTTAATTTATTATAAATTAATATTTCTTATGTTACCAAAGGGGCCCCTCTCCTCCCTTATAAAAAGGGAACCCCTTCCCTCTTCTCTTCATGCACTTTTGATCCATGAATCTCAGACAAACCATGAAAATTCCTATTTTCAGCCTCTCTAGTTATATCATAGAGGTTATGTTATTCTCATAATTCCAACTCTAGTGCCCTAAGAAGAAGTTTAAAGGAGGCGCGTCGAAGAAGAGGTAATCTCTTCTACCGATTCTTTAATGTTTCTTTCTTGTTCAACTTCTTCTTATCTTGTTGTTTGATCGTCAATTAATAACATCAGTATAAATAATATACTTATATTTTATTATAAAGATGAAACAACCCCATTTAACCTTTAATCCATCCTATGGAAAATGAAATCACCACGTGTGCGTACGTACGGAATACCGTCTCCACACCATGGTGTAATCTGTTTTTCCACCACCACCATACTTGGATGGGTATAATGGTGTAAAGAATAAATATTTATAGTTAGTATAACATTGTGATTCTGAGATATTATATCATCCACTCCAATTAAATTCAATAATTATGGGAACGATATCATCGCTCGTGCGTGCGTACGTACGGATTACCGTCTCCACGGCGTGATGAGATTCATTCTCCATGTTAACCACTCAAGAATTATTGTAAAGTATATATAATGAATAATAATGAAATATATGACATGATAAAGCTACTGGATCAATGTATATATATGTCATATACTTACTTCCATTCATGTCAATAAGGAAAATAAAACAACCTTCATGCATACGTACGGCCTACCGTCTCCATTAATAGTGTATTTCATTTTCATTTATCTATCTATTATATATATATATATACTGAATATATATGGTATATAAATCATTATTTTCATTATATAAGTAATTAAATCATGATATAAGTAATAATAATATCAAGAACAATAAGTCCAAACAATTACAATAAATAAAATGATTTTACCCAAAACGATGCTTTAACCTAGAATTGAAAAAAGAACGGGAAATATAATGTCGTAAGTTAATCATATATGATATAATAAAAATTATTATGGTTTTTTTTCAATTTAATAATATGTTTAAACCTACTGCACAGGAGTCTCAAACACATAAGGAAGAAATTGGACATAAGGTAAGGGATAATTTTGCAATTTCATTTTTATCCGAGATTGTTTATTCGTTAGTATTTGTTGGGGTTATATTTATCAACCATGTTCCTATTTTCTAAAAATGTTTTCATGTATGTTTAATGTAATTTTTACCCATTTTTGACTTTTACTACATGGTAAGTAAGGAATCTTTCTTTTGTTTACCATACGAGGTACTTTTTGACTTTTCTGACAAAAGTACGAGAAGAATGTTTTTTTAATTATACGACCTGAATAGATTTTTACGGTTTTATAACGCCTTATTTTCATGAATATTAATCTATAATATTTCATGGTTATTATCAATAAAATCCTTTTATTTTAAAATCGTGTGGAATTTTGTGAAAAGGGAATGATTTTTAAGGAGAAAGGATATTTTCCCCAAGAATTCATTTCAACTATTTTATCAAAACCATTTTCCATCTAAGATGAAATTATTTCATATGTGTATTTTTACTGTATAATGTCTCTATGATTTACATGGTTTGACTTTTCTTATGATGAAATGACATCTACTTGTTTTATATGTATTATGTTATTAGGGAATGATGTTTATGAAACCCATTTTATTATTTGGGTTATGATGAATGATTTATGTTTATGTTGTGGCACACATAAGAATGATTTCAATGTGAGATGGGTGGGAATTATATATCCCTCCAATTCATTGGGTAATGATTTATATCTCATGAGATCGACATGTTTGGAATGGTAAGTTCATCCGGTTCAGTGATACAGGACTGGAACGAGGAGTGAACTAGATTCAGAAAGGGACTTTGTCCAATAAGATGGTCTTTCCAGCAATGCCTTGGCTACTATGGAAATCATATCAATTGCTTAATGGTTTTCCACAATTAAATGTTTTATTCACGTGCTATTTTATCATGATTTATGTTCTTTTATGATCTATGCCTTATGTACTTCCAAGATTTATTTCATAACTCATGTTTTTGATGTTTAAAATTTATGTTCATGTTTTGAAACTCAAATGTATATGGTTTTATTTATTCTCTCCATGATTACCCATACTGAGCATTTGAGCTCACCCTTTATATGTTTTCTTTTCCCCAGGATTTAATAAAAGGTTTTCGGTGAGAAAATAGAAGGGGATGATCTTTATGGGAGATGTTGATGATCTTTCACCATGATTAGAAGATTATATTCTGAGTTTCCAAAGACACTAAACTACTATGGTCCTTGGGTGTCTGTTTTTGATATCTATTAATTATTCCATAAAAAGTAATGTAATGTCTATGTACATCAAGCTTTGGGTCTCTACAGTTGGTATCAGAGGAAAGGTTTATTTAACCTTTGGAAACTAGGATGTGAAATCTTTAGTGAAATCCCTAGATATATTTCTATGGTATGTCTAGGGATGTCCCTAAAGTTATGTATACGTATAGGTTAGAGTCCTAGAATTATGTTTATGATCATGAATAACCTAGGGTGAACCTAAGGTTTCATGGATTAAAGAATTTTTTATAAGTTAGATATCCCATAAGTGACTTTTTATGATTATGTGGTTCCTCATTATTTTAACAGTTTCTTGCACTATGGTTTCTGGTCATAAGTCAATGGAGGGAACGAGAAGGAATTCAATTAACATTGATTCTAATGGAAAAATTGGTGATTATGATCAACGAAATTATGTAACGCCTAGAGATAAAGATATTATGATTATGGCGAATCATTCATCTCGATATATGATTAACAAGGTGAACTCTAGTTGTAATCCTATGTCATCAAATAAGAGGAAGATCGAATTTTATGCATGATCTCATGGTGAGGATCATAGGCAAAGGAATATTTAGATTTCTAAAGAAGGGAAGAAGAACCTTGATAAATACCTAAAATGGAGGGGAAAATGTTATCTATGTGGAGAGAATGGTCATAGAGTGAAAGATTGTTATGGAGTCCAATGTCTTATCTGCGGAGAACATGGGCATTACCCTACTCAATGCCCCGACCTAAGAGGTTACTTCTAAATCAAGGAAGGACTTATTCCATGACAATCATTGAAGTGGATGGATTGAAGTGTTTTTGTATTGGTATTCAAGAATAATACCGTCGAGGTACTTTTATGGTATATTGGAATATCTATGTATCAGTCCATTGTGGTTTTCCATAAGAATATGGCATCAGTAACAATGAAAAGTGATTGAAATATTTTTGGAAAGAAGATGATATGAATAATAAAGAGAAAATGATATGTTTGATAGTATTCTTGAGCTCATGACTGATATAAGGACAAAGTGATATCATGGTTTGACTATATAGAAATTTTGGGATTTTGGTATGAGGAAAGAGTTAACTTTTACCAGAATTCATGTTTTCACAAAGGTTTAATGGATATTCATTTATCAAGAGAATACATGATTAAGGTATTCACATGTTTGGAATGTGACCAACAATATATATCATATGATGAATGATGATTTTCACATGCTCGGTAGATGACATTTCCAGTAATCATTTTCTTTATAATATGAGATTGGATAGATATATTTTGGATAAGTCTAAAGATTGGAATGGATTATGTTGGACATCAGATGGTATTTTTTTAAGGCTAGAACTTGTTTTTGATATTATTTATGTAAAGTTATAATTGTGTAGTTGTAGATAAAGGACAACCTGCAGGATGGGTGACAACCCGTCACGTCAGACAAGGTTGCGGGAATTGAACACACAAGTGAAGTGTCAAAGGCCTTTATCACCTACCACTGGCCTACAAGAAGTCCCTGGTTAGTAGAAACTAGTTTTATTTTATTAAGCTGCATGATAGATGAAGTATAAGTCCATTTATCGAATCATATACGATTAACCTCACCATATATGGAATTATGTACATTTGATAACTTTTTCTAACATTTTTTTTTCAGATAGGTGGAATGACCCATCATTCTATCACATGATATTCTAACACTTCAATAATGACAAATTCAACTTCATTTCTTTAATAGATGAAGTGGAAATTGTTAATGTCATGTACAATAGTGAGATTGTACCAAAATCAAGTAAGTATTTATTTTAATTCAATAATTCTTCAACTTTAGGGAAATGATCTTGAAAAGAAAAAAATGTTGTCCTAGTGTCCTTATATTCAATGAATTGGATGGTACCTTAAATCAACACAAATTTATGGCTTTGTGATTAATGGCTTTTTCATAGCCATGTTCTCTACCACTCTCCATCATAATTTGATAGTTAGGTTTCTCTTCCATATCCATATTTTCACTTATGTTCTACAATGTGGAACCCCAGTAACCGTTACATTTCATACATTAGTTTCTAAATATATTTTTTGGTATTCCTTCTTAGGATGTGGTTTTATATAAAAGAAACTCTCATGTAATAAACCATTAATAACCCCGATGAATTTCGAGGGAGAAAATCATTTTTAGGGGGGTAGAATCTAACACCCCGAGATTTTATAAGATATATTCTTTTTAGTTTATTTCATATATTTTTTTGTACACTACACCAAGATTATATTCCGCTATATGCAATACCATAATACCTTGTAGTATACACAACACTAATCTTGGATCTTGTTAAACACAATTTCATGTTTTTTTATAGTAATTTTTGAACACAACATTGAGTGTATATATACATATATATTAAATGTCTAAATGAAACAAGGTTGGATTTTGTTATATGCAACAACAAAGGAGTCTTGCACTACACGCAACTATGACTTGGATTGCATTACATGCAATCACAACCTTTATCAATAGCATGTGTTGTACGCAATATTGGGTTTCACTAAACAACGATATATTGTTATAATATTATTATGGACTAGTCATTATGAATATTATTAACTACATTTTGAATTTTATAACATTATTATTCATCTTACTCATATTCTAAAACATGTTATGCGAACAAAATAAAATTTTTGGGTAAAATAAGTATTTTTTAAAAAAATGCAGTTTTGCCGCCTTTTAATGGTGAACCCACATTAAATATAGTTTTTAGCATGTTTATAAGTTAAATTTTAAAAAATAAAATTCTTCTTTGTGATCAAGATATAAAAATTTACTTTGGATAAAATTTTAATATTATTCTGATAACGTTCAAATTTTAATGAATAGTAAAAACACGATATATTTTACTTAAAAACAAATTTTATCATTGTAATAATTTATATGGTTAAATTAAAATATTGAATGGTTTTAATGTATAAATAGAATATATTTTTACCATTTAATATAATGTATGTAATTATCATTGATTTTACATTGAATTCATAGGTAAAATCATTTCAATCTTTGGCATTGTTTTAACTTTTAAAACCCATTTTCTTAACAGCGGGATTAATTTTAAATTTATTTCTGCAACTTCTGTGACTTTAATTCAGAAAAATGGAATCCATATTTGGAATCAGTGGGTTAAAATTATGTTAATGATCTACTTTTTATTTTTAGGCATTATGAATTGTAACTACGGTAAATTTTATTTACCATAATTAAAGGTAAATCCGCTAATTAAGGGTAAATATAATATTATAAAATTACCCTAACACCTGTCTTAATAAAATTGGATGATTATATTTTTCTCTAAATCATAATTTGGTCAGAATTGAATATAATGGAACCCACTTGTATTTGATTATGACATTTAGTTTATTTTTTTAATGGAATGTGAAATATGTCTCAATCAAACTTTAATAATTAATGTATTTTTAATATAAGGTGATACAGAATGTAAATTCGGTTATAAATACTAATTTGAAAGATAAAATATTTTTCTTTATAATGGTAATGTACTTTTAATTTTTAAGTGTTATTTAATTACATTATTATCTTATACATTAATGATGCAGAAATTGTTTATTTAGTGAAAAATCAATAACATAGTTTTTATTGAAATAGTAATGCATATCAAAAGGCCCACAAATCTGAAAAAACTTGTTGGTAGTGTATTTATAAACCCTAATCATCCATTGGCATAATTTTTTACCATTTTTATCCTTATAAAGACGATTATTACACTTATATTATTTTATTATAAATGATTCCAAAGTTGGCACCTTCATAATTTATTAAATATAACAATTTACATGTTGTATTTTTAAGATGATAAATTCGAGAAAAAGAATTATTAAGAAATATATGATATTTATAATTTTCATAGTATTTTTATTTTTATTTTTATTCAATAATTAATTATATTAAATAATTATACCAAAATGATGTACTAATTATTTTACTAAGAGATATACCAAATAAATGGTTTTAAAAATATAAAAATAAATATTATCTGAACTATTTAAAGTGCTCTACAAATTTTATAGAAGTATCTAACATGTTAGGAAAATATTAAATATTTTTTTTAGAATATATCCTCTATTTGGATTTTTATTAAATTAAAATAAATTAATAGTGTCAAATTTGACACTATTGTTATTTTATAAAATTAACATATTATAAAATTGTTTAAAAATAACAAGTATATTAAAAATTTATAAATTGAAATTTATATGGTCTATAATTTCATTAATTATCCAATTATGGAAAATTCACAACACATAAGTATTTATTTATAGCAGTTTAAAAATTAGAATCTTATTACCAGCAATAAAATTAAATAGATAAAATAAGGATAAATCAAGTTGATAATGTTTAAAATAAATTCCAAAAATGCCTAAATTTTATTGGATGATGAGATTATAACCCTATATCATCTAATATTTGTATTGGAGTCCTTTTTTTATGTTTTTAAGTGAGGTTGAATATATAATAAATTAATATTTCTTATGTTACCATTGGTTCCCCTCTTCTCCCTTATAAAAAGGGCACCCCATCCCTCTTTTCTTCACACCCTTTTGATCCTTGAAGATCAGCCAGACCCTGATAATTCCTCTTCTCATATTATATAGTTATATCATTGCGGTTCTGGTCTTCTCAAAATTCCAACTCTAGTGCCTTAAGAAGAAGTATAAAGGAGGTGCGTCGAAAAATAGATAATCTCTTCTACCGATTATTTCAAGTTTCTTTCTTCATCAACTTCTTCTTCTCCAATTGTTTCATCATGAAGTAATAACATCAGTAACACTAATATACAGATATGTTATTATAAATATTAATCAACCCAATTTCTCCTTCTATCCATCCTACGGAAAACGAAATAACGCGCGTGCGTACGTACGGAATACTGTCTCCACGCCATGTTGTAATCTGTTTTTCCACCACCACCTTAGTTGGATGGGTATAATGGTGTGAAGAATAACTATTTATATTTATTATAACATACTTATTCTGAGATATTATATCATCCACTCTAATTGAATTCAATAATTATGGGAACAATATCATCACTCGTGTGTACGTACAGATTACCATCTCCACGACGCGATGAGATTCATTCTCCATGTTAACCACTCAAAAATTATTATAAATTATATATAATGAATAATAATGAAATATATTACATGATAAAGATACTGTATATATATATATATATATATATTTCATTTACTTACTTCCATTCATGTCAATAAGGAAAAGAAAACAGCATTCATGTGTACGTACGACCTACCGTCTCCATGAACGGTGTATTTCATTTTCATTTATCTATCTATTTTATATATATACTGAATATATATGGTATATAAATCATGATATACATTCTAGATGTAATTAAATCATGATATAAGTAATAATAATAATAAGAACAACAATTCCAAACACGTACTATAAATAAAATGATTTTACCCAAAACGATGCTTTAACCTGGAATTTATAAAAGAACGGGTAATATAAAGTCGTAAATGAATCATATATGATATCATAAATATTATTATGGTAATGTTTCAATTTAATAATATGTCTAAACCCACTATACAAGAGACTCAGACACATAAGGATGAAATTGGACATAAGGTAAGAGATAATTTTGCAATCTCAATTTTATACGAGACTGTATATTCATTAGTATTTACTATGGTTATATTCATCATCCATGTTCCTATTTTCTAAATATGTTTTCATGTATGTTTAAATTCCATTATACCCATTTTTGAATTTTACTACATGGTATGTAAGGAATCTTTTTTTTTATTACCAAACGATGTACTTTTTTACTTTTCCAACAAAAGTACGAGAAGCATGTGTTTTTACTTATACGGTATGAATGGATTTTTAAGGTTTTATAACGCCTTATTTTAATGAACCTTACTATACAATATTTCATGGTTATTTTTAATAAAATCCTTTTATTTTAAAATCGTGTGGAATTTTGTGAAAAGAAAATGATTTTTAAGTAGAAATTATATTTTCCTCAAGAATTCATTTCATGTATTTTATCAAAACAATTTTCCATCTAAGATGACATTATTTCATATGTTTAGGTTTCTTGTATAATGTCTCTATGATTTACATGGTTTCACTTTTTTTTATGATGAAATTATATCCACTTGTTTTATATGGATTATGTTATGATGGAATGATGTTTATGAAACCCATTTTTTTCTTTGGGTTATGATGAATGATTTATGTTTATGTTGTAGCACACTTAAGAATGATTTCATTATGAGATGGGTGGGACCTATAAATCCCCCCAATGAATTGGGTAAAGAGTTATATCTCATTATATATACATGGATGGAACCATAAGTTAATCCAGTTCCGTAATAAAAGACTGGAATGAAGAGTGAACTCGATTCAGAAAGGGAAATTATCCACTAAGATGGTCTTGGAAGCAATGACTTGTCTAATATGGAAATCATATCAAGTGCCTAATGGTTTTCCAAAATTGAATGTTTTATTACCCTGCTATTTTATCCTTATTTATGTTCTTTTATGATTTATGCCTTACAAACTGCAATGATTTATTTCACAACTCATGTTTTTGATGTTTAAACTTTATGTTCATGTTTTGAAGTTCAAATGTATATAGTTTGTTTTATTTTCTCCATACTTACCCTTACTGAGAATTTGAGCTCACCCTTTATATGTTTTCTTTTCCCCAGGATTTAAAGAAAGCTTTTAGGTAAGAAAATAGAAGGGGAAGAACTTTATTGGAGATGTTAAATATCATTCACCACGATTAGAAGATTATATTCTAAGTTTCCAAAGACACTTTTAACTATTACGGTCCTTGTGTGTCTATTTTTGTTATGTATTATGTATTCTGAAAAAAGTAATATAATTTCTATGTACTTAAATCTTTGGGCCTCTACATATCTAATATAATTAGATTATGTGTTAATGTAATTATGAAATCATTTTTACCCATAATTACACTAATTAATTTTAACTGTGGTAAATTAATGTCAAAAGTTACTATTCACAAAAAAATATTTCTATATTATTAAACAACATTTTACATATTAATATTAACTATGATTCTTGGATTTTTGAAATTCAACTCACAGAAGCCGTAAAATTAGGTTTTATGAAAATTTGCAAATGCTCATAGGAGGTGGGTAAAAGACGGTAAAAAGTTTTATAAAATTTTCGTACATCTAAGATTATTATAAAATTATTATAATGAACTAAATTACAAATTTATTGGTATTGTTTATCTATTTTTACATAATATAGATTGAATGAAAATAACTAATCATTAAAATAAAAAGTCGGTTTTTAACAACAACAAAATGTGTTTCACTATTCATAAAAAATTGAATGTTTTTAGAAAAATAAGAAAAAAATATCCTAATATAATTTTGATATTATTAATTCAAAAATTAATTTTATTTTACCATATACAAAACATAGATGTTGTATTTATTAATTTAAAACTAATTCCCATTGTCAAAAACCAAAAAGCGGGTTTTTAAAAAGTTAAAACTATCAAAAGAGTGACATGTGTTTATTTAAAATTTAATTGTGAAATTACATATAATAACCTAAATAATATTAAATGATAAAAATATAATCTAATTATACTCCAAACCCATTAAAATTAATAATTTAACAATATAAATTATTTCTATTTAAAAAGTTGTTTTCAATTAAAACATAGTATTTTTCACTATTCGTCAAAATATGAATTTTTCAGAAAAGTACCAATAATTTATCCAAAATAATTTTTTTTTCCATCTCCTAAAGAGGAAATTAATTTCCTTAAATTTAATATATAAAAGTGTAAAATATTGTTTTTAATAATGTTTCTCCATTAAAAGGCGTTAAAATTACATTATCTTAAAAAATACTTCTTCTATCAGAAAAAATGAATTTGTTCTTATATTATGTCTAAGAAACACATAATATGGATGTTAAAATTATATTGTGTATATAAGATTTAAAATGTAGTAAATTATATTTATAACTACTTTTTGAACGACTAGTGTGGAAAGTTGTGGTGCACTCGAACATGGTGTTGTGTGTAGTGCAAGCTATTAAATTACTTTAAAGAGATACTGTACTACGAAATCTTAGGTTGTTACATTCTACCCTACTTCAATAAATTTCATCCTTCTAATTTGAAATTTTCCTTCAAAAATTAATGGTTATAAATAGAAAAACAACTTTTTGGAAAACCCACATTAGAAATTGGGATAATAATATTTAGACCTAATAAAAGGGAAAGGTAAATTAAAACGTAACCACTAAATTATGATCTCGATTAAGAGAACATTGGTGTAAATTAGAGACACATCATTTTTGGAAAAATGTAAATATGTATAGGGAGTGTTTAAGGTCATAAATCCCAAAAAAGTATAAAATTGGGTGCCTTAAAACCATCAATATAAAATGATTTACAATATTATATGTTGAACAAAACATATGGAATTAGGGTAACAAATTATTTGTTTTAAGATACATTCCCTAAAGTTAATGAATTGATTTATTCATATAATAAGCGGAAATATATATATATATATATATATATATATATATATTTGACATGTATAGTTTCATCCTTCAAATAATTCCTTCCACAAACTCATCATTCACTCCAAAAGATAATAGAATTTGAAAATATTCTATTTATCGTAATCATATTGGTTTCCAAAAAAATGAATTTATAATTTATATATCAGAACATTTAAAAACTACATTATACAAACCAGGAAATCATGTATGCCATTAGTAGTTGATGCACCCTTTTCACCTTTCGGTTGGGGGTTCAAGTCTCGCATTCTGGCCGGATACGACGGGTGGTCACCCGACCTCCGGGTTGTTCTTTTTATGAAAATCCAAAAATAATCTCAAGAAATGATTTAACTTTAAAAATAATATACAATGTCAAACTTAATCGATTCCAACCATAAGACTTATCCAAAATAATTCTATCCAATCTCAAAGTCCAAAATTTATTAGGAAGGTAAACACAATCCAAATCATTTCTTCCCGTAATAACATTTGAATACCTTAATCATATATTCATGTAAAACATGGTAACTCCCTGAATTACCATAAAACCTTATTGATTATATTCATGCTCCCGTATTCCTTATAGAATACTATATATACTACATATATCCAAAAATTGTGGTAAATTCAATCAATGATGGAATATAAAATTCATTAATCACTTTCAAGCTAGTGAAGAATATCTAATCTAATTTATCCAAATTATTCATATATTATTCCAAAACCCCCACCTCCTTGTCAGAGCCATATTATGGTTTATCTTTCTCTTAAACATAAATTTTCCCAAAAATTTCATCTGCAATTGAGTCACTTTTCTTGGTTCCACAAAATCTCAAGTACATAATGAAATAGTACTGTAGTACAATCCTAATATACTCTATAATTATACTAACATGTACATCATTAATAAAATACTCAAATGACACAATACATTAATAATAAATAAGAACTCTAATCATCACCCTTCATCTTCAGTTGTATCATAACATGATTATATTCCAATAGCTGCATTTGGGAAATTCTCTGATGATTTGGACATTGATTTGCGTAGTGTCTAGACTCCTTTTAGATCAATAATTTTATATTGGAAAACGTTTTCTTACCCTTGCAGTCACATACTTGGTGACCTTTTTCCCCAAACATATAACAAACCCTTATTCCCTTCAAGCATTTACCAAGGGGATTATTTCCACAATTATCACATATAGGAAAAATCATTCATTACCCTCTTCCCTTTATCCATCACTCCCTCTTACATCATTTTCTTCTCTTATTTCTCTTCGAATCCACAGGACTCTGTGAATTCTTTACATATCATATTAACACATGATAATATTTCTTTAAATGATGAGAATACATGGGAGACAATTTCCCTTTTTAATTTTGTCTTAATACAATGAAATATATGATATTTCTTATTCTTTTGATCATGCATATTGCTGGAATTCGCATTCCTTCTACTAGGCACGATTTCTAAATAATGGTATACACTATGTTAGTTTATGAATTGCAATGCATAATTCCAAACATGTAAAACACGTAACATAAATTGAAAAACTTATGGATATAATCCATAATCATAAAAAATGTTTTCTTTGAGGAGGTATATACTCATAAATCCCTCATGATGGTTTGTAAAGAAATTATGAATTATCCTAAGCATATCCCCCAAGAATGTCATAACTACGAGTGCAGAAGGGCCCATTGTCATGAACTAGGATAACTCGGGTCAAGCCTGAAAATCCTTGTAAGAGTTTTCACTCTTAGGTAGAGCGGTGTCAAAGCCACCTCTACTTGCTCATATCAAGAGAGGGATGTATTTCTTGAAAAACTCAGAAAATAACAACATTACCCAAATTATTGGATGTTCTTCTATATTAATCCTCAAAGTACATACTAGGGTAATTTACTCTAATCAGAGTTTTTCTAAATCTAGCTTCCAAGGTTTGTACTAAACTTCTACAGATACCAACTGTAACTCCCCAACCCCAGTTACCCAGACTCGGTGCATTATTACATTACATTGGCATGATACAGGGAATCATGTCCCAAAGGACCGATCTGCTTAGTTCCCTTGTAATTAATAAGTAAATTCATATGTTTTACATTACATCATGAAATTAAAACATCAAAAGCATTTTCACCCTTTTTAACAAACTTATATCACTAGCCTACCCAGCAGGTCAACAATAAAATACATCATCACATTATATGAAAAATAAAACATAGAAAGGTGTGAGATCATATGCTCTGTAAGGATAACAATATAGTAGATACATTCATTAATAAACGTAAACATTTAAAGCAATGTATAATACTAACACAAAAACCTTTTAAACTTAAGCATCAACATTATATAGAAAAGAAAAATTAAATAATTCCATTTACTTATTCACATGGATATTCTACTAGTCAAATAATCACATTAAATATGAATAGCCACTTTCATAATTATGGAATGAATAATGCTAGACTACATAACCACGCAGTCCAGGTCTTGTTCCATGACTAAAAATAAGATTTTGCCAAGGCCTTTTTCCATGACACTAGTTAGTCTCATGAGGCCTATTGATTCATTGAGGAGCTATTGCGGGCTCCACCCATCACTTACTAAGTCCAATTCATTCCTCATATTAAAAGGTTTAAAAATAACATAAACATTTGTATTAAAACTATCATATGAAATGTCAATACATTAACCATAAACCATGATTGGTGTAAAAATATCACAACCATAGAAAAGAATATAACAAAACCTTCAATACAATATGGAAGATTTGTATTATAATAAGTCAACTTCAAACAAGTTTAAAATCCATTAGTGGATGTTGACATAGCTGAAAATGATTAGTAAATATCATTCAAAGGAATATCCCTTTTCATGAAATCATATAAAAGTCACATAATTTATAAAGGTATACATTTAAAGACATTTATAAATCAAATTGTCCCATACCACTTTGAATATTTTGAAAGTAATTAGCATTTTAAAAACATTCGTGTCTATACAAATAAATCCTTAATAACCATTTTGAAAACATGGGAATTAATGTGATTTATATAGAAGAAAAAAATATTTAAACCATTTAAAACGATTATATAGATAAAGGGACCCCTCCATGAAACCTTAAAATATTTTTTTAAAAAATATTTTTTTGAAACACAAATTTGGATGATAAAGAGGTCCCAGTAGATACTCACATAAAAACAACCTCAGATAATGAAAAGATTGTAGAATTAAAACAATGTTATTAAATTATACAATAAATGCATACATATATATGATATCATATATGATCCTCTAATATTTCTTTGTTAATAATATTTCAGTAGTATCATCATTTCGGAGGTTAACTAATTCCTTTTTCATTATACGCTAGGTTACATAATCCATGCTTTTTTTGGATAGGATGTATTTGATTCATATAAATAATGATATTATGTACATAAAAATTATTTTTAATCATAAAATGAAAATTATTATTGATTGATTATGATGGGGAATTAATCTCATCGCCTTCGTGGAGACGGTAATCCATATGTATGCCCAAGAGACAATATCATTATATTGATGGTAAACTATTATGTAATTGGATGGTATATCAGATTTACAGAATCATTAAAATGTTATATTTATTATTTTTATCAGTTATAATCTTTATTATACACATCCAAATAAAAAGGTGTTTGAATAACAAACTACACCACGACGTGGAGATGGTAAGCCGTACGTTCGCATGTATGGAGACTTTGTCATTCCTATGATGGATAAAATAATGAATATGGTTGTACAATTTTTATAATAAAATCAATGAATATAGATTATACATTATTTATTATTTAATAATGGATACAACAAAGAAAGGGTAAGTGAAAAAATAAAAGAACATGTAAGAGGTATTGAAATATTTACCTCTTTTTCGGGTTCATCAATTTGATTTGATCAAAAGGGATCTATAAGATGCAATTCAGACCAAAGGAAGGCCTCTATGATTAAGGGAGGAATGTTGGGAGGATATTTGGGCAGGTTTTGGCCTATCCAAGTGGCTTTGTAGATGTTATATTAAGAGAAGGGGACATTACCTTTTATAAGAGAGGTGATTGCCACTTTAAGAAAAGTCTGAAATGATATTTTATAATAAAATATATTTCGTTTTATAATGGATCCAAAATAAATTTTTTTGACGGTAAGGTGGGGATTGGTCAAAAACCTCTCACCAAATAGGTTTTATATAGGTTTAGGTCACCAAATTATTCTTATCTTTAGGATTTAACTCTTAGTTAAATAGTTTGACATTTATCTTGTCTCTTTGTATTATTATATTATATGGTTAACAAACTCACTATAACAAGACAATCATACACCATGTGTTTCATTATTAATATATATATATATATATCCTTATCCTTGTTTTTTGGTCGAACCATAGATTTTTATGAATATTAAATCAATTAATAATATAGTATTTGTTTTAAAAACTAAATTATTTCAATTTTGACACAATTTAGTATTTGATTTTTTTGAAATTCATAAAAACTTTATCAAATCGAATAAAATTTATTTAAACAACTCTAACATGTCTTATAAACCAATAAAATTAGTGTAATTCATCAAAAGACTTAGATTACATTTAATTGGTTATTTGTAATATAAATTATTATAATCATCCATTAATAAGTTATTTACTGCATCATTATTGTGTCATAAATAAATTAAATTATTCATGTCTAAAAATTATAAATAAAAAACAATTATTTAAGAAATATCTTTATATTTTTAATGAATATTTATAGTCCAATTTATCTTATGTATAACCCTATATTAAAAATTGTTTAGTTATTAAACATAGAATTTAACTCTTTTTACTCTTCTTTAAACAAAATAATAACAAATGTACTAATCAAATCCATGGGGACAAAAGGGGATTATATTTTCATCCTAAGGTTTTTCTGGTCGATTTACACTTATCCAATTGAATTAGGACATGTTTTAGTGTAATTATGATATCATGTGTACCCTTAATTACCCTATTTACTTTTAACCGTGGTAAATAATATTCAAAAGTTATTATTAACCTAAAATTAGTTTCATAATATTGAAACAAATTTTTCTTAATGATAATAACTATGTCTCTCTTATTTTTGAAATTCAACTCACAGAAGCAGTAAAATTATGTTTAATGCAAATTTTCAAAATCTCTCAACAGGTGGGTAAAATACGATAAAAAGTTCGATAAAGATTTCATTTATATAAGAATATTATAAAATAACTACAATGAATTAAATTTAACATATATAGGTATTATGTTTTCATTTTGACCTAAAATAGATTATAATAAAATAATAAATTATTTAAATAAAAAGTTAGTTTTAAAAAATAACGCATTGTTATTCACTATTCAACAAAATTTGAATGTTTTCTGAAAAATTCCAAAAATATACACCATGAAAATTTCGATATTCTGAATTCCAAAAAGATGTCTATTTTACCTAATTAAAAACATTGAAGTTGCATTAATTAATTTAAAATTAATTCCAATTGTCAAAACCAAAATGGGGGGTTTTTTAAAAGTAAAAACTATCAATAGATTGAAATGTGTTTATGTCAAATTTAAAATTGAAATTACATATAATTACTTAAATTTTATTAAATGATAAAAATATAATCTAATTATACTTAAAAATCATTCAAAATCATAATTTAACACGCTAAATTATTTTGATTTAAGAAGAAGTATGCTATTAAAACATGGTATTTTTCACTATTCGTCAAAATATGAATGTAATCAGAAAAGTACCAAAAATTTAACCAAACATAATTTTTATGTCCTGCTTTCAAAGAAGAATTTAATTTCATTAAATTAAATATATAAATGTGTCAAATATTGGTTTTAAAAGGGCTCACTGTTAAAAGCCTGTAAAATTGCATTTTCTAAAAAAATACTTTTTTATCTGAAAAAATATTTTGTTCCTATATTATGTATGAGAAACAGATAATCTGGATTTTAATATTATATAGAATTAATATGATTCAAAATTTAGTTAATACTATTTATAACATCTTTTTGAACGGAAAGTGTGGTAAGTTGTGGTGCGCTCGAACTCGATGTTTTGTGTAGCGCATGCTATTGAATTACATTGAGGAGATTACATACTATGAAATCTTGGTGTGTTACATTCTCCCATACTTGAATAAATTGTGTCCTCTAAATTTGAAATTGTTCTTCGAAAATAAATTGTTAAAAATAGAAAAATACCTTTGTTGAAAACCCACATTAGAAATTTGATAAATAAAATTTAGTCTTAATAAGAGGGAATTCGAAATGAAAAACTCACCACCCAATTATGATCTCGATTAGGAGAACATTGGTGGCAATTAAATAAACATAATTAGAGATAAAACATAAATATATATAGAGACTGATTAAGGTCATCAATCAAAAACAAGTGTAAAATTGAGGTCCTTAAAGACATCAATATAAGATGATGTAAAATATCATAGGTTTAATGAATCATATGGCATTCGGGTAACACATTTTTTGGTTTTGAGATACCTTCCCAAATTTTTAAGAATTAATTTATTCATAGAATAAGAGGATATACATATATATATATTTTAGATGTAGAGTTTCATCCTTTAACTAATTCCTACCACAAACTCATCTTTTACTCCAAGAGATAATTGAAATAAAAAATATTTTATTTATAAAAATCGTATAGGGTTCCAGAAAAAGAATTTATAATTTATCTATCATATCATTTTATTAATCTACATTATACAAACCAAGACATCACGTAGGCCCATGGTTGGTGATTCACCTTTTTCTCCCTTCGGTGGCAGGTTCAAGTCTCGGTGCATTGATGGACACGACGGGTTGTCGCCCGGCCTCCGAGTTGTCCTTTTTATGAAAATTCAAATATAATCTCAAGAAATGATTTCCCCTTAACAATATTATCCAATGTCAATCTTAATTGATTCCAACCATTATACTTATCCAAAATACATCTGTCCAATCTCACAATCCAAAATTTATAAGGATGGTAAACATAATGAAGATCGTTTTTTCCACATAATAACATGTGAATACCTTCATCATGTATTATTGTAAAACATTGTAACACCCTAAATTACCATAAAATTTTATTGATTACATCCATGATTCCTTAATCCATATAGAACTCTAGATATACTCCTTCGATCTTAAAATGTTTTAAATTCCCTCAATAATGGTATATGCATATCATTAATCAGTTTCAAGGTTTTCAAGAATATCAAAAATAATTTATCCAAATTAATCATATATTATTCCAAAATCATTACCTCAGTATCAGAACCATATAATTTTTTATCTTTGTCTTAACCATATATTTTACAAAAAAAATACAAGCTATTCAATCACTTTTCATTGTTCCAGACAATCTCATGTTCTTAATGAAATTGTTCATGAGTACAATACTTATATACAATAAAATTATTATAAAATGTATATCATTAATACTGTACTCAATTAACATAATAAATTAATAAAAATAATAACTCTAATTATTCATTTTCATCATCAATAGTATCATAATAAGATTATTATCCAATAGCATCATTTGGGGTATCATCTGATGATATGGAAATTAATTCATGCAGTGTCCCAACTCCTTGTATATGAAGCATTGTACATTTGAAACCATTTTTTTACCCTTTCAGTCATGTACATGGTGTCCCATTTTCCCACACATATAACAAACTCCCATTCCCTTCAAGAATTTACCAAGGTGATTCTTTCCATAGTTTTTATATATGGGAAAATCCTTTTTCCCCTCCTCCTTTTATACATCTTTCTCTCTAACATATTTTTCTTCTATTGTTTCTCTTTGAAGCCATATTTCTCAGATCATTCTTTACATATATTATTAATACATGATACTACTTCATCATATGATGAGAATGCATGGGATACTATTTCCTCTTTAAATGTTGTCTTAATTATATGAAAGATATGATCCTTATTAATCTTTTGATCATGCGTATTGATGGAATTCTCATTCTTTATACTTGGCGCCAATTCTAGACAATGACATAATCTAGGATAGTTTATTAATCACAATTCATAATTCCAAACATGTAAAACGCCTAACATAAATTGATAAATTTATAGATATAATACATAATCATAAAAAATGTTATCTTTGAGGAGGTATATACTCATAAATACTTCATGATGTTTTTTAATGAAAATGAATAATCCTAAGCATATCCCTAGGGAGTGTCATAACCAAAAGTTCACTATGGTCTGTTGTCGTGCACTAGGATACCTCAGGTCAAACTCAAAACTCATTTTCGGAGTTTTCACACCTAGGTACATCTATGGCAGATCCACCTCAACATGATCATATCAAGACAAGGATGCATTTCTTGAAAAACTCTACAAATCTCTACATTACCCAAATTCTAGGATGTTCTTCTATACTAATACTCAATGTTTATCTTAGGGTAATGTTCTATAATCAGAGTATTTCTAAATCTATCTTCCATGATTATACTAAACTTCCTTTGATACCAACTCTAATGCCCCGACCCTAGTTACCTAGAGCCGATAAATTATTACATAACATTGGAATGATACAACGAATCATGTCTCAAAAACCCGATCAGTTTAGTAGACCTGTAAGTACTAAATATATTCATAAGTTTTATATTACATCATCAAATAAAAACATCAACAAAATTTTCTCCCCTTTTTACCACACTTATATCCATATCCTATACATGAAGGTCAACCAAAAAATACTTCTTTAAATCCTGGTAAAAATGAAACATAGAAAGGTGCTAGCTCAAATGCTCAGTAAGGAAAAAAATATAACAAAACATTCAGAAATATGCACAAATAATTAATAAAATGTATATGACTAAAAAAATCCTTTTAAACATAAACATCAGTATAATATGGAAATAGTAAAATCAAATAATGCAATTTACTTATTCAAATGGATATTCTAATATTCGAAAAATCCCATGCAATGTCAATAGCCACTTTCATAATGATAGAATTCATAATTCCAGACTATATAACCATGTAGTCATGGAATTGTGCCATAAATACAAATAAGCTTTGGACAAGGCCTTGTTCCATGATACTAGTTTGTCTCATGAGACCTACTGATGCATCGAGGATCTATAGCAGGCTCCACCTGTCACTTACTAAGTCCAACACGATCCTAATATGAAAAATTTTAAACATAACAAAATCATTTGTATTAAAACTAGCATTCAAAATGTCAATATTTATCCATAAAACATGAATGGTGTAAAAACATCACATCCATAGTCAAATATATCAGAAAACATTCAATACAATATATAAAATTTGTATCATAATAAATCTTCTTCAAACAAGATTAAAATTCATTAAATAATGGTGACATAGTTGAAAATGCTAAACAAAAATCAATGAGAGAAATATACCTTTTCATGAGATCATTTAATAGTCAAATAATTTATAAATTACTCAATATAAATATATTTTTAAATCAAAATTTCCAATAAAACATAGAATCTTTTGTAAGGAATTAACATTTTAAAAACATTCATGTCCATAAAAATAAACCCTTAAAAACCATTTTGAAAACATGGAAATTAATGAGAATAATATAGAACAATAAATATATATATCATTTAAAAAGATGATCTTGGTAAATGGTCCCTTACATAGAACATTAAATATTCTTTTTGAATGTATTTTATTAACCCCGTATGTAGAAGATAAAGAGGTCCCTATAGATGTTCACATAAAAACAAACTTGGATAATGAAGAGATTATAGAATTAATCATTCCCTTTTACATTTACACAGTCGATGGTATGTTAACCTCTAGTATGCTAGTAAAAACATGGTTATTAAATTATACAAGAACTATATACAAAAATATGATATCATATATGATCCTCTAATATTTCTTTGTTAATAATATTTTAGTAGTATCATCATTTGGGGTGTTAACTGATTCATTTTCATTTATATTGTTAGTTATGTAAGACATGTTTGTTATGGATAAGACGTATTAGATTTATATATAGAATGATATTATGTTAATAATCATTTTTTTAATCATAAAATTAAAATTATTCTTTAATGATTACGATGGGGAATGAATCTCTTCACATTCGGGGAGACGACAATCTGTACGTACGCATGAGCGATGATATCATTATATTGATAATGAAATTGTATTTAATGGGATGGTATATCATATATAAAGAATCATTAACATGTTCTTTTTTTATTTATATCAGTTATACTAATTATTATAGCCATCCAGATAATGATGTTTTTGAATAACAAACTACACCATGACGTGGAGATGGTAAGCCGTACATACGCACATATAGTGACTTTGTCATTCATATGGTGAATACAATAATGAATATGGATGTAACATTTTTATAATAACATCACATTATATATAATATATTAGAGTTATTATTTTACAATGGAAACAAATAAGAAAGAGAATGTTGATGAAGAAAAGAACTTAAAAGAGGTGATGATATATTTTCCTCCCCTTCGGGTCCTTCCTTTTGATTTGATCAAAAGGGATCAATAGGTTGTATTTTTGACAAATTGATGGCCTCTTGGATGAATATAGTAAGGTCAGGAGGATATTTGGATAGGTTTTGGCCTAGACAAATGGATTTGGAGGTGTGAAATTTATAGAAGGGGAAGTTCCCTTTTATAAGAGAGGTGAGTGTCACATTAGGAATAGTTTGAAATATTATTTTATAATAAACTTTTTTTCAGTTTATAATGGCTCCAAATGAGTTTATTTAGAATATATGGTCGGTATGGGTCGCAATCCAATTATCCAATAAGTTTTAGACTGATTTAGGTCAACATATTAACCATATCATTTATATTTTACTCTTAATTAAATAGTACAACATTTACCATGTCTCTTTGTATTTTCATATTACATGGTTAATAAAAATAATATAACAAGTCAAGAGTACCCCATGTAGTTCATTGTTAATATATTTATCCTTTTCAAAGTCCCATTTCCCATCCTTATATCTTTAGGAATATAATATCATTTAATAATAATTTTTTTAAAAAAAAACTCAATTATGTCAATTTTGGAACTATTTAGTATTTGATTTTTTTTAAAATTCATAACAACTTTATCACTTAAAATATAATTTATTTAACCAACCCTCAAATGTCATATTAACCTAGAAAATTAGTGTAATAGATCCAATGTCTCAAATTTAATTTATTTGGCAATTTGTAATATCAATTATTGTAATAACTCATTAATAAAGTCATTACTGCAACATCATTGTGTCCTAAATAAATTAAATTATTAAATGTGTAAAAATTATAAATAAAAACCATTATTTAGGAAATAGTATTATAATTGTAATTAATATTTATAGACGAATTTATCTTATCACTACTGGAAAGGGGATCTATCCCCACACATCTATCCCCACGGTTTGATAAACCGTGGGGATAGTCCTTCTTTGTTTATCAATACCCACGGTTTTTTAGAATCGTGGGTATTCAATCCACAATTTTATCGGGCCTCCTCCCCACTCCGTCTCGCTCTCCTCACTCTCGTGCTCCCCCGCTCTCGTGCTCCCCCGCTCTCATCCCCGCTTGAACCCTAGGTTCCAGATCTCCGCCTCCGGCCCTCTCCCCCCCTCCCCGACCACTGCCTCTTGGGTATCCGACCTCCGCCTCCCAGCCCTCTACTCTCCTCTCCGACCTTCCGCCTCCTGGCCATCCGACCACCGGTACCCGGCCATCTCATCCCCACTCCGGACTCCACATCCGCTCCCGACCTCGACCTCCCGGCCAACATTTCCACCTCAACGTCTCGGCCTCCGCCTCCCCTCCTCCAGCTCCAGCGACGTGCCTCTTCCCCCTGTAGGATCCCTCTCCTCCGGCAACGTCCCGGAAGATTCATTTCATTTAGGTTTGTATTTTTTTCTCCTTTATTTTTTATTCTTTTTAAACTAATCACCAATTCTTATATCAACTCACTGGCAGATTCATTGCATTTATGTTTCATCGATTTTTGGGTTGAGGTTCGAGTGTGGTTTTATAATAGTTGAGGCTTAAATCAATAAGCTCATTAAAAACAACTGTGTTTGGGAAGTCCAATACCTCACATGTCTGGAAAACATTCTCCTAGTCATGAATAAGAATATAAAAATTAGGATCTATATTTACTTCTGAGATCTCAATCACCATTTCTCAAAATTTGATTTCCCCATCCTAGCAACAGAGTTGCTGATTGATGTGAATGTCGATTTCCAGGCTCCGTCCATCATGGATGGTTATTTTGGATACAATAAATCTGGATTTCTTGGTGATACATAGATGGAATTGACCTAGAGTGTAGTCATAGGGTCTAGGATCCTAAAAAATGTATCTTCTTAAAAGGATCATAAGAAGATGGTTCTCCCTGAGAACACTAAAAAGCTAAAGCAACATCATACATTTCATGTTTTTTTCTGATATAAAGATGACAAATATTAAACTGAGTCAATTTTATGTCTATCATCATGATAATATTCAATAGGATCATAACCAATAGGTATCCTTATATTTTGAAATAGAGATTCAACACACATGTTTATTCTAGGAATAATATCTGACTTTTATAATTCCAAAAGAATGATAGAGGCTTACTTGTGAACCTGGGGAATTAATGAAAAACCACTCTTGATAATCCCCATAAAATATTTAATATGAGTTGATGTGAAACTCAATGGAGTAATGAATGCTTGAGGTTGAATTAAAGAAGAAATGTCTATAGCAGTGAGAGCTGATAAAATGTGCACTGAAAGATTCTTCAAATTTTGATCTACTGAACTCTACATGTAAATCACTCTACCATTCAATGATTGCAACTTTATATCCATGTTCTTCATTTGCTCTATCAAAATCTAAAAAAACTTATTTTATATCAATGACAGAAGATTCGAAAACTTAAGCACTAATAGCAGGAGGCTCATATTTAACTCAATCTAATATTGCAGGAATAGGAGAAACCAATTCCAGAAAATGAATTGTCCATGGAGGTTTGTAAACAACTAACTCCCTTCCTATAACTAGAAACGACACTTCTGATGCTTCTTCTGATTCTAAATTTGGTTATTCATATGAAGAATCAAAATATAGATTCATAATCGCTAAAAATATTTCCTTTATCCACTTGTAAGTGATTTGAGTATATTTATTAATTGGTTCAACAGAGCATGAAACTATATCTATTATATTCTTATATACTCTTAATTTTTATTTTACCATACCACCAAGATATTATTTGAGATAACCAATAGGGTCATTCATGCAAATATCAATTACAATAATAATCTTCTTAACAACTTCTTTGTTGTGTTGGAATTTACCCAATAGATCCTTCTTCAAGTATTACAATAGAACATGTGTGATCAGATCACACTAAAGACATTGGATCTTTGTGGATACTGAACTTACTTATGAAATAACTTGATAAAATCCTCTTTGAAAATCAATAATATAATACAGTTCTAAGGGAGAAACAATAGAAACATATTGTAACTTCTTTATAAATTCGAACTTGCTTATCACTACACTTCGTAAAGTGTGTAAAGTTTTCCTCCTCTTATTCCTAAAAGACATCAATTCATAAAGAAATTATTGATATAAACATGGATGTTATGAATGAATGTTAGGAAACACATCTCTCTAAGATGCAACCATAGTACTAAGCTCATTAAATTCAGCTTTGGTAGGAAAAAGGTACTCCAATAATTTCACCAAAGATTTTAACTCTTCCAATTCCTCATAACTAAACTCAAAACTAACAGTAGGCTGAACATGAAGAATGGATTTCATATTCTTTATTAGTTCCATCTCGGCAGCTAACATATCAAATAGCTTATTAAAATCAAACTTAGAAACATAGGAAACTTTGAGTTCTCTAATATCATCTTATAAAATAAAAATATCCACCTTAAAATCATAATAATATGATATGATATTATCAAAATCATCCCTTAGAGTAAAAGAAAAATTTGGATTTCCTTAGCCACCTTAGCTCTTACTGTCAGAGGGCACATCATCATGATCCACTAGTGGTGGTGATAGTACATGATGTATATGGGAATGCTTAGCAGACCCCATAACCACATTATCACTCCTTTATCTAACAATAGGCGATCCATGAAGAATTGGATCTACTGTTTGAGCTTCATCCTCAGCCTCAAACCTTCCGTGAACATTAGAAACTATAGAAAAATATTCAACTGAACTTTCCATGGGAAAATAAATATATGTCACAATAACTAGCTCCTCAACCTGATGAAATTATTCATTAGACTAATCAAATTGGCTATGATCATCCTCTTCTTGACATTGAATAAGCTCAACCATGGTAAGATTTACTTCTGGAACCAAAGTTTCAGTTCTGAATGGTACTGACTCCTCCACTCTCCTAGAAGGTACCATCTCGATAGGTGATTCATTCGTAGATAGTGAGGTCTGAGATGAATCCCTTTGATCCGTACCTTCCTAGCATATTTCCTTTAAGGATCTTGAATTAGAAACCCAAAAAATAACCAATGGTATTCAATAAGATAACATGTAAAGTGTCATTCTTGTGAAACTTCACTACAACCCCTTCATCAAGATCCAATTCTTTTGTCTTCAAAACTAATGAAATCAACCTTCCATAAGGGTAGTAATTAAGCTTACCCTTTCCATTGTAACAATGATGCAAAAAATGCATCACGTGCCTTGGAAGATTCAATTTCAGGTTATTTATTGGAATATACAACAAATATATATCCTTTAAAAGAGCTTTATCCATCTCACTAGCTTTCTAAACTATTCCAGTATGAACAAACATACACAATACCTTCTATTCTACTTGAAAATATTTCACGAGCTTCTTTTCAAAATTATAGGTTCCAAATAAAAACTTAAACACTTCTCATGGCCCAAATGAGCCTATTTCAACAAGCATATGACTGAAACTAAACTCTCCCTCATGGGTACAATGGAACATCTCATCCTTTTTTATAGGAGAAATCATTAATGAATTTCCATTGACATTTGAAGAAATTACATCTTTATTTTTAATAAAATGAAACCCCACATATGGAGTGATTATTTGTGGGTTCGGTCAAATTAAGTGACTAAATTATTTATATTCTATGTTATTTTAGAACTGAATTATGTGTTTTTTCTTCACACATTCATTATACATCAATCTCATTTCTTTTTGTACACTTTGCATGTATTAATGTCATGTGAGGTAATTATAAATGTCATGCTGACTAGGTGCCTTTACTCATGGAACTACACGTTGTCTAATATCATGACACATCATATAGGCAGAAATGTTTTGTTGGTATGTCATACACAACAAAAAACTATATAGATTTTTTTCCACACACTATGTGAGTCAGAATACACACCCTATAGTGTATAAGGGTTCATATCTTGTTGCCTCCAATACAATATATGTTTATTATATTTCTGATGGAAATTAAGAACTAACAAGAAGGGTTCCTATTGTGTTCCCTGTCATTTCATGCAATGCATGAATTACTTTTAAATTAATTAAAATTTTTTAATTTATTAAAAATTATAGAAAATTTGAATCCCTGGGACTGTTTGGATGGGAAGTTCAGATAAATGAATTAATTCATTAATTGCATAATTATTTTATTACTTTTTGACTTTTATCTTAATAAACAACAAATAGAAAGGAATTATAGCTTACTTATAATATGATATTGTAACCAGTTGGGGACATCATTTAAAAGGGGTCATGATTTAAGAAAATAAATACTTATAAAATGAATATAAAAATATGAAATATTATACTTAGACAGTTTCTCTCATGATAAAAAATTTTAGGAGAGGTGGAAGAGGAAATTAAATATATTTTCCTAGCTACTAATATGCTTTGATTAATTTAATAATGAAATTGATTGTAATGAATTTTTTAAATATGATTTACAATGTTAACTGAAAGATATTTTTTTCTTGATATAGAATGGATAGAAGATGGATGTATCGTGCCGATCAGATTTCAACCGAGTTTCAAAATAATTTGGAGAATTTTTTAGATTTTACATTTAACAATGTGTCACATGGAGGTTGTATACTGTGTCCCTGTTATAATTGTGTTGGAAGACCATGGTTAAGACGAGAAGAAGTTAGTTCCCATTTAACAAAATTTGGATTTCTAGCAAACTATAATGTTTGGTTTCACCATGGAGAGATGAACCAATCTTTGACTGTTCATAAACGAAATGAAAGAAGTGACATGGAGAATTTGATATTTGATCGGTTTCCATATGTGCATCATTCCAAGAGAGACAGTATGCCGGTGCAAGAAGACAATGATATTAGTAGACATGAGGAAAATACTGAAGGCGATGATGTTGATAGAGTGAAAAATTTATTGGATGATGCCAGAACTCCAGTATATCAAGAATGTACTAAAATGACTAAGCTGGAATTTTTAATGCGGTTATATCATGGGAAAACCATGTATGGGATTTCTAATACCTCCATTGATTATATTCATACATTTTTGAAGGACTTGCTTCCTGATGGTGTAGATATTCCCTCAAATCATTACATGGCATGGAAGATAATTAAGCAGCTTGGATTTGCTACTAATAAAGTCCATGATTATCCGAAAGATTGCAGTTTATTTTTGGAGGAAACAGCTGACCGTAATGACTGTAAAGTATGTGGTACATCTCGATGGAAGACAATTGCAGATGGAACACCATCTCGTGTGCCACAGAAAGTCATGTGGCACTTTCCATTGATTTCCAGACTTCAAAATCTATTCATGTCTCCAGAAATCTCAGCCAATATGCGATGGCACGATGTTGAGAGAATTAAACGTAATGATGAGCTGGTCCATCCTACAGATGGATTAGCATGGCGGACATTTGATTCACAACATCTTGATTTTGCAGCTGAGGTGCGTAATGTCAGATTGGGCCTATCATGTGATGGTTTTAATCCGTTTGGTCAGATGTTTACTGCTCATAGCACGTGGCCGGTTTTTATTCATTTTTATAATCTTCCTCTGTGGATGTGTATGAAAAAACCATTCACTTTCTTGAGTATACTGATTTCTGGACCTTCAGATCCTGGTAATGATATAGATGTCTACTTACAGCCTTTAATAAGAGAATTGAAACAACTTTGGGAATTAGGCGTGCAAACATTTGATGCTTCTTCAAAGAATACGTTTCAGATGCGTGTTGCCCTTCAATGGACCATAAATGATTTCCCTGCCTATGCAATGATGTCTGGGTGGAACACGAAGGGAAAATGATCATGTCCCGTTTGTATGAAGAATACACGATCGAAAAGGCTTAAATATCGTCGTAGTTTCAGTTTCATGGGGCATCGTCGATTCTTGCCAATGGATCATCAATACAGGAAGAATCGTCGGAGGTTTGATAATAATGTTGACACTGAAGAACCACCTCAACGTATGTCTGGAAGTGATGTGCTTAATGAATTGAAAGATTTCAGCTTTTCATTAGGGAAAGGTCAGTTGAAATCTCAAAAGAGGAAGACTGCTGATACTCATGTCACATACAATTGGAAAAAGAGAAGTATTTTTTTTGTGTTGCCATATTGGTGTACTAATTTGTTACGTCATTGTTTAGACGTAATGCATATTGAGAAAAATATATGTGAAATGTTGCTTGCAATTCTTTTGAATATTAAGGGGAAGACCAAAATGACTTCCGATCTCGTCGGGATTTATTGGACTGGGGTATTCGACCAGAACTACACCTTGTTTGTATCGGTGAAAACAAATGGAAAGTTCCCTGTGCTTCTTATGTGATGACACCAACATAGAAAGATCAATTTCTGGCAATATTGGAGAATATCAAGGTTCCAGATGGTTATTCCAGCAACATATCTAAACGAGTCAACAGAAGACATTTGAAATTGAAATCCCTAAAAACTCATGATTATCACATCCTTCTTCATGAATTGATTCCAATAGCAATTCGGCATTTGCTACCCAAAAATGTAAGAGTGACGGTGATTCGCTTGTGTCATTTTTTTACAGACCTTTGTGCTAAAAGGTTATCCAAAGTATTATTGATAAAAATGCAGTAAGAGGCACCATTAATTCTGTGTGAGTTGGAAAATTTTTTTCCTCCATCCTTTTTCACTTGCATGCTGCATTTAACAGTTCATCTTCCAACTGAGACACTTCTTGGGGGACCAGTCTCTTTTCGGTGGATGTATCCCACTGAATGAAATATGTGCACAATGAAATCATATGTCCGAAATAAGAATTATCCTGAAGGTTCCATTGTGAGGAGTTATCTGGCCCAAGAATGTATGGATTTTTGTTCAATGTATTTGTCCGATGTGACAACAAGACATAATCGACCAATGAGAAATGAAGATGAGCAGTATGAGGAAATTCAACCCTTGTTTCCCTCTCTTCCTCAAACAGGTTGAATTGTCGGGTCATATACATTGGTTACATTGAGCTTTGAAGAGCGCAATATGGCACATCGTACAACCTTGTTTAATTGTGGTTTGTTCGATGCCTATATCAAGTAAGTAATTTGAATATCTATATATCATCTCATACGATATCATATCACATATACCTTATACTATTATTATCATTTTATGTAGGGAACATAAACAAATTATAGGTAGAGTTCATCGATATTTTCCATTGAGAAGGAGAGCGGCTATACATAGCCAAGAGTTCCCAGCTTGGTTGAAATCAAAGGTATGACCATTACTTTAAATACCTTAAAATATAGATATATGTTTAATTATATTAGTCATATGTATTCCAGGTATTGAGTTTTACTGCTGAGTTCATTTCTCAAGAATTAAGAGCGTTGTCTTTTGGTCCCAATTCTTTGGTTCGTGACTGCAAATCTTTAATAATCAATGGATATAAATTTGTCACAACCGATAGAGCAATGAAAATGATAACACAACATGATGGCGTTATGTTAACCGCTGGAACGGATTGTTATGCCAGTGCATCAGATAGTCGACCTCGATATGAAGATGTGTATTATTATGGACTGGTTGAGAAAATATTGTTATTGGATTACATATAATGTAATCTTCATATTTTTTATCAATTTTTTTTAGGGACATATAACTCCAGAGTGCCCTCTTCCCACTATGGGACCGAGCAGGGATTCTCCTAGGCCTAGGCGGAGCTCCCGTCTTACCACTCCCCCCAATGACCCATCATTGGACATCCCATCTACCACACATGTACGCCCTCCGCTTGAGACCCTTGGGATGTTCCCATACATGCCTCCATCATCATCCCATTTACCCTCTTTTTCCCATTCCATGTCCATGCCGACTCGACCGATGTTCTCACCTGCACAATTTCCATATCCATTCATGTATCCCAAGACTTACTACGCATATTCTGACATGTCTTCACCACCTCCTTTTCCTACCATCCTTCCTACACATATTGAGTCTGTTCCTTCAGTTTCCACACCTATTCATGAAGATCAGCCGGAGCATGTTGTGGAACAGATACTTCCTTCGGAGGATGCTGATCCAGCACAGTCTACAGATGCCTCACAGTCTATTCAGGAGCCTGCATCAAGTGTTTTTATTAATCTTTCAAAATATAGGATTTCACTTCTGTCCTATTGTATTGTCACTTAACTCTTCTATTTTCACCTCATATCTTATTTAGTGGGATCTTCTAGTAGGCGACGTGGACGCACTCGAATGTGGGATGCCTAGAATCGTGAAACTTAGATTATGGTGGATTATAATCCTCAAAATCAAATGGTAGGTAAAAATGCTAAGGAGTGTAGAAGTTTCATGGCTACATTAGCCAAATATCATGATATCGTTCCAGTGGAACTGGTCTCATGGAGACATATCAGTGCTGACATCAAGGATAGGGCATGGGCGCAGATATGGGTATGTAAATTTTATAAATTTATATTTATATTAGTAATGTATTTATATGACTTAACATGTTCGTTGCAGAGTCGATTTAACGTTCCTAACGGTGAAGCTACCAAAGCTGCTAGGTTGAGTGATCGTGGAGAGTATTGGCGGTCATACAAACATGAGTTATATATTGGTTGGAGGAGTAGAGTGGGTACTGAGTTAGAGGGTGTACCCACAAACCCTGACTGTCCAAAAATTCAATATTAAAAAATGACCGCACATTGGAAGACTGAACGGTGTTAGGTACTACCAATCTTTAATGATTTTTATATAAAAATTTAATTCTTATTACTTGTATTGTTTTTGTGTTTCTTAGGTAGTGTAAGAGAGAAACAAAAAAACAAAGATGAATTGACATATTTACACACACTAGGGCGCACTACAATGCCCGAGCATGAGAAACAACAGGTACGTTCATCTGAATTAAAACAATTCCCTTATTTATAACGTGTCATCATAATTTATTCATGCATTCCCTTGGTTAGTCTATGTATCCTAGAAATCACATCTTATACTAGGAGAAGACTTGTCTATTTTTTCTAAACAAGTAGTATATTTCCTTGAAACCCATTTCAGAAAACCATTTCAGAAAACCACCAATTGGTTATGACTGCCATTTACCTCAATGTTTGTAGGTATTTGTTGCAACTCACTTCAATCCAATTTTTTGCATTTCTCATATATGGTTGTAATCCAAATTTATGCATTTTTCATATGTAGCAAGCTGTATTGGGCATTAAAGGTCCTGTACCTCGTGCCAAATTATTCTGCTCCAGTAGAAAAAAAAGATGGAACTGCAGTTAATTCACAAACACAAGATAAAATTGTAAGTTTTTTTTATTTATATTTCAAACATTTATAAGAAATTCATAATTTAATATGTTTATAATTTCAACAGTCTGCCTTGGAGGCCATGGATGAAAAGGAAGCTGACAACTTAGGGCCAAATGATCATTTGAGTCAGGTGTTAGGTGCGGAGCATCCAGGAAGAGTCTGTTGTAGACCAGGCAAAAACATTGTCCCCTCTAGGTATTGGTCATCATCGGAATCCTCTAAGGCCTCTGAGTTGGAAAGCTCTTCTGAATTAGCTGCAACAAAGAAAATGGTATTAGAGGAGCGTGAAAAAAGTAAGCTAATGAATGAACATTTCATGAAAGCAATGTCAGTTTTGAGTCAGTTACTACCATCAGAGGCTGCTGCCACTTTTCATTCATGTATGGCATCAATGCGCTCTTTAAATTATGCCACTGGTGATTCCCATGAGGGTCCTAGTGGCGGTCAGGGTGGTGGTGATGGAGTTGGTGAGGATGTTGGAGCTGGTGAGGATGTTGCTGATGCTGTTGTTGGTGACGATATTGCTACTGATGATGATGATGGTGCAGTTGGTGATGATGTTGATGATGATGATGATGCTGGACATGGGGATGATGATGATGGAAATGGGGGGGATATTAATCCCCACCATTTTTGACATAGCAGAGAGACTTCTGTTGGAGTTTTTTTTTGTATTGGTGGACTGCTGTATGTGAATTTCTGTTTAGACTGTTTGAAAATTTCTGTTATTTGGGTTGTCTGGGCAGGGGGGGAGGGCTGGGTAGTGGGGAGGGAGGGGGGGAGGGCTGGGCAGTGGGGAGGTAGGTGGAGGGGCTAGGCATGGGGGGAGGGGGAGGGGTTCTAGGCAGGGGGAGGGCTGGGCAGGGGCTGGGCATGGGGGGAGGGGGAGGGGGGTTGGGCAGGGAAAGGGCTGGCCAGGGGGAGGGGGAGGGGGGCTGGGCAGGGGGAGGGCTGGGCAGGGGGGGTTTCTAGGCAGTGGGGAGGGAGGGGGAGGGGCTGGGCATGGGGGGAGGGGGAGGGGGCTGGGCAGGGAAAGGGCTGGACAGGGGGGGAGGGGGAGGGGTGCTGGGCAGGGGGAGGGCTGGGCAGGGGGGATTGCTGGGCAGTGGGGTGGGAGTTGAAAATTTTTAACTTGAAATTATATTTGGACATGACATGAGTTAAACAGGTTTGGGTTAGACATAAAGTGGTTCAGGTTGTGAAATACTAGAGAGAGTAAACTGAAAATTGTCCAATCTACCCTACTTCATTTTCTATACATTTCATATTTATATACATTCCATTTTGGTTAAAATACACTACTGGAATGTATAAAAATTATATCAAGAAAAGAAAGAATGTGTAGACTCCCAATACTTGAATGATGTCAATGACACCAATGACAATAAGACCACTACACTTTCTAACCAATACTTGAATGCTCATGAATTTGTCTCATGTATAGAAACCAGCAAAGGAATTGCTTGCAAGACTCAGGAGGCTTCTAATCCTGTCATCCCTGCTGATACCAACAAAAACATTTATTCTACAAGGGATGTCATCCTGAGAAGCAAGAGTAATCTGGCTGAAAGGGCTCATGTTAAACCTGACAATGGCCTGGTAAGTTATCTGAAACACCAGCATGTGAATGACTCACTTATTTTAGCTGGATCAACATCTCTCATTTCCTGTTCTCCTGAAGTTAACACTGTGGTTCCATCTCATGCTAGCAGTTCCAAGATTGCTCAAACAGGTACCCCTAATCACCCTCTCCCTGCACTGCTTAGCACTAATTGCACAGTCACTGAGAGGTATTTGCTAACTGATGCTGATAAATATGTTTCTTCTGAAATGGGAAAAACTAGCATGGTCCCTTTATATAATACTGCTTTTGTCCATACTGTTTCTCCTGCTATTATTTTGCATTCTGCTACAGAAAATTCTGCTACTCCTGCTGCTGGACATCCTGTTCTCAACACTCAAGTTATATCCTAACTGAACTCATATTTACTGTGGAGATAAGGTGACTATTGTGATGTGAATTATGGTTTTCAGAGCATTGAAGGTTCACAAAATAGAAATATATTCACCAAAATCTTGGCTAGTGTCAGGTTGAAAGGATTTATGTGTAGTCAATGATGACATTACTAATATATGAAACACCAAAAAAAAGTTTATAAATATAAATTTATTCTTAGTGGTTTAGAATACAGGTGAACTCTCTTGAAGAAAATTTCTCAAACAAAGACTCTGGAATTCAATCGAAGTAAATAGTTGAGGAAAAAAGTGTTATGAGAAATCAATAAAGAAAATTTTATGCAGATGATCATTATGAAGGTGGGATATTGGTGTTACCATTATAACTAGTTGGAGTTTCATATAATCTACTACTAATTATATATTATTATTATGAAAAATCACATTTATGGAAAAGTGGTAAACCATTTGAGATTACACACAGACATCACCAAAACAAACATGAAATAGTCGAATCACTGAACTGTAATTTAATCCTATTAGAGGATTTAACTCTTAGGAGACTCCATTTTAGAGGTGAATCATTCTCACACCGATCTTCATTAAGATAGATTTCAATGATGTATGGTACGTTGTCCAAAGTTTGGATGAGATCTTCGACAAAAATAATCTTCCCATTGAAACCATTTTCTAGTATGCCAAGATGATTGTGGATCTAAACACCTTTCTCCTTGGAGTGGCTAGCCTGAAGATGCCTCCCCAGTAACTGGTCATATTTCTCTTATGTATTAATTACCTGAAAGATCTTGTCACAAAAAGATTCCTTATAGTTGATGATGTTTCCAACTAGTCATATTCTATCAATTCCTTAACACACTAAGGGATATCAAATTCAGTAACCTCCTTGACAGCATGCACCCGGTCAGATATAGATTAATCCTATGCTGAAGAGTCAAGCCCCTTAGGCGAGTTTACCTCTTCTGGATTGGAAACCTTTAGAGGTATATTTCCTTTGCTTGAGGATTGAGTAATAGGAGGGATAGGTAATAAATAGTAATATTTCTTTCTACACAGCCTTTGAGAGTGCTAGATAAACCCTTCTGGATTGATAAGAGTGTTTCCCCCTTCCTTTAAGTGGTTATAATTTATTCCCCATCCATGTCCACTTCCTTAGACTCAATGAGCGCATCTGAATTAGAATACCTTTCTTTATTGGGAGCCCCTTAGGTGAGTTTACCTCTGTGTGTTTTGAAGGTTAGCTTTGGACTCTTAGTGTATTGGATTTGTAGCTCCAGTCCACTTCTAGAAGCATACAGTGACATTAGAATGTTGTCTTTGAATTTTTCTCTATCTTCTCGGATCTTCTCATTTGGTTTTGTTGTATGCTAAATAGATGTAGAAATGTTGATGCACAATAGGTTCATAGCAAACAACAATGATGTTCTTGTTGTTTGTTCTTCTCTGATGCTCGTGTATACTTTTGTACAGGTTTGTATGTGTGTTCTTCTTATTCTTGGTTCCATGCCTTCTCTACAATTCTGTCTGGTTCTCCTTATTTTATGTTCAGCGGCCCAAAACTGTGCATGTGGATATCCTCATGAATCATATAGTTCAATGACATGTCGTTAAATATGTTTTTCCAAAAATAATTATTATAATCAGTAGCATTAATAACAATAATATGACCCATAGACAAACAATCAAAAATTATATATAAAAGAGGTAAAGTATGGAGTTGTGTCATAGTTGCAGTGTCACTGAGCAATGTCACTAAAGAGAGGTGACTCAGGAGTGGTGATTTTCCTTCTCTAAGTGGTGTAAAAACCCATTTTCATAGGAGTAGTGACTCGTACTTTGAAAAATTCTAGTACTAGTGTCTTGAAGTCATAGAAGTGTGTTATATACTTTTTGAAAATTCTAGAGCGGTAGCTGTTTCACATCCTTTGTGAATTTTCTGGAGCGGTGTTTGTTTGGACCGATAGAAATGTATGTTTGGATCAGTAGCAGTGTCTGGCCCTTTTCCATTTTTTGGATCGGTATCTATTTCGAGTCCATTGATTTTTTTCTGTACTGATAGCTATTTCTGGCCCTTTTCCATTTTTTTCTCCAAAAATATCTCATGGGATTTAGTGAAATCCTTAAGTTGTTTGACTTGATCATTGAAGGCTTGAGTAAATGGGGTTAATATCATATTTTCCACAAGAAATTTCAAGTTATTATTCATTTCATGCATGGAATTGTTCCGGGAGAAATAATAGTCAACTTTTTGGGGTAATTTCCAGTTGGTAAGTGGAAGCCTCATTTGAAAACTGCTTGATTATATTATAAACATGGTCACTATTCTTCGTGATTTTATCCAAAGTATCATGGTCTGTTTCACTAGGAAATGCATACAATTCCTTTCTAATCATATTTTTGAATGGCTCAATATTAGTGGAGGTTGATGTATCCACATCCGAAGTATAATAACCTTTAATTAGTTATCCATTTTCAGTCTTCAACAGAGACAAATAATAGTTGTCAAGATATGTAACAAGGTTTTTAAGATCCTCCATAATGTTCCCCATTGTTGTTTTATACTATATAGTCAAACCATTAATCCCAAGAGTCAATTTATTTACATCATTTTTATTCTTGGTGTTGCTTTCAACAATGGTCTCCAAGGTTGATGTGAGATTAGGCTAAATCTCATTTATCACCATCGTGGAAACAAAGGTAGAATCTGACATACTGATACCAACATAATAATAGGTAGAGGAAGAAGGCACCAACTTCCTAAATAGTTCCAATTCAGACATTATATTGTTTAATTCATCATTTAACTAAAGGTTTCCTTTTCTAGAATTCTCAAATCATTCCCGATTTTAGTTTGTACTAACTCCTTAATGGTAGATTAGATGTCATGTTGTGACTCTCCAAATAAGACTTAGTGACATAGTCACTACAAAAAATGTGTACTGATGGAGTAGGAATAGGTCTGGGTTCCTCAGTAGGTGAAATATCATAATTGGTGGTAGGTATTAGGTGAAACAACTTTTACAGATCCATTGGATTGATTGAGATCCCATGAGGAAATTCAACCACTTCACACTCTCCTATAAATTTGTACAAAGTATCCATAAATGTTGGGTTAGAAGGATGTGGTACTTTAATCATTTTTAAAATGTGAATTTTCTCCCCATAAATCAGATCTTCTCCTGCCACATCTCCACTATCAACAACCTATTTCTGATTAACTATCATAGTAGAATTTTTAAAGGATGTCTGATCTAGAATTTTTGGGTTCTGGATTTCTGTTTTTTTTTTATTTTGGTTTGCATTTTGGCTTTTTCATTCTCGTTTGCAAGATTAACGTGAAATTCCTTTGTCTGCTTCTTTTTTGGGCATTTGGATTTTGAATTCTGGTTTGAAGGATCAAGGTGAGATTCCATTTTGGATTTTGCATTCTGTTTCGTTTTTGGGCATTTTGTCTTCTTATGTTTTGGGTTCTGGATTTCTGTTTTTTTGCATTATGGCTTTTGCGTTCTGGTTTGCAGGATCAAGGTGAGATTCCATTGTCTGCTTCATTTTTGGGAATTTTGGCTTTTTCATTCTGGTTTGAAGGATCAAGGTGAGATTCCTTTTTAGATTTTGCATTCTGCATCATTTTTGGGCATTCTGTCTGCTTCTGTTTTTTGGGTTCTGGATTCGGGATTTCTGTTCTGTTTTTTGGGTTCTGGATTCTGGATTTCTGTTCTGTTTTTTGGGTTCTGGGTGAACTGTGTGACCTTTTTTCCTTCTCTAGGTAAACCATATATACCCACGGTTATATAAACCGTGGCTATATATGGTGTTGTGAAACAATCTATACCCACGGTTTTTAACCGTGGGTATATATGTTGTGCTTTTAAAATGTATACCCACGGTTCTGTAAACCGTCGGTATACATCTATACCCACGGTTTATCAGAACCGTGGGTATGATGAAATATTAGTGGGCTATACCCACGGTTTTCAGAAAACAGTGGGTATAGACCTATTGCGACGGCACTGCAGCGCACGGTTTTTGAAACCGTGGGTATATCCTATACCCACGGTTTTAAGGGCTATACCCACGGTTCAAAACCGTGGGTATAGGTGATATTTCCAGTAGTGTATGTATAACCCTATATGAAAATTTATTTAGTTATTAAACTTCGAAATTAACTCTTTTCACGTTTCTTTAATTAAAATAATAATAAATTTCTAATCTAATCCAAGTGGACCAAATGGGATCATATATTATTCCTAAAGTTGTTTTGGGTCGAGTTATACTTATCCAATAGAATTAGGACACATCTTGGGGTATTTATGATATCATTTTTACCCTTAAATATCCTATTTATTTTTAACTATGTTTAATAGAAGTCAAAAGATACTAATCACCAAAAATTGTTTTCGTCTTACTGAACCAAATTTTACATACTAATATTAACAGTGACTCTCATATTTTTTAATCTCAACTCATAGAAGTAGTAAAATTATGTTTTAGGCAAATTTACAAATTCTCCTAGGAGGTGGGTAAAAGACGATAAAAAGTTCAATAAAATTTATTTATATATATATGATTATTATAAAATGACTTCAATGAATTACATTTAACATATATAAGTATCATGTATATATTATGACCTAAAATATATTAAAATAAAATAACCAATTATTTAAATAAAAATCTTATTTTGAACAACAAACTAATGTTTTTTACTAATTATCAAAAATCGAATGTTTTTAGGAAAATACCTAATATTAACCCTAAGATAATTTTGATATTCTGAATTCCAAAATTAGGTCTATTTTACAAAAATCAAAACACAGATTTCTCATTTATTAAATTAAAATTTAATCCCATTGTCAAAACCAAAAAGCAGTTTTCTAAAAAGTAAAAACTATCAAAAGATTGGCTTGTGTTTATATAAAATTTAAATGTGAAATTACTTATACTGAGCAAAATTGTATTACATGATATAAATATAATCTTATATTACTTCAAAACCAATCTTTTTCATTATTTATCATTATAAATTATTTCTATTTAAAAAGTTGTTTTCAATTAAAGCATAGTATTTTTCACTATTTGTCAAAATATTAATTTTATCAGAGAAGACCAAAAATTTATCCAAAATTTTTTTTTACTTCCTTCTTCTATAGATTAATTTAATTTCATTAAATTGAATATATAAAAGTTTCATATATTGGTTTTAAAACGGGGTCACAATTAAAAGGTGCTAAAATTGAATTTTTTGAAAAATACATCTTTTATCTAAAGAAAATTATTATTGTCTTATTTTATGTCTAAGAAACACATAATATGGATGTTAAAATTATATAGAGTATATAAGATTCAAAATACAGTTAATACTATTTATAACTACTTTTTGAATGTCTAGTGTTGTTTGTTGTGGTGCGCTCGAACATTGTGTTGCTTGTAGTGCAAGCTAATGAATTACTTTAATGAGATAATGTACTATGAAATGTTAGGGTTTTACACATTACCTGAGAATATATATATTTAAGGAAAATTTAACAAAAAAATTTCCTTTAATAATCCATTGTTTCATGAAACAAATTTATAATCACATAATAATGTGATATAGCCACGATAACCATTAGGAACATTCATGAGGAAGATAATCATCAAACATTCCAAAGTGTCCCATACCAATTTGAATAATTTGAATCATAATTCCACATGAATTAAATGGAATTCAAAATATCACTATAATATGGTTGAAATATTTCCATAAAAAGGATTTATTTCAAGTTTAGTTGTCATTTGAGCCATTATGATTAATGTTCAGTCCACTTTAAAGATTAATTTATCTTAAATTGTTGTAATTAATTATAATTACCTATAATATAAATTATGAAAAATAATATATGTTTAGATATTATAAATTATGAAGTTTCAAAATATAGTTTGAATTTTACAAATTTCAATCATATAATTATATAAAATTTAATTAAATTAAATCGCACAAATAGGTTGATAATGTTTGTTTCTAGTATAAAATTGTTCAAAAGATTGCTATGTTTTTATATCCAGTAGCAGAGTGAAATTGATTAAAATGATCTTAATTGTATTAAATAATAATAAAAATAACCTAAATATACATTAAAATAATTTAAAAATATAATTTATCCTTATAAAAAAATTTGATAAAAATTTGTTTTGAAATAAAAATCATTATTTTTCAGTTTTCATTAAAAAATGAAACTTCACATTAAAATAAAAAAACCAACCTAACATTATTCATAACATTCTATTTCTGTAACTATTTTTATTTTTCAATATATGATTAATAAAAGTTAAAAAAAATATTTCAAATGAGTTCCATATTTAAAGGTTGTAACATTGCCTAAATAAAAATATATTATTTTATATTAAAAATGTGATAGTTTTTATCATAAGCCTACAAAATATATGGAATGATTTTAAGAAATATTTTATTTTGTATAACATAACTATATCACATTAATATCACTCACTAATTTCAATTTAATAAATTTTCTAAGGTGAAACAAAATTATGAGGATAATTTTTTATATAAAAACTCTTAATTTATATTCGATTGGTTTTTATATTAATTTTCAATAATTTTAATCCAATTAATTAAAATTACATTTTTCAATATTATATATTTTTAGAATTTAGTTAATAATAATTGTAGTTTCTAATTTGACAACTACTTTAAGTCTTATTATATTATACCATAATATTGTAATAAAAAATTTCTGTTCAATTAGAACATTTTCTTATGTGTAATAGAAGATATCAAATAAGGTGGTTATTCCATATATGGAATAATAAAATAAATTTTTAATGAATTGAAAGATATAATATAGTTTGAATTCATTTAATATAGAAATTATATTTTAATATATTTGGATATTATATTCCTTTTGGAACATAGTGTTGGTATTCAAACATGTTATCGAATATAATGTTCTTAAATTAGAATTACGAGGTGTTATATTCTCCCCAACATAATTAAATTTCATCCTCCCATTTTAAAAATGATTTCAATGATCAAGGGACTAAAATAATTTTGAAAACCCCAAATAATAAATAGTGTTAATAAAACATCTTATTAAGTAAAATGAAATGGAAGTATAATTGCCATGTAACTAGGTTCCCTAGTTAGAGAACATAGATGGGAAACAAAGAAATGGATAAATAAGAAACATAAAACAATAATGTTATGAAAGTGAGTGATAGAAAACATGTTAAACATAGTGTTGATGACCACAAATCCTTAAACCACTATTATGAAAAAGGTTAATGATATCATCAAATATACTGATAATAGGGAAAACATTATTTGAGTTTTTTTACTATAGTGGAGGAATTATTTCACTATAGATATGTAAATGTATGTTTCTCTTTCACAAAGACAATATTTTACTTTGGTTATTAGTTAAACTATTTCTAATTCATCTCTTAGATAATGTTTCATCATAGGGTGTTGTAATATATAAATCTCTTAAACCTCATCCAATGATTAACATAAATCATTTATGTAAATTTATATTTTCTAAAAGATTATGATTCAACACATTATAATGAAGGTATCTATATTTCTAAAGTGAACAGATCAATATACATAAATCAACACGAAGTATATCATTATTCATAAATAATATTTTCAATCTTTCATCATGTAATCTCTTGAAATATCTTAATACCATGAATTACTATTAAAGATTATTGGGAAAATATATTCTTCCTCAATCCTAATGAAAATATCAAGTTATTGTATATCTTCCATAAACCCAAAAGTTTTTAAAACTCTCTCTATGATAAAACAAACCAATTTGTCGATAGATTATTAATCAGTTACAAGGAATCCAGGACATAGCTAAACCAACAATTTCATTATCCAAACAAAATTATCTCAACATTAAAAATAGACTATGTCATTTATTTCACATAATCATTTATGTTTCGAAATGTTTATCCTGATTCTATCTCACTTTTATTTGAACCATTCAACATATGATCTAAAATAATTAATGATACAATTATTTAGTAAAATATGTATATATTTCATTAAAAAATGATGATAAAATTATAAATAATTTAATTTTATAGTGTATTTATAAGATCAATATACATAAGTACACTAATCATCATACTTTATTTTTGGATAAACCAAAAGCCTGACCATGAACCCTTATCTTATTTAGAGGTGCATTCTCTTGATGATTGGGGAATTATTTTTCATGGTTCCCAATCTAAATGAAATTATATTGTCGAGAAGTATCATATTCCTTCTTTAATTTTCATTATTTTTCTTAGTGACCCTTTTCCTACACTTATAAAAATATCTCAATCCTTTAAATTATTTACCAGAGTGATTCATTCATTGGTTATCACAAGTGGTAAAATCATTATTTATCTTATTCTTCATTAATTAATTCCCATTTTCATGGTTACAAGATGGCCACTTCATGTATAGGTTTCCTATGAATATATTTACTCAATAAATTCATTCTCTATATTGATGGCCCATAAAACTATTTCATCATATGATAAAAAATTCTATATGGCTAGTGCCCATTAAATTCATGGAGTTATACCTTCAATGAATTATTCAATTCTAAATTCATTGATGTATATAGAATCTATAGCATACCTAGGAAACATAGTATTGTTATATTCATACACAAAAACACTATCTTCCTCTTTTTTCATTAAACCAATGAAATTTATCTTTATCTGGGTTTTATTCACGAGGGAAGTATTTATATAATAATATATATTTAAATGATCTCCACTCCATGAGTTCTTTCTTAATATTATTATGGGTCAAATAATTCCATTATTTTACATATCCATTCAAAGAATTTACTAAAAGTGTAACCTTTTCAAATTCAAGAAATCCCAATTCCTTGAATGACTTCTCCATATACCTAATGCATTTATCAAAATCCATTAGTTCAGTAGTCCCACTAAATTATTGTGCCACTATGGAATAAATCATTCTAACATCAAGGAATATCATTGTGAAATATTTTTCTCTACCAGGTTAAAGATATATTTGATAAGTTGATAAAGATGCATTAGTATATCCCTAACATTCTAATTTCTAATACCTGCCATATTAGTTTCCTCAGAAGTGATATTTAACATTTTCTACAAGTAATGATTCTATTATTCCATCAGTACTAAATTTCTATAAAATTGAATATAATGGATTAGATCATAAAATTATCTAGCATAATTTATAATCGCAAAACATGATAAAAATTAACCATACATTGAAAATGGGTTCTATATCTAATCTTATAATAATAAACATGGATTTTTGGGAAGTATTTACAATCAACTACATTATAATTTATTTTAATGAGAATGTTAATTTTTAGAATATTATCCCCATGTACTATAGAACCAGGTGTGCAGTAAGGCATGTTATCATATACTAGGTCACGACTAGTCAGACCCATCAAACAATGTTGAATTTGATACACCTATGTACTTTTATACCTAAACTATGACCACATGTATTAACTAGAAATTGATATATTTCTAGGTATACCGACATAGTTATCCACCATATAAAAATTATAAAATTTTCTTCTATAATTATCAACAATGTATATGTCCTGGTTATGTTCCTTAATTTAATTTTTATAAATCTAGTTTTGAAGGATGATATTAAACATTCATTGAGACAAACTACAACTCCTTGGCCGCCGAAGCCCATAGCTGGTGCATTATATTATTAAATTTAAATGATTACAAGGAACAAAATCCCAATGTACTTATCAGTTTAATTTTTTGTAAAGTCACATTACATAAATGAGACACATCATAAATTTGGAAATAGTAAATATAAATATGACACATAATAATACCAAAAAATGAACATCCTTGAAATTCATTCAACAAATTCTTCTTTATAACATGGGTAATTGAAACATAATAAGAGTGATCCCAAATTATCATTAAGGGTAAGTATAGAGGAATAAATGTTAAATTTAAGAGATGGGTGCCTTATGGTAATGTATATAATTAATGAAACCTTCCTTTAAAATGATATGGATAAGGTAAAAACATTATTGTAATGTAGGAACCCGAATCACATGGCATTTAATCAGTAATATGAGAATGAATTGCATCCATAGATATTTCAACACAGTAATATAATGGAAAATAATAATAAATGAATTCTTAATGAACTGTATACTTAATTAATTGATATAATGTTTCTTTTGAACATGATAAATTTACCATAAAGTGAAAGTATAAACTATTTTGATTTGGATAACTGATTTGTCTCCTAATACTACCGATGCAACAAATGGATTGCTTTAACCAATCATTTACCCATACAGATTCAATTAAATTGTCTCCAACCAATTTATTTTGGGTCCACAAAATTAATAATATATCAAATACATGATTTATTTTAAAAACCAATTTTCCTTTTAAATATTTGTATAAATTTAATAAAAGATACAAAATTTTAAAAATTCATTTTTAAATCAATTAAATATCAAAGTGAACATTGTATGGACAATGGTATATAGTTTGAGAAATAATAATATCTATTAAATAGTAATATTCACATTTAAGGAAAATTTACCATAAATATTATTGTAAGGAAGTTATTGTTTCAAGATAATTTTTTCAATCATAAATGAATGTGATATTAAAAAGTTATTCATTGAGAATATTAATGAGGAGGATAAACCTTAAACATTTTAATGTTTCCTCTACCACATTGAAAATTTTGAATCATAATTACCAATGAACAAAATGAAACATAGCATATCATGAGAATATTTAGTTTAAGTATATCACACATAAAAGTGTATTATATATTCTATATAAAATTGAATTGGCGAATAATGACGAATAATTATCCCTAAAAATTAAATTGAGACGAAATCATTTACCTTATTATTTTTGTTTTGTAGTCTTTATCCTCTTGTATATTAAATTAAAAAAAGTTACTATCATATTCTTGAACCATATATATATTTATTATTTCATTTATTATTATATTATTAAATCTTATTACGTGTTCGATAACAATATTTCATTATCTCCACTATTTTAGGCATTAATTGACTAGTTGTTCCAAATGTTTTTACTTCATATTTAATGTTTTCTTGGGTAGATAAATATTTAATCATATAAAAAAATGAATCCATGAAAAATTTATCATATATATTTACTATTTATTATAATCTATAACATTTTTAGGTAATAAATGAAATGAACAATTCATGGAGATGGTATGTCACATATACACATGGACACTACTTGAATATCATTGTTTTATTAAAATAGTGATAATTAAATGATAAATATGAATTTTTTTACAATATAATAACATTAATTTCCAATATTTTCCATATATTAATTAAATCATCATTAATAGTTTATATGTATAGTTCAAATTATTCACATCATTTTGAGGAGGTGGCAGTCTACACTTCCACAAACGACGTTGCCATATTAAAAAATGGAAAGTATATTTGAATGTTATATAAAAGAGTTCCATAATCGTTACTACATAATAAGTATAATTAATATAATATTTAAATATATTTACCATTATAATTTCCACTATATGTGGTGTTAAGGAAATACAAACAACTCAGGTTCGTGAGAAGGTAGTTCATCATACATAGGTTCAGTAAGGTTGTTACCCAATAGATTAAAAAGTATATAATTACATTAGGAACCATAAACATAAAAATTTCACTGGTTATTTATGATATTGGTTTTTTTATATAATCATGGAATTATAATAATTGATATAGTAGAAAAATAAATAAATGTAATGATCTAAAGGAAGGATGTTACCTCTTATTTTGGTAAAGTTTATTGCTTTATTCCAAATGGATTACTTATATGGATTTATTCCAAAATATAGAATTTTAAAAACAGGATAGGGATGTTGAAGAAATATTTTTTCAGATATCTATGGATCCAATGATTCTTGAGAGGTTTTATAATGGGGAAAGGGAGGAGGCCTTTTATTGTGGAGGAGAAGTGGCACTTTTTTAAATTTTTTGAAAAATAATTCCCCCAACATTTTCAAAATTTAATGTGGATCCAATAATAGTAAAATTTCTATACTAGGGAGTATATGATCTATATATGGTGACAAAATATATATTGAACAAGTAACAATGAATTTTGGGACCTTATGTTTAGGGTTTAGTCCATTTTAAACATAATTTCAACATAATATTCATAATTAAATTTAATTATATACACTTATCCATTTGGTAAAAAAATAATTTTAAATTGATATCCATAATAATTATTCTTATAAGAAATATGAAATCATTTTTTCAAAATTTTAATCGTAGAATCATAATAAATTATTTTAAATTTAATATTGCAGACCCTATGACATTGTATAGTTTTAAAGTAAAAACAATAAAATGTTTTCTATGTTTTCATTTTTATTTTAAAAGTGAAATTTATTCCAATGACCTATCATGGATTAATTTATAAAAAATTAATCCAATTAATCATAAAACATTTAAAAAAATTTATTCTCATAAATAAAGAAGATTGAAATAATTTTTGAATTAAAATTCATTATATTCCCAATTAATTAAAATTATGAAACATCATAGAAAAATTTAAAAAATTTAAACTAATATAATTTTTATGTACCAAATTCAAATATTTTTTTAGTTTGGCATATAATATTTTAGATAGTGTCATTAATTTGATTTAAAATAGGTCCTCCATTAAAAGGTGATAAAAGCGACTTAATCAAATTATAGTATTTTTTGCATAAAATTTAGTTTTTAAAGTTAATCCAATCATATCAATAGAATCAATATCAAAAATATTGTTCTGAATATTTAAAATATATATATATATATATATATCAAATTAATATCACACTCTAATTATGAAAATTTTAATTTTATATTTTAAAACATCTATGTGAGATTAAAAATAGTTTTTTTTAAATGTCCCCTTTATATTGGTTTTTTATTTAATTAATTTCTAATTATTTTTTTACAATGTAATTTATTTTATATTTGATTAAAACTTATAGATTCATATGCTAGATAATGCAACTCATAACCACTAATTTAACAGTGAGGATAAGTATTATTGTATTAAATAATAATATTTTAAAAATATACTATTGCTTGGTTAAAAAATGGTCATCATTTTGTTGAAAAATATTGAATAATGTAGTTATCACTTGTATGGAATCATAACATTTTGTATCTATCCAATGCAAGCTAAATGATAGTTATAATTTATTTGTAATATAAATTATATTGTAATTTATTGGGATATTATATTCTTTAACACACATTGTGTTGTGCGTCAAACTACAAATCAAATACAGTGTTATTACATGATAATTTTTGGGTGTTACTATTCAGAAATATGATTGCCAATAATAATGAATAGTGATTTTTTCATGAATTTATGAGTCAATGAAATTTTTGGGATAAAATTAAATACAATATAAATATATAATGTTTATTATTACATCATAATGATCCAAAAAATGAATAAATAATTACTATATAGGGTATCAAATACCTTGTCTAGGTTTCCTGATAAAAATAATGTTTTTTAAATTTTATTTGATTAATTTTATAAATCCTTTATGAATCTTCAAAAAACATTGTTATATTTTATGATTTTAAAATCATTTGATGAAGGACATGACTCAATTACACAATTTAAAAGTTAATATTTTAATATTTTCATCCCATGGCCAGATAAAATGATGAATACCACCCCTATATGAAATATTAATAGGAAAAACATTTGATCTTTTGTTGTTATAGTTATTTTCTTATATAGAGTCCAAAACTAATGATTGAAAAATAATAATGAATTTCCCATTTAATTTCTATATGAAACAACATAATATCTCATTTATCTACAGTCAATAACCAAATAAAATTTCCCCATTTATATTTATCATTTATAGAGTCATACAAAGGATCCCATACACTGTAAAGAAGATCCTCTCATGAATTTGGAATCTTGCTATAAGGGTATGGGATCCCTTCCTTCTCCTTCGTATTCAATAGTTTTCATCACATTATTTATTTTGTCTCTATTTTATAATGTTGGGATATATTCTACCATATCTCCATTACTACCACTATAATACCTGAATTATTAGACACACCTTTCACTCTCATTAAGCCCTCCAATAAAAATTTATCTGCACCATTTATTTTCACGACCCGTCCCCCAGTGCTCGTGTCTTAACTACCCCAATCCCACCTTCCATAGTCCAGGGGACAGCGACTAGCACCAAAGGAATAAATCACATTAACTGGGAATTCATTGCCTTTATAAAACATAAACTCACACAACCAGAGATAAAGAGGAAGACGAAACACTAGGTAAAACTGAATAAAAAGTAGTACTGAAAGTAAAGGGGGCCAAAAATACAAGCCCATATGTAAAGTACAAGGGAAAAGACAAAACAGCTGGAAGGTGACATGCATCTCCTGGATCATCCACCACAGATCCTACATGAAGGGTTGGTACAGATGTCCTCCTCAGCACTCCGCGTACTTCTGTCTGTCCATCCGTCCGTCTCCTCTGAGTACCGACTCATTGTGAGATCCACCTATAGGTATAGTCTAGTCCTTGTATACTCGACCTCGATCAGCATTGTCTGTCATCTTCATCCAACACAATGATGTGCGGGCATAACCCGTGCAGGGTTGAGTATAACGATACTCAGTAAGGACCCTGAGGCCCTCAAGGTCTCACTAAATCGAACAAGGATAAACCACAAAGGAAAGATCTCAACAGATAACCTTTACTTAGGTATATTCCCATATATATACCTGATTTATCAAGTAACCCATCTCAATGATGAGGAAAACACAATGGTCATTGACTCAGCTCAAACCAGGAATCATATTCAAGATAACAAAAACACGGCTACTCGAGAACTCCTCCTCTGTCGAGCACAGTATTCCTACCACGACTCTGAGGTGTTACTCACTAACCTTAGAGAGCTAAGGTAATCCTCCTGTCGAGTACCGCATGTCTTCCACCCCACCATAGTAGTGCTCCCCGCCATGGGTCTGCCACCTCACAAAGTAGTTTTCTCCCTCATAGCCTACATAGGTACTCCTCCTGTCGAGTACCGCTGGTCTGTCACCCCAACACAGTAGAGCTCCCCACCATGGGTTTGCCACCCCAACACAATAGTTCTCCCCACTAGGCTATACATGTCACTCTGAATCAAATCAGACAAGCAGTCATCAGGTCTCAACCAGGTACAAGGTCACAGTACTCCGTATACTCCTCTCTGGGAGGATCCACTCCACACGCCAATGGTTGATACTTCCATGTGTCACATATTCTCACATGGAAGTATCTCAAAGGACAGCCTTGTCATAGGGTCTCAACGCAACAGACGCCGCATCAATCAGACTCCCAGTCTGTGAGTTATTAGCATTTCTATTCCAGGGGCCCGGTTGGTTTCTAAGCTAAACCAACCTGACCATAATCCAACTGTGTCCAACCCTCAAGTGGAATATACTAAAAGAACTGTCTCATCATAAGGAATCCAACGTAATTGATGACACGTCAATCGGACGCACGATCCTTATGTTATAATCATTTTATTACCAAGGGCCTGGTTAGATTCATGTTCAATCCAACCCAGTCATGCATCAAATGACACTAGTTAACCAAACCGGCCACACCATTGTGATCCATACTGAAAAACACATGATATGGACCAGCCATTGGTCCAAAACAGATAGCTGGTGGAAAAGTTTCATTTCACCGCAACATGCACGAACCGGGGCTCATGGGGCCCGCGCCTCAACCTCGACTTAAATATCCAAAATTGTTCTTGATGCCTCCATCTTCATTCCAGGGTTGCAACGTCGTAGACAGTTTGTCATTCCGACACAGTTTGAGAGAGATATGTCTGACACAAGATCCCGTAATAGTAATAATAATATTATTATTCGGTGTTCCGTGGGCCCAAGCCATGAACCAGAATTTAGTATCCAACATTATACTTGAATCGACTGTATTAATGATAGGATTACATCTCCACTAATGGCCAGTCAGTCAGACATCTCACCCATGAGTTATGGCGGGTAAAAGATTCAATAATAATATTAAATCAATTATTTTCCGAGCGCTTCGGGTACCCGATCCAAAACCCGAAAATACATCCAATATTGGACTCGGAATGTCCGTCTCGGAATCTAGGTCGCATTGCCGTATACAGTTCGTGAAACCGAGGTCTCACGAATATGATACAGTCAAAAAAGTTTTTTATCAACAAAAATAATAATATGATTATTATATAATTATTTTTATTTGATTTAAATGAAGTATCCCAGGTCACGCACCACGTCTTTCCAAATTTGGTGCGCATCACCCACATCTTCATGCAAGGCCAACACACCCCTTTGGATTCTTTATCTCCTTTATTTTAATTTAATCTTATATTTCATTTTATATCATCATTAATATATTTTTGTTCTCTCTCTATTCTTAAGCTTCTCCCACGATGACTTCTTTCTTCCAATTAGTGCCCCAACATGCTGCCCTGACGGATTCCGCCTCAACCGGCCAACCTCGCTCCGCCAGACTGCCCATCTCGCACCACGAGATCCTTCTGCACTCCATTTTGACTTCGATTTTACTCGGAAAAAAGATACGAATGCATATCCATGATCCTCGAGTAGAGATCTTCGTGTTCGTATGTCGCGCTCAGGGAGAAATTGAGTTTCCATTTCACTTTATTATTTGGGGAAGAAGAACAGGCAAAGAATGTGGGGACAATGAATAATGAAAAAGCACGGTCAAAGTGTGTATCGATAGCCCTGTTAGTTTGGCCATCATTTTTGAGAATCAAGAACATGGGGAATTGGAAATTAAATATTTATAATTCTTCAAGAATTTCAAATTCAAGATAAACAAGATGAAAATTAATTCAATAAATTGTTTATCGATACGCCAATTAATTTATTTAATTCGCAAACATCATGAGAAATTTAAACCAGGGTAAGGAATCCACAAAGATAAATCCTACAAGTAAATGCTCAAGCTCGAGTGTATAAACCACATAAATGAGAAATAAAAAATATTCCCCTACCTTGCAAATACGTCGCACATCGTCGATCCGTGGAAGACGAACGTCACGGTAGATGGTGTCGCGAAGAATGACATCGTTCTTCATTTGAGGCATTCTTGTTGAAGAGAAGAACACATTATTTATCTATATCTCCAAACCATTCCTCGGTTTTCTCCAACACCACAATTTCCTATATAAAATAATAGCTCTTACTATTATTTTATTATCTCAACAATTTATATAAGAATCAAACACTATAATTAATTAATTGGAGAATCCCATTAATTTATTATAATGTGTTGGAAATTTAATTGGGAGGAAAGTGGAGAGTTTAACAAACATAATAAAGAGAATGGTTGTCACAATAAATTAAAGAGATCTTAAGGGGGGTTTCACGGGAGATGAAAGGATGGGGCTCGTGTGGGACCCACATTATAATTATCCGCACATGGGAAGCTATGTGACGGTGGGCCCCATAATTAACTTCCACATGTAGGATTTAACCACCATGGTGTATAAAATTTTTCTAAACAATTTTATTTAACTTTTTAACTAATCCCCAAATTTTAACTTTCATCCTATATAAAACGCAACTACGGTAAAGGACCCCTTAAGAAATAACCTGCGCTACGAGTTATTCGTTGCCCTCAGATTTCAATTCCGAGAACCGGTTCAAAAGATAGAAAAACCCGCACATATGTTTGCTGAACGTACATGAACAAAACCACAAAAATTGATTCCGGGCACACCGGGCCTCGGAATCAAGTGCCCTCAAAAGCTACAGACTCATAAAATTCCAACGAATTATGAAAAGAAATTTCCTTGAAATTTCCGGGTCTTTGCATTACTCCCACCTCAGGTCTTTACGTCACCGTAAAGCTTCAACGCACACAAGGGAAAACAAAAGAGGTACTGAGCACACATATGAGCCTCCCGCTCTCATGTGCTCTTCTAGAGGTTCCCATGCTACAAGCGAATGCGCACTAGAGGAATCGACCATCACTGTAGGACCCACTCCTGTCGATCCTCAATCTCCACTGGACCATTCATGAATTTTTCCCCGTCTTCGATGTCTACCTCCTCATGGTCGATGATGTGTGAAGGGCCATGCATGTATCTCCTCAGTTGAGACATGTGAAAGACGCCGTGCACCCGATGCAACTGTGGTGGAAATACCAACCAGTAAGCCACCTCACCTACTCTACTGAGAACCAAGAAAGGTCCGTTGAAACTCAGAGATAACTTTCCGCCTCGGCCACATCTCAGTAGACCTCATTTAAGTGAGACTTGTATAAAGACATGGTCGCCATCCTCAAACTCTAGAGGCCTCTGTTTCTTGTTTGGAACTGAAAACTGAAAACTCATACCGCCACGAGGGTTAGGTTAGACGACTCGGGAGTGATCACACGCACCCTTCTATGCATGAGTTTATCATGTGCTACTTGGGTTTCCCTTTTCACCGACCATGGGGAAACCCAATCCCAACGTTGTAGGTAAACCAAAACCTTTTTCCTAATATAGTTAGTCCACGTATTAACTGTGGATGTCCACTCCATACCGACAATAATGTCGTAAGGCCTCGACACTGCCACCAAGAGGACCCATATGAAACTCTTGCCTCAAGGTTCAGATCACACTTTCAGCGTAAGTGTGATTATCGACTCTCCTCACCAAGGTATCTCCAGACGTGAGGTTCAAGTCAACGATTTAACCGAAAACTCTAGGTTTGGGATAGATTTGTGGAAGGAAGGAACGATTAGTACATATGTATATTGATACGGAATCAAGTAGTAGACACAAACCAAACCATGAATCATTATTAGATCCCTTGGGTCACACTCGTTGACCGCGTGCAGCTACTCTCTTCCACAACCCTCCAGCTCCCTATTCCTGGAGGGGACTACAAGGGAGGGTGGTTGTAACATGTCGAAATGTACACCACCTCATGATGCTCTCCTAGATCTGCTTCCACGTCTGCTTCCCAGCAGATTTATCTTTCCATGTCACATCCTCTTCCCGAAATTTCTTGCATGCCCAAGTCATTGAGACTGGAACCAGTTACCTTCTTTCCCATTGCTAAAATTCATTGGATGTATCCAATCAGCCAAATAACATTCAACCACAAAGGTTCTCTCTAGCACCATAGCATGAGTATGAATTCATATTGAAAAATTGAAGGCTCAGTTGTTCTTAAACACACCTCACTCAGAAGTCCAAGCCCTAAAGCACTGATCACATCATATTCGTCATGTACAAAGAACGATCGGTATGCCTTGATGAAGACTTAGCTACTGAAATGTCGTCCTACAGAAGCTGCATAAGCTCTAGAAAACACTCATCCACCTCCTCAAGCCAGTCCTCAACTACCAGTGAGTTGGCCTCACCTCAGAACCTGAAGGGTGTCTGATGCTGAAACACGTGTAAGGATTTAAGCCTAGATGTTTCATCTACCGGTACCGAAAGATGTAACTGCTGACCAACATGTAGTGATATAGTTGGAACACTACACGAAGGTACTATCTTAGACATCGGTTCACGTACCGAAGCCTCATTACTATGCGGAACTACCTCATGGTCACTCACTGGGAAACACTAGTATCCAAGATCACCAACTACTCTACTAGGGTATAAACTAGGTGTAGAACTCTAGCTATCACCTCCATCCAGTCTACTACTACCTGAGAATCTATCTCGCCTCATAACCTCAGAGGCCTCTGTTGCTGGTACTCGTGCAACGCGCTCAGTTGGCGTGTACCGTCTGCCAGTTCGGCTGGTGGTATCTGCTGCCTATTGGGTGGCGGTGCTGCTGGTACACCACCAAATGGTTCCAACATTGTAGGAGGGCCCTTCACTGGAGCCTCATCATTTGGTGGACGGTCATCGGGAACTCTCTCGGATCTCCATCTAACTATCTGCATGGAGGCATCGTGAACAGATGCGACCCGGTAAAACGTTTATACCAGGTGAGCTGACCTAATTGGAGCTGTCTTTAAGAAAACTTTTGAAAACACACACGCAATTAGTTTTTTTGTGCACTGAGCCGGGAATCAGTAGTCAAGGTCCTGGTGTATGGATACTTCGGCCGTCGTAGCAACACTGGACTCCATTAACTGAAAACCAAAATCAGTACCTTTAACACTATTGATTCACAGAAAAGAAATATCAGAGTTATAAGTTCTACAGTAGAACTGAATCCTTTGATACATATTATTATCAACCAGTCCTCCAGGGCCCATGTCGTTACTACCCCAAGCCCGCCTTCCATAGGCCAGGGTCTATAGACTAGCACCAATGGCGTAAATCACTATAACTTGGAAGGCATTGCCTTTATAAAATGTAAAATCACAGATCTAGAGATCAAGCAGAAGCAAAACACTACGTAAAACTCAATACAAAAGTAGTGTTGAATGTAGTTTGGGCCAGAAATACAAGGCGAACTGTAATGTACTTGGAAAAAGACAAAACAGCCGGAAGGTGACAAGAAGCTCACAGATCGTCCACCACGGATCCTACCTGAAGGGTAGGTACATATGTCCTCTTCAGCACTCTGTGTCCTTCCGTCCGTCCATCCGTCCGTCTCCTTCAAGTAACAACTTGTTGTGAGATCCATCTCCGGGTACTATCCAGTCCTCGTACACTCTTCCTCAATTAGTGTTGTCCATTTTCTACATCCAACACAATGAGGTGCATGCATAGCCCGTGCTGGGGAGAGTATAATGATACTCAGTAAGGACCCCAAGACCCTCAAGGTCTCACTAAATCTAACAAGGATATACCACAAAGGAAAGATCTCAATAGAAAACCATTACTTAGGTATATGCTCATATATATACCTAAGTTATCAATTATCCCATCTCAATCATGAGAAAAACACAAAGGTCATTGACTCAGCTCAAACCAGGATTTTTAATCACGATGACGAAAACACGGCTGCTAGAGAACTCCTCCTCTGTCGAGCACAGTAGTCATGCAATGACTCTGATGTGATACTCAATAACCTTATACTCCTGAGGTACTCCTCCGGTCGAGTACAGCCGTTCTTCCACCCCAACACAGTGGTGCTCCCCGCCATGGGTATGCCACCTCACAAAGTAGTGCTCCCCCTCATAGCCTATAGAGGAACTTCACCTGCCGAGTACCACAGGACTGGCACCCCAACACAGTAGTGCACCCCGCCATGGGTATACCACCAAAACATAGTAGTGCTCCCCACTGGGCCATGCAAGTCACTCCGAATCAAATCGGACAAGCAGTCATCAGGTCTCAGCCAGCTACAATGTCACTATACTTTGTATGCTCTTCTAGGTGATGATACAATCCACAAGCCACTGGTCGATACTTCCAAGTGTCACATAGTCTCACATAGAAGTATCTCAAAGGGCCTCCTCGTCATAGGGGTCCCAATACAATATATGGCGCTTCAATCGAACACCCGGTCTGTGAGTTATTAACATTTTCGTTCCAGGGGCCTAGTTGGTTTCTAAGCTAAACCAACCCGACCATACTCCAAATTCATCCAAACCTGAAGTGGAGTATTCCAAAATAACTTTCTAATCATAAGGAATCCAATGTAATTGACGTCACGTCATTCAGACTTATGGTCCTTAAGTTATAACTGTTTTATTACCAAGGGCCCGGTTGGATTCCTGTTCAATCCAACCCGGTCATACATCAAATGAAACTGGTTAACAAAACTGGTCACACCATTGATATCCAGACCGAAAAATACATGATATGGACTACCCATTACTACAAAACAGATAGCTGGTGAAAAATTTGCATTTCACCGCAACACGCGCAAACCGGGCCTCATGGGGCCTGTGCGTCAACCTCAACTTAAATATCTAAAATTGATCTTGAAGCATCCATCTTAATTCCAGGGTCACAACGTCGTAGATGGTTCATCATTCCGACACCATATGAGAGAGATATGTCTGATACAAGATCCCGTAATAATAATAATATTATTATTATTCGGTGTTTCGAGGGCCCAAGCCATGAACCAGAATTTAGTATCCAACATTAGACTTGAATCGATTCTATTAATGATAGGATTACATCTCCACTGACGGCCAGTCAATCGGACGTCGCAGACATGAGTTATGGAGGGTTGATGATTTAATAATAATATTAAATCTATTATTTTCTGAGAGCTTCGAGTACCCGATCCAACAACCTGAAAAAGACATCCAATATTGGACTCAGAATGTCTGTCTCCGAATCTGGGTGGCACTGCTGCAGACGGTTCCTAAAACTGAGGTCGCACGAATAAGTTACGTTCGAAAAAAGTGTTTTATAAACAAAAAAAAATATTATTATTATATTATTATTTTTATTTGATTTATTTGAAGTATCCCATGTCATGCACCACCTCTCTCCAATTTTTCTGCGCCTTACCCCCTTCTTCACGCATGGCCAACACACCCCTTCGGATTCCTTCTCTCCTTTATTTTCATTTTATCTTATCTTTCATTTTATATCATCATTAATATATTTGTCTACTCTCTCCAATCTTACTCTTCTCCCACGACGACTTCTTTCTCCCCATTAGCACCCCAACATGCTACACTGATTGATTCTGCCTCGGCCTGCCAACCATGCTCCGCCAGACCGCCCTACACTCACCACAAGATCTTTCCGAACTCCATTCCGACATCGATTTAACTCAGAAAAAATATATGAATGCATATCCATGATCCTTGGGTCGAGATCTTCATGTATGTATGTCGCGCTGAGGGAAACACTAAGTTTCCAGTACGCTTAATTATTTTGGGATGAATAACACCTGAAGATTGCACGGAAAATGAATAAGAAAATATCACGATCAACGTGTGTATCGATATCCGTGTTATTTTTTCCATCATTTTTTAGAATCATGAACATGGGGAATCAGAAATTAAATATTTATCATGCTTCATGAATTTCAAATTCAAGATAAACAAGATGAAAATTAATTCAATCAATTGTTTATCGATCCATGAATTAATTTGTTTAATTCGCGTTCATCATGAGAAATTTAAACTAGGGTAAGGAATCCTCAAAGAAAAATCCTGTAAATAAACTCTCAAGCTCGATGGTATAAACAACATAAATGAGAAATATACAATATTCCCCAACCTTGAAAAGACGTCGCACGTCATAGATCCGTAGAAGACGAACGCCACAGTAGATGGCGTCGCGAAGAACGACGTCGATCTTCGTTGGAGGCGTTCTTGGTCGAAGAGAAGAACACTTTCTTTATCTATATCCCCAGATCTTTCCCCGATTTTCTCCAACACCAGAATTTCCTAAATAAATAATAGCTCTTCCTATTATTTTATTCTCACAACAATTGATTTTGTTGAGTCAATAAGGTTTTCCTTATGACTTTTCCATTCCTTCTTGTTTTGAAAATCACAAACACCTTATCTTTAAGGAAAAATTGATTTCTTAAGGAAAATTGCTTTTATAAGGAAAAATTGCTTTCTTAAAGAAAATTGCTTTTATAAGGAAAAATTGATTTCTTAAGGAAAATTGCTTTTATAAGGAAAAATTGCTTTCTTAAGGAAAATTGCTTTTATAAGGAAAAAATGCTTTCTTAAGGAAAATCGCTTTTATAAGAAAAATTATCCTTATCATATTTTCATTCATATTTTTCTTAAGTTTAGGTTTCGGATTCATTTTCTCGGAATCATTGAAAATTTGATATAAAGCATTCTGTTTTAGGATTCGGATTCTGGACAATAAGGAAGTTTCATTCTGAATTCCGGATATGAACTCTAACAAAGTTCTATCCCAGATTCAGGATACGAATTCTGAAGAAGAATTCTCATTACGAATTCAAATGAAGAATTCCCGTTACGAATTCTAATGAAGAAATCTCATTCCGAATTCTCATTACGAATTCTGATAAAGAATTCTCATTATGAATTCTGATAAAGAATTCTCATTACGAATTCTGATAAAGAATTCTCATTACGAATTCTGATGACGAATTCTCATTACGATTCCTGATGACGAATTCTCATTACAAATTCTGATGATGAATTCTCATTACGATTTCTGATGATGAATTCTTATTCTGAATTCCTATTCCGAATTCCCATTCCGAATTCACCTATTAAACAGAATCTGGTTATCATTGTTTTATACACTCTGAATTTAATCACTCCGAACTTTCACTCCGAAGTTTTCATTACGAACCTTTATGTTAGAGTTTAAAACGATGTCGTACATTCTGTTACACTTGTTTTGTTATAAAACGATGTCGTCCATTTTGTTATAAACTAACCGTTGTCTAAGTGACACGTGTATAGGTCCCTCCGATCTTTAAGTAAAATATGACCGTTGGAGATGGAGCCGACCTTACCTATAAATAGGAGCTCATTTGAAAGAGCTCGGTGCTGATGTATAAGCTGATCGCTGAAAGGCTGACTAATCTGCTTGAAGTGATTTCTAGAGAGAGAGAGAGGCTCTTATTAACTCTCAAAGCTTCGTGCGACTCCGAATGTTGGTGATTACATTCGAGGGCTTCCGGGGATAGGAAGACAGAGGTGCTGACTACCTTAAAGATCGAGGGCTTTCTTGCTGAGAAAGACAGAGGTTGCCAACTGCCTTGAAGTTGAGGGCTTGCGGGGATAGCAAGACAGAGACTCCGATCTTCGTATCGAGGGCTTACCCTGGTGTGGGTAAGACATACTTTCTTGAAAGTATAAATCAAGGGGCCTTTATCCAAGGTTGTTGGATACCCTTCTCTTTGGGTTAAAAGACTATTATCTTGTTACTAGTAGTTTTACTACTTTTTTTATTCCACTGAAATTTGTATCTTAAGGAAAGTATAACTTTCTTATACTTCCTTGCTTACTCTGATTCATTTAGATTCTATACGCTATAAGGTAGAATCTCATACTGTAACTTTTGTTAAGTTTCAATTTCCGGAACCATATTTCCGGAATCTACTTTTGGAGTTACTTTCCATGTTTAGTTCGGTGTTAGAGGTGTTGTGAATTTACTTAGTTTAACTTTGTTAAACTTATTCCTTTACTTTTCTTAAGGAAACTTTAGTTATTCATAACTAACTTTAAAGATTCCAAAGGAATTTTTAAAGTATACAATTCACCCCCCCTCTTGTATATTGAGCATCTCATATTATATTTCGATCCTACAGATTTAAGAATCAAACACTATAATTAATTAATTGGAGAATCATGATAATTAATTATAATGTGTTGGCAATTTAATTGGGAGGAATGTGGAGAGTTTAACAAACTTAATAATGATAATGGTTGTCATAATAAATGAAAGGGAGCTTAAGGGGAGGTTTCAAGGGAGATGAAAGGTTGGGGATCATGTGGGACCAACCATAAAATTATCTACACATGGGAAGTTATGTGGGGGTGGGCCCCACCAATAACTTCCCCATGTAGGATTTAACCACCATGGTTTATAAAATTGTTCAATCAATTTTATTTAAATTTTTAACTAATCCCCAAATTTTAATATTCAACCCACATAAAATGCAACTTCGTAAAATGTCCTCTTAAGCAATTACTCTCACTGCGAGTTCATCATATCCCTCAGATTTCAATTCCGAGCACCGATTCAAAAGATAGAAGAAACCGCACATACCATTACTTAACGTACCCAAAAAAAACACCGGAAAATGATTATGGGAAAACCGGGCCTCAGAATTAGGTTCCATTAGAAGCTACAGACTCGTAAAATTTCAATGAATTATGAAAAAAATCATTGAAATTTCCAGGTCTTTACATTTATGCCTCCAAAGTTTCACCGTGACTGTCCATGCAACGAAAAATATGTAGTGAATACACATACCCATACCCATTTCCAAAAAAAGTCTTTAAAAATTATTCATATACAATCCTTTGTTTAAGGAATTGAATTTATTTTTTCTAGACTCATTCATCATGGAATAAAATGTGATGAAAATTGATTCAATGTTTTCTGATTTATGTGGCTTGTTTGTTCATGTAATTAAATTGAATGTGATAGATGCACCTGAAATTATATAGGACTTTAATTTATTGGGTAATGATTTAGTCTCATGATAAATCTTGTGCGTGATTATGGAGTGAACATGATCCATCATGTATCGTTTTCCATCATGATGTCTTGGAATATTTCCTTGGCCTAGGTTTATGATTCCACCTTTTAATTTGTTTCCTAATTTCCCAAGTTACGTTTGTTATTATTATCCTATATCCGACTCATTTTTTTATGATTATAAATTCATTTATTACTTATTGATATTACTATTTTATTACTTGTAATAATTTATTCATGTTATTCCATGTTTATTATCATACGAGGATTTATATATCACCACTTTCTTATGTTGTTCCCCAGGATATCCCATGCCCATTTATGTAGAATGAAATATTATGAGAATGTCTTGGTGGTTTTAAATAATTTTTTAAAATCACATGTTTCATGTTGTTATGTAATTTATATAATTCGAAAGTACATTAGCATTATTGATCTCATCACTTTTATTATATTTAATTCTATTTAAAATATCCTGAATTAATATTTAATATAGAGAAAGGTTGTTATAATGTAAGCAGTTGAATGAGGGTTATTGGGACAGATTATTGTGATGGAGATATCAGAGTAGGTTCCAGTTGTTCTAGTTAATATTTATTTGTATCATAGTAGTTGAATGTTTAATAATTATTTACATCATCTACCACTAGTTTATATGGGGGTTAACAAGTATTCAAATTTTTTTTTCTGATATTGGTTCATCATCAGATTTAGAATTATGGAAACATGGAAATCATATATATGTCAATATTTCAGATATTGGAGAGGATCAAACTGATTGAGTCCCAATTGGATATTCAACAGAGGTATAATTTAATGCAAAATTATTTTCATAATTCACATCTATAGAAGTATCACCACTAACCTTCTCATGTAATTTATGTTGATGAAATTGTTCTTGAGAATGATGCACCATTAAATATCGTTGAGTTCATATTCTGGATTGTTTGTGAGAAGTCTCAATAGGGTAATACCACACCTTTAGTCTGAGTGATGTGAAAATATGGGAAGGTTTTTGAGGAAACCTAGGAGTAGGATTAGGATATAAAATATTAGTGGAATGATCATTTTAAATTGGTGCCATTTTGATGCTTTGGGGGAAAAGTGGAGGAGGATCTATTATAATGTCGTGAGGTTGTAATATCATGACATATTGAAGACGTATATTATTGTTCACCTTTTTATTTTACTCCCTTTTAATTGGATAAATAAATTAATCTCAAGAGTACATAATTATTCAGGGGAGTTTCTAGTGTTTGGGGAAGGAATGTGGTGGAAGGAGTCCATTCTATTATGGGGGAATGGATGGAACACTACTAGTACAAACTATATTCCCTTGAATTGAAATTTTTTTGTCTTGACCCCCTTGGTTAGAGGGATTCCTACTACCACCACATTGTTTTTAAAACTATGTGAGAAACCAATCCCAATAGTGTAATTTGTCAACCTCTTGGATAGGGGGGAGTTTCACGGTTTATCCAACCATGTGTCCAAGCCATGCAACTCATAAAAAAATGGTGATCATACCATTTTACCTGCTTGGGATTTAAGAATTATTACCCAATATTCATTAAATTTCCTCCACCATTAGCATTGGGATAAAAAATCATTACTACCAACATTACCATGAGTGATTCTCCTATAATTTTATGTTGTTTGAAGCACCGTTAATTGTGAATCAATGATCCAATTATCTCCACTACATCATAATCATTTATTTCAAAGTAGAACCCTAATGTTTGTTTTATCTCTTTCTGAGGAACAAAACCCAAATTTTCAATCTGATTCATATATTCATAATTGAGGTTTTTATTCTTGATTCAATGGATATTTTTAAGAAATTAGTTTATTACAAACATAATGTATGTGGGATCTATGTTATATCTAATAGAATTGATTTTTATTTATGAGTATGTTGTTGAGGTTTAGATTTATAAAGCTTTTCCTTTGGTTCATTCAATATAAATGAATATATTGGAGGTTTAAGGATATTTTCGACCACTCACAGTCCATTTTGGATAAATTTAGGATGATTATACAAGGATAATGTTCTCTCATGGGGTTTTCCAGTCCCTTGAATACGGGAATTTATTTTTCAAATGGGTTACTATAAGGTATATGAGACTAATCCAGTTGGAATAGCTGTTTTATTTTATAGTATAGAATATTGGGGAGTTTTATTTTACATGAATATGTATAATGAGTTATAGATTGTATATTTTTAAATTTGGTTAATGGTAAAATTGGAACATTAATGTGGTAAAATGGATTTAATGGGTTGAAAAATGGTTGTGATGGTGGTTAAAGTGGGAAATAGGATAAAAATTGAAATTGAGACATGATAAAAGTAATGAATCATGGAAATATGATAATAAAAAAATGAACCCTTACTCTTGTGGTTTAAAAAAGGGTAATTGATGTTGACTTCAAAAAATTTACTTATATTTGGTGGGGTGTTTGATAGAGGTTTTTATCTCTTGGGATGGCCATCTTAACTCCCAAGGAGCATTGGTGAATCATAGATTAATAGTATGGAATGATGATCTTGACTGGAAGTATATTTAAATGGAATTCCAATCATGTTTGGTTTTTTATAAAATGGAATTACAAATCCCATTGGATAATTGGAAACATGAACGAGATATGTCAACCTATGACTTGAGTGACTATTACACCTAAAATATTTAATAGTTTGAACTATGATTGGTGTTAATGGGATAAAATTGGATTCTATATTAAATGTGGTTAATTTATATAATGTACCATAATGATATCCATTTAATTTTCAAGATTATATTTTATGTGATGTACTTTCGAATAAAATATGTTGTTGTTGATATTATTGTTGACCCCAGTGGTGGTATCCTGGTAAGTTTTACTCACATCATATTCAGGCCACTGATGGGTCCCAGAGCCGACTTTATGGTTTGAAGATAGGGTAAGGGAAACGGTCCAATTATAGATGGATGATATGGTGTTCAAGATAGATCCTGTATGAGGGAACCAATCTTGTTATTAGAACCCATTTCAGGGGTATCCATGCATCTTTTTTTAATTTCTAATGTGACTTGACAATATCATTCCATGGAATTTATATTTATTTAGTTTTGGGAATACACCCCATTTGGGTATTTGATTCGATTATTTATCTTCTTTTTTCATTGATCAATTTTAAATATTTATATTGATTTTGAATATTTGTTTAGTCTACTAATGATGGTATAGTGTCCCCACATAATTTTGTAGAAATTCACAACTATTTTCTTACCATTGGTGTATGAGGAATCCCACATGAGGTCATGTGGTGCACTGTATCATGGAATTAGTTTTTTGGAGAACAAGTGAAATTGTTATCAAGAGAATACACAACAGAATATAAAATAAAGGAAAATATAAAAAAAATATTAAGAACCATAAATATCCATAAACTAATTTAGTAGATGAATTTAAGGAATGATGTCAATGGCCCACCTAAAAGAACTGGTCGCCCCAAATAAGAACCAAATGTCCAATAATTTATTGATATTGGCCAAAGATAAGAGTGTAAGAAAAGTAGAAATTAGTTGTGATTATCTTGACTAATAAAAGGGAAAATTATTTTAAATGGTCTATGATTTGGAAAGTCCGGTAAGTAAAATCCACACATTTTACCATAGTGCATGGTTTGGCTACCTAATTGGATGAACTATGGAACAACCATTTTAACCCACTTTCTATAGTACCTCCATTCAAATGGTTTTTCACACTATAATGAAAATCATGAAAAAAGTATATAATTTCTATATAAAAAAATTATGGAATTAATATGGTTTATAGCCCCCTCATAATGTTTGACAAACTATGATCCTCCCTATTCACCCAGATGATTTATGTTAGATGAAAATGGAAACCTTGCACTATCATTTAACCCTATCTACCATTCTAAAAATAAGAAAATTATATCTATAAACCCTCTAAATACCTCCTGTGAAACTCATAACTCCTAAAAAATATTTATAGAAAAATTTATGGGGTTTTTTCATAATATAAAGTTATGTACCTCATATAATGATAGCTATTTTACAACCTCCTCACCATAATTCATCTAATCCTCAAGATAGTCATTTATTATCCTCCATCTACCCTGATAAAAAGTTACTCCCACCGGGTTTGAATTTCCACCTTACAATATCATATTGTGAATCAATTCCTCCAATGTTCCCAAATGATAAAAACAAGAGGAACGACCATTCATAAAAGGGAATTTTTTGCAATCGACATTATGAAAATAAAACTAACCTTATTAAGCATCAACCCCCAACATGACTTCATCTACATCGATTAAATGAGAATGGTCTACGTGAAATATCCAATGCCGAGAGACATGAAATACTCCATGAATCATTATATATTTAATCTGGAAGAGCCAGTTAGTATGAAACAGGGCCAACTCTATCTACGATGGTGAATGGTTTAATGATCCATGGTTCATACATTCCATGATTTTGAATGTGGAGCATCCCAATCATTGGAGAAATATTTAAGATGAACGGGTCAGAAAAATGAAAATCCAAGGGATATAATTATTGATCTATATAGTATATATATATTCTTTGAGATATTTTTCACTCATTAATGAGTAGTGAGATCTTCTTAGAGGTCTATTTTTGTAATATTGGTCAAAAAAATAACTTATTCGCTATATTCCAAAAATTATAGTAACAATTGATATAGTCTACCATACAATTAATTGAATGAACCCATATGAATAGATTCATAGTAAATATTGTTGTACTAAAATTCCCATAAGTCCAAAGGTATATCCCATGAATTTCCAAAATAAAGTACACATGATTGAAGATGATTTTCATGTGTTTGTATGTTAAAATTAGACTACCCACACATTTATATATGGTAATATTTCCATAGATGGAATTTCTTTTACATTTACCAATGGAAGGTATTTTTAAAATGACATGGCGATGTAGAGATATCTATTTGATATGATACTCTCAAGAACCCCATATACGTGTACTATCTATTGTAGAAACATCAATACATGATTTTCAATAGTATAATACACCAAAATAGGGAAGATGTAAGTTACCTTTTTAAGAAGATTAATGATATCCAAAATTTGATCACTACCATGGGGAGTCCATAGAATACCAATCAATAAATATATCTTGAAATAATCATATTTACACTCCAAAATGGGAACAAATTAATGATTATCATATAATATATTGATTATTTTATAAAACCTGATTTCATATGGAGTATCATCATAAGAAATTAGATATTTCATTCAGTTAAAGACAACAATATTCCATACAAAAATCATGATACATATTTTTCATTCAATGATGAATGAACCATTTTGATGAGTATAATTACTACATCAAATCCTAATTCAAGATCATGGTAAATAATAAATAGACATGGATATTAGTTTTCTCATTATCATCGAAGGACTAGTCACGAAGTTATTTCCCTATACATTATGGTCATAATTGTAATATTGTAAAAATTGTACAATTGGTTATCCTTGAACCTATCTTGGAGTGATGATGTAATGGACATGGAATCCAATTTTACCACTCCCTTTTAATATTTTATATCAAGGAACATCCTTACAATTATTACCATTAACATGGACATATAATTGAATTTCATAAAAATATGTTGATGAGTCTTGATAATCAGGGATTTTAACACTATTATCCTTCATGGGTGTATAATCCATCTGGATGTAAAATGATTTAATGTACTCTACCCAACACATCTATCCATGATATAGGTTGGGCTAGGAGAAGATGTAATTTTAATGTTTATGATCAATATAAACCAGAAAACATCTTCCATGAGGAAGTTCCATCTATATATCATTGAATGTTCTATCGAATCATGATGCATGTAATGGGAATGATAGTGACTATTATGTAATATCAACATCCTTGATTTGAAAAAAAATGATGCACCCATCTTGTATACGTACCTCCACTAAAAAACACAAAAAGAAATCAAAGTATAGGGTGAACTCCATGAACACATATATAAATTTTATGATCGAAATTGATGTCTTCCTCTTCATAAAATCTATAATTTCAATACCAGAAGAAGTAGACCAGAAGAAAATCATCCACTTCTTGGATAATCTCATCAATAATGCCTTGATGTAAGATAAGTCCTTGATAAATAAATGCTAGCTCATGCTTTCACTGGGAATTTTTAGAGCTCAAAAACATTCTTAGGCCTCTATAATTAATAAACATCATACAATTACACATTATTCAACAAAATATATTCTCATATAATATGTGTAATAAGAATACTACTCCATTCAAATAATACTAAAATTTAATTCTTTTGAAATTAATATGATGACCTTGATGTGTGCATAAAATAGGTTACAGATTCCTAAACAAATCATCCCTTATCATGGAGTACATCAACATTTTTTCAAAAAATAAAACCTCATTAGAGTCTAGTTAATAAATAAAGACTACAATAATCTGATCCATGAAGATGATGAACACATTCACTTACCGGAATGTCATAACAGTGTATTTATAAATATTGTATCATCATAAAAATTATTTATGATGAATATAATATTGACATTACTTAAGATAGTTATACCATGAACATATGTATATCATGAAGAAAACCCTTCTGTCTTTGAACTTGTCATATAAATCCTCGATGTGTGGAAATAGATACATGTTCATAAAAATAACCTGGTTATGCTTTTGGTAATCCACACATAGTCGGAATGTTCAATTAGACATCATGTGGAACAAATATGGATCATTAAAATAGATGGGATAAATAAAGTGAACATGTTTTAATCATATCCTCTGGTTGGGATTTAAATTCTCATAGCCTAATCGAAGTCATTATTTATGTAGGGAAAAAATATAGGGACCATACATAGAAATATCTCGATGAAAACATGACACCATAGTTGGGCGGAAAACCCAAAAAACATGATGAAAATTATTATCCAATATATTGACTAAGTGTTAAAAAAAGTATAATGATTCTCAACATCATCAATGATGTGAGTAGCCACATAGATGGTGACACAACATAACCGCTAATGGTCTAGTATAAAATGCCCTTTTCAGCCATCTCTATGTCCCACATACATAAAAATGAATCCCATATGAGATGTAAAAGATACATTATAGTGATAAAAATTAAACTTGGATGATTATTTAATTAGATTACCTATAACTTTATTAAAAATTGTATCTCAATGGAAATCACACCATAGTTATTCCACAACATGAACAAAGACGACAATTCAATAAGTATATATAAATGTATATGGGGATCCAATGTGAAAATGTGATCATGATATAGAAGACATAACAAAAATTGTGCCTAGAACAATTGATGATCTGACATCCTGATACTTATTAATAGGATATAGCATATTTAGTTGTCCAATATCACACCTCTACACCACCATATTATTTCATTGATCCTTTATTTCTAATTGAGCCTAAATCCTAATCCCTAATTCCCACAACAACCACAATGACCGGTGCTGCTAGAAGAATCCCAAATACTAGAATGTTATGATGTCAATGTCACATGAGTTCATATATTATAGATTGGTCCTACACCCTACCACCACCAGCAGAAGAGGGAAAATGGTAAAATTAAATATATGTCATATCTTCATGTATAAATGTTACACTATGTGTGGTTGAAGGTAATGAGATATCTAGTGCCACGAATGACCACACTAGTATCATCTAATGAAAAAACTCATGAATTATAATATGAATCAATAAAATGATTGACTATCCATTTTCTCAGTTGAGTTATTAATCATAAATATGATTTTGACTTCTATAAGACGCACCAACACTATTTCCTATCTATTTGTAACAATGTAGAACAGTCTTATAGCGCTCACGGATATTCCATTTTGAGATCGTGGTCTGGTTTAAAATTTATATAAATGAGGTTAAATGAATGATGTTTAACTGGACCTAGATATAATAATACTGTAATTCATCAATTTCTCTAGTCTTATCCACATAATCAAAAACTATGGTAGGGTAAAATAATTTATTCTGGGTAAAATAGGCTATAGTGACCCAAGAAGTTTTCATATATTATTCGGTGATTTTTAATAAATAATTCCATTAATTATGAACCAAAGATCTTGGGTGATAGTATATTTAAAGATTGTGTTCATAATTTACAAAATTGATGAAATATAATAACTTAATTCTTTATAATGTCACCCTAAATCAATTTTAGATCCCAAAACTCTGTAGGATAAGGTATTAAATACATAAATTAATGGGGTGACATTTAAATTCTAGTAAGGGATTAAATATGACAAGGAATAACAAAATTTGATTCAAAGATTTAATATAAAATCATAAAATATAAGACACCTAATTAATCACATGGGATAATAATATAATGAACAGTGTGTCATAATAATAAGTCATCATGGGAAATGTAGTTGCATCATAAAACATGAAAAAAACATATCTCATGGATGACTACAAAAAGAACATCACATGGTGGACAAAGACTGATGATAGATTATGTTCTCTCCATAATACCATATGTGATGTATAATAGGATCAAAATTATAAAAAATATATTAGAGGGATATATAATTTAGAGCCCACTCAACAAATTCATTACATGTACAATTATATGTGTTCCACATAAAGAAATATATAATTTGGAATAAACAAAATAATTACCCATTGAATTTAAATGTGTTTCATAATATTAACTCATATTATAAGAGAAATAGATTCATGAAGAACGAATTTGGAATGTGATCATAATAAATGTATTACCCCATCATTGGAATGGAGAGGGATATATTAATATATGTTAGAGATGTATTTATATTTTTTATAATTATTCCAAAATATTATTGGTTGATTTAATTAACGAATAGAAATACTTGTAAAATATTAAAAATATTTTTGAGTAAAAAAATTATCCTATTTTAAAATCACATAAAAATCCATTGAATTCAGAAAAAATTATAGAAAAAAATGTCATTGAAAAGAACCATGGAACCGTATACCGGATTTTCATATAATTTAGTGGTCATGGTGATGGTTCATTCCATACATTACAAAAATGATTAAAAATAATTTCTTTTACACTATTTTGAAAATGTTGAAAAACACCTCATTCTTAAAATTACAAGGAGATTAAATTCAAACAATTTTGTAAAATATTTAAACATAGATAAATATGTAGTTAATAAATTATTTGGAGATTTTGGAAATCATTTGTAATTTTTTTTGAAAATGTTGACATGGATGAAATGAATTTTCTAGTCAAAGAGAGAAATGAATTTAACTCTTATTAACAACATTATATCAATTATAAGAAGTACTAAAGAGGATAAAAATGATTATAATTCTTTAAATTTAGAAGAATAACTCGAGTATTATAGTAGATACTGATTTTAATAAAATAATGATTTTTTATTTTTTTCAATGTAAATTCAATCATTAAAAATGTAGATTAGAATTAAATTAAGAAATAAAACCTTTCCATATAGGTAAATTTTTAATCATAAACCTCATGAATGATGATATTTAATTTTAATATAAAATATTTCTATGTACTAATGATTCATAATATTGATTGTAGGTTGTACGTACACATGACTAACATTTCTATTTTTTAACGAATATGATAAAAAGTTAATATATAGTATTTTATAATTATAAAAATATAATTATATCATAAATAAAATATTATTTACATAAATACCATTTAATAAACCATATAATAAATTCAGTAATAATGAAACTACAAAAATCACAAATTGCATCGCTTCGTGTTGTGGTAGAAAATAATGCACAAAAACAATGATATCAATTTCAATATATGGTAATGAAATATATTATATGATATATTAATTTGAAGTAATGGTTAATATTTCATTATTAGCATATAAAAAATTAACATTAATCTTTATTACATTCCATTTAAAGTATAATTTATAGAAATCACATCACTTTTTAAGGAGGTGTTTCACCATACAGAAGAGTTGTGTTATCTTATGCTCTATGTAATGAAAAGTAAGAAGTTATATTTCAAATTATAATTAGGTAAGATTAAATATATCATAAATGTCATATATTAAAAATAAATAATAAATTATATCTGTCACTGAGAATTGAGGATTGAAAACAAATTATCATGGTTCTCGTGGTGGTATGTAGACATAAAATGATTCATGGTATTGTTTCCCATTTTAGAGAGGAGGGTATGGTTTTATGTCATTCCCTTAACATAAAATAATCACAAATTATATAATATAATAAGGTTTTTATATAAACATTTTTATTAATATTTTGATGATGTGGAAGAACAAATAATTTTAATTTCATTGTTAAAGACGTTACCTCTTCTTTAAAAAAATTCTTTATGTTTGCAAAAAAACGTTTCTAGTTTAGCTTTATTAACTAAAAAGGAATACACGTTAAATGAAAGGAATTAATAAACTGATTTCATATTGTATATTTTGAACCAATTGGTTTTGGAAGTGAAATAATAGAGGAGACATGTATCCTTTTATATGATGGAATTGTGACACACGTGAAATTATTGAAAAGATTGACTTAAAACCAAAATTTTACAATCCAAAAGAGTAAAAATTTAACCATTTTCTTACTAATAATTATAAAAAGTGTAACATTTAATATAAAATAGAAATTATACTATTTATATCATTATCAACCATTATATTTTTAGTTTTACCCAGTGTGAACATGTTTTTACCATAAACAATGAAAATAATATCTACTATTTTCGTAATTATTTATTTTCTAAAAAATTTATTTTTCCATAATAGATAATATATATTTTTATGAAATAATAAATTGGATATATTTTTCCAAAATTATATTATAAGAGTTGAATAATTTTGTTTAAAATTAAACCCACAGACAGGTCAATAAATGATTTTTCCGATGATAAACATTATGAAGTATAACAAGTTTTTATAATAGAATTAGATATAATATTTAATCAAATGAACTAATTTTATTAAAATTTTAACATAATTTTACAATTTTTACAATAAAATATATTTTATATTTATAAATAATTTGAATAAAAAATATTCTTAAATAATAATCAGTATTTTTGATTATACATTCAATAATTAAAAATTATTAACAAAATTCATCCAAATTTAATTTTAAAATTTAGAAAATAAAAAAATTATTACTTTTTAAAATTAATATTCTAAATTTGTTAAAAATTATTTTTTATTTTTGGGCACAAATAATGACTACAATTCCTTTCAGAAAAAAAACCATTTTAAGAAAAGTTACATTTTCATTCAAATGTTTCCTAATATATTTATAATAAGTATATATCCATTAAATTTATTCTGTTTATGTTTAAAATATATTGTTTTAATAATATTACTACAAACATGTTGAATCATTTGAAAGGTTAACATTTATTTAATAATATTTTAGTAGAGTGTACAATTTATTTTAAATTAAGGAAGAGATTGAATTTATTTTGAATTTAATATATCATACCAAATCATATTGATATATTCTACTTTACTCCTGGTGTTTAATCTTATATATTTTATTTGAAATTATTTTCCACTTTTATAATACACGGGTTTTTCATTCAACCTCACAAAAATAAATTTTGTAATCATAATACTATATAAATTTTTATAACAAATGGTTTTCAATTTGAAAATTCCATTTTTTGAAACCCATATAAAAAATTATTAATAAATAATCATCATGATAATATTGAAAGGAATGTAAGAATTTAACTTGGAAAAGAGCATTCTTGGGGTTCTACATAGGAAATAATTGGTGGGAATTAATGAAATGTATAGGGAATAAAAACCTTATTAACGATTGATAGTGATAGAAATAATTGAAATCAGGATAGTTAAATGACGAAAGGAATTTTAAAGATGTAAAAAATAAAATAATTTGGATGTAAAATGCAATTAATATAATAGAAATTAATTTAATAGGATAACATGTTTGATTCAATATTCTTTTATTATAGTGGATGTATTTTTTACTATTATTATAGAGCACAAACAAAAATATAATTACCTGATATATTTTTATTTCATAAAAATAAATTCATACCTTTTTGCATAAATGAGTTTAAAAATCACCACTCACTCTATGTAAGGAATATAAAATATTAATTTTTATACCCAATGCTCTAAAATTACTTTTTAATGGAGTATATGATCCATAGAAGAGTAACATTCTATTCCAATAATCCTAATTAAATCTAAAATAAATAGAAAAATGTAATTTCAAACCACAAATGGGTAAGGAAATATAAATATACATGATTTAATGATGAAACCAAATGTTTAACATATATAACTACATAAATAAATGACTATATGTCCCATACTAACCCCAATAACCTCAAAAAGAAATAAGATTATAGCCTTAAAGAATATTTTATACCCTTTAAACATCCACCTCCAACAACATGATATATTTTTTCCCAAATAATTATTTTAATTTATTATAGAGGATAGGTATTTATATATCCTTACATAAAATATATTCCCCAAAATGTCATTAATATCCTCTAAATACTAAAAATTAAAATATATTTTATCCTTTAATAAATTTCCAAAATAATGAACATACTTATCTAAAAAATATTTTAATTGAAAAAAACATTATAATAACTGGTACATAACAAAGGATAGTGGTAGACACTTCATCCTCCCCTTTAGGTGTTGGTTTAACCCCCGCGACATTTACATATTCGATGGGTTGTCACATAGCTTACAAGTTGTTATTTTTTAAAAACCATACTAATAAAAATCTCTTAACATTCCCAAGAATATGATAAATTTCCTTAAATTGACATTAATAATCATATAACCATTAAAACTCTATTTTTTTCTAAAAAACATATTCATTTCCAAACAAATAACACATTACTGTTAAATCTCCATTCATGGTCATTATTATCAATCAACATATTCTCAAAAAATATGAATGAAAAACAAATAAAAAATGATCATTAAATGTTTCAAAAATCTTGTAACCAAAGTCGCTTTGATAATAACACTCCTTCATAAAATTATAGTATCCCAATATTTAAATTATTCAAAAAAATTATTTGTATGACATAGTTTGTTACATTTTTGAAAGGACAAGCCTTCATTTGGGGAAATTATTTTTATAATTCCCATGTTTTTCCACAAATAAATCATTGAATTTTTTTTCAATTATTATCTATATGACCCTTATTGAAACAGTGGAATAATGTTACCCTTTATTTCAGATAGACATATAGGTGTGTATTCCCACATTCATGATAGGTAAGAAATTGATTCTTCTTCTCGTTTCCATCATTATCAATTGAACATAATATACATTCCTTCTATCCCTAGTTTGATATTTTTGGAAAGTAAACTAGGTTATAGTTATTGATAATATTTCATCATTTCTCATTTACAATAATCATAGGATGTCAAATAGATAAATCCAATAATTTAGGAATCTCATTATTGAAATCATTACATTTAACATCATAATCATTGTAACGATTATTATTTTTATTTTCCACTATTAAATAAAAATAATAAATGAAACATGATGAGAATGAATCAAAATATAAATGGGAATATTAAAATCTAGAATTAATAACTTATAAATGATGTGTTTATCCAATCATACGGGCATATTTTCATTAATCTATGTTATTCATGGAAATGATACTTTTTTTGTTTTCTAATATTCAGTATTTTTCAGATATAATGGTTAGTGAAGAGTTTATGAATTTTCATATAATACTTTCTAGGAGTTTCATATAATGTCTACAGTAATGCCCATTGATTTGTACCAGGCAATTCTGGAGTTATTACCACCTTTAATTTTTATGATTTATTACCCCTAGGTTGATCTAATCATGTGACATTTCCAATTAAAGTATCCTAATATGTATTCAATTTCTCATTGTTGGGTCCAAACGGGGTTAGATACCCTAATGGGGGGGTGGGTGAATCAAGGTATATATATATTCTTTTTGAAAGTCATCCTACCCACTAGATCCTGACCTCTTCATTAGAAGGGTTAATTTTTCTTCTATTTAGTTTGAATATTTATATTTTACGTTCCAATATTATCCAATTTAAACACATAAAATGTAGTGCTGTGAAGAAAACACAATGATGTAGAGAGTTTTACTTGGTTTACCCTCACCAGGATACAACAAAGGAGAATAAAATTGAAATAAGTTGAATTACCAAATCCATTAAGCCTGACATTCAAAATTAAAAGTTTTGGATAGATTACATCTATTCCTTCAATCAAAATCCTTACAATAGTTAGGGTTATATCACTACTTTCCCAATGGTTACCCCAAACACTCTTTCAATGGATCACTACTAGTATAAATTATCACCATATTCATCTTTCTTTTCTCACTAATCTATAAAAAATTGAATTTTTTTGGGGGAATTGTTTTTCCATTCATTATCAATAGTTAATGAATCCTAATATTCATTAAAATGGTCTTTTTATGTTTATTTTCATATGATTATTCATATCTACAAAAACACTTGGATGTAACACATCCACTTTCATGAAAACTGGAATATACTTCACATTTTTATAGTTACATCAATTACCAATTATTTGAAAATACAATAAATAGATACCAAATCTCCCGTTGAATACTTTTCAAATATCAGTGAATAATATCCTTCTTCAAGTATTATATGATTCTGAAGATCATTTTCCTTCTTCTTCTTCTTATTCTTTGGAATTCAGATATGACAATGAATCTAGTCATTGTGTAATGTAGAAACGTATCTTCTTGCACAATATCTATTGTAATACACCTGTTCAAGATAGTGGAATGTAACCCCTTGCAAGAGATCCTAGTGAATAACCCCTTTCATGATATTCTGACATGTAGCACCTTGTGTAAGATCCTAACATGAGACCCTAGTGAGATATCCCAATATGGATCCCTTCCACGAGTCATATTAAGTAATGATTGTGAGTTCCTAGTAAGAGACTACTTTCACTCATTACATGACTACCTGGTGTGAGACCTACTTTTCACTTTAATTGAGATCTGGTTGTCAGTCTAATTTTAGAATTACAATTTCACAAGTATTATTTTACACTTTTTGAAAGGTCATATTCAGATATTATTCAAGACATATGCGATGTCAATTGCATATACTCCTTCCTGACATCTTTTTATGATCCTCATAAACTATATCTGTCATGAGTTTTAATTGTGAAATATCACTATGAGCTTTATTTCAATAAATTTCATCAGATCAACCATTAATTAAAAATCACATCAATTCTTAAGGACAAGTTAGGTGGTATCTATAGGCATAAACCCACCTCCATAACTCCAAAACCCATAGAAACCCATTCACCCCCCTTCAGTGTTGTAATGTGATTTGTGTGATCTATACAAAAGATCAATAGTCGATTGTGTTACTTTAAATGATATTTTATTTCATGGTTTTCCATGATCCATCAAGATATCCAAAGACAACGAGGAGCTCTACATGAGATCTCATCATAAGATTAAAATAAAATAAAGTGATTTGCGAGATCGAGTCATGAGTTCCAAATACAATCATACATTTTCATCATACATGCCATAGGATTTTGACTATCCATGAGATACCTCTATTATATCCATCGTCCCAATGTCTTTATGTACTTTCATGAGATCCGAGCTTGTGGTCTGTTCATGCATTGCGTGAGATATGGGAAGGATATCCAAAGACGTCCATGAGCGCTACAAGAGATCCCCTCTTGAGATCCTAAGATAATCAAAGTCAATGCGTGAGATCCCATAATGATATAAAAAGATAACTATTATTATTTAACAAGATCCCATCATGATATAAAAAGTACATATTTTGATTTTCAATGTTATTGTATTTCGAATCATTGTGTGATCCATCAAAATATTTGATATTTTTTTCATGAGATCAAACATTCACGTTTTTTGTAAGATCTTAAATTTTTTATTTTCATGTTATCAAACAGTTTTGTTTTCCATGAGATCAAAGATTATTGCTTTTAATTACATCTTTAAAAACCATACGTCACCAACAACAACAAACCTTTTCAAAAAATACAGTCAACACAAAAGAACAATTATAAGGTATTTTTTTCTTAACAATCCCTCGCGTTGTGATTGTTGAAAACGCTTCAAATTTTCATTCAACATTAATTATTATTCCAACTTATTCCAAAAATAATATTCTTGTTATTATAATAGATATCATATATTTACTCAACACACACTATAATCCAATATGATCAATGATTAGAATGAGAAACAAGGGTGTAAAGAAATGTTCACCAAATGAAAATTTAATTCAAAACCACTCATATTGTTTCATCACAAACATCATCTATTATGATATATAACCCTCAATTAAACATATTTAGTATCATCATATTTAACGCTTCCCTTAAATCAATAATCCCCCAATCAGCTTAATCCTCTCTCTTGAATAGTACAATTTATCCCATTTTATACCCGCAATTTCACCACAATTTTTGTCGATCCAAAAGTTTACTTCATTGTGGTCTAAATCATGGTAAAAAAATATCACCTTATCAGCCAAAAAAACATCAATAAAAATGGATATGGGGAACATATAAACACATTCACAAGTGAGGGTTGTTGACTGAATTCCATGATCTAACTGATGATGTTCAAATGCTTTATTAGGTAAGGCCTTCATGAGAATTTCATCAAGTTATAGTTCTATAAGAACATACTTCAACTTCACTAGCTCTTTCTCCACATTCTCCTCGATAATATGATTATCTAATTCAATGATCATTTACCATGATTCATAGAATACATTTTTTAATTCATACAACATAAATTATCTCAAAGGAGTCTAATTAGAGACTTCACATCAACACCCATATCATCCAGCTACTTCTTCATCCACAATAGTTCTGTTCATGCATGATTGGTCACAATATATTCATCTTCTACTATGCTCAATAAAATGATATTTTATTTCTAGATTAGGTACGATGTATATAATCCACCAATATATAATACACCACCAAATGTTGAATTTATATCATTTTTTGATCTGGTCCAATCTATATCTCTATAGCCCAATAACTCTTGATAATATTTGTCATTGTATAGTTAAAAAAATGAACTATGTCCTTGATATACAAAAGAATTCATTTAACTAAAATATAGTTGGTTAACATGGTATTTCTTTTATATCGTGCTACATGGCATGTGGAAAAAGAAATATCTGGTCTTGTAATTTTCAATTATAATATATTTACAGTAATTTGCCTATAATTAATGGCATAAACTACATTTCAATCATCATCCCATTATATTTTCAACCATGTATCCACTAGATTTGTCATATCTTTAAAATTATCCACAAAAAATTCTAAAAACCTCAATATATTATTTTTATTGAAAAAATACTGTCCAATTAATTTCATCAATCTCTTTTAAACTAAGGGAAAATTCTAGTTCACCAATTAATGAAATTTCGTACTAACATTTCATGACTTCCACGAACTGATTGCAATTCCCTTAATCTGATTCAACAAATATTAACTCATCGACACATAACTGTATTTCCAGCATTTTTTACTATCATTGTTTTCATATAGATTATAATCAATTACAACATGCTAAAAACCAATCTTCCTCAGAAGTTTTTGTAGTCTTTAATACCATTATTTTTGTGAATTCATTAACCCATATAGATAATTATTCTACCGAAAAAAACCTTTCACATCATCATGAAAGTGAAAAAATATGGTTACTCAATATAAAATTCTCTTCCAGAACACCATTCAAGAATGCTAAATTGATATCAATCTGGGAAACACTGAATCCTTTTCACACTGATATGTTCAAGTATAATATAATTGTCTCTATCCTAAATGTTGGTGAATGTTTTTCATTAAAATCAATTCCCTCTATATGGGAGTTCGCTATTCACACTAATAATTATTTTTGTCAAAACATTGGTCTATCTTCATTCATCTTATAGTGAAATCCCCATTTTTCCCAATGAAATTCTTTTCTGTTGGTCTTGAAAATATCTCCCACAAAACCTCCATCATTGGAATGATATAAATAATTAATACATATTTTTACCTCATTTAAAATGTTGATTTACTCTTTAGAATGGGGAACCACTTCAAATAAACAATACAAGTATTCCCTCACAAATTCATAGTATCCTTAAAATATTCAGTTGAAACCACATTTTCAAAACAAATTAATTAATAAAAAAATACATGAATTTTGTTTCATCACCCTTAATTGATCTTATTGAAAATTAAAATTCATCATTTATATACCATTGTGACCATTCATGCGATTAAAAGACATAATGACCCCCTATGATATATAACTCTTCTTATTGTTTATCCCACTATTTGGACCCAGAAATAATATTCTTATCCTATATTATTTATTCACATTTAACAAAAGGTTTAACAATCATATCCTTCACAATATCATTTTCCAATTTTATGTACCTTTAATAATATTTTCATTTGGTGAATTTACCACTAATTAATGATACATTAACATAATTGGTAATCCTACTATGTCTAAACTTAGTGTAAAAAGGAAGAGTCAAAGTTAATAACACCATCACTATCCATTTGACATAATCAGATCAATATATCTTATAAATACATATCCTATTAAATCCTATAATGTCACGACCCGTCCTCGGGGCCCGTGCCGTGACTACCCCAAGCCCGCCTTTTATAGGCCAGGGGCTGGCGACTAGCACCAAAGGCGTAAATCCCAATAACTGGGAAGGCATTGCCTTTATTAAAGAAAACAAGCACCACATAGTAAGCAAGAGGAAAATGTAAACACTAAGTAGAAGAGAAGTGCTGAAAAGTAAATGGGCCAGAATACAAACCCAAAAGAAAGTACAAATACAAATGAACAAGTACAACAGAAAAGATAACAACTGGAAGGACAAAAGAGGCTCCTGGGTCATCCTCCTCGGATCCTACCTGAAGGGTAGGTACAGATGGCGTAGCTCCTGGTCGTCCACCACGGATCCTACCTGAAGGGTAGTTATAGATAGCCTCCTCCACGCCCTCGTCTGTCAACCTCCTCCGTGTGTCGTCTCTTCGTGTAGTCCACCTCCGGGTACTGACTCATCGTGTAGTCCACCTCCGGGTACTGACTCGTCTTGTAGTCCACCTCCGGGTACCGTCCAGTCCTCAAACACTCGGCCTCCGTCAGCACTGCCTATCGTCTGCAACCAACACAACGAGGTGTGGGCATAGCCCGTGCAGGGGTGAGTATAACGATACTCAGTAGGGACCCCGAGACCCTCAAGGTCTCACTAAAACAACTAGGATAACCACAAAGAAGATCTCAACAGATAACCTCTACTTAGGTATATGCCCATATATATGCCTAAGTTATCAAGTAACCCATCTCAAACATGAGGAAACACAAGGATCATAAAATCAACTGATAACCACTACCCATGTATATGCCCATACATATACCTAAGTTATCAAGTGACCCATCTCAATCATAAGGTAAACACAAAGGTCAAAAGTCTCAGCTCAAACCAGGATTTCATTATCGAAACCGTAAATGCTGAAGAGCTCCGTCTCTGGAGTGTACAGTGGTCCTATCTCGACTATGAGGTACTGCTCACTAACCTAAGACTGCTGAGGTACTCCTCCTATCGAGTACTGTGGGCCTTCCGCTACAACCAAGAACTTCCCACCATGGGTTTGCTGCTACAACCAAGCACTCCCATGTGCCGCTACACCCAAGCGCACCTATGCGCCACTACAACCAAGCGCACCTCTGTCGTGGGTCTGCCGCTACAACCAAGCGCTCCCCTGTGCCGCTACAACCATGCGCACCTCTGTCGTGGGTCTGCTGCTACAACCAAGCGCTCCCCTGTGCTGCTACAACCAAGCGCAACTCTGTCATGGGTCTAGCGATACAACCAAGCGCTCCCCTGTGCCGCTACAACCAAGATCACCTCTGTCGTGGGTCTGCCGCTACAACCAAGCGCTCCCCACTGGGCTATCCGTAACACAACGAGTCGATCGGTCAAGCAGTCGTCTGGTCTCTGCCGGCTATACGGTCTTCGTACTCCGTACACTCGTCTCTGGGAGGATCTACTCCACGAGATACTAGTCGATACTCCAAGTATCTCTATGTCCCACGAAGAAGTATCTCAAAGGACCGCCTTGTCATAGGGGTCTCAACGCAACAGACGGCACGTCAATCGGACGCCCGGTCTCTGAGTTACTAGCCTTTTAGTCCCAGGGGCCCGATTGGTTTCACGTGCGAACCAACCCGGCCGTATCTCAACTGCATCCAAAAATCGGGCGAAGTATGCCAAAAGTTCCGTCTCATCAAGAGGAAAATAATGAGACAGACGGCGCGTCAATCGGACGCCCAGTCTGTGAGTTATTGGCTTTCTCGTTCTAGGGGCCCGGTTGGTTTCGTGAGTGAACCAACCCGACCACACTTCGACAACATCCAAACCTCGAGCGGAGTAAGTCAAAAGATCCGTCTCACATAGAAGAATCCATCAAAGTCAACGGCACGTCAATCAGACGTCTAGAGATCAATATATAAGCGTTTCCGCTCCGAGGGGCCGGTTGGTTTCGTATCCGAACCAACCCGGCCGAACCCCAAGTAATCCGAAACCTTGAGTGTGATATAACGAAACGACCTTCTCGATCCATGGATCGCGTTTCCACAGACAGAGAGTCGTTTGGAGGCCCGTAGCTCAAGTTATGGGCATTTGACCAAAAGTGGTCCGAAAACAGGGGGTTTGGGCCCGGGGCGACCAGGCCCGACGCCCCCTGGGTCGGCCGAACTGGGTCGACCCGACCCGGGTCCGACCCGGCCGCGGCTCGGCCAGCATGGCCGAGCCGAATCGTGGAGTGGGGTGTCCCCCACCCGCCACTAATTGACGCCGGCGGCGGATCCGCTGGCCGCCAACCCTCCGGCGGCGCGCCGCCGCCTTCCGCGGACCAACGGATGCGCTCCATTGGTCCGTTTCTCCTGCCGTCTTCGCCTATGGTCCTCCCTGGACCCGACCTTTGCTGTGGAGGCCTCAAAATCACCTTGTGGCCTCGTTTGTCATCTCCCGTCGATCCACACATCAATAAACAATCTGCGGAGGGTTGTCGGGTCGTGTTCGTTTGGCCCGCACCCTCCGCGTTATATAATAACAACGGGAGAATTATTTGACACATGAATACATAACCAAAAACAATTTTAATGAATTAAAATTGTTCTTATTATCCAGGTTCTTCAATTTGAACGGAAACATTCACGGAGTATAAAACATTCAAATAAAACCCCTACCTCGCCAAGTGTCGCACGCACGTTCTTCGTGGAATTGATTGCTGCGGAAGGAGGCGATTGTCGCGTCGTGGAAGGCATCACGTCGTCGCGGAAGGGTGTTATGTCGACGAACTCTGAGGTTCAAGAACAAAAAGATTTAATGAATAATAATTAAATCCATGCGTTGATGAAAAACACAAAGGAGTTTTTAAAAGGAACCCGAAATTTCTTACCTCCAACAGATGATTGAATATTTCGTTGCGGAGGAAGGAACGTCGTAGAAGAGGAAACGTTGGCATCGCAGCACACGACATCGTGTTGTCGATTTCCGCGGTTTCGGCATTCTTCATCGGAGGCGGGCGTTCTTCATGTTCTTCACGAAAAAGGGTGAAGGCACAAGAATTCTGTCAAAGGCCTCCCAACGTGTAATCCTCAAGATGTGGCGTTGGTCTTATTTTATTACTACGCCAATGGATTTCAAACCGGTTATGAAATGAAAAAGAGATAAGTAATGACCCATTACTTCATAGAATTAATTCAACAAAATAAACCGCCAAATTAATTCAACGATGAAAACCGCCCAATTAATTTGTGCGTTAAGAAATTAAGAAATGCGTCAGTTGACTTTCATAATGACGGGTTTTCGCGGGTGCGTTACTTAGCGGAAAAGAAACGGTGGGACTCGTGCGGGCCCCACCTCACAAATATCCTACCAAGAGGGTAGGTTATTTTTGGATAGTACCCTATCCATTTCAACTCAGTTTAAGAAGCTTTAAGTGGCTTCAACTGGCTTCCATGTGTCTTAAGTGAAATAAAATAATGTTTGTCGTACAATTATTTTATTTCTTAACTTTAAGCCCGAAAATTAAAAACCACACCCCAGCAAACACAACTCCGGAAGAGGCGTTTCTAAGCAAAAACCAGCGCTGCGATTCCATCGGTGCCCTCAGAATTCGATTCTGAGCACCGGTTAAAAATTTAGAAAAACCCACTCGTTCGTTCACTGAACGTAGCCGATCCAAATTTCGGAAATTGATTTCGGGCACACTGGGCCTCGGAATCAGGCACCGTCAGAAACTGCGTTCTTGTAAAATTCCCAAGAAAATTCGAAAAAAAAACTTCTCCTGACTTTTTTAGGTCTTTACATTACTCCCACCTTAGGGCTTTATGTCCTAGAAAGTCTTTAACATAAACTAGGGATACAAAAACAGTACTGAGCACGCATCTGAGCCTTCCGCTCCCATGTGCTCACCCGGAGGTTCTTGTACTGCCCGTGAAAGCGCACCAGAGAAATATGCCGTCCTCGAAGGATCCGCTCCTGTCGATCCTCGATCCCCACTGGAACCTCCGTGAAAAACACCTCATCACAATCGTCCAGCTCCTCATGGTCGATAATATGCGAATGGTCGAGCACGTATCTCTTCAGTAGAGATACGTGGAAGTCGTTGTGCACCTGGTGAAACTGAGGTGGATGGGTCAAGCGGTAAACCACCCCGCCTACCCAGCTGAGGACCTGGAAAGGTCCATTGAACCTCTGAGATTTCTTGCCGCCTTGGCCACATTTCAGTAAACCTCGTCGAGGTGAGACCCGTATAAGGACGTGATCGTCATCCTCAAACTCCAGAGGTCTCCATTTCCTGTTAGAACTGGAACACAAAATGACTGCTTCTACGAGGGGATGGTTGACCGACTCAAGAGTGATCGGTCGCACCCTCTTGTGCAAGAGTTACCCTGCACTGCCTGGGGTTTCCTTTTTTGCCGACCAAGGAAAACCCATCCCGATGTCGTAGTTAAACTACAACCATTTTTCCCTAATACCGTCAATTTGTGAATGAAATGTGATTGCCCAGTCCATACTCAAACCAACGTCGTAAGTCCTCGACGCTGCCACCAAGAGATTTAAACTGAAACTCTCACCTCGGGGATCTGACCACACCGTCGTCGTAAGTGTGATTATCGAGTCTCCTCCCAAGGTATCTCCAGACGTGAGGGTCAAGTCCACGGTTTACCGGAAACTCTAGGTCTGGAACAAGATTTGTGAAAGCAAGGAATGATTCATATCGACGTCCGTTACTACAGCAGCTAGTAGTGGACACAGACTATCCCATGAATAATTTCTAGAGACATTGGGTCACTCTCCTTGACCGCAGGCAGCCACACTCTTCCACCGCCCTCCAGCTCCCTGAGCCTGGCGGGGATAACTATGGAGGGTGGTTGTAGCATGTTAAGATGTACACCACCTCATACTGCTCTCCTAGCTCTGCCTCCACGTCTGCTGCTTCGCAGACTCATCTATCCTTAAAGCTTCCACTTCGTGAAACATTTAATATGCCCGAGTCTCTAAGATTGGAACCAGTTTCCTCTTTCTTAATGCATTGTGCAGTCTTTATCCGCTCTTGGATGACCTGGACCTTCTTTAGTCTCACAAGAGATGCTATGATTTCTTCTTTGCTGATAAGAGAAATCTGGCATCTTCCCCTGGATGAACCACATTCGTTGCCTAATATAGTCAATCCCAACATGAATGATGCATTCATGCCATGGATGACGTCGTAAGGCCTCGACGTAACTACCAAGAGATCCAACTGTCACTCTCGCCTCCAAGGGTCGAGTCACACTTTCGGCATCTGTGTGAGGTCACTGGGATTCCTCCAATAGCTATCTCGAAAGTGAGGGTCAAGCCAACAGTCTTAACCAGGACCACTCAGTATCAACCAAACAAAAACGACAGGAAAGAAAACATCAAAAGATAAGTGTCTTTTTAATATTACAGCTCATAGTACAAAGACACAAAGCAACTACAGACAAACATCAACAAAACTAGAAGCAACAGGATTAATAGCCTCTAGGTCGGAAGCTAGTCCGGCTCCTGTCTATCTGCTTCCGGAGCTCCATGACCATAGGCCTCAGCTGCCTGAAGCTGAGCTCTCCCATGTCCTCCTGTCCCCTGTGGTCGGGGTGGGCCTCCTGGTGGTGGTGGTGGCAACATCCCGAAGCGTCGTCCACCTCCAGCTGCACGGCCAGCTCCTCTGCCACGGCCGCCTACTCCTTGCAGTCCACCCTGATCGAACCTCTGCCTCTGCCTCGGAGGTTGTTCATTTAACTACTGTTCATCTACATGGAGGGTCGGACAGTCACGTGCCATGTGACCAATTCTGCCATAGGAGTAACACTATCCACTCTTGGCACGTCTAGCTCTAACTCCACCCCGGTTTCCCCGCACAACTGAACCAGAGTCGTGCAGTCGGTAATCGGTAGGTCTGGTCCTCTTGGACCTCTACGTCATCTGTATACTCCTTGCTACAGAAGACTCTGCCGCAAGCCGGTGGGTGGTGGCTCCTGCTGTTGGAGACTGCTCAGCAAGGAAACTCTCCACTAAGAGGGCTCTCTCCAACACCCATGTCTATGTTAGAATGCTGTGACAGACAACAGAAGCTCTACTCTCTCGCCTGAGCCCCTGCTTGAAGGTTCGGGCCCTGATGAACGGGTCGCGTACCATTTATGCGGAGTAGCGCGAGAGGTCTGTGAATCTCGCTGAGTAGTGTGCCACTGACTTGATGCCCTGCCACAGCTGAAGTAGCTCCTGTATACGCACCGCTCAAAGGGTGGCTAGTACAATCTCTACCTGGAACAGGCTCTCGAAGTCTGCCCATAGAAGTGTCACCTCGTCATGCATATGAAGCATCAGGCTCCACCATCTGCCTGCTACTGCCTGAAGAAGGCTGGCAGCAAGGATCACCATGAAATCTGTCGGCGTCCCCACTAGCCTGAAGACTCTCACCACAGCCTCTAGCCAATCCTCAACCGCCTGCGGGTCCGTCTCTCCCCGAAACCTGGGTGGCATCTGGAACTGGAACTCGTGCAGCGCACTCAAGTAGCGTGCATCGCCTACTGCTGGGGCTGGTGGAATCGTTGGCCCAACGTATGGTAGTACCGCTGGTGCCTCAACTGTAAGAGGGCCATGTACTGAAGCCTCGTCGCTCGACAGGCTGTCAGCACGCACATCCCTCCGGGCTCTAGCTGGTCGTCCATGAAAAGGCATCCTGAAAGAAACATCGTGACACGGTCAAACATTTATACCTAGTGAGCTGAACTGGTCTGAGCTGACATTTAAAAACATCTGGAAACACACATGAAATCAGTGTTTTCGTGCACAAACTCTGAAATCAGTTGTCAGGGTCTTGGTGTATGGATACGTCGGCCGCCCGCACCAACACTGGACTCCCTGAACTGAAAACCACACTTGGTACTCTTAACACTATTGCTTCACAGGAAGAAAATATCAGAGTTATAAGTTCTGCGGTAGAACCGAACTCCTCTGATACCAATTTGTCACAACCCGTCCTTGGGGCCCGTGCCGTGACTACCCCAAGCCCGCCTTCCATAGGACAGGGGCTGGCGACTAGCACCAAAGGCATAAATCCTGATAAATGGGAAGGCATTTCCTTTATAAAATAAAACAAGCACCACAGAGTAAGCAAGAGGAAAAAGTAAACACTAAGTACAAGAGAAGTGCTGAAAAGTAAATGGGTCAGAATTCAAACCCAAAAGAAAGAACAACTACAACTGAACAAGTACAATAGAAAAGATAACAGCTGGAAGGTCGGAAGCGGCTCATGGGTCGTCCTCCTCAGATCCTACCTAAAGGGTAGGTACAGATGGCGTAGCTCATCATCATCCACCACGGATCCTACCTGAAGGGTAGGTACAGATAGCCTCCTCCACGCTCTCGTCCGTCAACCTCCTCCGTGTGTCGTCTCATCGTTTAGTCCACCTCCGGGTACTGACTCGTGGTGTATTCCACCTCCGGGTACTGACTCTTCATGTAGTCCACCTCCGGGTACCGTCCAGTCCTTGAACACTCAGCCTCCATCAGCACTGCCTGTCGTATGCAACCAACACAACGAGGTGCGGGCATAGCCCGTGCATGGGTGAGTATAACGATACTCAGTAGGGACCCCAAGACCCTCAAGATCTCACTAAATCAACAAGGATAACCACAAAGAAGATCTCAACAGATAACCTCTACTTAGGTATATGCCCATACATATGCCTAAGTTATCAAGTAACCCATCCCAAACATAAGTAAACACAAGGATCATGAAATAAACGGATAACCACTACCCAGGTATATTCCCATACATATACCTAAGTTATCAAGTGACCCATCTCAATCATGAGGTAAACACAAAGGTCAAAAGTCTCAGCTCAAACCTGGATTTCATTATCGAAACTGTAACTGCTGAAGAGCTTCGTCTCTGGAGTGTACAGTGGTCCTGTCACGACTCCGAGGTACTGCTCACTAACCTAAGACTGCTGAGGGACTTCTCCTGTCGAGTACTGTGGGCCTGCCGCTACAACCAAGCGCTTCCTACCATGGGTCTGCTGCTACAACCAAGCGCTCCCATGTGCCGCTACACCTAAGCTCACCCATGTGCCGCTACAACCAAGCGCACCTCTGTCGTGGGTCTGCCGCTACAACCAAGCACTCCCATGTGCCGCTACAACCAAGCGCACCTCTGTCGTGGGTCTGCCGCTGCAACCAAGCACTCCCAGGTGCCGCTACAACCAAGCGCACCTCTGTCGTGGGTCTGCCGCTACAACCAAGTGCTCCCATGTGCCGCTACAACCAAGCGCACCTCTGTCGTGGGTCTGCCTCTACAACCAAGCACTCCCCACTAGGCTATCCGTAACACACCAAGTTGATCGGTCAAGCAGTCGTCAGGACTCGGCCGGCTACACAGTCTCCGTACTCCGTACGCTCGTCTCTGGGAGGGTCCACTCCACGAGCTACTGGTCAATACTCCAAGTATCTCTAAGTCCCATGAAGAAGTATCTCAAAGGATCGACTCGTCATAGGGGTCTCAATGCAACAGACGGCGCGTCAATCGGACGCCCGGTCTGTGAGTTACTAGCCTTTTCGTCCCAGTGGCCCGGTTGGTTTCACGTGCGAACCAACCCGGCCGTATCTCAACTACATCCAAAACTCGGGTAAAGTATGCCAAAAGTTCCGTCTTGTCAAGAGGAAAACAACGAGACAGACTGCGCGTCAATCGGACGCCCGGTCTGTGAGTTATTGGCTTTCTCGTTCCAGGGGCCCGGTTGGTTTTGTGAGCGAACCAACCCGGCCGCACTTCGACGACATCCAAACCTCGAGCGGAGTAAGCCAAAAGATCCGTCTGACTTATAGGAATCCATCAAAGTCTATGGCACATCAATCGGATGTCTGGAGCTCAAGATATAAGAGTTTCCGCTCCGAGGCCCCGGTTGGTTTCGTATCCGAACCAACCCGGTCGAACCAAAGTAATCTGAAACCTTGAGTGCGATATACCGAAACGACCGTCTTGATCCAAGGATCGCGTTTCCGCTGACGGCGAGTAGTTTGGAGGCCTGTAGCTCACGTTACGGGCATTAGACCGAATGTGGTCCGAAAATGGGGGGTCTGGGCCCGGGGTGACCCGGCCCGATCCCCCCTGGGTCGGCCGAACCGTGTCGACCCGACCCGGGTCCGACCCGGATGGGCCCGACCCGGCCCGGCCCGGCTCGGTCCGGCTCGGTCCGGCGCGGTCTGGCCCTACCGGCCGGCCGCAGCTCGGCCAGCGTGGCCGAGCCGAATCGCGGAGCGGGGTGTCCCCCGCCCGCCGCTAATTGACGACGGCGGCGGATCTGCCGGCCGCTAACCCTCCGGCGGCGCGCCGCCACCGCCGCCGCCTTCTGCGGACCACCAGATGCGCTCCGGTGGTCCGTTTCACCTGTCGTCTTCGCCTATGGTCCTCTCGGGACCCAACCTTCACTGCGGAGGCCTCAAAATCACCTTGAGGACTCGTTTTTCGTCGCCCGTTGATCCACACATCAATAAGCAATCTACGGAGGATTGTCGGGCCGTGTTGGTTTGGCCCGCACCCTCCATGTTAGATAATAACAACAGGAGAATTATTCAACACATGAATACATAACCAAAAATAATTTTAATGAATTAAAATTGTTCTTATTATCCGGGTTCTTCACTTTGAACAGAAACATTCACAGAGTATAAAACATTCAAATAAAATCTCTACCTCATCAAGTGTCGCACACGCGTTCTTCGCGGAATTGATCGCCGTGGAAGGAGGCGATCGTCGCGTCGCAGAAGGCGTCGCGTCGTCGCGGAAGGGTGTCGCGTCGACGAACTTCGAGGTTCAAGAACAAAATGATTTAATTAATAATAATTAAATCTGTGCGTTGATGAAAAACACAAAAGAGTTTTTAAAAGGAACCCGAAATTTCTTACCTCCAACAGATGATTGAAGATTTCGTTGCGGAGGAAAGAACGTCGCAGAAGAGGAAACGTTGGCGTCGCGGCACACGGGGTCTCGTCGTCGATTTCCACGGTTTCGGCGTTCTTCGTCAGAGGCCGGTGTTCATCGCGTTCTTCGCATTCTTCACGAAGAAGGGTGAAGGCACAAGAATTTTGTCAAAGGCCTCCCAACATGTAATCCTCAAGATGTGGCGTTGGTCTTATTTTATTACTACGCCAATGGATTTCAAACCGGTTAAGAAACGAAAAAGAGATAAGTAACGACCCATTAATTCGTAGAATTAATTCAACGAAATAAACCACCCAATTAATTCAACGAAAAAAACCCCCCAATTAATTGGTGCATTAAGAAATTAAGAAACGCGTCATTTTACTTTCATAATGACGGGTTTTCATGGGTGCGTTACTTAGCGGAAAAGAAACGGTGGGGCTCGTGCGGGCCCCACCTCACAAATATCCTACCAAGAGGGTAGGATATTTTTGGATAGTACCCTATCTGTTTCAACTCAGTTTAAGAAGCTTTAAGTGGCTTCAAGTGGCTTCCAAGTGGCTTAAGTGAAATAAAATAAAGTTTGTCGTAGAATTATTTTATTTCTTAACTTTAAGCCCGAAAATTAAAAACCACACCCGAGAAAACGCAACTCTAGAAGAGGCATTTCTAAGCAAGAACCGGTGCTGTGATTCCATCGGTGCCCTCAGAATACGATTCCAAGCACCGGTTCAAAATTTAGAAAAACCCACTCATTCGTTCACTGAACGTACCTGAGCCAATCTTTGGAAATTGATTCCGGGCACACCGGGCCTCAGAATTAGGCGCCGTCAGAAACTGTGTTCTTGTAAAATTCCAAAGAGAATTAGAAAACAATTTCCCTTGAATTGTTCGGGTCTTTACATATAAAATAATTATTCTAGATTTATTAATCAAATTTGGTAACTGATTTGGATCAGTTTAACATTCTAGAAAACGTCATATCTCCACATGAATTTTTTTGATGTATCTTCCCCTTACATTAAATCTCTATAAAAAACCAGAATCACATAATCATAATTTAAAATAATTTATACACATAGGGGGAGGTGAATATATATATCCCTAAAAGGGAATATTATTCTTTATCCAAATAGTCAAAACCATTGATAAATTATTTCAAAGACCTATTCTTTTTTTGTTCTGGTTCCTATTTTCTGGCTAACTTTAATAGATCTATCCATTTTAGTAGACAAACTTTTACCACATTCCTAGTCTTTTTTTGATAGGTATATTTTTATTCAAGGACATTTTCAAAATTTTATTTATAAACATACCTTTTCAAATTTCATTCATTAATGATCCAATATAATTTAACTTTTCATGAGCCTTTCCTTAAGTAGGATTCCCTCCACCAATCATCAGCTCTTTCTTCTTCCCCAATTAGAGGTATCTTTCTCTTGAACTGACTTCCGAACATATGGAATAAAATGAATGACTTTTCAGAAATTCTAAATGATTTTTTATTTTAGCATTTATCCAAGTCATAACATTAATTCTTAATCTACGTGGATCACTCACTAAACGCACATTCTTCTTACTAAAATCTATAGTAGAATCTCCCTTTTTTATCAGGTTTGTTCACATTCATTCCAATAGAAATTTTATACGTGTAATAGGGGAATTAATTGATAGAAATGCTTTGAGATCCATTTGTTTCCCTTGAACCAATAAACCTATTTTTCAATTTGACATGTTTTTATAATATATTGTTTTTCATTTTATTGTACCACAGTTAGGGATCCCATTTCTAGTTCATTTTCATTCCCAAATTTCATTTTGATTCAATTTATTTCCAAATTCCCCAGATTAGAACATATAATTAATATCCCATTAAAAACATACCTTACATCATCATTCCTTTAATTAGTTGTTTATAAGGCGATATTTCATTAATTTACATTGGAATCATGAGCTTCATGACACATACTCATGGTGTGTCCCAGTCTTCCACAATAGTGTAATCTAATGGATACTTTGTTTTGAGAGATTTTTCATTCATACTTTTTAAATAGATTATACTAATTCATATATTAAGAAATACATCCACCTTCACCACATGAAATATATTCCACAGCATTAAAAAAAATCAAGTAGTATGATTATAATTCCAATAGAAATGAAACATATTACCAATACATCCTATAGTGAGAATTTAGTTCTATCTTTAACTCATTCTTTATTTTTCTTATTTCTATAACTATTTATATCTTTCATCTAATCATGCATGGGTGGGGGATCATCATATCAAAAATGAAATTTTCACAAACTAGATGGAATTTTGTATGAGGCAATATATTCATTTCTTATATTCCAAATAGAATATTTTCTATTTAATCCCATATTTCCATTTGAAGGATAGTCAAATAATAAATGATAAGAATCCATTAATTTGGGAATTCCTTTGGAATTATATTTTCTACATATTTATTCATTGATTCTAGAATTTCTCTATATTATTGAATTGTCATATACCTTGATTAACATTCTGAATTATGTTATCTCAATCATTTCTTACCACTTCTCATATCATATTCCAATTCTCTAGTTCGATATTCAACCATGTCATCATGATTATTTATTTTTATTTTTCCACAAGCGGCAGAATCTGTACAACATGAATTTTCTAATTTTTTGATTTGTTTTTCCAGAACTAGTTTTGATACTTATTTATCAAAATCATCATTTATATATTTCAAATTCATAATTTTATTAGACTCCGTATTCCATTGAATTTCATTACATTTCTGTTTTTTAGTTCTTCAACTTGGGAATAATAATTTCCTCTTACATCTATGGACACATAAATATTTCAATTTTATGCCTTTTATGTTTTTAACTTAAATATCATCTTCAATAACCCAAAATATCATTAGATTTCATTTCATAATCCAATTTTTATTAAATTTCTTTGATACGTGGAATACCACCATTTTTTTAAAATTTTAATCATATATTATTTAAAAATTACATATAATATCATGTTATTCTCTCAATCCTTCAGAATAATTGAATTAATAAATAGTTTCATAATATGATTCATCCAAACCATTCTTCAGTAAATAAGTTTTCCCATCAAATGAATCACACTGATTCAATAGAAACATCTAAAATGAAAAATACCTTAAAATTATGATTTTTTGAAGTATTTTTCCTTTCAAAAGAATTCTTAGATAAGAGAAAACTGAAACATGAATTCCATCATAAGAGAAAAACTTTGTAGATAAAAGAAATCAGCATAAGTAACCTATCAGTTGATTATAATTGTTATGTCAGAAAGGGGACTAGATACCCTGAGAGGTTGGGGGTGAGAAAATTTATATATATTCATTTTGAAATTATTCTTCCATAAAATGATCATGGCCACTTTATATTAATAGTCACATTACATTACCTTTTGTTTATATGTTTGTTTTGTACTTTATAACATTATTTGATGATGATGCATATAATTTATAGGGAATAAAAAACAAGTACACATATATTTTTACATGGTTCACCCTCACTAAGCTACATCCATAGAGCATACTATAGTAATGCGATGATGTAAAAAATAAATTATGGATCCCTAAAAAAATTTACATTTCTAGATAGATCACCTCTATTCCCATACCCACATTCATAACAATATTTAGTATTAGCTCTTTGATGCCACAATATTCACTCGATAACTGTATCTCGATGAATCAATTCTTGTGGAAATGGTCACCTTCTTCTTCATTATTTACTCACTACTCTGGAATGAATCCAATGATTGATTATGAATATGTTGTTCCATTCCTTATCAATAATTAAAGCATCCTAAACTATAAAAAGTTGCTGTATTAAATTTATTTCTGAGATGGTTTATCACTTCTTTGAAATCACCGATGTACTACACTTCAAATTTCCAAAAAACGAAAATAGAATTATCTTTACTAGAAAAATAGAAATTACCTCTTTTTTGGAATGTTTGTCAGGAGATTCCAAATAATCCTTTCACTACATTGAATATCATAACAAATGGACTCTTTCTATCAATAGTGTTGAATAGTATATATGATTTATCTTATTCTTATTCAAAATTAGGATAAAATTTTGATTCTTCACAGAAGGTAATGTAGTTGAGTATCTTCTTTTGAATGATCTTAGTATAGTACCCCTATACAATACCCTAGATTATAACCCCTTGTGTGAGATCCTAGATTGTAATCCCTTGCATGAGATCATGGCACGTAATACCTTGTGTTGGATCCTGGTGTGAGAACCTAGCATGAGATCCTGGTGAAAGACCCCTCCAGAAGACCAAGTTCATGATGAGCATGAGTTCCAGTAGCATGATAGCTTTTTATCCTTGTACAAGTTCTTGGTGTGAGACCACATTCACACTTTTCACTAGATCCTAGTGATAGTTCTCTTTCATGATCCCCCTTTTGCATTTCATCTTACAGACATATTGAACGATCATATTTAGATCATGGTAAACACTTACACAATGTCAATACCATATAATCCATGTAAAGATATCCACAGGAAACAACATTTTCAAGGTCTTGTCATGCATAGCATTCATGTGATCACTATACAAACCCTGTTCCCAATTATTTCCCCAGATAAAAATAGTTTTCAAATCATTATCATTGTTTAATAATATGTTTGGGAATATGTATTCCCCAAAACCCACAACCTTAACACAAAAAATCTCAGGAAACAATCCATTCCACAACCATGGTATTATGAACTTTTTGTGATCCTTCCATTAGATCAAAAGTTAGACAAGTTATTGTTAAAAGTGATTTCTTCTAGTGTTTGGTCTGATCAATCATGATATCCAGCGTTGCATGAGATCTCATTGCGAGAACCATATACAACAATATGCTTCTTGATATCTCATCATGAGTTCCAAATAAAATCATACATTATCACAATTCACTTCACAATATCTTGTATGGCCACAAGATACCACTATCATTTCCATTTTTTCTTTATCTTCATAATAATTTTTCAGATCCAAGCGTGAGACCTATTTGTGCATTATTTTATTTCAAGGAATGAGCTCAAAAGGAAATAATTAGTGCTAAATGAGATTCCTTCATGAGTTCCAATGTTATTCGAAGTTTTATCACGAGATTCCATTACGAGATTCAATTTAAATCGTGATATTTTTTGGGTTATAATCTTTTAAATATTTTCACAATCCATCAAGAGATTGTATATTCATTATTTTCATCAAATTATACATAAATTATTACTGATGGATCATACAATTTTTAATTTTGCATTATCATAATATTTGACATTCAATGATATTAGATATTCTCACAATTCATGATATCTTTGAAAACATTCTTTTATCAACAACCCAAACCTTTACAATAAACACAATTGACACAAAAGCACCATCATGGGGTTTTTTCCTATCATTAAAAAACCACTCACTCTATACGTCCCCATGGTTCCATGATCTTTTTCAATAATTAGTCATATCTTTATAACAATTATAGACTTAGACATAGGGTTCGCAATAATACTTTCTGAAACTAGTTCATAGTGTATGAAAAAAATATTTCTCTAAATACCACAACAGTGACCGATGGAATAGAAATTTTATTACATTATTTTTAACATAATAATTTATTACTTAAACCCCGTGGTTGTGAGGCCTGGTTTTTTTGGAAGACTATGTTTATCAAACAAAAATGAGAGACTAAAACCATACATATTTATTATTTTATCAATCATAATATACTAAATTATTTTTAGCTCTTAAAACTACATAGGATAACCAACATAAAAATTTATAGAATTTGGTGAGATAAATAGATTATTTTTTAATAAACATGACAATGAATAATAATATGTAAGTCAATGATAAAACATTATAACATAAAAGAGAAGGAACGTGAGTAATCACAACAGATCATAATCAAATTTTTATTGTTTAATAAAAACATATAATCAAAGGAAATGTGTATGAAATATAAACTCTAACATAAACCTACGTCCAGGATAAAATTAAAGAGAAGATCGCGTAGTTTATAGTGTCATATAATGAATTTGGTTCAATATCAAATCCATTACATATTGTCTTAAGAGACTAAAACATTACCCAATTTATAGGACTGCTATATAATTGTGGGCATGCGGATCAAACTCATTTCATAAATATTTATATATGTTTTATATATTGAAATCAATTATAAAGAATACTGATAATAATTACTGATGTAATGAAAATTGGTTTCATAATACTACCTCATATCACAATGAAAAGAGTTTTGATAAAGTATGATTTTGATAAGTGATCATAAAAAATGTATTATCCCATCAAAAGAATGTAATGTAAGCTTATAATACATTAAGGAGACATATATTATTAATTTATGAAAATGACATAACATTATAGTATGTTTTAATTGATGAATGGATATAATTTTAAAAATATTTAAAACTGTATTGAGGAAACTATCTTATCCACATTGAAATGATTTATTGAACATGGAAATTAAAAAATATTATAGAAAATATTTTACATAAAAATATACTTTGAATCATTTAAAGCTATATTCAAATATTTTTTTTAATGATTTTGGGTAATTCTATACATGTCATAGAAATTAAAAAAAATCTTTTCATGCAATTTTAAAATTGTTAATAAGACATTTTTTTGAAAAATAAAGATAGTATTTATTACAATTAATTTTTATAAAAGTAAAATATGTTATTATTAAATATTTAATAAATATTTTTGGTAATATTAAGAACATGTATTAATTTTTTTTAAACAATGATATGGAAGAAAGTGATTCACGACCGAAGAGTGTAGTGATGTTGAATTTTCTTAAAACCATTTGGGAAATCATATAATGCGCCCAATAAAAAAATGGTAATAATATTGATAATTTTAAGGAAAAACAAAGTATAATAAAATAATTTTTTTAATATTTTAATATCTTTTAATTTCCATCAATATAAATTTAATCATAATCACTTCCTATTAGAATTATCTTGAAGTATAAACCCTTTACACATTAGTATCATGTGAATCATAACCCCATGAATGATGTAAGTGAATTATAATAAACAATACAATGAATTATTAGGCATTAATGATTTAAATTTTAAATGGTTTGTATATGAAATATTCAAATCAATTTACAACTATATAGGAACTTGTGTCAGAAAGAATTATTTTTTGGTATGAAAACCCTTAAATAGATACCAAATCTTCATTAATGTTCCATATATTATGAATAAAAAACATATGATAATTATTTATCTATATAAAAATATTTTTATATTATATAAAATAATTCATTTCAATATTTTATCATGTTATATTGAATTAATTTATAAATTAATTTCATGTTTGAAGATTTAATTAAAAATAGCTCGTTTGATAAAAATAACATTGATATGTTGACCATGGTCAAAGTGGTAATTATTAAATCATCGCCAGAATTGTAATAATTTAATAAATATTTTTTATACATATATTATTCTTTTAATAGCAACTATGAAATATGGTTATGAAAACGAAATTAAATTCTAATCATGGATATGATAATTCGTACCAACACAAGATTAAATTTTAGACTTTGAGAAAATTATGATAGAAAGAAGGTATGTTTTATTTAAAAATTATAGGTGGATAATTATATGATAAACATAATATTATTTAACTAAATAAAAATATATATACCATCCATGTTATGTGTTAATTATTAAATTTAGGCAAACAAATCTGATCGCTTCATGAGATGGTAGTCCTCCATACCAAAGAACAACATTTTCATTTTCAACAGAAGGAAATGTAAGAAATAAAATGTTATATTAAATTTTCATAATTTTATTTAATTAATTAATATTATTTAAAATCCTGAAATTAATCTTTAATAACTTTTATTTTAATAGTAATTCAAAATAAATCATATCTCTTTATAAGGCAGTATTCCTTTGTACAAATGAGTGACACTATCATATTTCATAGAGAATTGAATCTAAGAAGTTATATGTGATATTATAATTAAATAAAAAAAATTCTATCATAAATTTAGTTTATATAAATTAAATTCATCATTATATCTCAACATGATATGTGACAATGGATAATTAATTATGTCTGTTCATTTGGTGGTAATCCACCATATACAAGATCAACAGTATCATTTTCTTTTTTCGGGAGGAGGAGATGGTTGTATGCAATTAATATAACATAAAAAAATCATTATTTTTAATATATTGGTAATATTATATAATAATTTTTGATGTAATTGAATAGATTAGTAAGATAAAATATAATAAAATATTTAGATAATGACATACATTTTTTGTTGGAAAACTTATTTTGGTTTTCCAAAAAATAATATTTAGGTTTCATTAATGATAAAAAACAATTATAGGATGAGTGTATGGATTTAGGGATGTGATTTGGGAAATTATGGGTCAAATCAATAGGGTTTTTATGTGTAATGAGAATAGGAGAGTGGGTAACCTTTTATAATTAGTGAGAGGAAACAATTGGAATTTTGGAGAAGACATAATTACAACGAATATTTTATCATTCAAAAAGGATAAAAAATTAAATAATTTAGATACATTTAATTAATAAGTTCTAAATAAGATAAAAAAGAAAATATATAGGATTATGGTGATTTTAATCCATTACTAGTTTATTTGAACCCTTAGTAAACCCATTTTTACGTAAACATTGGTAAATAATTTTTAATGTTTTCAACCTTATTTTAGTCCAATAATTAAGTTTAAATTATTTTATAATATTAATAATTATGAATCAATATATGGATATCATTATTAAAAATTACCCTATTTATTAGAAGATATTAAATTAAAATTAAACTTGTTGATGTGTTGAAAAAATATTTTTCCAATTTAAAACAATAAAATGTTTAAAAATTATTTAAATCATAATTTATTATAAAATTTATTAAAATGACATAAATTAGTTAAATTGTGACATTATAGGAATAATATTACATTTTATGTTATTAAAAATCTTATTTACCTTATCAAAATTATATGATATGGATGTTTAATAGCATTTTTACTCAGAATAAAAAAAATTTCATAAAATTAAAAAAATTTAAATAAATATAACTTTTCCATGTGGATTTTACAAGTAATGTTTATTTTTTAAAAACATTTCTAAATTTTGTAATATTTATTTTTAAATTATGTGTCCATTGGCTGAATAAAACATCATTTAGAACAATTTAAACATTTAGAATGCATTTCATTTTCATTTAAATGGTTTGTATTTTATTTATTATCAATATATAAATAATGAATTTATTTTATAAATATATTAAACATATAATGTTAATTTTAAACGTTTTCCCAATCATACCCCTGAACATATCATCTGGGATTTAATGGTGATGTTAAATTATTAATAATATTTTAATAAATATTCACATTTCGTTTAAACCTATTTTTGCTGGTATTACATGATATTGAAGAGATTAAATTTATTAAAAAATAAATATATTGTAAAGTATCGGGGTGTTACATTATATTATAATATTGGTTTTTCATCTAATATATGATACTTAATTTGATGTTCCATATTTATTATATTAGGAGTTTTACACAAGTAGTGTAATTTATAACTATATTTTCCCCTACTCTAAAATAATTAACTCATTAGACTTGTTTAAAAATAGATTATATTTGAATAAGTAGATAAATAAAAACTTAAAAAAATAATTCCTTGTAATCCCAACATGTTGCTACCAATGGACATGGATGTCATATCATCATTATGATACACTACCCATAATGTAAATATCTAAATTCACCCTATTATATTATGATATATCTTTGTGGTTATGTATGGTCAACGTAGACAAAATACATAGATCAACCACCAATGGAATATCATCACCTACAAATAGTAAAGTGTTCTGACCCTAACCTTCATGAGTAAGGTCCAACATAGATCATGAAGCCTATGGTGGTACCCTATTCAAGAAATTTACTACACACAACGGCACAACTTATGAAGATCATCTATAATAGGACCATTAATATATGTATGTGTTGGTACAACAACTAGAGAAGCATGCTTACACTATCCCATTAGGTCCATGGAACTCACTCATTTCAAGGACATAATTCTATAAGTCTAACACAATATTATAGAATGATAAATATAATAGGAATTCTTGAATCTTAGTATAAATAAATACAGATATAATAATATATATCCTTTCATGATGTAGCCTATATTTTTATTAAACCACTTTCTAAGAATCTCACATTTTTCTATAACATTTATCATCTCCTATGTTGTAGACAAAAAAATTTACTTAAAAATATATAAGGGAAACACCAAAATGTTTCTTACTTACGTGTTATTTTTCTAAAACCATGATTCAACAATCCATTGACACACCATTATTGTTCAAGGTCCCATCCTGATATTCGAAAATGTATAATTCCCCAATTGGATTATATTCAAAAAACCATAAAGTAAACCACAGATACATTTTATTGTCAAAACCATATTATCTTTTAGTAGATTCATATACATAATATCATATACGGTAGTCCCAGTAGCACAAAAAATTGGTATCCAAATTTTCATAAAATAATTAATGAAATCCCACACTGTCTCTTTATATACCATCACAATATAGATGAAACCATGAATTAATAGTAGTGAACCAAAAGTGGAACAATCTAGGTGTAAATCAAGAAACTTTATAAGCTCTAACAATAATTATAGTGCATACCCTAGAGAAATAGATCTTACCTAGTATATATTTAAGCTACTACATATAAAGAGATCACTAACAAGCCCTGACACATTCATAGTCATTATCAATCAATAAAAATATTATTAAGATTAAAATAAACAAACACAACCCTATAATGTCACAACACCTTAGATAACTAGTTGGTGACTAGATTGGAAGATCAACATGTGTCATTAGGTACACATCCCCATATTAAAATTGTTTTAGGCTAGAAGATAGGTTCATATAATGTTTCTTAGAGGGAAAATACCAACTTGGTTAGAGTAAAACAATATTAGTAAATATGGGATATAATACAAAACCCATAACAAAAAATATCTTACATCTATACATGTACCAAATATAAAACCTATCCCATAAAATATCCATAAATTATTCTACTACACTATTAGGATCACATTTCATCAGAAATATACATTATATAATAAATAAAAAAGGAATCTAAAATAGTACAACTAAAAATTGGAATTAGTTTATCTAGGTACCAATATTCACTCCAAACTATAATCGAGTAATGAATCGGTCCTTAGTGATTTCCCATATCCATATTTTTATCCTAAGAATTATTACAAGAAAAATTGGATACCCAAGATGGGTTTTAGTAGTCTGACTTAGTATGAAGCCACCAATGATGTCCAAAAATAATTAATTATTATATATTATGTGCATTAGATTGTATAGTGTATAATTTTTTTTGAAAAAATGGTATAAAGAATAATAAAAAAATTCTGAACATGGGATATATGGTGGAACATAATGTCAAAACCACCCACTTCAACAATTATTGGTTGTCTCTAAGCATGTCATTGAGACCGAACAAACCCAAAATACACATGACCTATTGTAGTGCAAGTAAAAATATATAATTTTATCAATTTAAATTCCCTTATTATAATTATTTCATATATTTTAAATCACATAAAATCACATTGATTGACCAATAAAAATATTAAAAAAAACTAATTAATGAAATGAGATTTATTTATTTAAATTATCAAACATATACCATTGAAACTATAACAAGAAAGTGGGAATGTTAATGTAACCATTTGGAATATCAATATTTCCAATAAAATAGATTCCTCCTATATTAATGTATAAATTAATTAGGTATCTCTCATATGAAATGTTGACATATTTTTTTCATTATATAAGTAAATAATTTTTAAAAAAATTATAATTTAGCAGTTGGTATTTCTTCGAAATATATATATTTATTTACAATTTTGTAATTAATATAATAATTTAAACTATTTTTTTTAAAAAAATAGATTCGTATATTAATATTTATGTTCCTTATGATTTTAAGTTAATTTTTAGGGACCTTAATTTATTTTTCATTGTGTCATAATAGTAGTTTTAATTTTAAAATCTTCATTTTTCAAATAATTGATGATTTTAGTAAAAAATAATTTTTTTAATTTTTATAAAATTAAATTCATAAAACTATTTATAATTTTGAATCCTAATCATAAAAAAATTGATATTTTAATTTTTTGTGATTTTTCTAAAATAGAAGTATTTTATGTGAATATTGGAATATGACAATTTATGATATTTAAAATTTTAATCCAAATAAGAAATTAGTGAGTCATAAATGATGTAATAAATCATTATTTTAAACTCACATGCTCAATTTAAAATTCATAATTAATGTAATAAATGATATGTATTTCCTTGAGACAATATAATAAACAAATGAATAAAATAATCAAAGACACGCCTCTCTGCCTATAAATACAACCCATAACCACATTTTCTCACGAGACCTTATAAAATATGGAGATTTATTAAATTGTTCCAAATTACTATAGAAAAAATATTCTCCACATTAGGGTCTTTATTATCTCACCAAAATACCATTTCAGAATTTTTCACGGATTTTCCCAACGAGGCGACACACAATAGTTCAAACCCTCACTTTTCTCTTCTAATTTATTTTTTATTCCACCCTCACCACTCAATAAAAAGGGTAACTAATAATCTAGTATTATAAATATAGTATAATTTTATTTTAATAATTCTATATACATCATCTTTTCACATCTCCATTCATTTTATTCTTAGTAATAAATACATCCTCTCTGAGGGGCCAATTTACAACTTTTATGGATGATGAATTTTTTCCATTCTGTAATTAATATATTTATAAAACCATTTTAGTGTTAAGAATTATTATAATATAATTTTTAAATATTATCTAATTATCTTCATCTGGTATATAATCATAATATTAAATAATGAAAAAACTAGTTCACCGAGATGAAAAAATGACAAATTAAATCAATCACTTTTCATTTAGATTTTATCTAATGAATCATTAATATATATATATATAATGATATATGGGTATATATAAAATCTATAAGAATAATAAATTTCTGATAATTCCACTTTGGGCTTTTTTTCTAAAATTTTATACGAACTCCCATAATTAATCTCTAGGGAACTATTTATGAAATCCTTGAAACAAAAGCTCCCAATATGATGAAATTAAACAATATAAGTCATAAAATTGACATAAATTAACCAAATAAAGTAATAATAAATTAAATACTTGTTTAATAGGTCACTAATTACTTAATTAATTGAATTAACTTTATTATATTTTAAATTAAATACAAATTAAGATCATTTCTAAACACATGGTAAGGGATTCTCTTCAAAAAAAACTTTTTCCATTAGGTTACACTTTAAATCACATTACCCCAATGTAAGTTTTAATTATTCTTATGTAATCAACATATATTATATGTTTACGTTACAAGAATGTGATCCAAGATCAATTATTCTATTTTTAATGGGGAAATTCATGTTTTGTAAGGTTCCTATTTTAATTTATCCTGATATACAAGCCCGATTAATGAGAATATCCATATTTCATACACATTTTCCTTTCGCACTACATAATATGAAATAAGACATCAATATTTTTAAAAAATTAAGCTTTTATCATGGAATACTATCTAGTTTCATTTCAATTTAAATTAATTGTTTTTGGAATTTTTCTATATTAAATACTCTTTAAACGTAAAAAAGTTCCACATTTCTAATGTTTTTTAAACACTATTTTTATAATTTTTTACATAATTAAGTCATCATTTATCAATATATATCACTATTTCTCTATACTGGCCTCTAAATATTATTTATTTACATTATTTCATGGAAACGATTATGATACGACAATTTTTAATTATTTAGTACATGATTATGATAACCATTTCATTCATGGGGTAACAATTAATATCTATTCCTATGGATGATTCTTCATGTCTACGACATATTAATGAAAATGTTATGATAGGAAACACAGATAGCCCTATAATACATTTGGTAATGTGGAGACTTAGTGGACATCATGTTGTGATATGGAGTGAACATAGTTTCTTAATAAGACGTTGTCTGCCTTGTAGAATGGCATTGGTAGTTAGCCATGACTCATACTTATGTAATTATATATGTTGTTTCCACATTATTATGATTCCATTATTAAATTATTCAATTTTAAAAATTCAATTATTCATTTTTATTCATTTCCTAATACATTTTATGTCATCATGATATTTTTCTAATACCATTACTATTCATTATCATGATGTTTATTCCCATACTAGTATTTGAAGCTTATTACTATTGTTTATGTATTCCCTTGGATATCATATGATAATGTATGACCTATAAAGATGTTATAATATCATTATGGATTTGAAATAAAATATTCATTTATTTTGGTTTCATTCTGTCTAATTATGCACCTAATCTTATATATAAACTATGAATTATGATAATTGTCTTAAAATTGATGATTAATTATTCTTAATATCACAAAATAATATGCTTAAATTTTTTTGGGACAATATTGTTGATATCTGAAAATGGTCTAGTTATATTTGTGGATTAGGATGGAAAAACTATAGTATGAAGACTACATTTAATTATATCACCATGGATAACCTAGATTAAAATTTAGGGAATAAATATATATGTTATATGTCTCATTTATATGTTTATTATTCTATGTTCATGTTTTTTAATATATTTTTATTAGGTAAGGATTTAATCCCCCTTAATTGTGATTTATTATTCATATTTAATGGTAGGCTATATGAGAACCCATTCCAACAAAAAATAGGATATGCAATGTGATTATTTACCTAATAAAAATAAAAACATTATATTATTTGGTGAAAAAATAAGCATGAATGTAATGGATCAACTGGATCATGTAATAAATAACAATTAGAATCACATGGAACTCCATCCTTCTCCCAATAATGAGAAAGTTATGGTTGAATCATTTATGAAACAATGACCTTTTATATTTAGTGAATCATATAGTCACATCATCTTAAGAAAATGTATTAACTCCTTTGAGAAGATATTATATATACTTCATGCTCAAGAGAAGAGAAAGTCAAGATGCGGTATATAAATTTGATGTGGTATCTGATCAATTGTTGGGACTGAACTAAAAAAAATGTACATGAAGGAAATTTATTCCATGGATTGGAATCCATTCAAGAAAATACTTTTCAAAAAATATTTTTACTAACCACTCCATCATAAAATTTAAAAGGGAATTCTAAAAACTATAGAAAAAAGAAGATCAAACTGTTGGGGAATATAATGAAAATATTTCAAAGAAATCAATAAATTATACTAGCATTTTCATGAACAACGTAATCATGGTGGATAAAATATATATATGAAAAAATTAAATTCAATGAATATCATTGGTGATTCTTGACATTAAAATATAAGAGGATATTTTCGGTTTATTTCATTAAGGATGAAATAGATATTAGAGACTCTCAATGATCTCTGGGTCCAAGCGTGAAAAATATTAAATTGTAGATTAATGTGGGAGGATCAGTAAATAAATCCTTTGATGGAAAGAAAAATGGACAAATCATGTGTCATAAGTGTGAGAAGAACAATAAAACAAACTACCTAGGGGAAATATGAGATTTTTCAATTGTGGAACATAGGGGAATCTGAAAATTAAAGTACACTAGAATACGATTAATCATGCAATTTTAGTGGAATAAATGAAGGTTCAAATAAACACACATCCAACAGTTCATCATTTCAACTATAAGGAACATTTTAATTTTGTGATCCATTTTCTATAGCCATGGGTTTTCGGTGAAAATCCACATCAACTATCTCCTAGGATCCAAGGAATGTAATTTTCTATCACTACAAAAATGGTGGAACATAGCAATGATGTAGTGAAATGTATTAAGATATAGTTGAACTAATCAAAAACCAAATAAAAATATAGAGGATAAGTAATCATTGATAACATAATTTAATGTAATTATAGCATCCAACACACATATCCCATCCATAGATAATTTTTGTGGAGTAAACCTCTCCCAAAAAATCTTGACTTACCCTTTTTGGTGGAATTTAATTCTATTTTTGGAAGGATTGCCTAACCTTAACCAAATCCAAAATAAATTGTCGGGAGAGAGTAATCACTCTTCAAATACTAGGGCATCCTCCAATTTTGTACAAGTTTAAGGATATGGAGATATATTTTTTAGAATCATCATCTTAACTGTGGATATTATTTCTTTAGTAGGAACAATATCTATATTTAATGATTGATAATAATTTGATGGACATACATGAATACATACCCATTGTGTTGGATTACACTAATGTGTTCTCCAAAAAATTGCATGGTTGTCCTCATGAATAAGAGGTTGAGTTCTTGATTGACATTATTCCTAGATATCATCATATATCAATGAAAACATATAAATTTCAAAAATTTAATTAGAGGAAATAAGACACAATTAAAATATAATATGAAAATGGGTTTTATACCCCCGGGTTCATCTCTGTGGGATTGAACTAGTACTCTTAATCAAGAATAAGGATGAATTAATGTTCCCATATATTAATTTTAAAAAACTCAACAATATAATGGAAATGATAAAGTATCCCCTACCATGGATAGATGAATTTTTCGGTAATTTAATAATGCCCAAGTAGTTTTATAGGGATTAATTTTTGTCGAGATACCCCCAATTAATATTGTATTAGGATGATATTCCCAATACTAACATTCAAAAATGGTATTTACACTTTGAGTTCATAGTGATTTTGTTAAAACTTACTAATTCTCTATAAATTTTCTTGTAAATAATGAACTTAGTCTTTATACATTTCCAAAAAATGTTTTTGGTAGTACTTATTTATTGTATTTTGATATACACCAATGAAATAAGGATATTGAGGAGAATTTTAATATTGTAATAAATATTTTGAGATTGGGGAAACTATGTGAAAATTACGGAAAATGTGAGTTATAGACGAAGAAAGTATCATTATTATTGGAAGTAATCAATAAATGTGGGTATATATGGAACCATCTCAAAAAAATTTCTTAAATGGTCTAGATAAAAATCTGTAATATAGATTTGTAGTTTTATTGACTTAGTTGACTACTACCGATGTTTTTGAGGAATTTTTCACGATTTTCTAACCAGCTAACTAAGACAACATGGAAAGGGGTAAATGATAGAAAAATGATTATAATTATTTTTATTTTTAAAAAGTTAATATATCCTTACTAGTGTATAATTATTTTAGAAATTATATTATTTTTAAAATTTGAGGTTGTTTGAGTTAAATTGTAAAAATTCCATATTTCTGAAAATTTAACAGTTTTCACTACTTTTTTGTCTTCGGAATATATATTTTTAAATTGATACAATTATTGAAATAATTTTTTACAATCCCTTTTTAAATGGTATTCATATGTTAAAAAAATATTATGTATTGAATTAGATAAATGGAGGCCTAAGAAATCAATAAAATTAGAAAATCAGTTTTCAGAGAGATTTGAAAATCCATTAATTAATTAACCATATCTCATCCCAAAGGTTTCCAAATGACCTTATTTCAAATTAAGAACATAGAGGAATCGAATTATAATCAATATGAGAAATACAAGGAATAAATTAGGTCCTTTTGATGGGTTGTGTGCTTCTAAAATTATAGTAATTCAAAGAGTCACTTCTGATAGAAACCATTCACATTATTAGTAAAATCATATAATTTGTTACATGTGTCATGATATTATGATATTATTTTTGGAGAAATAGGATGTTCCTTAAAAAATATTTTTAAGATCAAATAGGTTTATTTTTCTTATAAGAGGCCCCAAAAATCCAGTATTTGGGTGATAGATTCAAGACATAAGTTTACTAGACATCATCTCATTTAATCCCATATACTATTTGTCTCAAGGGATTGTTGGGTTTGATGATGGAAATTAAGATAGATATGATATTCTCTATAAATAGTTGATAATTTGATGATAATCATGTCCTAAAGGGTTAAACTCTATATGGTGGTGGGAAACAGATATGTGAGGATATATACACTTTTGAGTTTGTGATTTTCATTGTTTTCCTTTTTATTTATTGGGTAAAACTTTTATTGAATGAGGATGGAATTATTTATTCTTGAATTATTTTTTTACTAAAGAAATTGTTATTTATTTTCAAATTATGAATGAAAATCAGTAATTATAATGGTTTAAATTTATTTTTCTGAGGTCTCCCTATTATGCATAATGACTGGAATCTGATTTAGTTCCCCAGATTTCTTTATGAAATGATATCACATTCATAAGAGAATCAACAACCATGTTTGATTCATAAATATCAAACATATTTAATATAGGTGTTTCTATTGAGTTTCGTAGGTATACATCGTGAAAAATAATTGGATAAATCATTTAGGCAATGATAAAGGGAGTGTATGACTATTAAAATTTTTCAACCAAATCCTTCTTTAGATAGTTTTCTTTTGTTCATGTTTCTTATTATTTATAATATTCAACAAAAAATTATTTTTAATATGATTTATATTAATTTAACTTTCATTAATTAATTTAAAATATCCAATTATAGTTTTAACTTAATCATAAACAAATTTACAATGTGATATTATGATAAATTATCATGAAACCTCCTCATGAGAAAACAACATGATCATCATTGTGATATATTTTATAGAGAAATTATTGACAAGATTTTAATGAAAAAAAATCCCTAGAACAATATTTTATTAGTTTTTGGGGATTTTATAAATTATTAACTTTTTTTAATTCCTAGTTTTTTAAAATCTAATTTAAAGACATTAATAAATTAAAATGGTTTTTCTAAGTGATTAATCATTTATTTGGTCTGACTATCAACCATTTGAGGATCAAGATAATGAATAATTTAATAAAATTTAATTGAATGAAAATTATTTTATGATCCAATATGAGAATTTGGTTCTTCAACATAATGATATTTGAACTCAACAATTATAAAATCAAATGGAAATTCTCCCCAAAGATTTCAATTAACTGAAATAACTCATATCACAAAAAGATTGTCCTGAAATGAAAAATTCTTTCCCACACAATATTTTTGTTGGAGAAAATTTTATGGAATATTTTAATACTAACATGAAATGTCCATCTTAAAATTTCAAGATGAAATATTCAATAATTCACAAATTGATGTGAATTTATGAATGGAAATGTCATGGAAAAAATTATTTTGCTGAAATGGAAAAAAATAAAATTTCTTTTGAAGCCCCAATTTTTAATAAAATATTTAGAACATCCAATGGAATCTTAATCTATAGTAGAATAGAAATAGGAGACATTCATTTTTAGGAGTATTTTGACAAAATATAGCTATTAAACATTATCAATACCACTGTTTTTAGCTCCTAGAATTATGCAGAAACTATGAAGCCACTTGGAGATATCATAAATATTTATCTATTATTCATAATTATATTGATAAAAAATTTGATAATTTTTTCTCCCTACGAATATTTAGTTCTGATTGGTTTTGAGTGGATGGATTTTTAATATGATGATGATAACAATGTTTAAATTGAAGAAATATTGGTGTTTTATTTTAAGTACAATGGAACACATGGGGATGAAGGTAATGATTTGATTTTTAATGGAAGTTAATTTTTGAAGGTGAAATTGATGATGAACCACTTCTTAGATTTACATTCCATAACTAGTAGAGATTGTTTCATGGTGTAACGTCTTCAAAATATTATTTTACACTTGATTCCCATTTCCATTGAATAGTTGCAATATCAATCTAATATAAGATAATATGAAGAAATATGTATTAGGGTTATTTCAAAAGATAATTTTACCTGGTGAAAATTGAATAATTATTTGGGTTCATGAGAAAACGGTTCATCCACATTCAAATTGGGGATGATCAGCTAGAACTACATGAATAGGGGAAGTGAAATCCTAGAACCCACTTGGGGGTTCAAGCCAAGGTGGTTTTCTAATCAAATTGTTTTTTTGATTTCCATTATTTTAATAAAATTTTGTTTCTTTTTTTCATGTAGATTTCCATGTTGCATCATCCAAGAGAATAGTTCAAGGTGACTACTGCAATATAAAAAAAATCGATTACATCATTACCATTTACTTGGTTTTTACATGTCATATCATGATGCTTTTAACATCACAAGTAGAAATACTATGAATAATGAGTAAATCTTAAAAATAAATTTATTGGGGGAGTATCATCTCTATAATATTTGTTTTCTGTGTTTTCTTATCAAATGGCCTTTTGTCTTTATTTTAATATTTTGTGTTTTATTTTTCAAAGTTTGTGTGTTTTATTTAAAATTTTTTTATATGAAAACATGCAATCATAATATTAATTTCATTTTAGAATTCAATTTTTTTTATAAATTTATGGAACTAGCTTATATCATGGAAATTAACATAAATGATTTCAAAAAAATTCTTTATTCTGGATTCAAGTTGTGAAAATTCATGATAAGACATTTGAATTTAGAATTCCATTACATGAATGTTTCCAATGCTAAAAATTATTTTCGATTAACATTATAATCAAATTTTAATCTCTTTTATAGTAACCCCAATTCATTATTGATCTAAATAATTCTTTTGATAACCATAAAACACAATTTTTCTATCAAAACATGTAAGATTTAATGAAATTATATTGCAACGGATTGATGAAATTTTTTGGATTTTAAAATACCATTTTCATGATAATTATTATTTTTATGTGATTCCTTTCACATTTTATATTTGAATATCCCTTGTTATCTCTTCTTATTAGATAACGACATTACACGCTAGTTTCCCTATTCAACCCGCTCTCAAAATATGTATCCTTATTTTTGTAAATAATATGTCTGGGGGAGATGAATTGTTGTGTGAAACATTATTTGGTGTCACTTTGGATGTAAATTAATATTTTGAAATTATTTTTCCAATTATAGAAGTACATAACTAAATGTTTTTTTCCATATGGAGATTTTATGGGACATAGAGTTTTTCCTTTCATGGGAACCCAAAGAATTAATGTTGTGCCTATATTGAGCTTAAAAAATTTATCTTTTGAGACTAAATTGGTTGAAATTGATGATAATGTTTTTATGTTGAGGTGTATTCATGAATGAATTTTTAAAGTTATATTGGAGATGGTAGTATTCCATGAACAAAGACGAGAAGACCATGCATTAAAAGAAATAGGAAGCATGCAATTTCACATCAACAAATATCCAAGACATATCCTTATTCCTTAAAATTTCTCACATTTTAAAATAAAAGTACCATAAAAACTCTGAACTAACATTTATATATCCTCATGATTGATATAATTTCTATACTGAATTTGTTGGAGAACTATAAATTTTTTAATCCAACTACATCACATTCATTTATTTAGATGAGAAATTATATTCCGAAAATCAAAATAATTTACTGAGAAAAAAGGTTAGGTAGACTTACCTATGGATAAAAGAATAAATTAAATAGGAATGGACTGAATAAACATAATTAATAATTTTAAATTTAATCTATTTAGAGGGGAATTATGAGTTGGATGACCTAATTATTTGTTTGATATTATAATGGAAGTGTGATTTGATTTTAAATTTGATATTTATTTTCTACGCACACTTGTCCATGAGTCCATGTGTAATGTGTGAGGGAATGGGTAAAGATAAAAATATAAATATATTTTTTCATTTTATTTCAATTAATATACCCACACTAATAGTTTCCTATATGATAAATGTTATCAATTATTGAATTTTTAGATGTTTTGAGCTAAATTGTGAAAATTCATTAATTTTGGAAATTTATAAATTCTCAACGGTTTATTGTTTTGGAAATATCTTTTTATCTTCCAATCCAATTTTTAGGAACACCTTTATTATGCACTGAAAATGTTCCATGAGAAAAATTTTTGAATCATCCATCTCGATACACAAAAAATCATTCAAATTAGAATATCAGTTTTCTGAAAGAATTGGTTAACATAAAATTAATTTTTCATAACTAAAAAAATGTATTTTATATGATATGATTATACATGGAAAATAGAGTGGAATGAAAATTTCATCTTCAAGATAAATATGATTCTTAAATTATCTACTTAATATGGTCATTGTGCACGTGATTGTAGAGGATTCTTAAAAGAATCTTCAGACAGAAAAAATTCAAATAAGCAATTAATTCAACAATTTTTTTTCACCATGCATCGCAATATTCTATGATTTTTTTGAGAAACATAGGACTGTCATTTGAAAAAAAATTATTAGAAACACCATAAAGCAATTTGGATGAAATTGGCTCCACACAGAGCCAACATTTGAGGGATAGATTCTCGAATGAAAATTTCCATGCCTCATTTCATAAGATTCACATCTTATAATCATTTCAAGAGATTGTTGGTAAGAAGTATGGAAATGTTTTTGTGATGATATATTGGAGAAATAAGTGTCCAATTTATTATAATAGATTCATTAATTGATAGACCACATGTGATGGTGGGCATTAGAGACTCAAAGAAATATCCCATTTTGAGTTTGTTCTTGACATTGTTATCATTTCTATATATCTGGAAAATATTTTTCATGAATGAATAGGGTAATTTTATTTCTCCTATTAAAATTAATCATAAATAATTTGGATTTATGTTCAACCTTTGAATTTAGACTAGTTATTCTAATTATTTAATTATTTTTCAGTGAGGTCACCCCATTAAGAATAATGATTGTAATCTGATTTGGTTACTTGGAGTTCTTTGGGTAATCTGATCACATTCATAAAGTAATAGGAACCCATGTTCTAGATTTAAATATTTTTTCTAGTTAACATAGGTTTATCCATTAAGGACTTTATTTAGATAATGAGAAATAAAATTGGATAATTTAGTTAAACAATGATAAAGTGAGTTTTTGGTGATCGATGTTTATCCAATGCTTCCTTCCTTATCTTGTTCATTTTAGTTCAGTTTTAATTTTATTTAAAATATATAATTATAAAATTATATTTAATATTATTTCTGTTAATTATACATTTTTTAACTGGTTTCATGTTCCCAATTTCATCATTAACATTTTAAAAAATAAATTGACAAAGTGACAGTATGCAACTAATCGATGACATTGTTGTGAGACAATCCCATGGTCACAGCTATGATAAATTTGATGTGGATATTATTTACACGGGCTTTATGGAAAAACAAACATCAATTTAGGGAATTTTTTTTGAGTTTTCCAATGTTTTTTAATTTCTATGATTTTTTTCGAGTAATTTACAGTCTTAAAATAATGGATTGTCACTACGATTACTCATATGTTTAGCCTAATTGAAAACCATTTGAGGATCCATGTAATAAATAATTTTCTCAATTTCATTGAAATAAAAATTATTATATGATATATCATGAGATTTATGTTCATTAAAAAATGATTTCATTACTCATGAATTACGTAATAAATTGATATTCACTATAATGATTTAAAAGATTAAATAGAGATTAATGAAAGAAAATGATTTCTAAGAAATGGAAATTATTTTAAAACATATATTTTATGTTGAATAATTTTTTTGGATGAGTTGAAATCATATTTGAAATGAAAATATTTCAAAATTTTAGGGAAAATTATCACTGATTCACAAATTGATGTATATTTTGGAGCTGAATTTATATTGAAAATTATTGTGATGAAATGGTTCAAAATGATATTTCATGTGATGCCCCAACTTTTTAAATTAAAAATTCCTAACCTCTAGATGTATATTTTGGTAAATTGGATGATAAACATGACACGATCACTCTTTATGAGCATTTGGTGGAACCAGATCTACTGTGTACTTTCAATACCACTTTATTTTGACTCCTTGAAAGTGGTTGAACTTATTAAGAAGAAGGGAGATGTATCAAATTATGATCCCCTTTTGCGCAATTATTGTCATAACAATTAACTAAATACTTATCCCTATATATATATTTTTTCCCATTACTTTTGAGTTGATCGATTTTTCTGATGTTGAGGATGTTGAGGATGCAATTTAAGAAATAATGATATGTCCTTTTTAGTGTACTCAAAAACATAAAATGGTGGCACCATGATGATTTCCAAATATGAAGTAATTTTTTATGATGAAATAGAAGATGAACCACTTTTTAAAATTACTTTTCATCAACTTATTAATTTTTTATTCAGGGATAGTGTTTTGGGAAGCTTCTTTTACATTTTTTCCCTCCTACACTACATCATTGGAATATCAAACCCATCCATGGGGATATGATGATATATATTTTTGGAGCATCAAAAAATTATGCGTGTTGAATAAAATAGTAGAATTTGTTTTCTATTTCTTGTGAAAAAAATCACCCACATTCAAACTAGTGATGTTCTTTTGGAACATACTGACTTGGGGGTATTGAAATCCAAGAACCCACTAGGGGGTTCATAAAAAGTATATTTTACCTTACCAATATTATTTTTTAATTCTTCCATGAAATTAATATAATTTAGATACTTTTTATTTTTAATATAGGTTTTCATATTACAACATCTAGGATGATAATCTAGGATGTTGTTGATCAATAAAAATATAGGTTTTTCTTTCTTATAATGCGTCTATTTTTCAAGTTTAATCTTTTTGATTTTAACATTACAATTTTAAAAATAATGCATAATAATGAAATTATAATAAATATGTATTGGGGGATTATTAAACTTCTTATATTAGTATTTTTGTTTCATTTTGAAATATTATTTTTTTAGTTTTCCTTTAAAAATTTTTGTTTTCATTTTCAAATTTTGTCTCTTTTATTTCAAATGATGGGTTAAAAAACATTTGAACTTCAAGGTAATATTATTTGTGAATTTAATTTTTTTTAATAGAGGGAACAATCTTTTATCATTGATTTGAACTTAAATAATGACTAAAATGTTTTTTTTCTCGATTCATGTTGTTGAATTTCATGAAATTGCCATTGAATTCTAAATTTCATTCAATGAATGTAGTCTAACATTGAAAATTACTTTCCATGAGGATTCTGAACTAATTTTTGTCTTCTCCTCATTAACCCAACATATTGAGTGAACCATGATATGGTTGTTTTAACCCGAATATTCTATTTTTCTATCCAAATATATGAGCTCCAATAATTTTATCTTCAAAATGATTGAGAAAATTCATTGGATTTCAAAACCCCATTTCCATTATAATTGTTTATTATATCTGTCCATACATATTTTATCACTTTTTACCACCTAGTATCCATTTAATACCTATTTTTTAGCCAAATTACAAGCCCATTTTTGTATCCAATTTCTTATTGAAGTACATTTCATGATTTTAGTAGTGATTATATATGGGGAACTGACTTGTGGTGTGGCATATCGTTATAAATTCATTATGTGGAAATTATTATTATGATGAGATTCTCATAATGATGAATTTATATAACTGAAATATGTTATCATCTGATTATTATAGGGAGAAGTGATTTGTGCATTTCTAGAGATCCAAATGAAACATTGTCGTGCCTGTATAGAGTTTAAAAGAAAAATATTTTTTAGAAATTTATATTACATTCCTATAGATTTTTTTAAGTTTGGGGATATACATGAATGAATTTATTTCTATTTATTTGGATATTATATTACAACATAATTATAAATTAGAAGACCATACTTTATGTGTAACCAAAATCATAAAAGTTTTCTTCAACAATGACTAATGTCATCTCTTTGTGCCTAAGATTTTTTTACATTTTAAAACATTAAGAACATAAATATCAGAACCAATCATTCTAATTCACCATTATGGTGTAATAATTTAACTCAATTGGCTATGGACTTAGATTTTTTTCGATGCCCAGGGAGACCCATACATTTATTTTGATGATAAAATAAATTTTGAAAATGAAAACATGTACTGAAAAAAATGAAGTCTGAAATTTTTTTCATGGAGTAATGAATGAATTGTGAATAAAATAAATAAAAATATTTAATAGTTTGGAATTGATGTTGTTGATAATGAATGATTATTTGGGGTAATTTATTTTAAATTTGAAATTATCATTTCCATGTGTTTTTTATTTTCATTGGAATTTTATTTTGAGTGCTCAATTGTCCAGGTGTCCAATTTATAAGTGTCATGTAATTTATAGAAATGACATTTAATTATTTTTTAACATAAATCCAATGAATATATCCCCCCCAATGTGTCAATATATGAGAGATTGTATCATTTTTTGAATATAAGTTTGTTTTGAGCTATTTTGTGAAAATACCCTAATTGTGGAATCTTTATAGCTTTTCACCAATTTTTTTCACATATCTATTTATATAATGATTAATTTTTCAAAATATATTCATAGGAAACCTTTTTTCTGGGACCAAAAATTATCCAACTACATAATGCTCTGAATTTTCAATTTGGAGGCCCAAATAATCATTCAAATAAGAAAATTAATTTTTGAACAAAATATAATATCCTTAAACAAATATAGAATAACTCATAAAAGGGTTAGTTGGTTTTAAAGAGGGTTATATGCTAGTCAGGATATTTTGGATAAAGTGTATTTAAATTTGTGATAATAAATCCATCATGGGATTGATTCTACATGATGTTGGTATGTAGAGATTCGAAAAAATAACACCTTCTGAGTTTGTGATTTTCATTGGTTTCCTTTTTATTTCTTTAGAATCGGGTTTCCTTGAATGAATAGGGTAATTTTCAGTATTGAATTAAATATACTATAAATTAATTTCTATTTATGTTCATAATATTAATTTAAATTTGTTATTTTCATTGTTTAAATATCCTTTCATGAGGTATCCTCATTGAGCACCATGACTATAATTTGATTTGGTTTCTTATTGATCTTCAGGTAATTAGACCACATTCCTAAATTGATAGATACCCATTTATAAGTCTCAATATGGTGTCTACATAATTTAGGTATATCCCTTGAGGTATTGAGTTATAAACTAATAATTTAATTTGATAATTAATTTATATAATGATAAAGAGAGTTTCCGAAGAAAAATTTTTGGTAACCACATCCTTCATTAACATGTTCTCCTCAGTTGATTTTTCGTCTGATTTAGAATATATATTTGTAATATTACTTGTAATCTAATTTATATTAATGTATATTTTTTTAACTCATTTAAAATCCCCAATTTTTGTTTTATCATTATAAAAAACTAGTTAACAATTAAATAGATTGAAAAACTAGTTTGCAACCTTCATATGAGAAAACCTCATGGTCACCATTGTGCTACATTTTATGGGGAAGTTATTGACATGAGTTTTGTGGAAAAACTCGTACATCCATAACATATTTATAGATGAAATACTATGAGGAAATATTTAAACCTCTCAAAAGAGGCTTCTGACTGTACTAATACACACACTCATGACATGTGAGGAACTCCTTATTGTATATTGTGATGCCTAAATGAATGGATTAGGTTGTGTACTGATGAAAAATGATAACGTGTTAAATAATTACTCAATATAGATAATGAATCATGATAATAACTTTCCCACACATTATATATAGTTTGTGGTTGTGATCTTATCATTAAAAATCTAGTTTCATTATATCATTAGAGAGATGTGTGAGATATATAAGGACAATAAGTCCCTCAAATATATATTCACATAGAATGATATTTATAAAGCCTCAGCCTTAAACATTACTTAATATTGAATTAAATGAATAATTAACATTGAAGATCTTTTCAGGTTTAGTGTTTTAGAGAATTAGATCATAACTATTACATCTCAAAAGATTACACAGTAGACACTTCTACGAAGTTTCCCTTTTTTTTTACAAAACATGAACTCTTAAAAAAATTGTCATGTCTAGTTCCATGTTTAAGATTTAATGACTTTTCCTTGATCCCATCCTTGAACCTAATCCACATTATTTCCTATGAAAAAAATATTAAAAAAAACTTGGGATGATCATAAAAAGCTCAGTAAGAAATACACAAAGAAGGAAAACTCATAGTTTTTCAAAACAACAGTTAAACCGTGAATACATTATCAAAGTAATAATTTTCACCTTTATGAAGTAGTAAAAACTCTACACTGAATTAAAGATCATTACTTACCCTTTTTTAACCAAATTATTATCATAAAACCCATATAAAGAACACATAACATATAAAGGTAACTTGAGACATAAACATACCTAAATGGAATAACCATACGATCGACTTCCACACATATCATTTAATGGAATATCCATACGGCTGACTTCCATACCCAATGCATTGGAGGTTATAATGTAACCACCCATCCTGGTATTCATGGCACCACCCGTCATAAGGTTTATCACGTAACCACCCGTCAAATGTCCAAGCACCATTATAAAATCATAATATATTAATCAAATATAATTGAAAGAAAACATTTGCACATTTCAATCACAATATATCACTTAAATATATTGACATAACAAATCCATTATAAAAACAATTTTCAATACCAAAATACATAAAAGAGTATATGGTATTTATTTCATTTTAAAAACATTACGGCTTGTTGAGGAAGCCAAAGACCAAATAATACTCACGAAGGCGGAAAAGGTCGTTGTCACCACATATGTTAAAATATACAATCCTTTTTGTCGTTTAGTAAAAAACATCATAGAAAAAGATTCACTTTGAAGGAAATGAATAGTCAAAGGAGTTTTATACAGCTTATAAAAGAAAGTATTGTATTAGATCAAAATATTCCTCAAGAAAGGATATTGAGACGAAGTCCCTTACCTCGTGTTTGACGTGACTCGATTGCTCTCTAATCTCCTGAATAATTAACTAAACTTAATTTATACTTTCTTAATAAAATTTTTCATGTTTATTATTACTTTTATATAACTTATTTCAATTTTATAAACAATATGTAATCATTTAAGTTAATAAAGTTCGTTTTGTCGATATTTAGTACTTAAGTCAAAAATGGACTTCTTAAAATTACATGTTTTAACGTGGTCAAAGGTTCTTTATATCCAAAATGATATTCAGGATTTGGATATCATATAAATCATATATATCCATCATATAAATGTATTTATAATAGTACATAACATTTAGAGGTAAGAAATGAAATGCACCGTTCATGGAGACGGTAAGCCGTACGTACGCATCAATGCTAGTTTCATTTCTATTTCGTATTTAATGGAGTGAAATCATAATGATATAAAGGTATATAAAAGTTCTAGTTTAATAACATATATAATATCATTAACTCCATCCATTATACGTCCCACATATAGAATTAGCTAATCAAATAACTTTGAGGGGGCGGTAGTCCGCACTTCCTAAAATGAAATTATCTTGTTTACCCATAATGGAAACCATAAAGGTATTACATAAATGAAAAATAAAGAAGCATATAGAAAAAATAAAAATAATATATATCATATATAAATAGAGGGACATTTTAATGTCCAACATGAAAGGTGTTAAAATAATATTGAATATTCATCGTTTCGTGAGGCAGAAATTCGCCATCCACAGAAACAGTATACTCTTTAACCATTATACAAAGGTGTGTGTAAGTGTAGCTCAAATCCTTCTCATAACAATATTCTAGTATATTTAATATTCTGGTTTTTTTACAAATTAATGGAATAGAAAGAGTTTAGGGGGTTGGAGAAGCAAAATAAAACATAAGAACACAAAAGAAGTCATTAACATTAAATCGGGTAACTCCCTTTGGTTTGAAGAAAAAGGGTTTATTGATGAGATTCCTGTGTAAGGTAAGGCTTCTAGGATGATGATAGGGATGTGTAGAGATAAAAGGAGCAGATATTTGCTGATCCAATGGCTTGAGATGTGTGGGTAAGGAGGTAGAGGTGGGGGCCTTTTATAAGAGGAGAGGAGGGGCACTCTTGGAAAGTTATAAAATGTTACTTTATTATATAACGAGTCCTAGTTTTTAAAGGTCCCACAATTATATATTTCTAGGATAAGGTGATAAGGGTTCGAAATACACCCTTACAATAGGTTTTTGACAAGTGTAGGTCATAGATTTTACATTATCTTTTTATTTTATTTAAATCATTAAATAATGAGGTAATCACTGCATCTTCATGGTGTAATAAATAATTTAATTTATTTAATTATAAAAAAAGTAATGATGTAGGAAATCTTTTTAGAATTCCATTAAATATTTATAGTCAAAATTATGACTTGTAAAACCCCATGTAAATTTTTTTTAGTAAAACAATACATGTTTGTGACATTTTTATTTTAACTTTAAACAAAAATTTATTAATGTCATTTTCTTACAGAAGTGGCTCTATGGGGTCCCCAAGTTGACCCATGGATTGTTTTGGTTGTACATGACACATAAAATAAGGGTAAGACATGTGTCAACATAATTTCATATTATTATAACAATATTTTTACATTAAATTACACTAATTACCTTTAATCGCGATTAATAAAACTTAAAAGTTACTATTCACCAAAAAATATTATTTTAATCTCATTGAACCACATTTTACTTCATAATGACAACCATTAATGTAAAATTTTATAATTTCAATTCACAAAAGTGGTAAAGTTTCATTTAAACGAAAAATCAATTTTTTTAACTACCACTTAGTGGTTTCACTATTCATCAAAAATTGATGTTTTTCAGAAAAATACCAAAAATTCACCCATGGAAATATTCGATATTATGAATTCAAAAATGATGTATATTTTAAAAAATTAAAAACACATAATTTTCATTAATTAATTTAATAATTAATTTCCGTTGTCAAAACAAATAGCGTGTTTTTATGAAACAATATATATCAAAAGATTGACACTAGTTTCAGTCCAATTTCAATGTGAAATTAATTCCAATGACCACAATTGGATTAAATGGTAAAAATATATTCTAATTTAACATTAAAAACAATTAAAAATATAATCTAATCATATAAATAAATTAGATTATAAATTTGTTCTGAATTAAAAAACAACATTGTTCACTATTCATTAAAAAATGAACTTTTTTAGAAAAATACCAAAAATTTACACAAAGTAAATTTTGTTGTCCCGATTCTAATGAAGAATTTTATTTGGTACAATATGATGTATAAAAGTGACCAAAACTATATTTAAAGAGGGTTCCCCATCAAAAGGAAATAAGTTGACCTCTAGTGAATATTAGAGTATTTATGCTTAGAATTGAATTATTTTCTTATTTTAAGCGTTTATCATTTATTGGGCAAGTGTAAAAACATTTAACAAAAATATATAATCATATTTTAGTTATTTCTATTCATTCCCGCCAATACAATGGCTACGTGTTAACTACCATTTAAAATAATATTACTATATTACTAGTGTGCAATGTATGATTTCACAAAAACTCATTGTTGCATATCAGGTACGCTATCGAACATAGAATCCCCTTTAAAGTAAAATTAATATTTAATTTTAAAATATTAATAAACATGAAAATGTTTTATTCTTTATTTACCTGAGATGTTACATCCTTCCCCCTTTTGGGAATTATGTCCTCGCAATTTTATTCACTTATCAAAATAAGTGGGGGTATTTATCCCTCATAACATTTTCAGATTCCCACGTTGCCTTTTCAACCATATGGTTTTTCCAAAAAAATCTTTACCTGGTGAATTACCTTATTCCGCAACACTTGCTCTCTACATTCAAGAATCTGGACTAGTTATTCTTCATATGGGAGATTCTCTTCCAACTGAACTACCTCTGGGCTCCAAACATGAGATGGATCTGGCCTATACTTTCTGAACATTGAAACATTAAAAAAATTGTGTACCTAAGATAAACTCGGAGGTAAAGCCACTCGGTAAGAAACTGATCTAACTCTCTGCCTAAGTTCACATGGTCCAATGAACCATGGACTCAGATTTACATTCATTCCAAATTGCATCACACTTTTCCATAGTCAAAATTTGAGAAAAACATGATCACCTATCTCAAAAGATAGATCCTTCCTCCGGTTATCCGCATAACTTTTCTGCCTGCTCTAAGCTGTAATCATGTGTTTCTGAATCATCTTATCTTTCTCAGCCATCTCTTATACCAATTCTAGTCCCATCAGCTACCTTTCACCTACTTTATCCCAAAAATCCGGAGTTCGACACAGCTTCCCATATAATGCTTCAAACGGAGCCATCTGTATAATGGAATGAAAATTTGTTTTATATGAATATTCAACCCAAGAAAGACATTGGTCCCAACTTCCCTGATAATCCATCGAACAAGCACATAGCATATCCTCAATGGTCTGAATTGTTTGTTCTGACTACCCATATGACTGGGGATGAAAAGCTATACTAAAATTTATTTCAGTACCCAACGACTTCTAAAGGCCTTTCCAAAAGTTATAAGTAAACCTAGGATCACGATCAGATACAAAGGAGTGGGGAACTCCATGAAACCTAAATATCTATTTAATATACAATCGAGAAAGTTGATCTAGAGAGAATATATCTTGATTAGAAATGAAATGAGCATATTTAGTCAATCGATCAACATTATCCCAGATTGCATTATTACCTCGAGATCTATTTGGTAATCCCACAACGAAGTCCATGGATATATTTTTCCATTTCCACTCTCGCACCGGTAATGACTGCAGCATCCATTTCGGTAACTGCCGCTCTTCTTTAACCTACTGACAAGTCAAACACTTCAGAGTGAAATCATCAATATCTCTTTTCATTCCATCCCACCAGTAATACTCCCGTAGATCTCTTTACATCTTAGTACTTCCAGGATGAACTGAAAAAGGGAAAATATGAGCCTCACATAACAACTCATTCTTCAACTGGGAAACACAAGGGACACATAATCTCTTCCCAATCCTCAAAACACAATCATTATCAATGTTAAATTCATGCAACGTAACCTTCTGAACCATCTCTAGCTATTTCTACAACCCACTGTCTTTCCTCTGCGCTTGCTTAATTATGTTTGATAAGGATGATCTCACTGATACCTGAAACAAAACAATAGAACATCCTACACCAACAAATTCTATTCAAAAGTTCATCAAATAAATAATCAAAGGATCTCATTTCAAACGTAGCATGGTTAATGAAGCATTACTTTATTGTCTCAAAGCATCAACCACTTTATTTGCTTTTCCCGGATGGTAATGAATTGTACATTCATAATCCTCGATTAATTCTATCCATCTCCTCTATCTTAGGTTCAATTCCTTCTAAGTGAATATATACTTTAAACTTTTGTGATCAGTATATATTTCACACTTTACTCCATACAAATGATGCCTCCAATTTTTTAGAGCAAAAACAACAGAAGCTAATTTGAAATCTTGTGTAGGGTAATTTACCTCATGAGTTTTCAAATCACATGAAGCATAAAAAATTACCTGATCATTCTTCATAAGGACAAAACCAAGTCCCTTCAACGAAGCCTCACTGTAGATAACAAACTCACAATTCTTGGAAGGAAGTGCCAAACTAGAGCATTAACCAATCATCTTTTCAACTCATGAATACAATCATCACATTCTTTTGTCCAGATAAACATAGCACCCTTCCGAGTTAGCTTAGTCATTGGAGTAGATAACTGTGAAAAATGTTCAACAAACCTTTGGTAGTAACCTGCCAAACCAAGAAAACTACGGATCTCGGTTACATTTGTGGGTCTTGGACATTCTTCAAAACTTTTGTTTTAGCAGGATCAAAAGTTATGCCATTTTTTGAAACAATGTGACCAAGGGAAGAAATTTTTTGTAACCAAAACTCACAGTTTCTGAATTTTCCAAATAGTTTATTTTCATTTATGGTTTGCAAGATAACCCATAAATGACTTTCATGCTCCTCTTTACTTTTAGAAAACACCATAATTTCATCAATGAAAACAACCACAAACATATCCAAGAACTCATTGAAAATTCTATTTATAAGGTCCATGAATACAGCAGGTGCATTGGTTACCCCAAAAGTCATAACTACAAATTCATAATTTCCATATCTAGTACAGAACACAGTCTCAGAACGTCTGCTTATTTTACTTTCAACTGATGGTACCCTGACCTCAAGTAAATCTTCGAAAAATAATGATCTCCCTGGAGGTGATAAAAAAATCATTGATATGTGTAAAATGATACTTGTTCTTATCAGTTATGTTATTCAAGGCTCTATAATCAATGAAAACTCTCATTGAACCATATTTCTTTTTAACATACAAGATAAGAGCACCCCATGGTGATGTACAAGGTCGAAAGAAACCTTTATCTAATAACACCAAAAATTTCCTCTTTGACTCTAAATGTTCAACATAAACCATTTGATAAGGGGGTTTGGAAATTTTCGTAGAATCATGAACTAAATCAACAGTATATTCAACTTCCTGATCATGAATAATACCAGAAAACTGAGTAGGAAAAACATCAAGATACTCATTTATCACTCCCACATTATTAATCTAAACAGTTCCTTTATTTTCAACAATATGTGCAAGGTAACATTCATCTCCATATTTTACTAGTTTCTCAACATCCAAATATGTTATCAAATGAAAGGTTTCATTTTTGTACACAAACTGAAAATTTTTCAGAAAATAAACCATTTTATCTATGGATTCAATCATAGCATGATAAATAGAAATCCAATCCATGCCCAAAATAACATCAAACTATTCTAGAGGAAAAACAATAAGGTTTGCAGGTAGATTCTTTCAACACACATGGTTATGAAAGTTTTTATAATTTCTTTTTGTCTCAACGTTCCCTCCGGGTGTTTTTACCATAATATCTGTATTCATATCTTGAGACAGAATTCCCAATTGACTAAAAAAACTTCTCAGAAATGAAAGAATGTGTAGAACCTGAATCAAACTACAGATTGGCATAATCTGAACAAATAAACAGTGTACCTGATACAACTTCATTTAATGGCCCAACATCTGCTGAAGTAGTTGCAAAGGATTTCACCACCCCTTTCTGCTAGTAGTCTGGTAGATTTCCCTCAGTTGAGTTCTTCATTAGACACTCATTTGCATAATGACGCATTTCATTACACTAAAAACATCTTACCTCTAGCTTTTCATTTCCTGCTTGATTATCTTCCTTAATGTTGCGAGCAATATGACCAGACTTACCACACCTAAAGAACATTCTAGACTTGGATAAACATTCTCCAAGATGAATTTTACCACACTTCGCATAGGATGTATATTTTTTTTCTTACCTCCTTGCTTCATTGATGAATTCTTCCCCTTTCCTTGCCAACTGGACCTCTTATTTTGTTGTTTTTCAAAGAACACTTCATCATCAGCAAACTCCATTTCCACCTTCTCTGCACATCGAACAAGTTTTTCATAACTTTTGAACTCACGAGAAGCTAAATCCCATCAATACATTGGATTTAACCATGAGTAAAAAATGGTTGATTTTACTATCAAGATATTGTATGAAATTTGGAGCATACCTTGCCAGTCGAGTGAACTTTTCTTCATAAGCAACCACTGAGTCATTCTCCTATCTAAATTATAGGAAATGTTTTTCCATGCTAAGATGAACCACCTTAGGAAAATATTTCTCAAGAAACATACCTTTGAAATCTTCCTAGTGAAGATCATCAATCTCATCTGTATCCCTAATATTTTTCATCATCGACCATCACTGAGCAGCTTCACCTTCAAAACGGTAAACATAAAGACTAACATTTTGATGTTTTGAACACCCCATGACATCAAAAATCTTCTCCAGTGATTTATTCCACTCGTCAGCTAGCACAAGGTCAGATGATCCTTTGAATGATGGGGGAAGTGGCCTCATGAAATGTTCCACCACTGACATGTTCCTATGTCGTTGATCTTTCTGATCTCGTGCATGGATACCACCACCATTTATAGCCTCAGTCAACTGTGCCATCCCTGCAACAAACTGTTCAGCTCTGATTCCGTCCATCTCATGTTACTGATTTCGAAGGTTGTCTTCCTCCTGATGTCATCCCAACATAGCTGCCTTGTTTCATCTACGGAAAACCATTCTGTACACAGAAATATCTTAGGCAAATCAACATTGTAATCTTTAAATGCAATATCATTTCAATCAAACCATAAATTAATTTATAATTTAAAAATTTTAAAACTTCTAATGTTGTCTAAAACGACCTCTGATACAAAATATAATGCCTCGGTCTTAAACATTACTTAATATTGAATAAAATGAATAATTCACATTGAGGATATTTTTAGGTTTAGAGGTTTAGAGAATTAGATCATAACTATTACATCTCAAGATATTACACAATAGACAATTCTATAAAGTTTCCCTTTTTTAAAAAACCATGAACTCTTAAAAAAAGTCATGTCTAGTTCCATGTTTAAGATAGCATGACTTTTCCATGATCCCATACTTTACCCTATTCCACATTATGTCCTATTAAAAACATTTCAAAAAAAAATTGGGATGAGCATAAAAATCTCAGTAAAGGATACACAAAGAAGGAAAACTGCTAGTTTTTCAAAACAACAGGTAAACCATGAATACTTTATCAAAGTAATACATTTCACCTTTATGAGATTGTAAAAACGCATAACTGAATAGAAGATCCTTACATACCCTTTTGTAAACAAAATATTACCATAAAACCCATATAAATAACACATAACATATAATGGTAACTTGGGACATAAACATACTTAAATTGAATAACCATACGGTCGACTTACAGACATATCACTTAATGAAATATCCATACGGCTGACTTCTATAACCAATGCATTGGAGGTTAAAACGTAACCACCCGTCCTAGTATTCTTGGCACCACCCATCATATGTTTTATCACGTAACCACTCGTCAAATGCCCAAGTACCATTATAAAATCATAAGACATAAAACAAAAATAATAGAAGGAAAACATTTCCACATTTCTATCACAATATATCACTTAAATATATTGACATAAAAAATCCATTATAAAAACCATTTTCAATACCAAAATACATAAAAGATTATATGGTATTTATTTCATTTTAAAAACATTACAGTATGTATGCATGAACGCTACTTTCATTTCTATTTCATATTTAATGGAGTGAAATCATAATTATATAAAGGTATATTATAGATCCAGTATAATATCTAATATAATATCAGGAACTCCATCCTTTATACGTCTCACATATGGAATTAACGAATCAATTCACTTTGAGGGGGCGGTAGTCCACACTTCCAAAAATGATATTATCTTGTATACCCATAATGGAAACCATAAAGGTTTGCCTTAATTGAAAAATACATAAGAATAATGAAATCATAAAAATAATATGTATCATATATAAATAGATTGAAATCTTAATGTCCACCATGAGAGGCATTAAAATAAGATTGAATAATCATCGTATCGTGAGACAGAAATTCACCAACCACAGAAACAGTATGTTCTTTATCCCATAGACTGAGGTGTGTGTAAGTGTAGATCAAATCCTTCTCATAACAACATCCAAGTATATTAAAGATACTGTTTTTGTGACAAAATAAAGTAATAAAAAGAGTTTAGGGGGTTGGAGAAGCAAAATAAAACATAAGAACACAAGAGAATACATTACCTTTAAATCGGGTAACTCCCTTTGGTTTGAACCAAAAGGGTTTCTTGAAGAGCTTCCTGCCTAAGGAAAGGATTCTAGGATGTGTAGAGGGATTTGTATAGATAAAAGGAGCAAATATTGGCCGAGACAATGTCTTGAGAGGTGTGGGGAAGGTGGTAGAGGTGGGGGCCTTTTATAAGAGGAGAATAGGGGCACTCTTGGAAAGTTATAAAATGTTACTTTATTATATAATGAGTTTCAGCTTTTAAAGGACCCAACATTATATATTTTGAGGATAAGGTGATAAGGGTTCATATTCCACCCATCCAATAGTTTTTTGATAAGTGTAGGTCTTAGATTTTACGTTATCTTTTTATTTTATTTAAATCATTAAATAAGGATTAAATCGCTGCATCATTATGGTGTCATAAATAATTTAATTTATTTAATTATAAAAAAATTATCATGATGAAGGAAATATTTTTAGCTTTCCAGTGAATATTTATAGTCAAAATTATTACTTGTAAAAACCCATTTCAAATTTTTTTAGTAAAATAATATATGTTTGTGACATTTTTATTTTAACTTTAAACAAAAAGTTATTAATGTCATATTCTTACCCAAGTGGCTCCATGGGGTTTCCAAGTTGACCCATGGACTGTTTTGGTCATCCATGACATATAAAATAATGGTATGACATGTGTCAAGATAATTTTATATCATTATAACATTATTTTTACCTTAAATTACACTAATTACCTTTAATGGCGATTAATAAAACATAAAAGTTACTATTCACCAAAAAAAATTATTTTAATCTCATTGAACAACATTTTACTTCTTAATGACAACCATGTATGTCGGATTTTTAAAATTAAATTCACAAAAGTGATAAAGTTTCATTTAAATGAAAAAGCAGTTTTTTTAACTACCACTTAGTGTTTCAATATTCATCAAAAATTGATGTTTTTCAGAAAAATACAAAAAATTCACCCTATGCTATATTTGATATTCCAAATTCAAAAATGATGTCTATTTTACAAAATTTAAAACATATAATTTTCATTAATTAATTTAATAATTAAATCCTTTTGTCAAAAAATAGCGTGTTTTTATGAAACAATATATATCAAAAGATTGACACAAGTTTAAGTCCAATTTCAAAGTGAAATTAATTAGAATGACCACCATTGGATTAAATGGTAAAACTATATTATAATTTCACTTTAAAACAAAATTAAAAGATAATCTAATCATATAAATAAATTATATTAAATAGAGGATTTGAATTAAAATACAACATTTTTCACTATTCATTAAAAATGAACTTTATCAGAAAAATACCAAAAAAATTTCACAAAGTAATTTTTGATGTCTTGATTCTAAAGAAAAATTTTATTTGGTCCAATAGAATGTATAAAAGTGACAAAAACTATATTTAAATTGGGTTCTCCATTAAAAGGCGATAAGTCGACCTTTAGTGAAATTAGAAAATTTATGCTTAAAATTGAATTATTTTTTTATTTTAAGCCTTTATCTTTTATTGGATAAGTATATAAACATTTAACCAAAAATATATAATCATATCTTACTTATTTCTATTCATTCCCTCCAATACAACGGCTACGTGTTAACTACCATTTAAAATAAAATTATTATATTACTAGTATGCAACGTAAGATTTCAAATAAACTCTTTGTTGCGTATCAGGTACACTATCGAACATAGCAACCCCTTTAATGTAAAATTAATATTTAATTTGAAAATATTAATAAATATGAAAATGTTTTGTTCTTTATTTACCTGGGATGTTACAATATTAATATTCATTAGGGAATATGGTTATTGATCATCAAGGATTATATCTACCAATCCACAACCATCATGGTAAGGAAAATAAAGTGGATGATCTATATATAGAATGTATTCAACTATAATATAAAGGATGAGAATTGTGAAGGGTCCAATTTGATTATATTTTTAAAGGACTTACATGGGAATCATTAATAAAGGAATATAATCATTACTTTATCAAATTATTTCTCATCCATCCCAAATGGATAAAATAATGGATGCTCAAGTAAATGATTTAAAAATTTAGAAAAAGTTTGAAGCTATTATAAATGGAAAACACTAATATTTTAAAATTGATGGGGAACAAGTCTTAATATTTGTTTAATGACTATGTTTACCATAAAATACAAAGAATAAGAGATCGATTCTGAATGATGCACATTGATCAAACTTCTCTAATGAACAAGGGAGAAAATCGATGTATTAATATCTAAAAGAGAAATTTTGGTTGGGTAATATATTGAAGGAGCGCACTCAATATAGATCAACATGCCTAGTATGCCTACAAGTTATGGATGGAAGGAAAATATTTAGGGCGATGATGAAACCATTACTCATACCAACATGAAAAATTGGAAACATCACCAAATACATTTTCAAAGATCATTCAAAGACATCAAGAAGTAATAATGTTATTTGGGTTGGTGAGGATTGTCTTACAATGAAAGACAATTTTATCTAAATTCGATAAGACATATTATTGGATCAACATACACAGATACACATCAGTGAAGTGTTAAGGATTCATAGAGTACCATTATTGATTATAACTAATAGATATAACAGAATCATATCATTATTCAAGAAAATACCCAAACATTCTCTAAATATTAACCTCAACATCAAAATGGGTTATTATCCACAAACTTATTAGAAATATGAGAGTAATATTAGGACAATAGAAGACATGTTGATAGCATGTTCTATGGAATTAAATAGAATATGGGACTATCAAATTCATCTGGTCATGTTCTCATCCAATAATACATTCCACTAAAGCATCCAAATGGCTTAATGTAACTCCAATTATGTGAAAATATGTTGATCACTAACATACAAGGTTTTATTCATAGAAAATAAGCTTCTAGGACCTAAAATGGCTGAAGAAATGGTAGAAAATTGAAAAATGTTCATTTGTACATCAAGGATGCTTAAAGATGATAGAAGAGATATCTAGAAAATAAAACATGATCCCTATGGTTTGAGTTTTAATACATTGAATTCCTATTCATATCCCTATGGAAGAGGATTATGAGATTTTAAAAGAAAGGTTAGCCGAGTCAGAAGTACATTGCCCCCTTCGATATTTATGATCAATTCAATGTTGAGGCCTAGAGAATAAATCTTCTACATACTATGTATCAGGTACCTGATGTATTCCACATATCACTTTTTAAGAAATTCAAACCAGATCACTCAGTTGTAATGAATCTAAAGGATGTATAGCTATTGAATGACCACTTGTATGAAGTGAATCTAGTGATGATCATGGACTGTAGAGATACATTTCTATTCAAAAGGACTACTCAACTGGTCAAAATACTATGGTAGTACCAGAAGTATGAAGAGGTGTCATTGTAATTAGTGGAATCAATAATGGATTACCCTCACCTGTAATCACCTTAGTATGTAAAATTGAATATTGTGGGATAAATTTCATGTGGGGATAAAATTAAATGGCCTAAAATATTATAATAAAATCACCTTCTTATAATTATTACATATCATATAAATCACATAGAATCACATAGATAACACAATAAGAACATTATAAGTGACGATTGAACGAAATAAGATGTATTTCTAGAAATTAAAGAACCTATACCAATTGAATAGTAACATGACCCCTGGAAAAGTAATGTGAACATTAGGAATAGTAATCTGGAAAGTAAAATAGTATACCACCTCAGAAATTATAAATAATATTTATGTATCTTATATGTTAAAATATTATATATTTATACCATCATGTAAGTTAACAAATGTATGGAAAAATATAAATTAAGTGTAAGTATTTTTGTGAAATATAAATATTTATTTACCATATTATAAATAATATAATATTTAAAAAGAAAAAATTATTTTAATAAAATATATTTAGAAGATAATATTTACTTTTTTAATGATTATATGATAATTTTATGAGAAATTAATTAATTTTTAAAAGTGTCATAAAATGAGTTTTAATAATATAATATGTGTTTTTTTAGTAATCATTGATATTAAATAAAACAATTCTCAAATATTTAAAATTATGTTCATTAAATGGAGTAAATTTTTTGAATTATTCATGTCTAAATATTATTATAGAGAATTATTTGTAATATTATAAAACAATGGAATTGTTTGTGAATAGTGAAATATGGTAATTTATAGTATTTAATAGTTTAATCCAACTCACATGAACTAGTTACTATAATTTTTCACAATAATCAAGGATTTTTATTTTTATGAGGTAAAATAATAAACAAATAAATTAATTATTCACAAAAGACCCCTCTTATCCTCTTTAAACACCTCCACCCACCACCTCTTATCCTAACACCTAATAAACCTTGTATCTGGTTTATAATCTACCAAATTACTCTCTAAAACCTCTCCCCTTTATTTTGGTATTTTTTATCACCTAAATACCATTTCCAAGTTCCTTAAATTGGTTATTAGTGAGGGGACACTCAAGAGGGAAACCCCTTCCTATTTCTCTGTTAATTTCGTTTCTTTTGTTATGCTTTCCTCACCACCACTATCCAATTATACCTGATAAAGATATTATCATATATATAAATTAAATTTTTTATAATTTTATATCCACCATAAATTAAATTAACCTATACTTTTTTTCCAAAAAAAAATAAAAACATCATCAGCAAGGTGCCAATTTACTGCCATTGTTGATGATGAGTTTCATTTTTCAATCCCACGTTCAATTCTGATAATAAAAAAATCTATATTCTTAAAAAACTAATATAATATTTTTATAAAACATCATTTTTTTCTATAAAATAACTATATATGCCTAATAATAAATTATAAAAAAAAAACTAATTCATGATGATCGAAAAAAATGCAAAACAAATCCGTCATTATTCATTAATGTTTTATAAAAAGAATCATTCATATATCTGAAAAAAATTATATCTATGTCCATTTAAAATCACATAGGAGAATAAATATCATTTAATTACACTTCTAGAGTTTTTTAACATTTTAAAAGAACACCCATAATTAAACGCAATTGTACTAATCATGAAATTCATGAAACAAACAATCCCAAAATGAGGAAATTACACATTTTATGTCAATAAAATTCACATAAATGAACCTTATAAAACAATAATTAATAATATTAATTTATAATTGGTTTTTAGTTAATTAATTAATGTATTTACTTTTATTATACAATACATTATATACAACTTTAAAACACCTTCTGACTTAAGCGAATAGATTCTCTCTAAAACACCATTTTTTCTTTCGAGTTATGCTTTCACTCTCTTTACAACAATGTAATTTCTAATTATTATTGTATAATCCTCAAAAATTATATTTTTCTGATCCATAAATATCATCATATATCATTTATTCTTTATTTTATGGAGAAATTAAATATTTATAATGATATCATCTCAATTACTCTTTATAAACAATCTCAATTAAAGGGAACATCTAAATTTCTTACCCATTTTTCATGTACACTCCATAATCTATTTAAGACATTGATATCGTTTATAATTCACTCTTTTTATCATGAAATACTATCTAATATAATTTTTTTTATGAAAATAATAATGACTTTTTATTCATTAAATAATCTTTAAACCCAAAAAAGTGTCTCATTTATAATGTTTCTTAAACACACTTTTTTCCATGTTTTCACTTCTATAGGACATTATATATCATGATCTATGAATATTTTACCATAAAAATTTCCATGACCAATTGAAATGCATTTTTTCATGGACATAGTTTTGTTATATCCATTTCTTATGTTATATGTTAGGTTTATAGTACCCATTTCAATCAACCAGTTACCCTTATGTTATCCCATATGTATGATTATTCATGTGAAAAAAATATTAAAAAAAATGTTATGGTTTGTGTAACTATATAGATCTATAATTAATTGGTTAATTTTAAGTCTCATGATACTTCTTTTTGGGGCATAGAGTGAAACTCATTCCATTATGGTACTTTTTTTGCCATGTGAAATGGTCTTCTCAGTTATCCTTGACTCATGCTTATGTCATTTTGTATTTTTTTATAATGTCCTATAATTTGATGATTAAAGAATTAAGTTTTCTATGTGTTATGATACCAAATTTTATTCATGTTAAAAAGAATTTATATCATCATATTAATCCTTCTTTCCCATCTCCTATGATATATTCATTATTTTATTTACTCGCTGTGGTTTTTAGGTTGTAACTTCTATTCATGTATTCTCTGGGATATCTTATGCTGCTTTAAGTGAACATAAGAATATAATTGATCATTATAGAGATTAAATACAAATGTTTTTATTTTGGTTTCATGCATTTTTTATTCTGCAACAAATCATCCAAAGACACTATACTTTTGGAAAATTTTATTGTAATTTCTGTTCAATTATGCTTAATATCATGTAATAACATGTTTAAATGGATAATGTCTTCATAATACACCCTCTATGTGTATTATTTTACACATGGGGTATACATTCCCATTCCAAGGCCCTATAATCCACTTGGATTGGGGAGGGGATGTTTATCCAAGTTTTAGCTTATAAAAATTGCATCCACCTTGTCATAACATTAAACATAGGTTTAAGAATAATATCCTTTACAAAAATAATGGAAACAATTAGAATGATTTTATCTGAATAATCATGTTATAGGAAGGGGAAGTATTTTCGACATGTTTTTCTATAATTATATACATTACCAGAATAAAATAATAATAAAATAAAATTATTTTCAAATTCCCTTTCCATTTACACAATAATTATAAACTCCCATTAATCCAAAAAATTAAGAAAACTAAAGTTAATCTGAGAAAACAAAGGCAATTAATGGTTTCAATTTTCCATTAAAAACATCTAGAAATTCTGAAAGTAGATTCTAATTTCAATCAACATTGGTAACATCCAAACAATTTCCATTTCAGAATAAATTAACTTTAAGCAATTAACCTATTCCAAACACAATTTATAATTTAAAATTTAATATTTTTCAATATAGATAATTGTTTTAATGATTAGAATAAATTTTGAAAATCAAACAGGATTAGTGGTTTGAGACACACTACACTAAACTTGGTGAAATGTGTTGATACATTATGAAATTATTGTAGTACACATATATTACATCAAATATTTTCAACCCGATTGATAGTAATCCATGATTATTCATTGAAAGAGGGATTTCAAGGGAGTAAATAAAATCATTGTATATCTGAAAAATAAGGAAAACAAATCTCGACTACTGAATATGATTTGAAGGTGCTGAATAAGGTTTTAAACATATATTTTGAATTTTATCATTCAAAAAAATGTATAATAATGGAATATTATTGAAGGGGAGTAAATAATTAGAATGGGGGAACCATGTAAGAGTGATGTATATATTTTTCTATCCAAAATTAAATGGAAATTGTGTTAAAAGGGGTAAGATTACATAATGAGAAGGATAAAACAGACGATTTCTTTATAGTGGGGGATAGTTGACCACAAGTTTAGATGTATAATTAACCAACCATGTGACCCCCATATCCCTAAAACCACCTTTCATACTTTTAGGTTCATGATTAGAAAAATTACACCTAAATTGTATGAATTCATCAATAATAAATTTCATTCTTTCTCACAGATTCTATAACATCGACACATAGATAATGAAACTGTGATCCTCCCTTTTTTACCTATACGATTTTGGTGTATGGTTAGAAAAAACCATGAGTTGTCCATAATCCATTTCCAACATAAAAAAATTAATCTCAAAACTCTAAACCCCCATAGTAAATTCAGAGACCATATTTACACCCATGTATATTTATTTAATATAAAATTAAGGGGTTTGAAATAACTAGAAGAGACATACCTTGTTGCAATGGATAGGTTTTACACCCCCTACCGGGGTACCTAACAAAGGGAGGTAAATTCCTCAAGCGCACAAGTTCTCTAAAATGATGTTCATTAAAATGCATATGGATTAATTTTTTCTTATAATATCACACTGAAAAATTCACATAGTGTAGGTTAATCATAGATCGAGACAAGAGCGTGGAATTGAAATTAACTTTATCATAAAATTCAAACATTAAATAGTGATATGTTTTGATATTGTGGTTTATCTTGTCTTGAAGACTTGGTAAATAAGTGAATATTTTCTAATATACTCCCCATTCTATTGGATTCCCCATAGTATTATTTTTTTATGGTAATGTGTTTCTAGACTCCCCGAATAAATGGTTATTTATATTTTGAAAAAATAATCCAATAATGGATTAAATTGTTAACCCACTAAAAATGAATGTTTTTCATCCCCAAATCATTATATTTGTAATTTTTTTAGATCAATATATCACACCATGTGTGTCATATCATGTGGCTCATGGATAACCCATTTTAATATTCTTCATGTATAAAGACACTTTTCTTCTTGTATAAGAATCATGTTATATGAGTGAGTATCATATCACTTATTTTGTGGAGAAATGCATGAAACACAATTTTCAATTCCAACAAATTTAAATTATATCAGTATTATTTGTTCTATCTTAAATAACTCTTTTTTTCTTAGTATAATCTACGGTCCCAATATGATTACAAATACTAGTTATGTAGAGAGTATACAATTTTATTTCATGTGATTGAAGTGTACCTTTGTATATTTGGATACCATTTTTTTCATGAAATATGTATTCATATAAGATCAAATGATAAAATTACACTCTCACTCCTATATTTAAACAAATACACTTAAGAACTAATTTTTTTGAGCTTGTATTTCAATACTATCATAAGAAAAATATTAATAGAAAGTTATTCATTCAAGTATTAATTTTATTTCATAAAGAGACCTCACACAAATGCACTATAAATCCATATGAGCTTAATAATATTAAAAATATAATTAAAATGTTTTATGAAAATAATCTCTAATGGTTATGATTTGGATTCTTAATACTGTCTACACTTTAACGGGAAAATTTAAAATACTCGTTGATATGAATATCTGAATACCCAGAAAATAAAGCCTTGTCCTTTGTATGATGTTTCTCCCTATTCTACTTCGTTATCTTTACAATCAATCAATATACAAATCGTTGAGTTTGTATATCTCTATGTGGGAAAAATCATGAAATTATTTTAATATTCACCATTATAAATTCCCTTATATATTATAAAAATGATGTTCAAAAATATTTACAATACCTATTACGTTGTAATAAAAATATTATAATACTTTTCACATTATCATTGGGATATATCCTTAATTTTGGTTGAGATAAAATTGATTTGAGAATTTATACATAATAATAAATACAAAACACATTAGAACCAGTGTAATGTCATGTGATTTATACATGATATGTTATATATTTTTCCACATTGAAAAATATTAAAATTATATATTTTAGATTAAAAATTAATCGCATGGTGGCTAATGTTGGCCACTATTAATGTGGTCATATAATACATGGTCTAAACATGAGGAATAATGTGTTTCAACATTTTATAATGTGCATAAACATATAATATTGGAAAATGGAATCTTTATTAATCATTGAGATCATAAAATGTTGTATAAGTAATATATCCTTAGGCTCTAAATAAATATTATGTTAACCGTCGATACTGTCCTAACCGTCTAGAATAAATACTATATCGCATTTTCAATCTGTTAATTAATATTCCATTATATTTTATATTTTATATAATCCCATAATATCATAAGTTCATTACATATAAATGAATCATGGTTTAAATCAAATCATAAATAAATGAAAAATATATAATGAATTTAAAGAGATTTTATTCTTATTTCGCAAACTAAAAAAGCCACTAAAATATATGGAAACTCTTAAAATTATTATAAAAAATAGAAAACATGAGAAATAAATATAAAACATAAAAAAAATTATAAATATTGATTACTCATGAAATACTATAAACATGTATTCCTTCATAGTGTATAAGACCCATGTACACCCAACGAAATCCAAATATAATATAAAACAATATGAAATTTCAATATGGAATTTATGAAGTATATACACATCCACTTTTAATTCAATAATATCATAAAGAATGGCATTAATTAATCATAAAAAATAAAAACTCATCATATATGGATTCTAAACAACACTAAATGTTTCAATAAATCATAGTGTGACCTTACCAATTAATCATTTGGTTACTCTAAACTATAGAAATGTAATAATATTATGGGAAATAATGATGGAAATTAAAATTCCAATAACAGAAAAAATATAACCCTAAAATGAGTAAAATAATAATTAGGAATCAATATAAATATGAATAATTATAATGAAATGTCCTAAGTAACTTGGTAACCTGATAATCGAGATAGACCAAACATGGCCTAATGGGTATTCTTGATCCCCACAAGTTGAAGACTATCACCTTTCATTATTAAATATAATAAGTGGGAATGAATTTTTTACAAAAAAATAGGATGGAAGACAAATATGTTAGTATGAAAAAAAGATAACATCCATAAGGATAACTTTTCAAAATATTTTAATAGGTATTAAAACCCAATGTGCTGAAATAAAGTACTAGAAAAACCTTAAAAATTCCCATGTCCTAATGGATGTAACCACCTAATCATAAGTATCAATAGCTTCTACCACCTCAATGCAGAACCATATTTTCTCTAGAATGTGGAATAAGATAATATACAAACACATGAAGTCACAGATAGGTTGTGATCTTAATGACCAGTATGATATCACCCAAGATTCCATAATATGATTATATTTTTAATGATCTAATGAATAATTTCAATTTTAATTACAAATATTTTGAATTTTAAAATAAATTGTAATAAATTTATTTTTTACACTTCATGTGATGGAAATACATTAAAAAATTTGATTAAAAACAATTTTATATAAATCGGTTTATATAAATCAGAAGGGATGGAAGAAAAAATTTAGAAAAAATAACGGTGCATATATTTAAAATAAAAAATTGTGAAACATGGTCATGTGAATAAATGTATGATATTCAAGGATAAAAACATCCACAAACTAAAATATTTTACAAGGAATTATTTAAACACACGTTCCCCTCGATACTAACCAAGGAGTATAAATCACCATCCTATCAGGGATGTGTCTTCCGTAGATTCTTTGTGAGTTTTGTAAATTGAAGTCTGTTGTCCAAATAAATAACAAAATAACTAATTCTAGAATGGTATCTATTAAAAAACAATAATGTAGAATTTTTTTAAGAAAACATAAAATTAAATTCATCTCATTCACCATTTCTGATATTGCGATTTTCAATTTAAAAACAAAAATAGAATTTAAATCAAATAATGTATTTTTCTAATATAAAATAAATGTGTTTATATAAAAATAATTTGAGAACATTCTCCCAAAATTACATTTTGAAAGTAAATACATTAAACTAGTTTAAAATTTTAAATCCAATTAATACAATGACACATAATTACATTAATTTTACAAATACAACAAAATTTAATAGTATTGGGGGGTTCCCAAAATTTCATGCAAAAAAATTCAAATCCCAGTCCTCCAGTTTAATGGAATTTTGCTTTAAATAATCTAATTGATATAAATATTATTCAATATAATATTAATCAAATTGTTTAATTTAAATCTAACAAATTTTGGGTTAATCAATTTGCACAATAAAATGGGAACCACCTACCTCAGGATAATAAGATCTCAAAATACCAAACCTCAATCGAGGATATCCAATGTTGAAATTTGAAAATTGAATCTAAGAATCCAACCTTGATAAAAAATATGAAAAGTAAGGGGTAATATCCACTAAAGAACATGAAGATCTATAAAACCCTAGAAAAGAATGACGAGGTAGTGGGAGATAGAGAAAGGGAAGAGGAAACAAACCATGAGAAGATCAAACAACATTTTATTAGCATCAACTCACTTCCATAGGGGTGTAGAAGTGCTAAAATTACTATTCTATGCTCTTAAAAGAAAATAAATAAATTTGGGGTCACAAAGGACAATCTAGAATAATAAATAAGGGTTTTCGGTTTATAAAACATAATATCGAATTAACAAATATCGTGCACATGGTTATCTAGGAAAGGATGCACAGTTTAGAAAAACCATGCACCCAAGAAGTGAACCCCTTTTCTCTAGGTTCATGGTATCTTCCATGTGGGTAAAATTATTTTCAAACCATGATCAAACCACAAATATTCCCCACTATCTTGGTTTTCATGTTTTCAACTAGGTTGGCATAGGGTATGGGAAAATCATGCACCAATCACACACTATCCTATAGACATTCAAAATGTCCAAAATTGTTACCGTAATAACCTTTAACGAGATCCAAAAATGATCAAAATTCATGATTATATCAGAAAAATGTAAAAATATAAATAGAGTGTTATAAATTCCCCACCATAGAGACTTTCATCTTGTAGAAAACCTACATAGATTCTATCATGAAAAATAATAATGGAACTTCTCCTACTCCCTTTCCTCCAAATCCCTCATATAATGACTATCATAACCATTCTATCATTTCTCTTGAGCTAAAGGTATCTTCATAACACGATACATTTTCATTTCAAAATTGACTTTCCTTCATGGTCGTTCAATCAAGGATAAATCGGCTTCAACCTCATGAGAAGTCCATAATATAATATTAGAGATATTAGATAGATACATTCATATATGAAATAAATTGAACATGTTATATATAAATGTTAGCTGTGGTGGAAGTTCTATGTGGTAATAAAATTTTTCCCACCTAATCCAAAACATTAAAAGGGCCCAAAGAAATTAATAGCAAGAATTCGTTTCCTCCCATGCTATTGATGACCAAATAGAGGAGAAATGTTCCGAAAAAACATGATAGCCAACTAAAAACCCAAATGGTATTTAACGGTGATAATTATAATAATTGTACCAACACTATTTCATTATCATTAGATGCTGAATCAACTAAATAATTGTTATTATCTCTTGATCCTAAATTGATCCAATGAAGTAAACTTCACCAATATACTAACAAAACAATGGTGATCTAAAAGTTTGACCATAATAGGACACAAAATGATCCAATCTGATCATATATAGGTAACTATTGTTATAATAAAACTCAAACATCCCTAGATTGTCACCCCAAGCCCCACCAAAGTGAGGAATGTAGGAATGTATCAAATCTTCAAGAATATATATACCTCTTTCATTTTGTCCATCCGAATGCAAGACGCCATGTTTTACTGAAATGGACTTGAATTCACAATTACTCCTTAATGGCATCTCCAAACATGATAAGTGAACCATGGGTCCCTATCAAAGTCTAAGTCTATTTGAACTCAGTGAAATAGAACAATATCTTTCACATATAGATATTCAAATTCCATAAACATGGTTGTATCATTAATGGTTACAAAGTGAGATGATTTAGTCATCTGGTTGATCAAAACCCATATCATGTTCTTCTTTATATTGGTATGTGGAATACCGACCAAAAAATAAAATTTGATGTCATCCCACATCCACTTTGAAATAGGATGTGACTGAAGAAAGCCATATGATTTGTGTTGACTGACATTGACCGATTGGCATGTATAAAAATGAGGGAAAAATTTACTAATTACACATATCATACTAGGCCCGAAAAATCAACAACGAATTTTATAGAACATATTCATGTTACCTGGGTACACATACCATTTCGATTAACCGAAATCCCCCATAATGTCCTTCCTTACCACTAACAGCATGTTATAATGATTCTGATGACACAATATTCCCCCAATGGATAATGAATCATAAGAAATGGTATCCTCACCATAAATAGTGTATCTAATGCTATTGAACTCATCCTCAAGTTGTTGTTCCTATATAATCTTCTTGTTAATATAGGATGTCAACTGAACAATGACCAAAGAAACTACGACCCCTAATTCCTTGTATCCAATATGCAACTGTGGAAAACATTCCATCAAGTTCCACTCTTCAAATGATTCCATCACGACCGGACTCAGACATTTCTTACTCAAAAACACTAAGATCATATTACATATCCTTATGGTATAGGTGATGTTAATACCTAAAATTTCAGGTACTCTTAACAATTCCACTTGTGGGAATTCAAATCATTTTGAGATAATATAAAACTCCAACTCTTCTGGAAAGAAAACATGTTAAACGTTTATCTAAAAAGGTACTACTTCCATATCTTATATGTGTTCATCCTAGTTACGTGTTGAAGGTCTTGGCTTGGGTAATTTTTATCTGGAGGACTAAACTGAAAAGATCTTTAAGAAAAAACATGATCACCATTCATAAGAGCATATCCTAATCCTATACCTGATGCATTAAAAAATTCCACAAATCCATGTCTGACCTCTCTAAGATCAAACTCAAGCATTACAATCAAAACAAATATCATCTCAAAAATAGTAATATTACATTTTTCTTCCCATTCAAAAATTAATCCCTTCCATGTTATATATTTCATCATGTAATCCATCATTTATAAGTCCTTACCAAACCATCGATAATTCTATGAAAAGACAAAAAATCTTCAAATCTAGAAGGAATATCAGGGTTTATCCCATTTTATTAAATAAATTAATTTTTAGTATCAAATTAACTACCATGTTCCAAAACCATGTGTCCTAATAACAACACATTTAGAATCATGAAATCAAATTTTGATATCTTGAAATGAATTCTCTGATTTCTCAAAAAAATTAGACCCTCTCTCAGATAGTGAAAATGATTATCCTTAGTCATAAACTAATTTAGGATATCATCAAAAAAGACTACCATGAAGGTATTATGATACTAAGGTAAAATCACGTTCATTTAATCCATAAATACTACATGATAATTGGTCAAACCAAATGTAATGAAAATATATTCATAATGGTCCTACCAACACTGAAATACATTTTCCTGAATTTTTGATTCTTTTATCCTCAACTGATGGATACCATATTGAATATCAATATTGAATAACAACTTTTACCAATTCCAGTAATCATAGAAATCCTCAATCCATGGAATCATAAATTTTTTATTTACTATAACTCGATTGAGTTTTTTAATCCACAAAAAGGTGAAGTGAACCATCTTCTTTCTTCTCAGAGAGAACCAATGCCGCCCAAGGTGACCAAATCTGGCATATAAATAATTTTTCTAGATGATTATACAAATGATCCTTAAAAACATTCATTTAATATAGTTACATTCAGAAATATTGAATACATTTAATTTGAGTACCATGCCCCCACATTGATATATAATTCATCCTACATTACTGATGATAAACCACGTATATTTGAAGGGAAAAACTCATGAAACTCAATGAAAACTGATGGTAGATCAATGATAAGTTATTCTCTATCTAGATAAAAAATACACAGATATTAATTTCCTAATATCTTAATAAGTATGTCGGAATATATTCAACCCTTGGTCCCATCGTTGAATGATTAAACATACCCTCAAGGGTGCAGTAAATGAGATCCATTGAAGATAACTTTCAATCCCTGATTTATTGTCAAATATCCAATCCAAAAAAGCTATGATGCCAATAAGTTTCAGGTGGGGAACCAGAAAATCCCAAGCAAGATTGACATCTGATACGGATAACACACAAGATATAAAATAGAGACCCTACACCCTTTTTTCTCAGGGTTATTGTAAAATTCATCACATAAAACAAAATCTCCATATGAAGATTATGACGATTTGGAAAATAGGTATTAATAAATGTATCAGATTCCCCAGTATCAAATAGAGAAGTAACTAATAATGATGTTATAGTAATGGTACCCTTAACTATCATTGGACCCATACCTGCTTTCTCTGGGGACTCTTATATTACGTCAAGACGCTTTGTTCTAGATTCACATGTATATAACCACTTTCATTAATGAATGATATAATTGAACCATAGTTTTAATAGGAAAATATGATCTGGTGCCACTAAATTGAGTGGAATAAATTTGTTATATCTTATGTAGGTGACTAGAGAATCTATATAAGCCACATATCATTGGTGTCTCAGTGAAAACCCCCTTTGAGTGAATAGGTTTCCCACACTGGTAGAAAATAAAAACGTATCTTTTATGTACATTATTATGTTTAGAAAACCCCAATATTGAAAACCAATATAGAGATAATCAGAAATCAAATTTTCTATATAGGAAAACAAACATCCACTCTGAGAAGATGAAACTCTTGTCAAACCAGACATGATAGCTTAGTCCATTTCGACCATGTATTCTATGTAGAGTATTTCAGTTTATGAAGGAATCAACAAAAGTAAAACATGATAATGAATATTATATCATAGTATCAACTCTGATGGTTAAGACTTCATCATCTCGTTCGACACTATCTTAGGGGAAAATTGTATTATTTAATAAAAATGGTTTGCATACTCTATCATGGTATGTTCACTCTACTAAAGATTGAAAAAACTAAATTGACATAGCCACCACTATAAAGACTACATATAACAAGTCAGTGAAAAGTGACATGAAGACATTCCAATCTAGTCCCTTAGGTTTAAATAGCCATTCCATCGTGTCTCCCAATCTTCTTCTTGGTCCTTCCATTATAATGGCGGCACAGTACACCTTTTTGTAAGACTATTTATGAACCCCAAAAAATCTAAATCCTTCTCAACCATTCATAAAAATTATCACGTTAAATGAATACATTGAATGCTGGTGCATTTTAGTGAAGGAACTCATGAGAATGAATCCAATGATCCTCCCATATGGGTTCTATAATTGGATCCTGAATGGTGACTAGTGGTGGTTCATATCCTATATAATGGATTGTATGCACAATGACCTCATCTCAGCTCAGTTCTATGAGTGGTTTTTCTCACATAGCTTCATCATCATATTTCATCAAGATCATATTCAAAAATCTTTTCATTGGCATGATGCTACATAAAATCAGTGGAAAATAGATGAGGATTCAATTTTAACACTCAAATTGAGAAACATTGGAAATTAATCTCGTCAAATAGACAGAAAATAATAGGATTTTGATATATTGAAATAAAAAGTAGGGAAATGACTTGAACCAATCCTCATGGTATATTTGTCAAACCACCCCTAGCAACATAAGGTTCATTATAGTGAGAGATGTCCATGACCTCCGTCTTAACTACCTCACATGTCCTAAAATGACTACACAACTGTATACTATCATCAATGGAGGTTACAAAACTTTAACCTTTTATTCAACATTGTCATTAACTAGCTGAGTTTCCCAGGTAACCTTGTAACTGATCCGACCATAAGATATATATAAGGTTTTTTAGATCCCCATGGCTTAGAGACTAGATCATTGAACCCCCTAATACGAATGCGGGATGAATTTTGAAAAAAAAACAAAACAATGAAATATACATCAGTATGCATACAAGTGAAACTCTACAACATGAATTGTACCTTATGTTAGACAGGTATGAAAACACAAAGTACTATAGAAAATACCCAAAAGACAGGATAACTACCAATGTCCCAATTGAACCAAATCACCAAGACCAATGATATATAGTTAATACCACCTTCTTGTGCCAACATAACCTTTCCTGAAACTGAAATAATATAATCTAAAATAGTCAAAGACAAATGTTGGGTGCGAGATGAATGACTTTTAGGGTGTCAAAAAGGATTAAATAATAAGATAACACATTTTTTTAAAAAAATATTTATTGAAAATTTAAATATGGATAGTTGTAATTTCAGAAGAATATTTAATCAAATAATTCTTTACACATAAAATATTAAAATTCATTAAATTTTTTTTATAAAACTTATATAAAAACAATTAAATAAATTAAAAGTCTAGGAAAATAGTTTAATTTTATTTTAATATATATATATTAATAAAAATAATCAATAAAAATGTTCATTTTCCTAATGATAAGTATTTTCATGGACAAGGGATTCAATACACTCAAATAGATGACATGAAATTATGTCCACAAATGTTCCCCTTTATACAGACCAAGGAGTAAAGATCACCATCCAATATGGGATGGGACTACTATAGATTTCTTATTAGATTTATAAATCCTATATTGTTATCCAAATAAATCACTTAATTCCTTTTTCTTCTATGTTTCCTAATAAAAAATGATACTAAATTTATTTTTTGACCTCTTAAAAATATTTTATTCTTCTAACCATCTCAAATAAGAAAATTTTCCATTTATAAACCAAAATGTGTTTTTAATCAAATAAATATTTTTTCCTAGATAATACAAATAGGGTTTCTACAGAAATCATTTCAAGTGATTTTTCTAAAATATCATTTTGATATTAATTCCATAAAAATAATTTCACAATTTAAATTTATCACAATTCCATTAGTATACAAATTACTTCTGAATTCAATGGATTTTGGTGGTCTTCCCAATTTATTTAAAAAAATATAATTACAAATCAAAAACACCCAATTCAATTCAATTTGGTTTTTAATAAACATATTGAATTAAATTCTGTACATTTTCAATTTAAATATAACAATTGAAATTAAATTAAGAAATTTAGGGATAATAAATGTCGTAAAACTAAATAGAACCACCACCCTTGGGATCACAAGATCTCGAAACTCTAAACACTAATAAAGATTGTACAATAATAAATTATGAAAAAATAATTTAGGAGTCAAACCATGATCCAAGATCTGAAATATATTGGATTAGATACTCTGATCCACATGAATATTTCTAAAACCCCATTTATGAAGAAGAATTTGTACAAGAGATAGTGAACAAAATAATAAACCTTCAATTAAAATATGGAACATTTATCCTTAAGATTCCAATCACTTCTAGAGTGTTTTAGGGGGGCTAGAAAATGATCTTTGGTGATTCAAAGGATGAAGAAACTGATTGGGGTTCGTATAGGTCTATCTGGAACCAATAAAAGTGGTTTTTGTAGTTTAATACATAATTTAACATTATAAAACCAAACACACGGTTAGATAGGAAAAGCCACATGGTTTATAAAAACTCTATTCCCATGCTGTGAACAACTTTTTATCCAGGTGAATGGTTTCTCCTATGTGAATGAATTGTTTTTCAAACTATGTTATAGGAGTGAAAAAACCATGCTTATTGGTTTTCAACATTTTTGATATGATGGAACATGATTTGGAAAAACTGTGCACCAAATTTACATTCGACCAGAATCATTAAAAATTTAATAATTTCTCCTACAATAACCATGAATTAATCCCAACGAATTCTTGTTTAAATGATGTGTTTTGGAATACTTGGAAACAATAAAAGGACGTTATAAGCATTGTTAATATAGTCCAATAAAATAAATAAATACTAAGAAACAATACTATAATTAAACTAATCAGTAAAAAAATAATTTGAGCCATACAATTCAAATAATATAGATCTTATCTATCATTACCCTATCGTCTCACCATAATGTACCTCAATCATTCAATCTACCAATATATCCCTAAAAAATAACTTACTATATATCACATATTTTCTATCTTTTATAGGATTGTGGGCAACTACATAAAGCTATGACATGATTCATAAACACTAAAAACTCAAATAAATATTATATAATTACCGTTATCATTTTATGTTCCAGGGTAATTATTTTATCATGGTGTATTCAAGAAAAAACACCTATGGTGGGTGCTCTCTTTCCCATTAGTTGTTTCACACTATCATTACTAAAACTAAACCTTATGTCACACAATGTGCAATCCTTCATGGTAAATAGAACCTATGATTAATATTTTTATCATATGGGAATATAATCATTGATTTATACGTACTTATAATGAAATAAATTCAATCTATATTTAGGAATGAATATGATCTCTATAGTTATCCTCGACATCATCTCTACTTCATTGATTTATCATTGAGACTAAGGTTATCAGGTAATCCAAATATATATATATATATATATATATATATGTGAGAAACATTGAAAAATAATCACTTCATAATTGGATACATATTCAATGACTCTATATAAAATAAGATAAATCTAGCCATGACATTACAGAAAACCATTATGCTCCAATACCAATATATTATCCATATAAAACTATAAAAATGAACTAGTTCAATATAAAAAGTAGAAATTGATATCTATATGGTTAATGGTGAACTCCCTCATCCATTAATATTCTAAAAAGGTGTCATTAAACAATTTATCTGCAAAATATATCCATTTATCACAACCCATGTATGATATCTAATAGAACTTTTTCTGAAACCCAAAACACAATTCCATGTTTTTTGGGACTCATTATTCAAATACTATATCATTATTTGAATTGATATATTATTAAAAACCTAAAATTTATATAATAAAAAATTTATTTAATACTCAACCTATCCTAAAACAACCCATTACACACTAGAAGGATTCATACATAGTTAAAGGCATGATCATGAACTTTAACTTAATCAAAAGATGACACATAATTAAAATAAAAAATAAAAATGGAACTCAATAACATATGATTTCAAAGTATTTTATCTCTAATGAATTATCAATAAATCAAAATTATTTTTCAAAATAATATCTATTTCTATTTTGAAACCCTGACTAATGTTTTTTTCCATTTCATTTATTTATGTTTTCTTTTTCAAGTCTGGTCTTGTTGTTTGGGGTTTCTGTTGAGTTTATAGTAAGAATTGTTGAGTTGTGGAGGTTATAGTTTATTTTTGTTTATGTATATGGTAGATATGCGTGGATTAGTGGGATGTAGTGTGGCTAGTGGATGTTGTGTGTATTTTTAGTACATTTGTTTTTTGCATAGTTTGTAGTGCACAACTTGTGCATAGTTTTTCCCAAACCATGTATGATGAAGTTGTAATCACGCAACTTGTTGGATTTTTCTAGGTCATGTTGTACAGTAAGAGTGGGTGAGTAGAAACCATGTTGAAAATGTGAGAGCACATTTTCAATTTTGGATTAACGTATTTTTAATGGTGGGGGAATGATTTTCCCAACAATGTGCCCATTCAATACCGGGGTATGCTTTATCATATTGGGTGAAAGAGCTGGGTTAATGGTTTGGAAAACTGATCAGACAAACCATGAGGCTGAAATATTATCTTGAAACATGTGTTTTGATGTTTTACCCATCCTCAATTAAACCATAATTCACCCCTTATACACCTTGGTATCTTTTTTCATATAAAGGAGGCTCTAAGTCACATCTCCCATCGATATTTTTCATCTATTTCAAATCCCTCGTGTTTATTAGGTACGCTTCTCCATTTTTTGTATAATATTAAAAATATAGTCACATCCTCTTTTGGATTCATGGTTCTTCATCGATCAGTTCCTCCTTGATCAAATTATAGGGAGAGGGCTGGATAATGTGAGTCATTTTCTTTGATGATATGGTGTACACTATGTATATTGTGCTTGAATATTCTCTCTAATAGATATTTTCTACATTCTTATGTCATTAAGGTTTGTTTTTTCATACTTTTTTTGAGGCATGATATTTTATATGTGAGCCCCTCTATATTATTTTTAAATGTGTGATTTAGGTTTTATAAGTGTTTGTATGAATGGTTCCAGTGATTCCATGATAGAAATTTGGTTTAAAGGTTGTTTAAAATTATTTCATGAGTTATAAGTACATATATATGATTAAATTTGTCCTATAAAATTTAAATCTGAATTTTTAAGAGAAATTATGTACTTCTAGATTGAATTCAGTGTTTTTTTAGTTTTGGTAATTTGGTTATCTTTTGAAATGGGGCTTGGGTGTGGATTTGGTGATTATTTATAGATTTTTTCTGTAGAGTTAACTCTTGTGATATGTTGTGACACAATTTGTGGTTCTATAAAGGACAAATGGACCATATTTTGGTTATCCAATTATATGAAGGTAAATATGGGTATATCTATATGTTTATAGGGTGCACATATAGATATGAACACATATATGACTGTTGACTCTATAAATAAATCCATCTTGAAATCCCTATTGTTCAAAACACTCTTCCCCAATTTTAGTCTCTCTCTCTATCTTTCTCTATATCCATCTAATGAGTTTATACCAAATTTATCCTCAATTGAACATTAATTTTAAATTATCTTAAATGTGGATTTCAAAACAAATCTATGGATTTTTCATTTTTTATCTAGATGTATGATTTGGAGTCTTGTTGATATAATTTTACCATTTGGAATCTTTAAAATTGAAATAGTGATTCCACCTTGGTTTTGAAAATGGATTTGATTTTGAATTGTTATGTCGTGGATAGTGATTTGTGTCATTTTGGAAATTGGTTCCAAAATCATTTGATACGCTGGACAAATTTCACTCTATAATCCTTCCTTGAATTCCGGGCACATATGTAGTCATCCTTCCAATAGGAGGGCCACCACATTAATGGTGTTTTGGATTGGGAAAAACATTCAATATAAATTTTTGATTTATGTATAATTATAAGAATGTGATGGCACCCTCATTATCATTTATAATATTATAATGGGATTACTGGACATTATCTAAATGGTTGACTAATTATTTATTTTTTTAATTCTGATTATAAAAATTAGAACCCCCAAGAAAGAGGATAGTTTAGGTAGGATTTTTCACATGTGAAGCAAGTTTAGATCATTAATGTTGGTCATTGACTATATAGGTGACCCATATTCTACAGGGGGGATCTAAACTAAGATTGTTCTGGGATCTCTTCTAGGTATGTTTAAGATGTTCCTAGGAATACATATCTATGTGTACCTATTTTATTTTACAAAACATTATTTATTTGTTAATATATTATTTATTATTCATTTACCTATACCATTTTCTTTTAATATAGTTTTACTTGTTGCACACTTTTGTTATGTTTAGGATAATTTTCCTTACATATTTAATATTCTTCAGATTTTCTGTAAAAATGGAATTTCTTTCTAAAACTTCTATTTAAAAAGAAATGATATTCATGGAACATTAAATAATAAAAACTATATTTTATAAATTTATATCAAACGATAGATTATGTAAAATGTATGGAAATTAAATTAATACATTCAATGTTTATTACATATTTATCTATTTAATTCTCCTAACATACATATTCCACATTAAATCGATAGACCCAAGATGTTTTGTAGGATTATCATTTATTCAGGTTTTCATATAGATTTAGCTCTTGTCTTGAATGATGGTTTCTAGTAGTTCAAAATGATATTATATTGGGTTTTGGATGGTTTCATTTTTTTTTGGTTATTTTGTTTTTCACTATCATTGTATCTAGATTTTTTTTGAATGTATTTTTTTAAAATATATTGTTCCTTGTTTGTTTGTTTCCTAATGGTTTATTTTTTAGGAAATTTATTATGGTCTATATTCTTACCATGTGTATTATAATTTATTCAATTGATGTGTTTCCATCATCATAAGATTTGGAACACCTCTCGGCCCTTGTATCATGCCAGACAAGGTGACAGGTTTGGGAATAAACCAGTTATTTTTTTGAAAAACTGATACCAAATCATCCCATTACTATTTTGGGTAATTAGTTTGTTTAGATATAGGTCATTCAGTACTCAAGAAGTTCATGAAAAAATTATCTCATGAAAATTTACTTTCCATAATCCTTTAGTGACCAAGGGTATTCTTGAATTTCGATCTTTTGTATTGACTGTTCAGTTTATTCCCATTATTCTCATTTATCTATTGTGGTTTGGGGTATGATAATGGGAGTGAACATGTGCAACATAGGGATCTTGTAAGGATTAGCGACATATATGGGGCATGAGGGAATGGTTTAAGCCACATCATGGGGTTTATAGTTTCATGGGAATTTTGGTAGTAAATCACATTAGTAAGTTAGTAATTGAAAATATATCCCCATTTTATATGGTTTTTATTAAATGTTTTAGTTTTATTTTTGGTCGATATGGGAGGATTTTAAATAAAAAACTAGATTTTGGAAAATGTTTTCATAAAGAAAATGAATTCAGGATATTGTATTTTAAACATGGGGATTAATGTATAATATAGATTTTAAGTGAATGTTTTTTTAATGTATAAATGGAGTATTTTTTAAATATGGAATGGGTAAGGTGATTTTGATAGATGATCATTTTTTGTTTTTGTGATGTTCAATCCATGGGTGTGCTATTTTTTCTTAAGATGTTATCTTAGTTCAACTTTTGTTTGATGATGATTTTTTTAATATATCATTGAACATATTCTACAAAAAATGATATCAACAGATCCAAGTGAGTTTCTTCTTCTTGTTCTCTATGTCTATACTCCTTGTTGAGTAGAGGATATGAGTAATTTCCTAGAAATGAAAAATTATCCAATGATTGAGGGTTGTTAGAATCTTGGAGTGTATTGAAAAATTTAATGGTTATTTTAGGTATTTGAGAATCTATAGAGAACATGAACGTGTGAATAATATTGGGTTTCATTGATGTTTTATTTTTGTATCAGTGGATGGTGATCATCCCATCATAATTCTAGATTTGGATTTATTAAAGACCACTTTAATACAATGCCTTATAATTGAGGATGTAGTGGTGAGATAAGTAGTAGATATATTGGGTGTACAACTTGATCAAAAGGCAGTAAAGGCTTATATTGATCACAGTAAGGATTTAATTTCATTTTTTACAGAGTTGTAATCAAAGGATCTGGTAAAGGTTCCTCCCTTTGTTTGTGGTATCATTATAGAAAATAATTAGTGATTCATCGAATATGGGGAAGATCTCTTCGATAAGTTATCATACGAGTCATTTTTAGTCAATATGATAAATGGAGAAGTACCTATAGGAATTATGAATCAAGTATCTCTCTAATGATCTTCATGGTTCCCCATCTAGAGAGAAATGTGTTCTAGGAGATGCTTTTTTGAGAAGTAACCTTTTTCACATCCCTTATCTCGTTCATTAGACCACCCATTCATGATTTTACAGTGAGGTTGGTTTGATAATTTTAAGTCACCGAGTCGTTTTCATTGGATTTCATTCTTATGTTGTGGTTGAATGGTAAATTTGGTGATGTTTTCTAATAATAATTGCTAAATGTGGAATCCTCGGTTTGAGGATAATAGCTGCAAACTATGGGGATGCAGATGCATAAAGGTATTAGGTCTCTAGACATAGGTATCAAGAGTATGCTTTTCATGTATTAAAAAATTTCATATGATGGTGGGGGAATCATGTTCATATTTTTTCTCCTATGTCTTTTTGGGGAACCATTTATGTTTTACTTATTATTTCTTCATTTTTTATGATAATATATGTTATTATGTGTTGTGGTATCCTTTTAATACATGAAATTTTAATAGTTATTCCTTATGGATTGAAATATTTGTTTAAATATAATTATTTGGTCCAATTTTCATTTTGGGTTGTGCTCATCTAGGGGATATCCATGGGTTTTGGATGTGATGCATCTCAGATTGGTCCAGTAATTGTATTGAATTTCGGTCATTGTGTTTCTCATTATGTTGTTATTTATATCGTTGGTATGCCCATCTATAATTATAAATGGTTGGGAGACCCACTATATATCTTCTAGTGATTTTCACTACTGTAAACCATTTGTGAACTTTGGAGATTAAAGTTCAGATCAAGGTTTTTGGTTTTGATTAGCCTCATTTTATTCATGTTCAATATATATTCCTCATTTGGTTGGGGATTTTCTAGGGGAGGAATGTTTTTTTGGGGGGATGAGTGAATTTCCACATACCAACACTTTTTTTCATTCATTTCCATATTTTTTTAATTTATAATGGTAGATATTGTTTGTTGATGTTTGAGTTGAGATTCTAGAGATAATATTTTAGTTTTGGGTGTTTTGTTTTATTTTTGGCCATGTGTAGCGTTGGTATGAATGGTTTGGGGGAAAACATGTGGATTGTGGATGATGGGACTTTTTTTAATTAACTTTGGTCTTGTATGTTTCATCTTTTATATCCCATGCTTTGTTTGGACAAAACCATTTGAGAAAAAATGAGTGATTTTGTATCCTTGTGATGGTGGCTAATATAAGATTCATGACTTACATATGGTTTGAGGAAAATGTGCGGCAAGTGTGTGAGGAAGTATTCAATTTCATTAGAGCCAATTTCTATGGATAGTGCATGGTTTCCCCAACTATGTGTCTATCCCATGTGGTTGTCCCCTTTATCAAGTAGGGTGCACATGTTTGGCATGTGATTTTGAAAATTATGTGACCAATCTATAAAACATGACCAACATGATAGAAATATGTGTATCCTTGTTTTTTCCTCCCAGAATTAAACAATAATTCAACCCCTCTCACACTCTATAAATTTTGGAAAATGGATTGGGCTCCAAAACCACACTCCCATGTCTCTCATTCTTTCATTGATTATACATCATGCTTCATATGTATTTTTTTATTGAGTTTTAATCAATTTTTTCTAATTCTTCTCTTCATATTACCGATTTGTGGTTATTCATTGAAAATATTCTTCTTAGACAAACAATAGAGTGAGGGTTGTATTATCTGAGTCATTATGTTTGATTTTTGGGAGTGTGGATTATCTCTAAGGCTTATCTCTCCCTCTATTGGATCTTTGTCACATTTGTATGTCGTTGGGGAAGGTGATTCATCATTTTTATATGTGAATCCTTCCACATTATTCATGAGGATTTATAATTAATTATTAAAAGTTTTTATTGATTTTTTAAGGTTTTGTGTCATTTTATAATCTCTATCAGTATTTAATATTTTTAAGATAATTATTTTAGAGGATTTGTATTGTTTTTAAAATATATAAATATATACAAGGTGTTTGATAAAACATAAATTAGAGTTTTTTGAGTGGAATATGGTAATTTGATATTGTATTTTTCATTTTTAGGTTTTTTTAGTTTTGTTTTCTTGTCAATTAGTCTTTGGTATTGGGTTTGGTTATTTTAAATATATCATTTCGTATGTTTTATCTATTATTATATGATGTTACACTCTTTATGATTCTCGATGGAACCAATTATCCTCATTTTGGTTATCTATTTATATTAATGTAAATATGAAAATATATATATGTTAACATGTTTCACATATAGATATGCACACTCATATGAATGGTGACTGTATAAAAAAACCCTCTCATTATCCCTGGTTTTGGAATCACACATGACAAATTTCCTCCCACTCTCTTACACTCTGATTCTAAAATAGTTTTACCATTAGTGCTTCCAAAATGGCTACATGAATGCCAATGAATAAAAAATTGGGTCTCAAATGCATTTTCAAATGCATGGCCTATTTGGAACCTTGACAAATAATTAGGATACCACTTCACATAAAATTACCATAGATAATCATGCAAGACCAAAAAATTGTTTCGAACAAGGTTTGCTAAATTGTTTGGATTTAGATGTGTTAATACCAGACAGGTACATTGTGAGGTTTTGGAAATTAGTTTCAAAATCATATAACATGCAAGTGCAATAAAAACATTGAAAAGGTCACATGTATAATGTGAACACCAATTTTCATCCTTATTATAAAAGGTCCTTAACAAAGTTATTGCTTGGGTTTGGGAAAGGTATGCACAATGGTAATTTTTTAGTTATGTTTAATTCCAAGAATGTGATGGCCTGCTCATTAAATTTTATAATATTATCTTGGGATACCTGGATGCCAGCTTTAGGGATGAGTGAATATTTAATTCTAGTAATTATTATTGGGATTAAAACCCCTTGGATAGAGTATAGGATAGGGTGACTTAACCAAAGTGAGGAAAATTTAGAGATTCCATGTTGGTAATTTACTATTTAGGTGCACTATATGTTGGTAAGTGGGACCGAACCAATTACCTCTATAGAATTATTCTAGTATTTTTTATAAATTCCCTCTTATGGCATATAAGTATGCAACTACATTATTATATATCTCAGTGGATGATTTTTATTTAGTAATTTGTATCCTTGTGCATTTATTATTTCAATTACTTATGGTTTTACTTATTTAACCGTGTTTTTTTGTCTATATTGATAATCATTTTCTCTATCACTTATTTAGATAGTTTTTTATCTACACTTTTTTTTCAATCTGGTTTTTGAAAATAATATATTGATTTTGATTAAATGATAAAACACTTATTTTCTAAATGTAATTAAAATTAGAATTTATGGCTTATTTCATGAAGGGTCATGTGTGAATTCCATGCTGCTTACCTACTGAGCAATTTTATTCTCTGACCGAACTTTTTATACTCATATCTGACGAAATGACTTATTTTATAGGTTTATGTCTTGTTCCAGATTTCCTGTCACGACCCGCCCTCGGGGTCCGTGCCGTGACTACCCCAAGCCCGCCTTCCATAGGCCAGGGGCTGGCGACTAGCACCAAGGCGTAAATCCCGGTATAAAGGGAAGGCATTGCCTTTGTAAAGTGAACAAACACCACAGAGTAAGCAAGCGGAAAGTAATCACTACGTAAAAACAGAGTACAACAGAAAGTGCGGAAAAGTAAATGGGCCAGTATACAAACCCAAACTGAAAGTAAAGTACAACTCGAAAGGGAAAAACAGCAACTGTAAGTAAAAGCCGCTACACCGAGCTGTCCACTGGAGATCCCACCTGAAAGATGGGTACAGATAGCTCCACTGCTCCACGGGTCCCGCCGTCCGCTCCGAGCACGTCCTGCCCAGTGGTCCACCTCCAGGTACCGTCCTGCTCTGCAAGCCTCAGCTAAGATCAACGTTGTCCGTCGTCTGCAACCAACACAACGTAGTGCGGGCAAAGCCCTTGCAGGGGTGAGTATAAGCTACCCAGTAGGGACCCCGAGACCCCTGAAGGTCTCTCAAATCCACAAAGGATAAACCAAAAAGAAAGGTACAATCACGAAGTAACAACCGACACTGCTTATGTATATACCCATACATATACCTAAGTCATCAATTTCAAATACGCTCCAACCTCCGAGCCCAAGTATAACTCAGCCCACATAGGAAAGTAAACGTATTCCACACAGGAAAGTAAAACGTAATCCACACAGGATAGCACAACACAATCCACACAGGAAAAGTAACAGGATTCAGCTCACACAGGTATACTTCTTCAAAAGACGATAAAGATGATCACTGATTCATCTAAGTCATCGGACCCACGAAGGATCGATAGGTAACTAACCCCCGCAAAGACCCACACAGGATCGGGCCCACACAGGACCTGTAGGCGTTGGTTCACACAGGACCGCTGAGCGCAAGGACCCACACAGGATCAGACCCACACAGGATCGGGCCCACACAGGACCTGTAGCACTGATCCACGTAGGATCGCTGAGTGTTGTAGTCGTCGTCATCGAATCCACACAGGATCTCTATACTGTCGTCGTCGCAGTCACAGTAGCAGTAGTAGTAGTAGTAGTCACAGTAACAGTCGCAGCCAGCACTAGGGTTCCCGCACACAGCAAACTCGTACAGGAGGGTCCGCTCCACGAGCCGAGAAGCTGATACATCAACTATCCCAAAGTCCAGAGTTGATGTATCCAAAAGTTCCGTATTCTCAACAGGAACTCAACGCAACAGACGGCACGTCGATCGGACGCCCGGTCTGAGAGTTATTGGCATTTTCGTCCCTAGGGCCCGGTTGGTTTTTAAGGCAAAACCAACCCGACCGTACTCCACCTGCGTCCAAACCTCGGGCAGAGTATGCCAAAAGATCCTTCTCACTAAGAGGAACACAACAAAGCTGACGACACGTCAATCAGACGTCCGTAGCTCAAGATATGAGCGTTTCCGCTCCGAAGGCCCGGTTGGTTTCGTGAACGAACCAACCCGGCCGAACTCAAAGTATTCCGAAACTTTGAGTGCGATATACCGAAACGACCGTCTCGATCCAAGGATCGTGTTTCCACAGACGGTTCGTCAATCGGAGGTCCGTGGCTCATGTTATGGCCAAAATACCGAAACTGATTCGAAATGGGGGGTCCGGGTCCGGGCCGACCCGGCCCGACCCCCCCTGGGTCGGCCCGAACCCGGTCGACCCGACCCGGGTCCGACCCGGCCGGCGGCGCGGCGCCGCATGGGGGCAGCACGCGGGGGGCAGGGCCCCCGATTGATTGGAAAGGCAGCGCAGCTTTTAGCCGCACCATTTGGAAACCACCCCCCCCCCCCTCGTGGGGGGGCCTGCTTTGAAGAAAACCGGGGGGCCGGCTGCCCCCCCCCCCCCCCCCCTCAAAGAAACTGCCCCCCTCATAAATGGGGGGGTTTTAGAGCTGGCCGAGGGAATTAAATTCCCCCAGCCTTTGACCTTCCGGCCAGCCATCTGCCGGCCGGTTTTTCTTCAACGGGACCGGAAAACCGGTCCCCTTTCTGGCTTCCGACGCCGGAGGCCCGGCCGCCGGTCTTCTCGTCCCGCCGCGGCCCGGAACTGGCCGCGGTGTTCGTCGTCCGGCGCGGTGCGACGACACCGCGCCCCTCTGCCACGCCTTCGATTCTCTTCGACGCGGCGCGACAGCATCGCGTTCTTGATAATCCTTCCACGACGCGGCGCGACGGCGCCACGCAAAATAAGTGTGCGAATATCCGCGTGGTGCGACGGCACCACACCATCTTGTTTCATCCGCAAGTTAAATCAACAAGAACAAAGGAGGGGGATCGGCCGTGTTCATGCGGTCCGGCCCCCTCACGTTAAATGATAATACATATTTAAAATCCTCACGTTATTCATGCCAGAACTACGAACAAGGATAAATAAATAAACAAATAATAACAACCCCTACCTTGGGTATAGGTTTGAAGATTTGTCAACGTCATGCGGAAGACAACGTCGCGGAGGTTGGGCGTCGCGGTAATCATTCGTCAAATCCGATGACGAAGAGGTACGTCCGAAGAGGTACGTCGTTGGTGAATCATCGTATGCTGACGAAGGGAGTCCGAGGAGGAAGCGGCGTTCCCTTTCGTTGACACGGAAGACGAAGAACAGAGGAGCGGCGTTCTCGTCAGAGCTTGAGCGTTCTTCGTCAAAGCTTGAGCGTTCTTCGTCAAAGCTTGAGCGTTCTTCGTCAAAGCTTGAAGAAGAAAGAAAAGCTCTCAAACCTCTCAAGATGGCTAAGAGTTCTAACCCAACAAAATAAGATAAGAGCTTATTTTATTCACAAACTTAACAAATTGAATTTCAAAGGTTTGAAATTCAAATAAGATAACTCCAATGTTAAATTACAACTGTCATGTCATTTAAAGAGGGGTTAAAGTGAGTTTGAGAGAAGATGGAAGGTTGGGATTCGTGTGGGCCCCACCACACTTAATCCTCTCAAGGGAGGTTAAGTGGGTGTGGGTCCCACCCCTAACTTCCTTTGAGAGAAGATAACCAACAAGTTTAAATAAAAATTTCTAATCCATAATTTTTATTTAACTTGTTCTAAACTCCCAAAAACTAACTCTCAACCAGAAATAAACGCAACCTCGGAAGAGGTCTCCTTAAGAGAATATCGGCGCTGCGAGTTCATTGGTGTCCTCGGATTTCAATTCCGAGCACCAGATCAAAAGTTAGAATTTCCCGCTCGTTCGTTCACTGAACGTACCCGAGCCAAACTCCGGAAATTGATTCCGGGCACTCCGGGCCTCGGAATCAGGTGCCGTCAGAAACCGCGCTCTTGTAAAATTCCAAAGAAAGTTAAGAAAAAATTTCCCTTGAATTTTACGGGTTTTTCCATTACTCCCACCTCAGGGCTTTACGTCCCCGTAAAGATACATCAAAAACTAGGGAAACAAATGAGGGTACTTAGCACGCATCTGAGCTTCCCGCTCCCATGTGCTCTCCGGGAGATTCCCGTGCTGCCATCTGATGCGCACAAGAGGAATTTATCGCCCACTTAGGACCCGCTCCTGTCGATCCTCTATCTCCACTGGGACCTCCGTAAAAGTCGCCCCATCGTCAACGTCAAGCTCCCCATGGTCAATGATGTGCGTCGGGTCGTGCACGTATCTCCTCAGCTGAGACACGTGGAAGACGTCGTGCACCCGGTGCAACTGAGGTGGTAGAGCCAGGCGATAAGCCACCTCTTCAATCCTGCTGAGGATCTGGAAGGGTCCGATGAAGCGCGGATATAACTTGCCGCCGCGGCCAAATCTCCGAATACCACGTCGAGGTGAGACCCGCAAAAAGACGTGGTCACCATCCTTGAACTCTAGTGGCCTCCGCCTCCTGTCAGCGTATGACTTCTGCCGGCTCTGAGCTGTCCTCATCTGCTCCTGGATGACCTGGACCTTCTCTGTTGTGGCCTGGACCATCTCCGGTCCCACTAGTGCTGACTCCCCAGGGTCTGTCCAGCACAAAGGAGATCTACAAGGTCGGTCGTAAAACTCCTCATACGGTGCCATCCCGATGGTGGAGTGGTAGCTGTTGTTGTACGCAAACTCCACCAAGGGTAGGTGGTCCTCCCAGATACGACCAAAGTCGAGGACACATGCGCGGAGCATGTCCTCGAGAGTCTGAATGGTCCTCTCCGTCTGACCATCCGTCTGAGGGTGAATGGTTGTGCTCAGACGTAGCTGCGTCCTGAACGCCTCCTATAACCCCTTCCAAAGCCGGGAAGTAAAGCGAGCATCTCGATCAGAGACGATAGATGATGGTACACCGTGAAGCCGCACAATCTCCTAAACATAGAGATGTCCCAAGCTCTCCACTGAGCCCTGCTCTCTAATGGGTAAGAAGTGTGCCGACATGGTGAGTCAGTAAACATTCACCCAGATGGAGTCGTGACCTCTAGAAGTGCGTGGAAGCCAGTCACGAAGTCCATAGATATGCCGTCCCACTTACACTCTGGAACCTCCAAGGGCTGTACCAAGCCTGCTGGTACCTGATGCTCTGCCTTCACCTACTGGCAGGTGAGGCATCGAGAAACGAACTCTGCTACTGCCCTCTTCATGCCAGGCCACCAGTGCTGTCGTCTGAGGTCCTGGTACATCTTCGCCACTCCAGGATGTACCACCAAAGGAGAAGTGTGAAACTCTCTCAGCACCTCCTCTCGCAAAGCGACTGGTACCATGGTACGTCCTCTGAAAAGGATTTCGTGCTCTGCTCCAAGGGAGAAACCATCAGGTGTCTGTCCCGACGATATCTATGCATGCCGTGTCTCACAGTCAGTGTCCTCACGCTGTGCCTCTCTGACCCGCTGCAGTAGTGGAGGGGTGACTGTGAGAGACTGGAGGAAGGCTTCTCCATCTATATCCACGAAGGATATCTGCAAAGAGGCTAGTTGCTCCGTCGCCTCCTCAAGTAGCTGAATGCCCGTCCTCCTGCTGAGGGCATCGGCTACTACGTTCCCCTTCCCAGGAGTATAGACTATCTCAAAGTCATAGTCTTGGAGGAACTCAAGCCATATCCACTGTCTCAAGTTCTGGTCATTCTGCGAGAAGATATACCTGAGACTCTGATGATCGGAAAAGACTGTAAAGCGCTCGCCCATCAGATAGTGTCTCCATGTCTTCAGAGCGAAGACCACTGCTGCTAACTCCAGGTCATGGGTAGCGTAGTTCTGCGCATGCAGCCTCAACTGACGTGATCCACAGGCGATCACTGCCCGCTCCTGCATCAGAACACATCCGAGTCCGGTCCCTGATGCATCACAGTAAACTACGCACCCTACTCCCTCCTCGGGCAACCTCAAGATAGGTGCACTAGTCAATCTCTACCTCAGCTCCTGGAAGCTCTGCTGACATCTGTCTGACCACACGAAGGGTTTCCCCTTCTTCGTCAATGCCGTGAGTGGTGCCGAAACTCTAGAGAAGTCTGGCACGAATCTCTGATAGTATCCAGCTAGTCCCAAGAAACTCCGAACCTCAGTCACGCTCCTAGGTGGCTCCCATGCTAACACAGCCTCGATCTTCGCAGGATCCACTGCAACTCCCGCCTTAGAGATAACGTGTCCCAAGAAGTGCACCTCACGTATCCAGAACTGGCACATCGAGAGCTTACCATAAATATGGTGCTCTCGGAGTGTGTCTAGTACAACTCGCAAGTGATAGGCGTTCTCCTCCTCAGTCGTAGAGTAAATCAGAATGTCGTCGATGAAGACCACGACAAACCGATCGAGGTATGGCTGCAAGATCCTGTTCATGAGAGCCATGAACACTACTGGAGCATTGGTTACACCGAAAGGCATAACCAAGAACTCATAGTGGCCATACCGACATCTGAAGGCCGTCTTCTGCACATCCTCGTCTCTGACTCTGAGGTGATGATAGCCTGACCTGAGGTCTACCTTCGAGAACCACCGTGCTCCATTGAGCTGATCAAAGAGGTCATCAATCCTCGGTAGCGGATACTTGTTCCTCACTGTCACCTAGTTCAGGCGACGATAGTCAACACAAAGTCGCAAGCTCCCGTCCGCCTTCTTGGCGACTAATATCGGGGAAGCCTGTGGTGAAACACTGGGTCGGATGAACCCCTTGCCCTGCAAGTCCTCCAACTATACCCGTAGCTCTCGAAGCTCGGCGGGGGCCATCCGATATGCTGGAGTGGATATCGGGGCTGTCCCGGGGTACAAGTCAATATAAATGTCTACCTCTCTACGAGGATGTAGCCCTGGAACGTCGTCAGGAAAGACGTCCGCAAACTGATCCACCACTGCAGGAAAACCAGGACTCTGCACGTCAACTGCTCCAAGGATGAGGCTAGCTAACTGATGAGTGATGGGCTGTCCTCTCCTCCGCGGAAGTCCATCCTATGCTGCAAAGGCTCTCTTCTCGCCAGTGAAGGTGAACCTGCTCCCGTCGGTGCGTACACATCGCACCTTGCGCCTAAAATAGTCAATCTGTGCATGGACCGTAGATAGCCAATCCATGCCCAAGATGATGTCGTAAGGCCTCGACGCTGCTACAAGAAGATCCCAGCCGAAGCTCTCGCCTCCTAGAGTAATCTCACACTGCCGGAACCAGTGCGTAATCGTCGAGTCTGCTCCCGTAGGAGTCTCTTGCCGTAAGGATCGAGCCAACGGCTCTGTCGGAATCTCCGAGCTCCGAACAAGGGCAGCGGCTATGAAAGAGTGACTCGCTCCTGTGTCTATAAGAACTGCAGCAAGGGTGGAATAGACACCGATAGTACCTCGAATCATCTCGGGTGTGCCGTGGTCGTCGGCCTCTGTTGCCTAGAGCTGTGCATGTCTCTGCCCGCCAGCTCCCTATGGTCTGGGTGGAGCTCCTGGTGGTGGTGGTGGCAGAGCCTCAAAGCGTCGCCCACCACTGGCTGCTCGCCCAGCTCCTCTGCCTCGTCCGCCTCCTCCCTGAAGACCGCCACGGTCGACCCTCTGCCTCTGCCTCGGTGGTCCCTCAACTATCTGCTGCTCCTCGGCACGGCGGGTCGGGCAGTCACGAGCCATGTGGCCCTGCCCGCCGCACGAGTAGCACTGTCTGCCTCTCGAAAGACTGGCTCCGCGATGTGTGCCCCGCACTGCTGAGCCAGTGTCCTGAGGTCGTCTGCCCGAAGGTCTGGACTGTATGGACCCCTGAGTCATCCGTCGACTGCCTGCTGCAGATGACTCTGCCACGTGCCGCCCTGCGGTGGGTCACTGCGCTGGTGTAGACTCAGCAAGGAATCTCTCGATCAGAAGGGCCCGCTCCAGTACTCCTGTTTGAGTCGGTATGCTGAGGGAGATCAGCGATGCCATGATCTCGTGTCTCAAACCCTGCTCGAAGGTCCGGGCCCGGAAGAATGGGTCCCGTACCATGTCGGTCGAGTAGCGCGAGAGATCGGTAAATCTCGTCGAGTACTGAGCGACCGTCATGCTGCCCTGCCGCAGCTGAAGAAGCTCCTGGATACGCACCGCACGAAGGGTGGATGGGACGAACTCCAAGCGGAAAAGGATCTCAATGTCCGTCCAAAGTAGAGATGCCTCATCGTGCACCTGGAGCATCAAGATCCACCATCGTCCTGCTGCTGCGTGTAGTAGGCTCGCAGCGAGGATCACCATGAGGTTTGTTGGTGTCCTCACTAGCCTAAACACTCGTACCACTGCCTCCAGCCAGTACTTGGCTGCCTGGGGATCCGTCTCCCCGTGAAACCTGGGTGGTCGCTGGCGCTGAAACTCATGCAGTGCGCTGAGGCGACGTGCATCGTCAGCGGCTGGCGCTGGAAGCATCGGGGGCTCGACGGGTAGTGCTACCGCCGGTGCCACTGCTGACAAAGGGCCCTGCACCGAGGCCTCGTCGCTCGGTGGGTTGTCGTCACGCTCGACTCTCGGAACCCTAGCTGGCTGCCGTCGTGGGGCCATCCTGAAAAGGAAACAGGTGTGCCACGGTCAAAACAGTATACCTGATGAGCTGATATAAGTAATCACAAAGAAAACTTGAAACAGACACGCAATCAATGTTTTCGTGCATTAAGTCAGAAATCAGAAGTTAGGGTCCTGGTGTACGGATACGTCGGACGCCGCACCAAAACTGGACTCCCTGGACTGATAACCACACTCAATACACTAAACATTATTGCTTCACATAGAAAAGATCAGAGTTCGCGGTAGAACCGAACTCCTCTGATACCAATTTGTCACGACCCACCCTCGGGGTCCGTGCCGTGACTACCCCATGCCCGCCTTCCATAGGCCAGGGGCTGGCGACTAGCACTAAGGCGTAAATCCCGGTATAAAGGGAAGGCATTGCCTTTGTAAAGTAAACAAACACCACAGAGTAAGCAAGTGGAAATTAAACACTAAGTAAAAACAGAGTACAACCGAAAGTGCGGAAAAGTAAATGGGCCAGTATACAAACCCAAACTGAAAGTAAAGTAAAACTCAAAAGGGAAAAACATCAACTGTAAGTAAAAGACGCTACACCGAGCTGTCCACTGGAGATCCCACCTGATGGATGGGTACAGATAGCTCCACTCCTCCACGGGTCCCGCCGTCCGCTCCGAGCACGTCCCGCCCAGTGGTCCACCTCCAGGTACCATCCTGCTCTGCAAGCCTCAGCTAAGATCAACGATGTCCGTCGTCTGCAACCAACACAACGTAGTGCGGGCAAAGCCCGTGCAGGGGTGAGTATAAGCTACTCAGTAGAGACCCCGAGACCCCTGAAGGTCTCTCAAATCCACAAAGGATATACCACGAAGAAAAGTACAATCACGAAGTAACAACCGACACTGCTTAGGTATATGCCCATACATATACCTAAGTCATCAATTTCAAATACGCTCCAACCTCCGAGCCCAAGTACAACTCAGTCCACACAGGAATGTAAACGTATTCCACACAGGAAAGCAAAACGTAATCCACACAGGATAGCACAACACAATCCACACAGGAAAAGTAACAGGATTCAGCTCACACAGGTATACTTCTTCAAAAGATGATAAAGATGATCACTGATCCATCTAAGTCATCGGACCCACGAAGGATCGATAGGTAACTAACCCCCGCAAAGACCCACACAAGATCGGGCCCACACAGGACCTGTAGGCGCTGGTTCACACAAGACCGCTGAGCGCAAGGACCCACACAGGATCAGACCCACACAGGATCATGCCCACACAGGACCTGTAGCACTGATCCACGTAGGATCGCTGAGTGCTGTAGTCGTCATCATCGAATCCACACAGGATCTATGTACTGTCGTCGTCGCAGTCACAGTAGCAGTAGTAGCAGTAGTAGTCACAGTCACAGTCGCAGCCAGCACTAGGGTTCCCGCACACAGCAAACTCGTATAGGAGGGTCCGCTCCACGAGCTGAGAAGCTGATACATCAATTGTCACAAAGTCCAGAGTTGATGTATCCAAAAGTTCCGTATCGTCAATAAGAACTCAACGCAACAGACGGCACGTCGATCGGACGCTCGGTCTGAGAGTTATTGGCATTTTCGTCCCCGGGGCCCGGTTGGTTTTTAAGGCAAAACCAACCCGACCATACTTCACATGCGTCCGAACCTCGGGCGGTGTATGTCAAAAGATCTGTCTCACTAAGAGGAACACAACAAAGCTGACGGCACGTCAATCGGACGTCCGTAGCTCAAGATATGAGCGTTTCCGCTCCGAAGGCCCGGTTGGTTTCGTGAACGAACCAACCCGGACGAACTCAAAGGATTCCAAAACTTTGAGTGTGATATACCGAAACAACCGTCTCGATCCAAGGATCACTTTGCCATAGACGGTTCGTCAATCGGAGGTCCGTGGCTCAAGTTATGGCCAAAAGACCGAAACTGATTCGAAACGGGGGGTCCGGGTCCGGGCCGACCCGGCCCGACCCCCCTGGGTCGGCCCGAACCGGCCGACCGGCCGGCGTCGCGGCGGCCTGGCGCCGCATGGTGGCAGCACGCGGGGGGCAGGGCCCCCGCTTGATTGGAAAGGCGGCGCGGCTTTTAGCCGCGCCATTTGGTAATCGCCCCCCCCCCCCCCCCCCTCGTGGGGGGGGGGGGCTGCTTTGAAGAAAACCGGGGGGCCGGCTGCCCCCCCCCCCCCCCCCCCCTTCAAAGAAACCGCCCCCCTCAAAAATGAGGGGGTTTTAGAGCTGGCCGGGGTAATTAAATTCCCCCAGCCTTTGACCTTCCATCCGGCCATCTGCCGGCCGGTTTATCTTCAACGGGACCGGAAAACCGGTCCCCTTTCCGGCTTCCGAAGCCGGCGGCCCGGCCGCCGGTCTTCTCGTCCCGCCGCGGCCCGGAACCGGCCGCAGTGTTTATCGTCCGGCGCGGTGTGATGGCACTGCGCCCCTCTGCCACGCCTTCGATTCCTTTCGACGCGGCACGACGACGTCGCGTTCTTTACGATCCTTCCACGGAACGGCGCGACGGCGCCGCGCAAAATAAGTGTGCGAATATCCGCGTGGTGCGACGACACCACGCCATCTTGTTTCATACGCAAGTTAAATCAACAAGAACAAAGGTGGGGGTTCGGCCGTGTTCATGCGGTCCGGCCCCCTCATGTTAAATGATAATACATATTTAAAATCCTCACGTTAGTCATGCCAGAACTACGAACAAGGATAAATAAATAAACAAATAATAACAACCCCTACCTTGAGTATAGGTTCGAAGATTTGTCAACGTCCCGCGGAAGACAACGTCGCGGAGGTCGGGCGTCGCGGTAATCGTTCGTCAAATCCGATGATGAAGAGGTACGTCCGAAGAGGTACGTCGTTGGCGAATCTTCGTATGCCGACGAAGGGAGTCCGAGGAGGAAGCGGCGTTCCCTTTAGTTGACACGGAAGACGAAGAAGAGAGGAGCGGCGTTCTCGTCGGAGCTTGAGCGTTCTTCGTCAAAGCTTGAGCGTTCTTCGTCAAAGCTTGAGCGTTCTTAGTCAAAGCTTGAAGAAGAAAGAAAAGCTCTCAAACCTCTCAAGATGGCTAAGAGTTCTAACCCAACAAAATAAGATAAGAGCTTATTTTATTCACAAACTTAACAAATTGAATTTCAAAGGTTTGAAATTCAAATAAGATAACTCCTAAATTAAATAACAATTGTCATGTCATTTAAAGAGGGGTTAAATGGAGTTTGAGAGAAGATGGAAGGTTGGGTTTAGTGTGGGCCCCACCACACTTAATCCTCTCAAGGGAGGTTAAGTGGGTGTGGGTCCCACCCCTAACTTCCTTTGAGAGAAGATAACCAACAAGTTTAAATAAAAATTTGTAATCCATAATTTTTATTTAACTTGTTCTAAACTCCCAAAAACTAACTCTCATCCCGAAATAAACGCAACCTCGGAAAAGGTCTCCTTAAGCGAATATCGGCGCTGCGAGTTCATCGGTGTCCTCAGATTTCAATTCCGAGCACCAGATCAAAAGTTGGAATTTCCCGCTCGTTCGTTCACTGAACGTACCCGAGCCAAACTTCGGAAATTGATTCCGGGCACTCCGGGCCTCGGAATCAGGTGCTGTCAGAAACCGCGCTCTGGTAAAATTCCAAAGAAAATTAAGAAAAAATTTCCCTTGAATTTTACGGGTCTTTACATTTCCAATTGTGTGGTCTAGTGTCATGGATATATGTGAACAATAATTCATTGAGATATTATGTTAGTTATGGTTGGTTTCGGTTTTTTATGGTTTTTAGTTTTGTTACATTTTTAATATATCTAGATATATTTATATATTTATTCTTTTTAATAAATTTATTAATTTATTTTATTTCATCACAGTTAATTTTGTTTTATTTATGGATATTTTTATGGTATAAATCATTTAAATGTTTATTATCGTTGAGGTCTGACACTATTTTCCCTCCCAGAAGGATCGGAAAGGCCAATCAGCACTATCAATGGAGGGTTTCAATGACTATTTCAGGGTTAAAGTAGGTTTGATACTGACATATATTAAATCTAAATACTCAATAATTTACCTTTTAAATAACCTTAAAAAAATTAAATTATATCTCATAACGTATTTACATATCTATTCCACAAAATAAAAAATCAACTTAATATTGTCTTTTGAACTCTTCATTTTGATGTTTCAAATAACATATATATTGATTCAAAATATTTTATATTTTTAACATATTATATAAAATGATCTTATTTAATTTAATATAAAATATTAAGGGTATAATAATTCCATTATATAGTTTTTTTTGAAATCATTAATTCATATCATCCATCTATGCTACGTTTTGATATATTGACATTTGTTCAGTTATGGAACCAGAAAACAAAATAGATTTCCATTGAGATAGTATATTGTTAAAAAATGTATTTCCCATTTTATGGGGTTATGAATTGAAATATAGTGATGTATATTAATTCTATTATTTAATATATACATTTGGAATATTTAATTAATCCATTAAAACATACAATAATAAATATAGTCAAAGAGTAAATATGACACACCTAAAATAGAATTTAATTTTACAATACCTGATCATATCAAATATATTTTCACCAAGGAGTACCTATATTTAATAAAGCCTATAAAATAAATAACTCAAACAATATATATCATTATCCAAAAATAATTATATATTAATAAAAATATCAACTATTGTATTGACAAGAAAACTATAAGCCACAAAACAGACATGATTTATATCAAACTATAATCATTACTATGAAAAAAGAACAAGTTCATTAGACAATACTGATAGATAATTTAATCTAATTTATCCAAAATTTAATGAATAATTATCTCAATACCTTACTTACCCAAAAAATCCATTTGAATATCTTCATTATCCACACGTTTCATCTAGAGACTAAACATTTAATCCCATAGATTTATTTTACAATGAATTTGTTTTAAAACATATTAATATTGATATCCCAATAAAAAATTGGAGGGTAATAATATTGATTCTCTCAGTTACGCTAACCATATATACCATATCCATCCATGGATCTAAGTGTTGTTGTCCTCATATAGTGACATTCAATTAAGGGAGAATTGAAATAATTTATCAAATTAAATCCTTAGAATGTAAATGGATGTTTTTATTGAAAATATTGTTTAGTTTTTAATAAAATAATAAAATTTAAAATTTAAATACTAGAAGAAATAATGAATTACATGAAATAATACATGATAAAAAAATCTGAATTTTAAAGGAAAAAAATTATAATGGCCTATAAGAATAATTCTGAAGTAAATTAATGAAAATAATAATTGATAATGGGGTTCACGATAAGATATACTTATGTAATTTAATATTAGATATGATATAAAACCATGATTCTATGTTGATAATTTGTTTTCAAAAGGGGTATATTGTAATCAAATTATTTGTTAAAAAGGTAACTATTTTAAATTATTTACTAATTTATTTATATAGCATTGTAAATATTCTCATTAAAAAAAATATTAAAGAACATTTGAGATAAAAATTCCACAAATTTATCATTATTAGAACCCATGTGTCTAATATATCGTTATGAATTTTTGGTAACTAAAAATAAAATATTTTATTACTGCTATATGGATCTAAATAAAAACATTGGGATTTGGTGTTAATAATAATTTTAATGTTTTGATAAATGAATTCACACTAAATTAAAATATTTGTTGAAATAACAATTATATATAATATATTTACTAATATATAAAAAATTTCCATCATTTTTATTGTCTTCTATTTGTTTTGAATTTTAGTTAGAAGATAGACTAGTGGATCCATTCTCTAATCATCGGAATATTCTATCATTAATTTCTCTGTATGATATAACAATGAATTTTTAATAATAACATAATGGATACAAAATTTAAATTTGATAAATAAAACGTTTTAACATTATTAAATTACTCAATTTAAACTTGTCAACGCAATAGTATATATGGGTTATGATTATCAACACAATGTAAAAAAATTTCTGTTATTAAAGGAAGATCTAAAAATACCCTCTTAACGATGATGAAAAAAATGATATGTATAAATGAAGAAAATATAATTAGAATCCACTATATATAAATTTAAACCTATATAAAAGAAATATTAATGAAATTAGTCAATTTATATTTATTTTTATTATCAAAAAGAAAATTTTCTATATTGAAATAAAACTATTAGGTAAGTAAACATTAATCAATATATTAATTATATTCATAACAATATCATCAACACTAAATATGAATTTTTTAAAAAATTCTCCTCCCTAGATTATAATGTTTGAGTAGAAGAAGTATGAATTTATATGAAGAAGATGCATAATCTTTGGGTTGATTCAGTAGTGTAACCTAATATTGAAGGAACTCATAGAAGAATTTGTTCATGCCTACAAAAAATTTTAAATTCCCTTTATAATGATTGAAAAACACTAAAAAAGAGTCATTATCTCAAATTTGGGTTTGGAGAGGGGTGATAGTTGAGGATGGATGGCTGGGTGAGTGGTATATAGAAGTGGCCAAAAGGGAATTAATTTTGGGAATAATATAATTTCATATCTCATTGTACATAGTATTTTTTGAGATACATTTGAGGTTCAATCATTTCAATTCGCATAAAGGGACTAATTGTGAAACATTGAGGTAGTGGTTAGAAAAAATAAAGGATGTATTGAGTGGTTGAATAACTGATATATTAGGTTGATTATTTTTTATGGTTGATATTATTATATGATTCATCTGATGTGGATAAATAGTTCTCAAATGTAGGTGGATGATTCTATTGAGACCTGATGGATGTGGTGTAACATCCTGGGTAAATAAATAATATTGCATTCTCATGTTTATCAATATTTGTGAATAAAAGGTTAATAATTATTTAAAGGGAACGCTATGCTCGATGGCATACCCAATACGCAACAACGAGTTTTTTGAAAATCGTAAGTTGCACTCTAATAATAAAATAATATAATTTTAAATGGTAGTTAACTCCAAGCCGTTGTAATGACGGGAATGAATAGAACTAACTACAAAATTATTATATATGTTTGTCAAATATTTTTAATTTTATTCAATAAATGTCAGATGCTTAAAATGCGAATGAAACCAATTTTAAGCGTAAATATTCTAATATTCTTTAAAAGGTCGATCAAACGAATTTCGATGGCGAACCCTTTTTAAATCCACTTTTTGAAAATTTTATATGTTATATTTGAATAAATAAATTTTTTTTAGAATCGGGACATCAAAATTTACTTTGTATAAATTTCTGGTATTTTTTCGATAAAGTTCATTTTTTAATGAATGGTGTAAAATGATGTATTTTTATTCAAAACCTCCTTTTAATATTATTTATTTATATGATTAGATTATCTTTTGAATTGGTTTTAATTTTCAATTAGAATATATTTTTACCATTTAATCCAATGGTGGTCATTGGATTTAATTTCACTTTGAAATTGGACTTAAACTATTGTCAATCTTTTGTTATAATTTGTTTCTTAAAAACATGCTATTTGTTTTGACAATGGGAATTAATTATTAAATTGATTAATGAATCTTATATGTTTTTAATTTTTATAAAATAGAAATCATTTTTGAATTTGGAATATCAAATATATCTTTGGGGGATCTTTTGGTATTTTTCTGAAAAACGTCAATTTTTGATGAATAGTGAAACCACTATGTGCTAGTTAAAAAACTGATTTCTCTTTTAAATGAAATTTTACCACCTCTGTGATTTGAATTTAAAAAATCCAACCTGAATTTTTTTCATTAGGATGTAAAATGTCGTTCAATGGGATTGAAATAATTTTTTGGTGAATAGTAACTTTTAAGTTTTATTAATCGCCATTAAAGGTAATTAGTGTAATTTAAGGTAATGATAATGTTATAATAATATGAAATGACCTTGACACATGTCCTACCCTTATTTTCTGAGTCATTAACGACCATGAAAATAAATACGTCAACTTGGGGACCCCATGGAGCCACTTGGGTTAGAAAATGACATTACCAACTTTTTATTTAAAGTTAAAATAAAAATGACATAAACTTTTATTATTTTACTAAAACAATTTTTACATGGCGTAATACAGGTCATATTTTGTACTATAATTATTAATTATAAATATAAAACGATTTCCTATATCATAGTATTTTTTTAAAAATTTTAAACATTAAATAAATTAATTTATTTATGACACCATGATGATGCAGCGATTACCTTATTAATGAACGATCTAAATAAAATGAAAAGATAATGTAAAATATAAGACATACACTTGTCAAAAACCTATTGCATGGGATTATTTCTGACCCTTATCACCTTATCCTTTAAATTTATAATTTTGGGACCTTTAATATCCCAAAATCATTTTATAATAAAGTAACTTTTAATGATTTTCCAAGAGTGCCCCTCCTCCCACTTATAAAAGGCCCCCACCTCTACCTCCTTACCCACACTTCTCATGCCTTTGGATCGACCAAACTCTGCTCATTTGGTCTTTCCAAATATCTCTCATCATCTTATAAGCCTTATCGTAGGCATAATGCTCTTCAACAACCCCTTATGGTTCAAACCAAAGGGAGTTACCCGATTTAAATGTAATGTCTTCACTTGTGTTGTTTTGTTTATTTTGCTTTTCCAACCCCCTAAACTCTTTTTATTCCATTATTTTGTAACAACAACAGTATCTTCAACATACTAGGATTTTTTTATGATATGTATTATATCTTCACTTACACACACCTCCATATAATGGTTAAAGAACATACTATTTCCATGGATGGCGAATTACTGCCTCACGAAACGATGATTGTTCTATCTTCTTCTACCACCTCTCATAGTGGCCATTATGATAGAACTATTTTTATATATGATACATATTATATTTATTTCTTTTCTATGCTTCTGTATTTTATATTTAAAACATACCTTTATTCTTTCCATGTTGTAAAAATGTGATAATTTCATTTGAGGAAGTGTGGACTACGACCACCTCAAGTAATGTGACTCGTTCATGCAATACATGGAATGTATAATGAATGAAAATAATGAACTTATGTGACCCATATAACATATATATTATACTGGAATTATAATATATATATCTATTTCATCAAGTTTTAATTCAATTAATGTTCCAAAGCAATGAAAGTAGCGTTCATGCGTACGTACGACCTACCATCTCCATGAACGTTGCATTTCCTTTTTTTATCTCCAAATGTTATGGAATAGTATAAAATGAATATAAACAGGATATATATGATTTTTAAATCATTTATAATATTCTGGAGATTATGTAATTATAACTACATGGAAAATTCTTTTCCAACAAGTTCAATTTTTACTAATGTATCGAACATCGACAAAAAAGACGGATATGAACTCACATTATTAACCAATTATAATAACATTATAATATGTGATATGAACTGAATAATAATATTAAAATGATTTATTTAAGCAATTATAAATTGACCAATTTTTATTATTCAGGAATATAAAGAAACGAACAAGACAAGTCAGACTTGAGGTAAGGGATCCTACATCTCTCTTTCTTTTTAAGTACTCTCTTTTATGTATTTTCTTTTAAGATCATATTTCGTATGTTGGGGGATGTTATTTTATATTCATATTACTGTAAATTTTATTTTTATATGATGAGGGACTGTATTTGATCTCTTCAATCCATTTTTTAAAGTTTTATGTGGCGTCGTTAGGCATACGAGTTTTCATAAGGGATTTTTCATCTCACTTTTATTCCCTTGAGATTCATGCTACATTTTCCACTATTTCATTTTTTGTGGTGTATATACTTCCCATGAGTGTATTAATTATGTAATATACTTCAATTTAAGGGTATTGACATCTTCATTTTCTGATCCTTCTTTCATGTGGCTTATGTTTTGTAAGTTACCAAATCGGTAAGGGAACCTTTCACCCTCCTCTTTTTAAAGGACTCCTTTTTGTTATATCTTTTAATTTACATCTTATTATGTTGGTATATTTTCTTATATATCATTATTGATGTAATTTTTTTTACAAGTGATGAGACTCAATTTTCTCTCTCATCAACCCTTTTTCTGAATTTTAATGTGAAGTCGTTAGGCTGTCGAATTTTTGTAAGGGAACTTCTTAGCCCAATTTGAATTCATTGGATTAAAACTCTAATTCTTGATCATGTCATGATATGAATATTGTGAATGACCTCTTATTTTTTTACACTTAATATCCATTTATATTGGGTGTATTTATATTTGTCACACATAATTACATAGTTGATATATCCTTAATCTAAGGATACCGTCTTTGAACGGGACTTCGTCTCAATCTCCTTTCATTGAGGTATATTTTGTTTTATACACAGCTTTATTTTATATGGTGTAAAAACCACTTTTAATTTTACTTTTATTCAAAAGGAATCTTCTCTATTCAAGTGTTTTACTAAATGACAAAAAGTATGTTTCTTTTTAACATACGTGATGACAACGACCTTTCCGCCGCCATGAGTATTATTTGATCTTTGGCTTCCTCAACAGGCCGTAATGTTTCTATATGTAAATAAATACCATATAATTTTTATGTATTTTGGTTTTGAAAATGTTTTTGATAATTGATTATTTATGCTAATATATTTAAGTGATATCTTGTGATTGAAATGTTTAAATGTTTTCTTTCCATTATAATTGTTTTATGTGTTATGATTTTATAATGGTACTTGGACATTTGATGGGTGGTTACGTGATAAACTATATGACGGGTGTTTCCATGAATACTAGGATGGGTGGTTACGTTATAACCTCTAATGCTTTGGGTATGGAAGTCGGTCGTATGGCTATTCCATTTAGTGATATGTGTGGAATTCGACCGTAGAGTTATTCCATTTAAGTATGTTTATGTCCCAAGTTACCTATATATGTTATGTGTTCTTTATATGGGTTTTAAGGTAGTATTTTTTTTACAAAAGGATAAGTAATTATCTTTTATTCAGTGAAGAGTATTTACTACTTCTTGAAGGTCAAAAGTAATACTTCGATAATGTATTCATGTTTTACTTGTTGTTTTTAAAAACTAACAGTTTTCCTACTTTGTGTATCCTTTACTAGGATTTTTATGCTCATTCCGTGTTTTTGAAATATTCTCCATAGGACTTAAAGATGAATAGGGTCAAGGATGGGATCAAGGAAAGACATGCTAACTAAAACATGGAACTAGTCATGTTTCTTTTTAAGAGTTTTTATTTTATGGAAACTTAGTAGAAGTTTCTACTTTGTAATCTTTCGAGATGTAATAGTTATGTCTAATTTATCTAAAGCTATAAACCTGAAGAGATCCTCCATGTGAATTATTCATTTAATTCATGATTATGTAATTTTTTAAGGTTGGGTCCTTATAGTTGTTATCAGAGGTTAGTTTAGATATATTTAGAGGTTAAAGTGTTGTGTAAGCATAAGTTACAAGTTGTATATAACCACAATTGTTGTTATATAAGATAGATTAATTGTTATTTATGAAATTTGGAATGAGTTTGAGATAACTTGGATAATTATATCTTAGTGTTTATCTTCCTCTTTAGAACATGATGATTTTGTTGATATACTCACACTGTCCTTTTTGGTTTTAGTAAATGGATGGATCAAGCAGGCACCAAAGTGACAATGGGTTTGAAGGAAACTGTGGTGGTTCTATGATTAAGAGACTAGAGGAAATGGGGGATTCAATGAGAAATCTCGTGGTTATTCTAAACCAACTATCCGGAGTCGTGATCAACCACTTGAACCTTGGTGATTTCTCTAATGCATCATGTATGAGATAACCAACTCGATGTGGAAGTTTAGGTAATAATTATAAAGGTAACCATTATGGTTTATATGATCCTTACTTTTGAGGTAATAATGTGTTACTATATGATATGATGGAAAATTAAAGGAATGAGATAAACATGAGGTTAAATTATGCTATGGTTATTTTTGAAGATTTTATCACTTTTGGGGAGTGTTATAAGAATTATGTTGTTTTGGGAAAATGACAACACGTAGACCGTGTGACAACGTGTCGCGTCGGACGAAGCTACGGGAATTGAACCCACAACCAATGTGTGATTAGCATTTATCACATACCACTGGACTACATGAAGTCTTTGGTTAGTTTGGCTAAATATTTTTAGATATATGATTTTATGAATCAATAGTAAGTTGATTTTGGGTTATGTATAGAAATGATTAACCTATCATGGGGGATATGTGATTAGGATAATTACTTTTCAATATGAAAATTTAAGTGAAGCTGATGTTTTTGGAGATAAATGTTACGATTTATCTTGGAAGGCTATGTGATTAAATCCTTCTGATATTTGGGTTTCAATCATAGTATGGTTTACTTTGAGGAATTTTATGGACAGATTTTTTATTGAATGGTCTTTGGTGAACTTTGGGTTGTTGGACCAATTTTGGAGTTTAAGAATAGATTTTATTTTTATAAAGGATTATCCTTTTTGGGTATTATCTGATCTTATACTATCCTTTTTGGTTTTTCTTTTTGTCTAAATACATGGGAAATATATAGTTCTATTTTGTATATCAGGTGATTATCTAGAAGTTGATTATATCTCTCTTAATGTGAACATGACTTCCTAAATACTTGTCTTTTGGAGAAAATATGAGTTTGTGTAAGAAATCTAATAAAAGTTGAAAGTCAACATGACAAGTAAGTATGTTTCCTTATGATTTAGCTAAGCTCATAAATAAATTCCACAATGAAAAGTAACTTAATACCAAAATGTTGTCTGCTAACTTTTCCTACAGGGGAATCAAATACTGTTTAACGCATCACATTTTTGTGATTATCTGGGGGTTAACTTTATCCTAAACATGTTTTCTATCGCTCTCCTTCAGAACATGACCGTTTTTTTTCTTCCATATACATGATTTACAATATGGAATCCTAGTATGGGTTATCTTGGGTGACCCTTGTTCTTCTCTTTCTTTCTTTCAAAGTGATAGTTAAATTTACTCTTTTTCTGATGTGGGCCTTTCAATGAAGTTTCCAAGCCCAATTTTAAAATTGCGAGAACGCAATTCTCAAAAGGGGGGAATGATGTAACATACCAAGTACATAAATAATATTACATTATCATGTATATAAATTTTTTTAAATAAAATGGTAATATTACTTTATAGGGAATGTTATGCTCGATGGCGTACCCAATACGCAACAATGAGTTTCTTGGAAATCTTACGTTTCACTCCAATAAAAAAAATAGTATTTTAAATGGTAGTTAACGCCTAGCAATTTTAACAGTGAGAATGAATATAACTAACAAAAAAATGATTATATATGTTTGTCAAATATTTTTACATTTATTCAATAAATTATAGATGCTTAAATTGCGAATGAATCCAATTTTAAGCGTAAATATTATAATATTCTTTAAAAGGTCGATTAACCTCTTTTTGATGGTGACCCCCTTTTAAATACAATTTTTTGACAATTTTATTTTTTATATTTGACAAAATAAAATTCTTTTTAGAATCGGGACATGAAAATTTACTTTGTATAAATTTTTGGTATTTTTCTGATAAAGTTCAATTTTTAATGAATGGTGTAAAATGATGTATTTTAATTTAAAACCTCTGTTTAATCTAATTCATTTATATGATTAAATTATATTTTAAATTGGTTTTAATGTGAAATTAGAATGTATTTTTACCATTTAATCTAATGGTGGTCATTGGAATTAATTTCACTTTGAAATTGGACATAAACTACTGTCAATCTTTTGATATATTTTGTTTCTTAAAAACACGCTATTTGTTTTGACAACGGGAATTAATTATTAAATTTATTAAAGAAACATATATGTTTTGAATTTTTAAAATATAAATTATTTTTGAATTTGGAATATCTAATATATCTTAGGGGGAATTTTTGTTATTTTTAGGAAAAACATCAATTTTTGATGAATAGTGAAACCACTAAGTGGTAGTTAAAAAAACTGATTTTTTGTTTAAATGAAATTTTACCACCTCTGTGATATTAATGTCAAAAATTCGAAATAAATGGTTGTCATTAGGTAGTAAAATATGGTTCAATGGGATTAAAATAATTTTTTTTGTGAATAGTAACTTTTAAGTTTTATTAATCGCAATTAAAGGTAATTACTGCAATTTAAGGTAATGATAACATTATAATTATATGAAATGGCCATGAAATATATCCTACCCTTATTGGATGAGCCATGGCCAACATATACAATCCATGGGACAACATGGGGACCCCATGGTGCCACTTGGGTAAGAAAATGACATTAATTACTTTTTATTTAATGTTAAAATAAAAATGTCACAAACATGTTTTGTTTTACTAAAACAATTTTTACATGGGGTTATACAGGTCATAATTTGTAATATAAATATTAATTTTAAATATAAGAAGATTTACTACATCATAGTATTTTTTTATAATATTTAGAAATTAAATAAATTTATTTATTTATGACACCATGATGATGTCGTGATTACCTCATTAATGAACGATTTAAATAAAATTAATAGATAATGTAAAATCTAAGATATACACTTTTAAAAAAACCCATTTTATGGGTTTATTTCGGACCCTTATCACCTTATCCTTGAAATAAATAATTTTTGGACCATTAATATCCCAAAATCAATTTATAATAAAGTAACTTTTCAAGACTTTCCAAGAGTGCCCCTCCCCCCTCTTATAAAAGGCCCCCACCTCTACCTCCGTACCCACACCTCTCAATCCTTTGGATCGTCCAAACTATGATCATTCTATCTCTCCAAATACCTCTACTCATCTTAGAAGCCTTACCTTAGGATTAAAGCTCTTCAAGAGACTCTTTTGGTTCAAACCAAAGGGAGTTACCCAATTTAAAGGTAATGTCTTCACTTGTGTTCATTTGTTTTATTTTTCTTATACAACCCCCTAAACTCTATTTATTCCTTTCTTTTGTAATAGAACCAGTATATTCAACAACTAGTATGTTTTTATGATATTTATTAGAGCTACACTTACACACACCTCCGTATAATGGTTAAAGAACATACTGTTTTCGTGGATGGTGAATTACTACCACACGAAACGATGATTGTTATATTTTCTCCTAGCACCTCTCATGCTGGCCATTATGATAGAAATATTTTTATATATGATATATATTATATTTATTTCCTCTGTATTCTTATGTATTTTATATTTAAAACATACCTTTATTCTTTGTATGTTGTGAAAATGCGATAATTTCATTCGAGAAAGTGTGGACTACCGCCCCCTCAAGTGATGTAACTCGTTCTTGAAATACATTGAATGTATAAAGAATGAAATTAATGAACTTATGTGACCCATATAACATATATATTATACAGTAATTATAATATATATATATCTCATCTAGTTTTAATTCCATTAATGTGCTAAAACAATGAAAGTTGTGTTCATGCGTACGTACGGCCTACCATCTCCATGAACGGTGCATTTCATTTATTTTTATCTTCAAATATTATGTAATAGTATAAAATGAATATATAATGGATATATATGATATTTAAATCATTAATAAAATTCTGGAGATGATTTAATTATAACTACATGGAAAATTCTTTTCCAACAAGTTCAATTTTTACTCAAGTACTGATCATCGAAAAAAAACGTCTGATATGAACTCACATTATTAACCAATTATTATAACATTATAATATGTGATATGAACTGAATAATAATCTTTAAATTATGTACATAAGAAAATATAATTTTACCAAAGTTTATTATTCAGGAACACAATGAAACAAACAAGACAGGTCAGACTTGGGGTAAGGGATCTTACCTCTCTCTTTCTTTTTAAGTACTCTCTTTTATGTCATTTCTTTTAATATCATATTTATTATGTTGGTGGATGTTCTTTTATATTACTCTTACTGTAAATTTTATGTTAATATGATGAGAGACCCTATTTGATCTTGTCAATCCATTTTTGGAATTTTAAAGTGGCGTCGTTAGGCTGCTGAGTTTTCATAAGGGATTTTTCATCTCACTTTTATTCCTATGAGATTCATGCATCATTTTCCACTATTTACTTTTGTGTTGTGTATATACTGCCCATGAGTGTATTAATTATGTAATATAATTCAATTTATGGGTATTGACATCTTCATTTTATGATCCTTATTTCATCTGTCTTTTGTTTTGTATGTTACCAAATCGGTAATGGAACCTTTCACCCTCCTATTTTTAAAAAAATCCTTTTTGTTATATCTTCTAATTTACTTATTATTATGTTGGGATATGTTCTTATATATCCATATTGATGTAAATTTTTAGTACAAGTGATGAGATACCATTTTATCTCTCATCAAATATTTTTCTAGATTTTAATGTGACGTCGTTAGGCTGTTGAATTTTTCTAAGGAAAATTTTTAACCCAATTTCAATTCATTGGGTTAAAACTATAATTCTTCATCATGTCATGATATGAATATGTGTGAATGACCAATTATTGTTTTACACTTAATATCCATTTATATAGGGAATATTTATATTTGTCACACATAATTACCTAATTGATTTATCCTTAATATAAGGATATCGTCTTTTAATGAGACATCATCTCAATCTACTTTCATTGAGGTATATTTTGTTTTATACAAAACTTTCTTTTATATATTGTATAAAACCCTTTAAATTCTTCTTTTATTCAAAAGGAATGTTGTCTATACGAAGTGTTTTACTAATTGACAACACGAATGTTTCTTTTTAACGTACGCGGTGACAACGACCTTTTCTCCGCCGTGAGTATTATTTCAACTTTGGATTCCTCAGCAAGCTGTAATGTTTCTAAAAGTAAATAAATAACATATAATCTTTTATGTATTTTGGTTTTTAAAATTGTTTTGATAATGGATTTGTTATTTCAATATATTTATGTGATATATTTTGATTGAAATGTTGAAATGTTTTCATTCCATTATAATTATTTTATGTGTTATGATTTTATAATGGTACTTGGACATTTGACGGGTGGTTACGTGATAAACCATATGACGGGTGGTGCCGTGAATACTAGGATGGGTGGTTACATTATAACCTCCAATGAATTGGGTATAGATGTCAGCTGTATAGATATTCCATTTAGTGATATGTGTGGAAATTGACCGTATGGTTATTCCATTTAAGTATGTTTATGTCCCAAGTTTCATTATATGTTATGTGTTCTTTATATGGGTTTATGGTAATCTGTTGGTTATAATAGGGTAAGTAATGATCTTTTATTCAGTGAAGAGTATTTACTACTTCTTAAATGTGAAAAGTATTACTTCGATAATGTATTCATGGTTTATTTGTTGTTTTAAAAAACTAACAGCTTTCCTTCTTTGTGTTTCCTTTACTAGGCTTTTTATGCTCATCCCATGTTTTTAAAATGTTCTCTACAGGACTTAAAGATGAATAGGGTTAAAGATGGGATCAAGGAAAGACATGCTATCTAAAACATGGAACTAGACATGTTTCTTTTTAAGAGTTTTTATTTTATGGAAACTTAGTAGAAGTGTCTACTTTTTAATCATTTGAGATGTAATAGTTATGTCCTAATTCTCTAAAGCTATAAAACTGAAAAGATCCTCTATGTGAATTATTCATTTATTTCATGATTATATAATGTTTTAAAGTTGGGTTCTTATAGGTGGACCTGGAATACATTCTTAAAAAGTAATTGGATAGGGGAATCGAATATAAATGTTTGATACGGGGTAAATGGAAGCATTTTACTCAGTGATTGGAATAATATACTTGGTAATTTGGGGGAAATATGGTGGATAAGTTTTTTTTTATAGTGGTATTCGGTATGTGATGGGGCAATTAGGTGGATAGAAAATGAATTTACATTTGAACAATTTTTAATTTTATAAAAGTGATTAATAAAATTATAGTGGGTTTTCAAAGAATATATTTATTGATGGTGATAATGAACATGATTTGAAGGACATGAATGTTAGATATGATTACTGAATGAATTGTGGGTTTGGATTTGGAAGTATATGCAACAATATAACGAGGTACAAAAACAATTTATATTGGAAGGGATGGGGTATAGAGCATTAAATGGATAATAGGGATTGATTTTAGGAGATTTTTTGCATAAGAGAAACTTAATAAATTTAAGAGAATATAAGGGGAGCTAGAGTATGGTAGGTTGGGTAAGGGTACCTTCTTTATGTTTCTTTAGAGGGGTTTGATTATGTTATTTATCAAACCATTTATATTTCATCGGAAATTGGTCTATAATGACATGAACTGCTTCCTCAAAATTGTAATAGGTCGACAATTATTTATTTTGATTGGGATAGAGGACATGAATCATGAAATACTCATTAAGGTCAAACTCCCTTTATTTGAAAGGTTATGTATGAGTTTGATGTTTCTTCATTGGAGATCCAATATATGAGTGAGAAAATAAAGAATTCATTAAAATACCATTTCTTGTAATTTGTTTATCAAAATTTCCTTTTATGTATATCAAGAAAAATAATTATATTATGCATTTAATTGATATCTATAATAAATTTTTTGAAAGGATATGATGTATCCATTTTTATTTTTAGGCACCTGAAAAAATGAAAAAAATATTTGTGGTAATTCTCTTATAGTGAATGATTTATTCATTTATCATCCATGTAATGACCTGACCTAGTATGTTATAACCCTATTTTATTTTTGGGTTAGAGATTTTTTAATGATTTAATTTTTGAATATTATTTCTAAGATATTATTGTTAGATGAGAAGAATTATGGGGGTAACCATATGTTGATGTAAAATTTGGAAATTTCTCAAATTCCATCGACTACCTGTAGCTACCCCATTGGCTATAGTTCCACTTCCAACCACATTGGGTACTCCGTGGACGTAGACGAGGAACCTGATGGTACTAATGTTATTTTAAAAAATTGATGGAATTTGAATTAATTGGTCTTATCAGTTAACCCAAAAAACATGTATTTCATTGGATTTTATATTCACTTATCAATATCATTATCTTATGAATCTACCCACAACCTCTCATTTATTCTATGATTTTATTCCATTTCTCTATAGGTTCCTAACTCTTACTAATCCCTTTATCTCATATCTGGAAAGGAAAATGGGTGGTCTCCCATTAATATTCCTTTTCTTATTGTTTCATAATGGATGCAGCTTTAGTCTATTATTTATAAAATATTTTTATTATAAAGTCATTTTATTCTCTCAATCCTTATCTAATCTAATTATTGAATTTGATTGACCTAGATGAGTTTAATTTATGATTATTGTTTTGAATTTCAAATTCCTTCATTAATATTAGAAGTATCTATGCACTAATTATATCCTCATGCATTGTGTCTCTAACAAATTCGTTAGTGTAAAATCTATTTTATTAGACCCAAAATGGAATATTAATCAATTAATCAAGAACATGAACCCCTTCATCATATAATACATATATAATTTTTTCCTAAAACTATTTTATGGATTATTTATTTTATGCATAATAATTTTTTAGAAAATAATGTTTTCTTCTTAAATTATTTTATAGAAATAAATGAGTTTTTTGGGTTGAATCCATTCTCCATTACCATGTATGTATTCCATACATAAAGTTATATATGTTTTCATGATATTTACATAACATATTATAATCATTATTGTTTTTATATATTTTATGAGTTTTGAGAGGGGAATAATCAAAATATATTTTGTTTTATTTTATGGTTAAAAGTGTACTATATTGATATACTTCTTCTTTCTCATATAAATAATGTTATATTTCAAATTTTTAGGCACTAAAATAATCGTGGGGATATTTAATATATAAATAAACTACTATTTATGATTATTATGACATTTCCTTGTGACATATAATTTTTGGGTGTTGTGGGATGGGACCACAATTCCCTTACATGGTGCACCATTCACTTTCATCAAGAAGGAAAAAAATCTAAGAATATACTAAATAAGTAAACATGTTTCACTTTCCAATGGGAAATTTCATAGGTCCATGAATTCTTAATAACACACACACTCACACTCACACATATATATATATAATGGTACATACAAACATGTTTTCATTTTTCTTATTCTGTACATTTATAATTTAGAGTAAATAAGAGATTTTTTTTCGTAAATTAAAATCAGAGGCTCAGAGTATGTATAACAGGTATATAATCTATATGAATGGGGAGATGTTGATATAATTGGAATCCATGAGTAGTTACTTATTTATGAATATTTTTATTTATTTATAATATTTAACTTATAATTTCACTATTTCCACATAGAATTTATTATAAGATAGGTTGTTAGGGAGTGGGGTAGTGTCTTCCTTGTAATTATTTTTATACACATAGCCTATATATTTTTTAATAGATTTATGAAAATTATTTTGGTCACGGTCTAGGTATAATTAATGCCCTAGGGAATGTAATATAAATCCAATTATATTGTTGAGTCAAGGTAGAATATTTTTTTTCCATTAGTTGGATGGGTGATATGGATGAACCTGAGATGTCCATGGTTATTTTCATGGTTTTTCTCACAATTTAACAAATTATATCCATTCAAAGAGTCACATTTAGATTTTACATTTGTATACATTATCATTTATTCTAAAATAACATACTTTGGGAGCTATATATATTTACATATATTTGTTTCTTTAATGTATATAATTCCAATTCATATCATATTAATTATTTGGTATTATTTAATTCCCTCATCTTCTTCCTTTATGTACCTTATTATACACACTATATGATTAGTATATAATGTGGGACATTACACCCAAGGGAATGAACCCCAATAAGTTATATTCTTGAAATAAAAAGGATTGTATATCACCACACTCACATTTTTTTAACCCTAAAGGCTTTCACCATTATCTAGTGACTAGCTGGAGCATTAGATGTTCTATGATAAAATTTATTGAAAACTACTTCGTTATTTGTTTTATAGTCATTACACCCTAGGTGATGATTAATTTAATTTTATCAAACATAAATTTTATGATTTTAATGTAAAACGTATTGATATGAATGGAATGGACATATATATATCATATATCGTGGCCATTTATATGTATTATTAATAAGGTAATAGGATAATGTACATCCACATGATAATTATTTAAACTATTAAATTAATAGTTATTATATTTTAGCCTTGAGTGACTGACGGAAAAATCCCCTCCATTGACTGGCTATTAATAAATTATCAATATCGAGAATGTTGTTTACTAGATATGACCATCATATCCATATGAAGTTGGTAAAAAATCATTAGAATACATTTTCAGACCATTTATAAAAACATTACTTATAATGATAATGGTAAACACTATATTTTGAGATATGGCCTAAAACATGATGGTGAAAAAAGTCATTTATGAGTGGAAGATAACATGATATTGGTTTATTCTTGGTATACCATGATTCTCCATCAATAATTAGTAAATAAATATATTTAGAGTGTATTGGAAATTCAGACACCACTCTATGTCATTTATACATCCAACGAGGAATTTATTTATCATCATCTCATGTTTATGGAAATGTTCAACATGAGTCGAGGTTTATGTTTTGAAGAATGAGGTTTAAAAGGATATTTTATTGAGAATAAAAAATTTGGATTATGTTTATCACATGAGTGTAGGAAATATTATTGGTGTTATTTAATGAAAAATATTTTTTTTATTTTAGCATTAATAAAATATTGATTGTTGGATTTCATTTATCTCATTTTTTCAAATATATCAATTGGTGATGATTTTTTATCATTTTAGAGTTGAAATCATTCTTTTAATTATATCATGTCAATATATATACATTGTAAATATATATCACTTTTTCATGAATATGTTCAAGGATACTTTTTAGACAAAAAAGCTTCATCAATGAATTATTTAAATATATGGGGTTATTAGTTTTTAATGAAATTTATATATCGAGGTTTAACTCTACTGATCAAAAAACATTTAAATCATTAAATTAATTTTGTAATCCTAATTTTTTATCTAAGCATATTATTTGGTATATATTATTTGGCCTTTTTATGACGTATATATTTCTATTTTATGTCAATATTATACCTAAAGTGTTTTCCAAAATTAAATATGTTCAATTATATTGAGGATATTTTATTTGATTTTATTAAATATTATAGTGCTTTGTGTTACCATTTAAATTTTATTATCCTTATATTCTAATTGTTAAAATAAATATTATTCCAAATAATACATTTTTTAAATATATTTTTGACGTTATTATCTATTTCTCAATACTCAAGTTTGATATCTATATTTGCTCTTTTTTCTTATTGGATTTTTAAAAATAAATTTTTTTATATCTAAAATTAAATTATAGATATTTAAAAAATGATGGTTGACTTTTATTTTCCCAAATAATTATTGCAAGAATCAATTTCATGAAATAAAATATTGAATCATATTTTTAAACATAAAAATAAAAATCATAATTTATAGTTCCCACATATCCAACATTATTAATAAAGAAATTATTATAGTCTTGATTCTTTCTAAACCATAACTAGAATGATCATATATAAAAATGAATAGTAACAATAATATATTTCCTATATAAAAAATAACCTATAAAGTCAAAACAATATTATATTTTGAGAATAAAATCACATGAAAATGTATAAGAATAAATGTTCATATTTTAATTCTAAATTTTGAAAAAAATTAGGAAATTTCCATTCTTTTTTCCCTTTTTCATTGAATACAATACTTGATATATCAATTATATTTTGTTTTTGTGATTATTGATTAATTATTTTAATATATAGATCATGCATTCATAAAATAATCAATCTATCAGTTTATATATTTATCATGATCTAACTTATAATAGGTACTTTCAAAAGTACTTATACACTATGCATTTTCTATGATAAATTTTGTATAGAGGCCTACTATATATCTTTTTATGTTTTACACTTTCCTTAGCATGTATTTTTAATAAAAAAGATGAATTAAATTTATTTCCCCTACAATTATCATGTAAAATTAAGTATTCATATGTTCTGAGAAGTTTTGGACAAGTTATTTTTGATTTGACCAAAATATGATTTTATATATATAGACCCAATAAATAAAGATATCCTAGAAATTGTTTATGATAAAAGGTGGGATCAATACCTCATTCGAAAATATTATTGTCAATATAAAAATTGATAAATTACCATATGAGGATATTTGAAATTATTTTAGTCTAAAAAGATATATAGTTTTTAAATACATGTTTCTATATATTAAATTTTTAAAATATTTGTGTTCAACAAAATAAAATTATTCTTAATAAATTATATTAAATTAAAACATTAACATATTTTTTAAAAGGAGTGAGTTTGATATGTGATGTAATGGAAACATGAATTTTAATTGATTTTCTTATTGCTACCACAGAAGTGGTTTTTTAATTATTTACTTTTTATTACTAGTTTTATCTTTACAATAATAACTATCCTTATTGTAAATTATATCTTTATTATAATCACATCTATTTAGGGAGACCTATTATTATTCTATATGACAATACAATCCGTTTTATCCATAACAAGAGAAAACAATTTGTTACTATTTAACTTATTCAACTATTCTTTGATTTTAATAATTATATTATCATATTTGTATCATTACATAAAATTTATGGTTTAATCTAAGATTAATCAATGATATTATCATAATAAATTTAAAGGTAAATTATCATTCATGATAGTTGGTAAATATCAATTTAAATGAGATAATTTCTAGATGTTCTATGATATATTAGAAAAATGGAATATGATTTTTCATCTTTTGGTTGACTGACTCCATTTTATTTATTATTTTTTTATAGATAAACCTCATTATTATTTTTTAAAAAACTATTTTTGTAAAATCTCAAAATATATTAATTTTGAGATTTCAAAATTCATTATTCAAATTGTTCGACATCATAAAATTTCACATGTACCATTTAATAAATATAATGTATGCTTTTATATAGTACCTAACAAGCATTAATATTTATGGAATATCCTAGAGTGTCTAAATTATTATATTTCAAATCACACATTCCACTATTATTCTTAGATCTTATAATAAAAAAATAAAATATCAGAAAAAATTCATAAATTTTATTTTTATACCATTTCATAATTCATAAATATTTTTCTCAAAAAATAAAAATCAAATAACTAGTTTCTTATGAATTGATAACAGGCACATCAGAACATTAATTCAACATTTTATATTAAAACAATATTGTTTTTTAAATATCATTTTGGGTTTTATATCCCTACTATAATAGAATGTATTGTAAATTTTTTATTATACTAAAAAATAATGAAAAATAGTCCAAAATAAATAGTTTCAAATAAAATAAGATTACATGAGTGTTTTATTGTGTTTTCTATCATAAAACTTTTATTTTTATTTTTTTTCATTTAGCATGGACCACTGGATGAAAGACCCAATATCCCGAAATTCCATAAAGATGGTTCTTCTCAGGAACTATGGGGAAAAGGATATTTATGATATTCAATTACAGTTACAATAAATTATTAATATTTTGGAAATGTATTATTGAATGAGGATGTTTACCACACCTAGAATGATTTGGGTAGAAAAAATTAAGGTAGTGGTTCTGAAGGAGTATGTTATTATTTTAATAATTTCCATAATTTATGAAGATATTTAAAGATGAATTGATATTTCTATGAAATAGGAACGATGATTTTTATAAACTCAAAAATCATTTTAAATAAATCATGAATATGTATCCAATGGTATGCCTTTTATATAAATTGAAAACTTACATCAAAATGCATAATTGAAATATCATATGGGTTCATCATGTAGGTAAGTTATCTTATCGTTTCCACATGTATGTAAATTGATTTAAAAAGATTATATTTTGGCCATAGTATAAGAAATTTTCCTTGAAAAAAATATATTTTCCCCAGAACATAAAAGAAATGAGTTATATTAAAACTGTGTGAGTAATATTACAAAAATCATCCAAAAATGATACATTGTAGAAATAGAAATGGATGTTATCATATATTTCTGGAAAATTTAAATACATGAAGGAAAAATTATCTATGGTATTCAAAAAGGGAATTTTGGGAATTATTTAGGAAATGCTAGAGATCAATAATTTCGTAATGTAAAACATCATACAATGAATGAGATTTGGAATTATTGTATGATATTTTTGACATTATAAAATTATTTCAATCGATAAAATATTAGAATATATTGAATTGAATAATGTGGAGTAGTATGAATAAATAATATAATATGTGAAGAATAAAATTAGTTGATTAGCATGAGGTGCATGAATGTCTTGTGAATATTTCATGACACCCAAAATGTTAATTTCTAGAGATATGTAACGGTGATCTGAAAAACAATCAGGAATTGTAAAAGGTGGATCAATACATACATAGTGGTCATATGAGATATATATATGGGCTATGTAAGGGACATAAATTCCTATATAATGGTATCCCACAAATCTATAAAGGTCATCATGACTTTCATAATGTTATCCTACTAGTTTCAGCATTCTATATAAATATATTCTGTATCAATTTAAGGGTAATATTGTGAAACCATATGATACATGAAGGTATGATGAGTTCATAGAATTCATTTAAGATGATTAAGGGAATTAATATATGATGGTTCTCAATCTATGATTTAATGTTAAAATAATCAAAATGAAAATTTTGATTCATTCTAAATGTATTGATTTGGATATGATAATACAATATTGAGTTAATGAATATTTAATTTCATGATTTTTTAGACCATTTCAATGTATTATTTCTTAAGGAAACAATATATACTGAGATGAGGATGTTGAAATGATGTGAAGGCCTAAAAAAGTTTCTAAAATATATACCGGTGTAGAAAAGTTAAAATTAAATAAAAACAATTGGTTCTCTCTAAATATTTACACTCAGAATTTATTAATGGGGAAAATTAAAAATAGAGAATATGGGAATTCCCATGTACAAATAAAGTGATCAAAAGTGAGTAGGATCATGGGAAACATGTAAAATATGGATATTCATTTTTTTAAATATTCAAAATTTTATTCTAGGGGGGCTAAGTATAAAAGGAAAATAATAGAGATATTGGAATAGGGTTAATGGGTTATCAATAGAGAGTTTTTCTATTAGTGATAATCATAGACCTATTTATGAATTATGAAGATTGTGTCTATGATATTGAGCTATGTGTTATGGTCACAAGGTTTTTAAATTATGTGAAGGTTGTAAGAATAAAAATACTATAATTTAAAGAGTGAGACGAAGATGTTGTAGTATGAATAATATTTAAGAGTGATTGATTGTGATGATGTTGATATCTATTATTTTTCCCTTTTAGTCATTGGGATGTGAAGATTAAAGTTCAGTTTGATTGTTATAGTTTTCCAAGATGAGATAATAATTGAGAAGACGTTAGCTCACTTCTACTAAGAACATGTTTATATTTAAATATTGGTTTTTGAGTTGAATTAGAGTATACTAATTGATGTAGAAGATTATTGTGTAGATCTACTAATCAATATCCAAAAATTATATAATATATATACTTCATAGTCATTATAGTAATCCATAAAACCAATGTGACTTTGAGATTGATGGTATATAATAGTGTGATTCTATGAAATTAATGATAATATATTATGGAATAATTCATCTAATAATTATGAAAGTTTATAAAATGTGAGACATAGTTTCTATGTCAGAATTATAAATCATTTTATTCATAATTTGATTATATCAGTTAAACCATGATTTTGGTGATTAAATAATCAAGTAAAGGATCATTAATTTTATCCATTTTTGAAATATAGTGGGAATTTAATTTTATATAATTACATGTATTTTGATGATATTTTTATAGTAAAATAGTGAATATATGAAAATACACTGACTAATAATATATTTTATGTTACAATGAAGGTTAAATATTTCTATTGACATTGAAATTAGGTAAAATTATAAAGCACATAATTCACCCCTCTCAGGTCCCCACATCCATATTATGTCTAATTTATTATCACATACATGAAAAAATCAATGAATAATTAACCATATGTTTTCTATACTTTAAATTATTAATATAAAATTTTTAATTTGAATTATATTCTAGGTTTTTAAATTTAATGAAAAAAGGTGTAGTTATAGTACTATTAAACCAGAATGAAAATATATTCATTCACATAGATAGTGGAATTTTTTTTCACAGGTAGTTCTATAGGCACTATATAAATTGTTCCATATGTTAGTATACTATATATCAATTCTGATCTATTTTTATATTTATTCTAACATGAGAAAGAATCATGCAATTTTAAATAAAACCCATAACTCCATTAGATCATTAAATTTTCTATTTCTTATGTGTATTATTATTAGAGGATTAAATGTTTTCGATTCTAATTACATATCCATAAATTACTTTTTACATCCAATTTTTAGTGATTTTTATGAGTAGGAATGTCACTCAGTTCTATAGTATGTACATTTTAATGGAATTATGTGCATAGATTATGATAGTTACCTGTATAAGTTACATACCATGTGTTTTAACTAATATTCCAAAAATATGACTTATGAAATGGATGAATTATGTTAAAAAGGATGTTATTTATTAAAATAATATATAAATTATTGTAACCTAATGGTTTACCTAGTATGGTGATATCTCTTCAACCTAAAATATTATATTATGAGATGTACTTATATTTGAACATTTCTTTTTCTATTTCATACATGTTTTAGAAACTGAATTTATTTATAATGATGTGGTCATGCCACATGATTTTAATATATATTTATTATCAATAGATAAATACATTTTATTACATATGGATAAAAAAATACAAGTAATATTTTAATAAATCATATACCATATAATATGAAGTAGATTAAATGTAATTTAATGGAAATAGATTTGTCCAAAAACAATCCAATTATCATATAAAATGATATGGATTTTAAATAAATTATGAAAAAATATTCTATTTGTGAGTATTGTTTATGAAATATATAAAACCATTAAACAATAATAATGATTATTAATCTTAATAAATTTTCTATGTTCTTACTAGTGTCCGACCCACAAGACTTATAAAATGACACCCACTCCCATCACATATTCGAAGACACAGATCCCTCTAGTTGATTATATAATTAATCAAATATCATTATAACATCATATACGTATTGAATAAAAATATTAACTTGATTACCTTAGTTACATTAATATACAAAAATATATTTTAATTAGTGTAAACAAAATTTTATATAACATTTCAATCCCATGAGAAATGATAATGACATTCATGTGTAAATATGGGTTACCACCTCTATGAAATGATTGGATTAGTTCCCATGTATTCAATTAAAGGATCATCTTGTAGATGGATTTAATGAATATATATGATGAATATGATATTATTATTTCTGGTTAAATATATATTATAATGTATCTTTATTTACTTCCGTTCATTGTAAAATGAACACATTATTCATTTGTACATCTAAACAATCAGCCCCATATAATGATAAAAATATTTTTTCATCACTATTATATATTAATTATTATAAAATTATCTATACTGAATAAATAAGATAGATATATCATTATAATTACTCCAAAGATGATAAAACCATCCTAAGGTATAGTGATAAGAACTATAATACTAAAACTAACATAGTAAATAGAATAATTAACACCACAAATGTTGAGTATAATGATAATTTCATAAAAAATGGGTTATTTAAAAATATATATAATATATATTGTATGAAAATTATTAATAGGGTTCTATTATATTTTTATAATAAATATTAATTTAATATACATAATGTTATGCAACCGAAAGAATAATATTATTACCAGAAGTAAGGGGTTTTGTTTTAATCTCATTTCTAATTGGTATTTTTTAGTTTTGAAAATTAACTATGTGAATGTAACATTATGGTTCCAGGCACTTCCCAATGGTGCCCCGTACTCGGATGGTCACATGAACACATGCATATTTCCCTAAATTCCAGAGGCTACTGACTAGCAGTGAGGGACTTGTGTGTGATAGTGAGGATACTATGCCCACATTGGAAGGGTAACATAGATTAATAACAATAATATACAATAGATAACAATGTAAGAATAAATAATACTATAAAATAAGTTAACAATAAATTACTACAAGAAATTAAACAACTGGAGATCATATATAAATGATTTATTTTACATATTCCTAGGAATGCATCCAAACATGTCACAATTCATGAAGTAAAGTACTTAACCAAAGTAAAAAAAATAAACTCCAACATCATTACAAGCCTTATATTGGTCACATTGTCTTCATCATCCAGGTAATCAAGTACCTTAAGTAGAAGGGCGCTTTCCTTAATCTATACCCACAATAGTATAATCTGTTTGGGCCTAAAACCATGACCCAAATAGGGTGTGAGAGGTATCCCAGTAGGCAACCTCCCAAAGATATATTCCTAAATACTAGTGAATATATATATATATATATAGCATCCAATATGAAAAATGAAGTAATAATCATGGAAATACTAAAAAGTAAATAATCCAATAGTTTTAAACTACATTCATTTATAGTTATTAATAATTCAACCGATCGTTTTCAAGCATCTCTCTAGGATTTTTCTCACAATCTAAGCCCTCTGGTTCAACATATCATTTATGTCAATAAAGATATAATTTCCCTTAGGGAAGTCTTACACTGTCTAACACCTCTGGTTTAATTCAAACATAGAATCTATGAGGAAACACTCACCATGAATTCCCTATTATGGCATTTTAATGATGAACTACAGACTCTTTTAGAAGGAAATCAATGTTAATTCCCATTGTGATCTTGTAAAAGTATACTATAGACACTCTCAGTGAGAACTCAACAACCCGACATGGGATCACAACGTGAAAAGTATAATAGAAACTCTAGGGAGGCCCTCAAATGAAAATTCACTCTGTAGTCTAACTACACCAGGTTCCCATAACCCTATATAATATAATCGTTCAAAAGTGATAAGTAACAGAAAAAGTATATCACAAATACTACTTGTCTAAAAACTACAATGAATGTCACAAGAATTCCATATAACATCAACTCCATCCTAACAACACTAGGCATGGAATGAAATATCCTAAAAGGATGTCGTAGACCCAACAACCAATATCATACACACATGGGAGACAAATCCATAAGAAGAGTAATAAAACTAATTTATAATCAAACCCATTACCTATGAAAATAATAAATAGTAGGGATCATCATGGTAAAAATTTCAAGACACCCAATATCCTAAAAAGGGTATTCAACACTATTTGCACATATAATCTAATGACAACTACATAAAGGAACAAACCACCTACCTTGATGTCGTAAGATCAATTTAGATGAATATTAAATTTTGATTTGACAAGAACATCATAGATTTACAAAAACATCAATAACCATAAACCATGAATATATCTTATATAAAGAGAAATCAGTAGGAAATGATCTAAAAGAAGGAATAACTCACTATGGTGATTCCAATGCGGTCAACGACGTTAGATTTGGAGAATGGATGATGTATTGGGGTCTTGGAATATATTCAACAATACTTGTTTGTCCTAGATGAGATGGGGCTAAAAGAAGTTGTTTCTGGAAAATAGATTCCAACCAGGTCTGATTTATCAAATAAAAAAAAGTACATGGCACGTTCATTTAATGTACTTGCCGTGTACATGACTTAACTTTCTCCCGCTTTATGTGGTCTCTATGTCACCTCACACAGCCATGTACTTGTCCATTACACGACCAGTACATAGCTACCCATGGGAAGTGAATACACAATGTGTATCCCTTAGTACACAACATGTACTTATGAATTTCTCAAATTCTCCCATTTTTCTCAAAAATCCTGAAATCAATATCCATAACTAAAAAGATGGTTTGGGTCCTTACAAACATAAACCATTAAATAAATACGCCTCTTAATTTCACTTTCATTGTGGTGAAGAAGAAGAATCATTGAAATGGTCTGGCCATTGTGATCGCAGATCGGTCTCCCACACCTATGTCTCGACCTATACTCGACTATTCTCCCACAACACCCATACCAGAGGAAAAAATCAGTCGTGGAGTACCTTTGTACTACAAAAAAACATCTGGATTTGATTCTCCTAAAATGATGCATCCACCTCCAAATCAACCAAATAGGGTTGAAATACATGAGACAGGTCTGAGAAGTAACATCGTAGTAGGGAAATGTGGAAGACGTCGTGCATAGCCCAGTACCTATGTGGTATCTTTTATTGATACAAATCTTTCCCAAATCACTCCAAAACCTCAAACACCTCAACGTATCTTGGTGAAATATTTCCCTGTATCATAATCATTTTATGTCCCAACCTCAGTGTTACACGTAAGAAAACCTGATCTCTGACCTCATAATATAGATGTCATCTCTGTCAATCAGCATAAGACATATGGTCTGACTGTGTAGTATCCATCCTCTTCCGAATCAACTCCACCTACTCTGTGGTCTCCTGAACAATGTGAGGTCCCTGCATAGCGGCCTATCTATCTTCTATCCAACATAGGGGTTATCAGAATGGCCAACAACATAATTCCTCGTAAGGTTCAATATGAATAGTAACCTAAAAACTATTATTGTATGAAAACACCACCAAGGGTATATACTTCTCCCAATAACTACCAAAATATAGGACACATGCCTGAAGCATTTCCTCCAGCACTTGAATCATGTTCTTCGACTGACCATCTATCTGGGAATGTTATGTTGTACTCAGAATCAATTTTGTACTCGAATCCCACGGTATTCCCTACCAGCCCGGAAAAGTAAAACGAGAATCCTTATCTAAAACAATAGAGTGCATAAACCCAGGTAAATGAAAAATATATTGGATTTTAACCCATCCTTGATTATCATAACTGAATGTCTCCTTGATTTGGAAGAAGTGTACCACTTTCTTGAGTCTATCAATGACAACAAAACTGCATCATTTCTATGAGGATACCTTCGTAACCCTATCACTATTTCAATTGTGAAATCATCCCACTTCCACTCTGGAATGGGTAACTACTGAAGAAGCCATGTTGACCATTTATTTTATTCCTTCACCTACTTCCTAGTGGAACACATACTTAAAAAACCAGCAACATCTCTCTTCATGCCAGGAAACCAATAAAGATGGTGTACATCTCTATAAATCTTGGTGACACCAGGATTAATTGCCCAAAATGATGAATTAAAATATTGCTTCATCTCATTGTGTTTTTCTACTGACACCCATCTGTACCCATGAAAACTCATAATCTCATCCATGTCTATTGTTCCTCTAATAATAGGGTCCACTCAGGACACACATTCCATAAAACTAAGGATTTAAAATATAATAAATTCCTCATTCAAACTCGATCATGTAGAGTAGAACTAACAAATACATGAGAATGAAATGGCTTCACTTTTCTTTTATGCACCACCAAATGCATCTCAAATAATATATCCATAAGAGACCACTCACTGCTAGCCTCATGAACTGCCTGTATCTTAGTACTCCTGCTCAACACATCAGCCACTGTGTTGCCTTTCCCAGGCATCTGGGAAACCAAAATGTCAAAAGAATGAACGTACTCATCCCACCATAATTGTCTCAAAATCAGATACCACTTTTTGAAGATATACATGAGACTTTTGTGGTCGGTAAAAACTAAAAAATGATCTTACAACATATATGTCTCCAAATTCCTAAATCAGGAAAACCTGAAACAAAATCATGATCATGTGTCTGTTAATTTTTCTCATGTGGCCTCAACAGCCCATATTCCTATGCAATGAATCCTTCCCCCTTCATAAGCACTTCTCCTAGCCTAATACCTGATTCATCATAGTAAACAATATAACGCTTGCCCTACTTTGGAAAAAAAGTATCATTGATGAAGTCGACATCCCGTTCACCTCCTAGAAGGATGAATTGTATGAATTTGTCAAAATTTAATTCCCAATATTCTTATTTAGTCCCATCAGTGGCACTATTAAGCATGAAATGTCTTGTATAAAACGTCAGTAGTAACCTACAATCCCTAGAAAACTCTATACCAAAAATATGTTCTTCAGTTTCTCCTAAGAAACTGTTGGTCTCACTTTCTATGGGTCTACTTATAAAATTTTTTCTAATATAAAATGACCCATTAAGTGAATCGTGTCCATCCAAAAGTGGAATTTTGAGAGGTTATAATATAACTGATGCTCTTTTAGTGTAATCAAAATGATCTCAATATGAGTAGCACTGTCGGGTCGAGTTTGAGAGTAAACAAATATATCTCCCATGAAATCCACCACAATGGAGTCCATGTATAGATGTAACACTCAGTTCATTAGTTCCATAAAACAATAGGTGTGTTCAGGGGACCATAGAGCATAACCACATATTCGTATAGAAAATACCTGTTCTGAAAGGTTTTAAGAGGTATCTCTTATAGTATAATGTGAAACCGATGATAACTGAATACTAATTCATTCTTTTAGAACACGCAGGATAATTCAAGATGATAAAATAAGACATCAATCATCATTATGGGATACTGGTTCTTGACCGACAATTGGTTCTACTTCTGATAATCCAAAAAATTTATAAGAGTATCGTCCTCCTTCTTCTACAACTGGACAATAGAACATCAAGGATAAGTACTATGTCAGATGAAACCCATTGCCTATAACTCCTCTAACTACTTCTTCTGATCATGTAACTCTAGTGTAGCCATCCTATAATGAGGAATGGACACTAGTGATTCTCTTCGAACAAGATCAATAGAAAATTATACCTCTTTCTCTAGAGGAAAACCTGAAAATTCATCATGAAATAAACCCCTAGAACAATACCCCAATGGAGGAAAGTCTATCTGTAAAGTCCCCATGTCATCCAAATACAATCTAGAAATCTGGGATGTAACTCTTACAAACAGAGGATGTTTGGGTCCCTCTCTACTCTCCTAGACATCCCATTAACCATTATAAAGAAATGATCAGACCTCTAGTGATGTGAAACTCACCATACATCAATAGTTATCAATAATTGCATGGAAGGGAACTATCCAGTCCATTTTTATAATAACATAATATATCATCTTCTCTAAGTCATAATGTTCCCATAATATGTGAAACCCAAAAATATCAATATGGAAGTCCTTGCAATAATGTACCCTAGATGTTTTAGTCCATAATTGTGTGTCCAATGTGAAGATATAAATAGAAGTAATGATATAGAGCCCAAGGCTCTCCACAAAAGGAACACATATGAATCTATTGGAAGACCCTATGTCGAAAAGAGCCGAAGCTAAAACTGGGGCATCGAAAATCATACCTCTAAACATAGAGGGTCTGGGATCTTTCTATTGGTGGGCCTACTCTATTATAAATTCATGACCATCATGTGTCCCTGTTAAGCTATCTGAGATTCCTAAGTTGATGCACCCTCTGGCTATTTCTAGAAAAATTTAGCTTAATTCCATAAGACATGACCACCTCCTAGGCCAGAAGATCCTGAAAAACTCCGTTTTCTAGACTGATGAAAAATTTGGGGTCTTTCTCTTGAATGAGGAGTCATAGAAGGAAGCTGATGACCAGCTACTGGGGAGAAAAACAGACATAATATATGAATATGACACATCTTTTGACAAGATCGCCACCCGAATTTGTCTCTCAGCAAATGTGTCATGTTTGATCTCTATTACTGTACTTGTAGTATACCACCTAGCTATATGATGGAGTTTATCGAATATTTGGATCTCTGCGTGTAAACTGCCTATGACACTTCCTACTATCAGTCGCAAGGGTACAAACTCCAGATGATGAACCTCCCTGGACCACAGCTCCAGAGTCCCTTAGAATTCACTATGTGATCAATGCATGATTGTCTATAGAAGATATAGAAGTCAACATAATGACGATAACCTGAGATCAGATGTCCTACCTAAAACAATCCTCAAGCGTCCTTTCCAGAAATAACTTATCACACCCAAGAATGGGTGAGAATTGCTACATCTCTATAAAGGGAGAAGAATACACCAAGACTGAGAGAGTACCCATCTACAAGCTTATGAAATATTAGGCTCGATCAACCATTATATTCTCCTAGTATAATTAATCATAGAAGGTACACTAGAACTCATCCCTAGACATAACCTACTGGTGGTACACCTATGATATCACATACCACCATCTCTTGGAGGAATCCCAAAGAATATACATATCAAGCATCACTATCCTCTTTGGAGTAATCTCAAGATGATCGAAGATAGATAGCATGGCATCTCACCATGACTCTATAACTTGAGGTCCTCCATCCCCTAAGAAGGTGGTAGGATGTTGTTGCAAAAAAACTGGCAAAAACTCTACCATACTCGAGGGTGGGTGAGTTCCCCCCTATAATATATGAATTAACCTCATGAATCCTTCTTGTATCTTTGCATCAACACCTATCTCAAGAATGACTATTTGTGCCAAGACATGCATGATCATAGGATCTACTGGTAGTCCCGGATCTATAATATCTAGTGTCTAATCACTACCTTGTATCTAGTGTACTATTGGAGGACGACTCTGTAGAATGACTCTGTAAGTTCAACCACACACCTCATTTCAAGATTATCTAGGATGGAAACATATAAGTGAAAGAAAAAAAGAGAAATAAAATATTAAAAAAATTAAAAAATTTGATACACAGAGTGTATGACCCCAACAAGGAATGTTCCCTCGACACTTTATATGGGAGTGTACTTCTTCATAACTTGGTCCTATAACACCCCATACACATGGTGTGTTCTCATTTGACACAGAGTGTACTTGAATATTTCCCCCCATCTAGAGTTCTTCAACATGACCAAATCACATGTTTCTCCTAGAACAAAAACAATATAGCACTTTTATGTTAGACACGACATGTACTAGAAGGATTTTAGCAACCCGTGTCATAAGTCACATGGTAGAAAACACGATCGAATCAACATGGAGTGTTCAAGATGAATATGACTTGTACTGCCTGAGAGTCATATTTATGTGTCAACATTCACACGAATGGATACATGTTCTCTATAACACCACGTGTACTTTTATTACATGGAATGTTCCAGTAAACATAACCAAACCCCATGTCTCTTCCCACATAGCTAGTCACCTGGTGAAGAAATACATAGCGTGTACATATAGTACATGACATATACTTAAGAGAAACATTTCCATACCGAATATAAAGACACATGGTGTGTATTCGTCATTACACACCATGCATTCTGGGTTTTTCAAGACAGTTAGCCTTAGAAACTACTCTAGAACCCCTTAATACACTGTAAGAGACATTGAATTTCCTAATTATGTTATATGGGAGCCCATACTATTCACAAATAAATCCTTGTCATCGTATACATATATATCCTAAAATATAATACTGAAATCAATCACATAATCCTCCAAATTCTGATCAATGAGGGCCTTAAACACCTCAGGTACCAAAGTTTGGCACCCATCCAAAGGAAACAATACATATTAGCAATACCCTATCAATAGATAACAATGATAGATGTAGTAAAACAATACAATAAGTACACAATGAAAAAATTACCTCATTGGTAGAGTAACACAATAGAATAACAATAATATATAATTGATAACAATGACAGTTGTAGTAAAACCACACAATAAGTACAAAATGGAAGACTAAAAATAAATATACAACTAAAGAACAATTATAAATGAAGCATGTCACATATGTATAGTAAATAATCCAAAGAAGTCATAATTATGGATGCATAGTACTAAACCAACGTAAAAAAGGAAATAAATAAACTACAGCAGCATTGCAAGCCTCATCTTGGTCCCATGCTCTCCATCTCAAGAGCAATCATGTACCTAATATAGAAGGGTGCTTTCACTTATCTATACCTGCAAAAATATAATATGTTTAGTCCCAAAAGAATGACCTAAAAAGGGTGTGATATGAATGCCAATAAGATTCCAACCCAATATCTATGTCTATATATCTGTGAATATACATATATATATATAAGTAAATATGAAAAATTAATTAATAAACAAAGAAGAAATCAAAAGTAAACAATCATATATTTTCAAAGTACATTTATTTAAATTTATTAATTATACAACCAATCATTAAAAAGATACCCTATAAGAATTTTATCACAATCTAACCACTATGGTTCATCTTTTAATTTAATTCAATAATGATATAACAACCCTCTCGGAATGATACTACAGTATAACCCCTTTGGCCTCATGAAAAAAAAGACTCTATGAGGAAGCAGTCGCCGTCAATTCCACATACAGACTTTTAATGAAGAACTATAGACTATATAAAAAAAAACTCAACATCAATTACCCCTTTTTTCTTAAAATGGTATACTATAGACACTCTGAGGGATCGATCAACATCAACCCCCTATGGTATCACAACATGAAATGTATAATAGACACTCTCAGGAATCCCTCAACATCAATTCACCCTATGTTATAACTACACTAGGTTTCCACAACCATGTGTATTATAATTGTGCACAAAGGATTGGTAGTAGCCAATGTAAATATCAATTACTACTTGGCTATCAACTATAATGAATATCAAAGGCATTTCATTTAATACCAACTCCATCCTAATAGCACTAGGCATGAAAAAAACATCATCACATTGAGTTTTAGACCCAACATCCAATACCAAACAAGCATTGGAAACACATCCATAAGTAAGGTAATAAACCTAATTTATAATTGAATCCCTTAATCAATCAAACAAAAACAGAAGGCATCATCAAGGCTACAATTTCAAGACACAAAATACCCCATACTAGGGTATTTAAAACTTTTTTTTTCATATAATCAGAAGACAACTACAAAAAGGAGAAAATCCACCTACTTCAATGTTGTAGAATCTATATAGTTGAATCTCAACCATTAATTGAACCTATAACATTTTATATCTACAAATACATCTAAAACATTCAACATTTAATATCTAATGATATTAGAGAAATTGCGAGTAGATTCTCTAGAATAAAGAATATATCCATATAATGATTCTAATGCAATCGAGAGTGTCTCATTCAAACAACGGATGATAGATTGGGGGCATGGAGAATATTTAGAAATTATTGTCTCTCCTTTATGGGATGGTGCTAGAAAAGGTGTTTATGTCAAATATACACGACCCTAGTCTAATTTATCAAATGAAACAAAATGTATACGACATGTTCATTTAACGAACATGTCTTGTACTTGCCTTAATTGTCTCCTGCCTTAGGTGGTCTCCAGGTCACCGCACATGGCCATGTACTTGGTTGTTACATGGAATGTACACAGCTAGCAAAAGTAACTGAATACACAGTGTGTACTCTTAAGTACATGGAGAGTACTTATGAATTTTCCAAATTCTACTTCTTTTCTCAAAACACCGGAAATCATGTTCCATACATGAAAATAAGATCAATTTCTTACTAAAACATATATTATACCTATCTCTTAAACACCATATATATTCTTATCGTATTGTTTTTTTCTATTATTTTAATATTTTTCTTTAATTTTACACTCCTTAATTAAAATGGCTAAGAAAAAGGATTTATGAAAACTTGGCCAGATAACCTCTTTTTGCAATGATCTATTTCTCCAATGTACATAATTTTTAAATGTTTTCATGAATGTTATTTTCTATGATATAATTATTTATTATTGTCATATATATAAAATTAAATTATTTTCAATGTTTGAAAAAGGAATTATTAAAATTTTATTTCTGAAGATATGATATTTGAATTTTTACAAAAAGTGTGAAACAAATATTTTTTAAATGATTATCACAAAGATGAATTATCTTTCTATGATCATTCCTATAATATTTTCTGTGGTTTTTTTGAATAAAAATAATCATCACAAAATTATGGGAATTTTTATTTAAACTTCTATTGAAATAAAAGGTTATTTTACTCATTTTATTAAATAATAGTTACATTTTTCTTATAATGGTATTTTCATAACTATAAAAATTCATTAATGTGTTTTATGATTCACATGGTACATGTTCTATTGGTACTACCAATAAATTTTTATGTGTATTATTATTATATAATGTTGAAATATTTATGAAATCTATTTCTTTTTCATTGCTTATGGGATGATGAATTGATGAATTCTCATATGACCTTATGGGTCAAATATATTTAGTTTTCATTATGTGATGTGAGGGTTTTTTAAATCAATATAGTGCATTATGTTATGATTGATATCACATGAGGTAACATGTAAATGAAGCGTATTGGACACATTTATGGGATAAAAATATAGTCAGTGAAACCAAATGTATAATGGATGATTTTTCAAAATGAGATTTTTTCCATTGTTGTGATCCTTGAATACTGAATTGTTTTAAATTTTTTATTACTATCCCATAATTACTATGAAATTATACTATGGTCATGAAATTAACTAATGGATATTGGTTAACTAGATATGATTTATTAATATTATGACTCATTAATTTTGATATGAAAATTAATTTTTCTGTGACTAGTTATTTATGATCTATGATATAGTGGGTATGAAAATTGTAATTTATTATCATTCATTTATATGCATATTCTCATCTAACACTTACATATAATTATGGATTGATATATCCCATATTTACCTTCACTGATCATTTTAGCACACCCAAGCATATTTCCCCATTTTTCATTGGTTGATAAGAATGGTTCTTTCTAAGAGTTTTCAAAGAATAATAATTTTTGATAATGAACTTTATGTGATTTATTAATGATATTTCAAGAAATAAGTTGATTATCAATCGAGATTCTAAGGAAAAAAATCCATTAAAATTCATAGTGTTAATTTTATATAATATATTATGTTTCATCTAAAATTATGTTGCCTTTATATACATTTCTCTCATTTAGCCTTATATTGAATTTTATTAAAGAATAATAACTTATTATTAATAGATTAGGAAGAATATAATTAATGAAATTTAGAAAACATTTTATGGAATGTAATTTTTTTTGATGAACATAAATGGGTAATTGGTTTGTAATAATGATTTTTTATATATGGCCAATAAATAATCATTTTCAGGTTTATATGATTTCTCGCTTTATTTATTCAATTTTAATGGTAACATCATGATTTTTAGTCAATTTAGTGGACAAGGAGGAATCATGCTATAAATGAATATGTCTTATAATTATATGACTATCTTAAAGTGAAACTAAAAAAATTGAATCCAGAATGAAATATCTTATTGATATTCTCAAAAAACCCTCCCAAGGAATGAATCATTGCTAACATATAAATATGTAAATGTGGTACAAACCCAGCATTTCTTATTTCTTTGGGTTATATCTACATTCTTTCTGTGGGTCCTCTAATATAATCATTTCTAAAAAATGGATTAGTTTCACTAAAAATATGTTTTCTGTTCTATACTCTTGTATCATTAATGAGTTTCACATTTTCTGTGTCATTTTGAAAGAAGGTTATATAAATAGTTTAATATTATTTAAAATATAATGAAAGAGGAATAAATTTCATCCACAAAATTGGATGAGTCTAATAATTTATTTTTATATATTTTTATTCTTAAAAATCATTACATAATATTATAGAGGGGATTTCTTATTCCTTTGAAGTAGGATAATGAATCTACTAGTACCTATGATGTAAACCATATAAGTTATTAGTGGAACTTTCTTTTCATTATGATTAAAACTAAAATAGAAATTTATTAGTTCATTAGCATACAAAAACCATGTCTCCCAATGGAATTTCCTATAATTAACATTAGTAGATATGATTAAATCATTCAAAGTGATCTCACATTAGAAACGAGGAGTAGAAATTTCCATCATACTCTTGGATTTGATTAGATGAGGAGGATTTACATTTGATGAAATTTAAATAATAATACCCATTGATTAGTGAAAAGGAATCATCCTATTTGAAATAAGTTTATAAGGATGCAAGGGTGAAGATATCTGATGCAAATTATTAATGGATTTAAGTGTAACAAAATAAAATAGAGCTATTTTATAATGAATATATTTAAAAATAAAATTTAATTAAATGGGTGTGGAGATATGTCATCTTAATAATCCATCCCTACAGAAATTCTAGAACCATAAAAAGTAAGGGAAATATGGCAACCAGTAAATGAATATATTTTTTATTAACGATAATTAGATATAATAACCTCTTAAAAAAATACAAAGGGAAAGCTCATGTGATCATGTTATATGAATTTCATTATGGTAACTATGAGAAAATGTTACACTTTCCACATCCTCTTGAACAATTAATTAATTATTTGATTCTAGATATAAAAGCTATATTTTATCTAAATAGTTTTATTAGGAAATAAAATAACCATAAAAATTATTATATTTTAAACTATTAGTGAAAACTATTATTGTTATTATGACCACATTTTATGTATATACCCATTCTATAATAGAGGCTCTTGGTGAAAAATTGTTTTTAATTTTTGTTATTATACACCTACATGATTTTTTTAAGACTTTTTTCCATGAACCATATTTATTTATAAAGATCCCAAAATAATTTCAGAGGATGTAAATCCAATATAATATTATAAATGATCCAAATAATTAATATTATTTTAAGGATGAATATAAAAATTCATTGGAAATTAATTCCAATGAATTGGTCTTATTTCCTATTCACGAGGTGTATTTATCTCAAATGTTTGAGGTTAAACTCATTATTGAAGATATTCATATTGTTTTTAATATGCCAATATATTTGTTTAAGAGTTTCATCAGCATCCACAAAATAATTAAGTTGAGTTATCAGTATAAATCATAATTGATGATACACATATTTCAAAGAATACATATAAAATAACCCTTGATGGATTATAGGACTTAGATAATTAACTCTTAAAGATCCCGGTATGTGATTCATTCATCCAAGTGAATCACTATGGGGAGAGAATAATCTTTTCTATGATGAAATATTGGAAAACAAACATTTTTATTGAGTATTTACAATATAACAACATCACTATTAATACTATGTAGCATCTACCTTGTATGTTTGATTTCATTAATCATATACAAGGAGGTCAAAACATTTGAATTATTTACCTCTGATTTGAATATAATCACTGAAGGGTAAAAATAATAGGGATTATAAGAGAAAATAATATAAAATATACATGCACTACTGGAAAATGGACCTATCCCAATGGTTTTCCCCAAAACCGTGGGGATAGGTACTCTTATACCCACGGTTTTTGAAAACCTTCGGCATATGCAACTTTTTAGGACCTATACCCATGGTTTTCTAAAACCATGGGTATAGGGGTGTCTTCCCCATGGTTTTCCAAAAACGTGGGGATATGTCTTGAAAAGTCACCTATACCCACAATTATCAAAAACCATGGGTATAGAGGTACCTATCCCCATGGTTTTGTAGAAGGCCTTGGGGATAGGTTCGGGTTAAAATATGTATACCCACGGTTATGAAAAACCATTGGTATAGGTTTCCCGTGTGTGTGCGGGAAATTTTTTTCCCCGTCGGAAGGAAAGTTTTTTGGTGGGAGTCGTATACCCACAGTTCTTCCCTCTATACCAGCAGTTTATATATCTATTTTTAACTAAATATATATATATATATACACACACACACACACACACACACACACAGGTGATGTTAAGGTAGTGCTTAGATGCGGTGTTTGTAGTGAAGATGTTTCAGGACCGAAACCTGCTGCCTGCATTATTTTAGGATTTATACCCATGTTTTTGAAACCGTGGGTAAACGAATTTGACACAGTGGAAATTGGGTATCTTTTATTGTCACAGTGGCAGAACAGCTATACCCACAATTTTGGAAAACCATGGGTATAGGATGGGGACCTATACTAACGCCTTTCCATCCCACGGTTCCAAAAACAGTGGGTATAGGCTATACCCATGGATTTGGGGGCTATACCTATGGTTTTGAACCGTGGGTATAGGCCATTTTTCTAGTAGTGATGGAAATTTTTATTTTATTATAGTTCCTATTGGACATACAATTCCTGTTTTATCGTCTTGGATCTAACAAATGTAGTTTTTAGAGACAACATGTAATGGTCTTTTTATAGTATTTATAGACGATATTCATATATATCAAATTGTAGGGATGAACGTAATGATTATTTGATGATTTAAATTAAGGACCATGGGAAAAGAGAATTGTTTCGAAATTTCTAAATTGTGAATTATTTCCATGGAAATAATCATTATTCGTGTCAATTAAATGGTGTGGTATATTGCAGGATCCAAAAATGAAAAATGTTATTTAATAATGGCCCAAACTGACCACAATGATGATATCCAAAGTATTCATTAGTTGGTATGATATAAAAAAATACTTTCTGAAAAAATATATCATATATACCAAGTCCACTTACCATATTGACAGAGAATGGACTTAAGATCATTTGGACTTATGAATGTGAAGAAAATATCAAGCAACTAAAGTTAGGATTGATCATTTTACCTGAGATCTGACATTTATTTTGTGGAAATGTGTATTTGAAATATTATGTTGCATTAATGAAAGGATTGGGCTGTGTTTACAAGGAGAATGAAATTATAGTATCTTATTCCTTTAACAAAATAAATGTTTATGAAAACAATTACCAAATCCCTGACTTGGAACTAGAAGAATATAGATTTTTCATTGAATATATTGAGAAATTAACATTATTCAAAATTTGTGACATATATATCAATCATATTAACGAAAATTTTCTATTCATATTAATAAATTTGAATATTCACCATTGGAAATCGTTTTATCATAATAAATATGTTGACTATATAATACATTACCCCTTAAGAAGGTTAAAATGGTGGTTAATACTATGAATCCTACGGTCCACAATATTTTTCCCATGATAAGGAATGAAATTGATTTTTTATCCATTAATATCAATAATATGGAAATTTAAATCATATGTAAATGATAAATATCCTAAATTTATAAGATTAATTACTAATTATCAATTTTTGTTATGATTAAACAAACATGTAATGAGGATCTAGAGATGAAAAATAATTTATGAATTGATCTAAATTTTATAAATTGTTATAATAGAATGATCATATTCATTCATAGTGTTTGTTTTTTATCATTAAAATAATTAACGAATTTACTATTAGATGAACATAATAGTCTCTCAAAATTTATTTATCATATAAATCCTATGATATGAAGTCATCTTAATGAGAATTTTTTGTGGGAGAATATAGATATTGACATTTAAGAATACGTATAATGATTCTTGGCATTAGAATAAGATAATGTTTAGAGATATAAGTATAAGAGAATATAATAAATATTACCTATACCTGGTTAGATATTGGAAAACATAAACATGGTTTTCCCTATGAAATCTAAAAGTAAAATTCACTTTGGGATACAATATACCACCTTATGAAGTCAACATGTTCTATTACTATTATATATGATTTATCTATTAATTATATCTCATATATTTTCATTAAGGATGTGGTAAGGATGTATGTATTAGAACTCTCAATTGTATGTTATTGAGATCAAGGGTTTACCATGAAGTTTTGGAGGATTCCTTATCTATAATTTAATGTAAGTATAATTTTTATAACCCCATATCATTCATTGAAATAATTTATATTTGAGTGGACCATTAAAAAATTATAATTTATATGAATATTGTTTGTGGTAGTGGATACTCAAGAGGGGGTGAATTGAGTTCCAATTAAAAATTTCTGTTTAAATTTTTTTAATTAAAATACCCCAAATTAAATAACAAGCTAAACTATAGTAAATTTGTAATAAAGTAATGGGTCAGTTAGGTTCTCAATATATTGATTAATTCTTAGTTAATCCAAAATGAAGATTAGATTATATTATGAAACTAACCTACTGATTTACAATAAATAAAAACACATGCCAGATTAACTATCATAGTATCATTACAATAGAATTATATTTAAAGTACATAGCAGTGGAATATTGAAAAAAGTTTTAACTATAAATAAAAATGAACAGAAGCTTTAAACAAGAGGTTCAGTCTCAAGCAGAGACTTAGTCCTCTCAAACGGTTTTATATAATCTATGATCCACACTATGGACTAGGGTTTTACAACAATGCAAAGACTGTCCAGATCTTCAGACCTCTGCCATATTTCTGAGTGGGAAATTAGCAACAATCGTACAGGCTGTCCATGTCCTCAAACCTCAACGATAGTTCTATGTGGGATATACATAGGTATAAAAATTATGGTGTCAATATTTCAGCATCCTCTATATTATATTAGGAGATAGTGTGTGTTAAAATAGATAAAAGCACACACTACTCGCAATGTAAAGAAAATGATCCCAACTGATCAAGAGTATATAGATGAGTTTGGAATGCTCTTCTATGATTTCAATGTATCCCTGGACTCCATTAGATTGAACCAGATGAATCTTGGAGTCCATATCTGGTAGTTGTGTGAAAAAAGAGTGTCGTGGTTCAGCTTGTGTTCTTTGTGGGTTCATTCGAGCGAAGATGTTCCTTAATCTTCAAATATTCTTCGTGTATTCAGCATCATCATGTTTCATGTATTGTGACTTTATTTCAATACTTCCTCCTAGTATCTTCTTCCTTATGGTGCTCTCAACCCTTGATTTTTTAGTTTGTGTATCATGCACACACTTGTGTTCTTGGACACACATTTCTTCTAACTTTGAATGCACGTGTTGGACCTGACAAGTTGCATGTGTTTGCACATCGTACATCGTACTATCTGATGATAAGTCTACAATGAAACATTAATTATGTTAGTGCATTATAGTAATCAAATATCATTGTGAGAAATTATATTGAAATATGACAGAATAGTTTAATAAATGGTGTAACAATAATTCATGGAAATGGTGTCTCCTTCACACGGGTTCTAGGTTGATCACGGTGCCTGAGTGTCACAGTGTCTCATTTTCACTGTGTCTTGTTCACGGTGTCTTGTTCACAGTTTCTTGTTCATGGTTTCTACTTCAAGGTGTCTTGTTCATAGTGTCTTCTTCACTGTGTCCTGTTCACGGGGTCTCCGTCATGGTGTCTTGTTAACGATGTCTTCTTCACGGTGTCTTGCTTCTCAGTGTCTTGCTTCAAAGTTTCTGACTTCACGGTGTCTAACTTCATGGTGTTTGGCTTCATAGTGCCAGAAATACATAGCCAGTGGAAAACTCACGATGTCTTATACTTTCCGAAGTAACTATGTGAAGACTTAAATAAAGTAGGTGAATTGAAAATAGTGAAATTAAGATCTTGCAAGGATCTTCTTAAAGCATGAGAAAACAGTAAACACAAATACACATGATTGGATATATTTTATAAAATATAACTATGTTTAATAAGATTTGGAATCATTTAAACATTATTAAATAAGACTTGTGATCATTAAAACATTATTAATAATTGAGGAATCCAACAATATCCCCCTTTTTTATGATCATAAATCATATACAGTTAAATTGTATATTGGATTAAACTATATAGATAAATTTCTATCAAAGTATATAGATACTTCTCCCCCTTTTGGGAATATCAAAAATATGAACTAAGCACGGTAAAAGAGTTTCACAGTCTATTAATACCAAAGAAGTGACAATAAAACAAAATAATAAAACAACAATAGCATCCCTATAAAAAAGAGTAATCACTTTTATTCCTCAAGGGTTGGCCTTCTCTTTGCTTTTTGCTGTACCATATAAAGAAGAAATAGGGGAACCGGACAAGGTAGAAGAAGGCAGAGATGTGGTTGACAAAGATTGTAAGGGAAGGCCTTCAATGACTAAGGGAGCCAAGGTAGAAGCAGTGGAAGATCGAGATAGTTTTTGATCAAGAATCACATGCCTGATCTAACAATGTGTTAGACCAACTAACATGGTTGTTGAGGCTAGAGAAAAGGTGATGGTAGGTAGCCCAGGTCTTAGAAGAGCAGCCACTAGAGCAACAATGGTTGTACTCTGGACATGAATATGGGGCCTCATAATTTTGATGAAATCTGTAATAATCACTCAACCATACTGGATGGCTTCCTCAAAATTTTCCTTGTTCTCCATAAACTTGTCCAACAAACGAGTAAACTCAGTGAGCTTCTAGAATTGGTTCTTGAATTCTTGAGTCACAGAAGGAATCCACATATTTTCTAAAAGTTTCTTGAAATGGTTTTTCATATCTATCTTGGAGAAGATTCTATTGAAGTAGAAATCCACATTCTTGGGAATCTCTTGCAGAGCATCATTAGAAATTTTGGAGTGGATTTTTACTAAGTCAAGAACACTATCACTATTTTTGACTACATCAGATAAAGACGCCACATTGAAACCACTAATGACATTCTAAATCTCTTCTTTGAATATAGTTATGTGTATATCACTATCCAAGGAGGGTTTAGAGGATAAACCAGATGCCTTGACAGCTGTGGTCAATGATTTTAGTTGATTCAACACCTTTTGAGGAATCTTGTATACTCATCTCTGTGATTATTGAGGTTGGAAACAAGCTCTTTCATTTACAGATTAATTTTTTTTCCTTTCAACAATATTTTTATCTAAGGATGATAGATGAGGTTGAATCTAAGACACACTAACTTCTAGTATTTGAGAAGCAACAGGTTCAGATCTCGAATGCAGCTCTCTCTACATGTCATCAACAATACTTCTTAAGGTCTTTACGAAATTACTGAGTATCTTATTTTCAACTCTCACTCCTTGAATCTCATGGATCATATTAAGTTGTATTTTCCAAATAAATTTCTCCAATAAAAGAGAGGCATCATTCTCACATAAATTTGTCACAAAAAGAGGGTGAGTATGCATGAGTTTCTCAACTCTATATAAGATAGTGGCTCCAAATTCGTTCAAATCATCCTTACTCAAAAAGTATGAGTGTTTAGACAAGGGTTTAGTAGTTTTTATAGGTATAGGATCAGGTTCCTTCTTAGGTGAAAAATTCGAGACAAACTTCAACTTAAATATGGAGAATATATCAATTCTGGTTGCTGTAACTAGCTGTGAATCATTCACATCATAGAAACTAGAAAATTTGTACTGAGTGTATACAAGACATGACACTGTTGGATGTGAGGCTTCAATAGACTCTTCATTTGGGGTTTTCTCCCCCTCAACAGGTGACTCCTTCTCAGGAATGAGAGGCTTAAGATCTTGGTATAATTCAACAAACTCATCTCTGATTTCCTCACTCATTTTTTGTCTACCATGCTGAAAATCTAGCTCTATCCGTTCTTCAGTAGAAAGTATTATTTCAGGAATATAATGTTCCATAGGGAGTTCATGAATATTGACCTCTTACAGAATAGAAATCTCTCACACTATAGGCTCTTCTACTACATGCTCTTCCATGGCATGATTTTCAGATTTTTTGGAAACAGATTCTGTTAGAGCTTCGGGTTGAGTTTCCGAACATGTAAAATCTTTATGAGTATGTGATTCATCTTCATGAACTACATGAATAATAGTAGTCATTCCTTCCTCAACAATAACAGCTTCCCTCGGTGTCACTTTAGCCTCTTCTTCCTCTTCATCAGGATACTGTACAATCTCATCTTTATCCAAACCATGATCAGAAATGTCTTTTGATCTTGAGGGATAATCCACCAGATTGAATTTCACATAAACATTATCATTGTCTTCCACCCATTCCCTTTTCTAAGGATTCTAGTTTATATTCCTTCTTTTGAGAGTAGCTTTTGAGAGGTACTAATCGTAGTACATAATCACTTCCTATTTAGATCCCACTACACCTTTTGCAAGAAGCATGGATGATATTAGCTGAGAGTAAAACAGAGAAGTTGACTTGGATATAACTTTGATCATCTCACAAATACAGTGAATGATATAATTTCACATGTTGATCATATGTTTATTTTTCATGAGGTGAATCAAAAACACATCTTGATATTTTAACACAGCAAAATCACATATTCTTGGACTTACCAAATTTTGTACAACTTAAACAGAAGCCCTGTTTCTCCCACTAATTCAGCAGAAATGGATCTCCTCTGGGTGCCATTTCCAATTAGGGTTTTCAGGGCATCTTATAAATAAAATTAATTGGTTGAGGGTGAAATTCCTCTTTGATAATCCTCACATATGCCTTCATAAGGAATCCTAAGCCATGAAACCCATAACCTCGATGAGAAAGAGCATCTTTGGCCATCGACCCAACTATTCATGGCATAACTCTCACCAAAATCAAAGGAGAACTATATGTATTGGTAAAACTAATATACTAACCTAGAATAGATGGGTCTATCCTCCTTCGAGAACCATTCTAACCAGCCTTCTTATTATAATAAATTCAATACCAACGACTGACTATGTAGAAGCCACTTGGGGAAAATTTCATTCTCTGGTACAACAACTCGGTATACCAGATTCTGATTTAAAAGTCATTCGGCTTCCATCTTAGATGCTATCTACTTCTTCTTTGAGCTACGCTTCTCAAGTTTTGATGATGATGGAAATTTCATTCTTGGCATTAACTGATGGTTCGAGTGAGAGAAGGGTTGCATGGATGAAGAAAGGTCCAAAAATAGTAGGTAGAAGAAACGTTGAGTGATGAATTAAGCGATACTTTCTTTATTTTATCATTTAGAAACACCAAATTTCGCTAAAATAAAAACGCGGGAAAAATAAAAGTCGTGAAATAATAATTACCGTGATAAGTAATTAAAGAAAAAAATAAATAATTTTTACGGTGATACTGTAAGTGGTCATTACGGTGAGACTGTAAATGAGTTTCCTTTTGAAACCGTCAGTAAACTTTTCAGTGTGCGTTACGGTGAGACAGTAAATGTCAGACCATAAGTACAAAATGCTAACAGTGAGACCGTAAACCTAACACTTTACGATGAGACATTAAACATGAGAGAAAATAACTGAGAAACCGTAATCATGGAACAATAAAGTATAATATAGTAAGATATCAAATAGTAAGACCTGAAATAGTAATAAGAAAGGTATCTATTTTAGATTTATCATGCATTGTTCATGTATGATATAGCCTATTATCTCAGAATTTAATGGTTTATTGAATATAAAAGAAAGTTGATATTTAGTACCAATTAATTCTAAAGTGATATCATCTTTTTGATAATGATCTATCAAAAACTGATGTCTTACATCAATATGCTTTATTCTTGAATGTGAAGAAGGATTCTTTGATATGTTAATAGCACATGAGTTGTCACAATTTATAGGTACATGTCTGAATTGATATCCATAATCTAGTAATGTGTGTTTCATCCATAAAATTTGTGCACAACAACTACCAGTAGCTACAGATTTAGCTTCTATAGTAGATAATGCAACAAGATTTTGTTTCTTACCACATAATGATACTAGTGACTTTCTTAAAAGGTGACATCTTCCTGAGGTGATTTTTCTATCTCACTTACAGCCACCGAATTCACCATCAGAATAACTAACCAATTCAAATGATTGTCCTTTAGGAAAAAAATGTCCTAGATTGGGTGTTTTCTTGAGGTATTTTAAAATTCTATTTAAAAATTTTAAATGAGATTCTATAGGGTTTCTTTGAAAATGATCACACATACCCACACTAAACATAATGTTAGGACAAATAGTAGTTAAGTAGGGTAAACTTCCAATCATTCCTCTATAAGTGGTTTGATAAATAGATTTTCCATCTTTATCAAGATCCAACTTACATGTGGTAATCATGGGAGTGTCACTAATTTTAGTGCTATCCAATCCAAAACGTTTTAGAAGATACTTTTAATATTTAAATTGATTTAAAATAATACCATTTTCATTTTGAAAAACCTGAAATCCAAGAAAATATTTCATTTCTTCCAATAAACTCTTTTCAATTCCATTTTGCATCATTTTAGAAAAATCAACAAATAAATTATTTTTCAGAGATCCAAAAAATAATGTCATCTACATAAATTTGAACAAGTAAAACATGATTAGAAATTTGTTTTATAAAAGTAGTTGGATCATCTATTCCTTTTGTAAATCCTTTAGAAATAATAAAATTACTCAATCTATTATAACAAGATTATGGATATTTCTTTAAAACATATAATTATTTGGATAATTTAAAAATGTTATTTGGAAAATGGGGTTTTGTAAATTCAGGGGGTTGTTCAACAAAAACACATTCAGTTATATACCCATTTATGAATTCACTCTTAACATCCATTTGATATAGTTTAAAATTCAAATGTGAAGCATAGGGAAACATGATTCTGATGGCTTAATGTATGGCTACTGAGGCAAATGTCTCTTCACAGTCAATTCCTTCATCTTGACTATAACATTGTGAAACAAGTCTAGCGTTTTTTTCTAACTATGTTTCCAGCTTCTTCAACATTATTCCTAAAATATCATTTAGTGCCTATGGGAAAAGTGTCCTTAGGTCTGTATACTATTTCCCAGAATTTCTTTCTTTCAAATTTATTTAACTCTTCTTGCATAGCCATCACCCAAAAGTCATCATTTATTGCATTGTGGATATTTTTAGGTTCAAGCTGTGAAAGAAAAGATTGATGTTCAACCTATTTTATCACAAAAGCTCTAGTTTGTGTCCCTCTATCTAAATATCATATTACATCAGCTTAAGGATGATTTGTGAGAGTCCTAGTTGGTCTAGAAAATATAGGGCTATAAATATTAGTTTCATTTAATGGTTTGGGTTCTACATAAGCAGGTTCTGGAAAATTTCCAGAATTGGTTGTCTTAACAACATGATCACTATTTTTTTCATTAAGTTCTAGAATGGAAATATCTTCATCAAGATTTTTAGGAGAAGTGTTAGGTTCATGTGGATTAGTTTCATCAAATTTGATGTGTACAGATTCTTCAACAAATTTGGTTCTCTTATTTAATACTCTATATACTTTATATGATATTGAGTAACCTCAGTAAATTCCATCATCACTATTGGAAGAAAATTTGGCAAGATTATCTTTAGTTTTAAGGATAAAAACATTGAAACCAAGAACTCTAAAGTAATTAAACTTAGGAATCTTATTGTTCCAAAGTTCATAACAGGGTATTTTTAAGAATCAGTCTAATCAAGACTCTATTGATAATGTAACATGCTATATTAATAGCTTTAGCCCAAAAGTAAATAGGTAAATCATATTCATTGAGCATTGTTCTAGCAATCTCTTGAAGAGTCCTATTTCTTTTTCCTACTACACTATTCTGTTGAGGTGTTCTAAGAGCATAAAAGTTGTGACTATATCCATTATGTGAGATATAAGACTCAAACAATTTATTTTCAAAATCACGGCCAAGATCACTTCTCAAGGTCTTGATCCTGTGTCCACTGAGGTTTTCTACAGACTTGGAGTGTTTGATAAAATGAGAACAAGATTATCTTTTGTGAGAAAGAATGTATAACCAAGTGTACCTAGAAAAATCATCTACCTCGACATAGACATAGTGCTTCCCATTTAAGCTAGAAACTCTATATGTTCCAAATAATTCCATGTAAACCAACCCGAGAGGTTGAGAAGTAGAAACATATTTCATTTATTTGAAATAACTTTGTGTTGTTTTCCCTTTTGGAAAGGATTACACACATTGTTGAGTGGGAATTATAGTTTAGCTAAGTATCTAACTAAACCATTCGTAGTCAGTTTTCATTGCGAGTGCACATTGTAGAGTCCTATCCTTTTGTGCCATAGCCAAGATTATTTATGAAAAGAATTTAAACATGTAACATTTTGTTTAGCTAAATAATTCAAAACTACAGATTAAATATTTTCATTTCATAATGCAGTAATTACCAAAACATTTTTTGAATAAAAAAATTGCATGAATCATTTTCAAGCATAACATTAAATCCATCATCACACAACTAAGAAATACTTAACAGATTATACATTAGTCTATCAACAAATAAAACATTAAAAATTAAAATTGAATCAGTCATACCAAAATGGCCTAAGCCGGTGATTTTTCCTTTTGAGTTATCCCCAAAGGTTACATGTCCTCCATCAACATTGATTATTCACTTAAAGCATGATTAGTATCCTCTCATATGCCTTGAAAATCCTCTGTTTATGTACCATATATTTCTATAGGAACATTTCATGTATGTTTCCTACAACACAGATTTATACAGAAGATAATTTTGGAACCAAAATTTTCATGGGCCCAGATAGTTTATCAACTAAAACTTTAGGCACCCATGTTTATCTATTGGGTATCCTATAATTAACATATTCAAATTATTTTGATACGTTTACTTTTTTTTGGTCTATATGAATTTCAATATCTAGACGAAGCATAAGAGTTTCCAGAACATGAGCTTGCAGCATACTATCCATATTTTGGAATAAATTTATTCTTACCAATCTTTCACTATCTGTGTTGGTATCCTAAACCAGTATTATACCTTGGTGAAACATGTTTTCCAATAATTTGATTTAGATTAATCTTTCCATTAGTAAATTTTTCTAAATCATTCATGGGTTTTTAATTAGAAAATTTTAGTTTAGTATTCTCTTTGAGTAGTTGAGCATTATTTTCCTTTTCTACTTCAAGTGCAGATTTGATAGTGCTAGTTAAAACATGCTGTTTCATTAAGGCTTCATACTTGTCTTTTAGCTCATTGCAGGAATCTTCTAGAATGTTACATTATTCAAATAATTCCTCAATAGACATGTTTTCAGAATCAGAATCAGAATCATCTCCAGAATAATAAGTGTTTAAAGCAAGAGTATCCTATCTTACCTCACATGTGTTTTTCATGAAACTCATATTGTATTTTTGAGATTTTGCATCCTGAGTTGAATCAGAATCACTTGAACTGCCTTCTGAAGCACTCCAGGTTTCTTTCATAGATTTCTTATAATTCTTGCCCTTGTAATCATATTTATTCTTGTACTTTAACTTCAGGCAGTTCCATTTCACATGTCTTTTACTCTTGCATTTGTAGAAGACTATGTCATCACTTTTTTCAGTCCTTATCCTATCCTTCTTCTATTGAAATTTATTGTCGTACATACCCTTATAATTTGATTTTCTAAAAAACTTCTTTTTCCTATAAAACTTTTTAAATCATCTTACTATATGACCCATTTCAGCATCACTGTCAGATGGACTCTCATCACTACATGAACTATCACATACAGCTTGAGTTTTCTCTTTGTATTTGATTTTTGAAGTAGAGATCTTGAAGGCTACTAATTTCCTTATTGGATTATAATCTTCTTCATTGTTTACATTCAACTCTTCTTCATACATCATCAACATACCAATCATCTCCTTGATAGGTATATTTCCAATGTAACATGATTCTTGTTTAGAGACAGAGTTTCCTCACCATCTGTCTAGTAGGCATCTTAGTATCCTCATGATTTACTCCTTTGCTTGAACTCCTTTTCACAGTGGGCTCATTGTATTGACTATCTCATAAAACCTGAGATACATTTCAGAAATAGTTTTATCAGATTTCATTTTAAAATTAGTATACATAATAGGGTATTTATTTAGTCTCATTTCTTTTACATTGATTGTTACCTCATGGGAAACAACCAGAGTATCCCACTTATCATAAGTAGTCTTACAGGAAAATATTTGATTAAATTCTTCATCTCCAAATGCACAATATTTCACATTCATTGCTTTATAATTATTATTTTATGCATCTTTAGTAGGTTCCTCCAATGCCCTTCTAACAGATTATGGAATATTATACTGGGTCTCTATAGCAGTCTAGATGTAAAAACCCATACATTCTAAATTAAATTTCATTATGATTATCCAATGCGCATAATTAACACCATTTAAGAAGGGTGTCATGTTGGTAGATACACCTTATAATCTATTTTCCATAATAACTAAGTTTTATAATATTTATATAATGATATAAATATTTATAATTAAAACAAATTTCAAGATCTTTTAGATAAAACTAAAATAACAGTTGAAAAATTTTCACAAATAGAGTGTTTTAAAAAACTTTTAAGAAACCTACCTCTGATACCAAATGTTGGTTGGATTGAATAATCAATAGGGGGGGGGGGTGAATTGAGTTCCAATTAAAAATTTCTATTTAAAATTTTTGTATTAAAATACAACAATTTAAATAAAAAACATAACTATAGTGAATTTTTAATACAGTAATGGGTCAGTAAGATTCTAAAGAGATTGATTAGTTCTTAGTTAATCCATGAATATTAGATTAGATTTTGAAACTAACCTACTAGTTTACAATAAATACAAACACTTTCTAGTTTAAATATCAGATTAACATTAATATAGATTTATATTTAAATTACATAGTAGCGAAATATTGATAATTTTTTTAACTAAAAACAAAAATGCAAAATAGTATTAAAAAAGAGGTTCAGTCTCAAGAAGAGACTTAGTCCCCTCAAACAGTTTTATATAAACTATGAACCACACCATGGATCAGTGTTTTTCAATAGTGCACAGACTGTCCAGGTCCTCAGACCTCTACCACAGTTCTACAGGGGAAAGAAACAACAATAGCAGAGGTTGTCCAAGTCCTCATACCTATACCATAGATCTACGTGGGATACACATAGGTATAAAAATGATGGGGTTAAGAAGTCAGTATCCTCTAGTTCAGTAAAGGAGACTGTGTGTGTAAAAACAGATAGAATCACATTCTGCTCATGATGTAATGAAAATGATCACAGTAGAGTAAGAGTTTATAGGTGAATTTAAAATGCTCTTGTGTGATGTCAATGCAGCTCTGGACTCTTATGAATTGAAGTAGATTAATCATTGAGTCCTTCTCTGGTAGTTGTGTGAAAAACATAGTGTTGTGGTTCAGCTTGTGTTCTTCATGGGTTCAATCGAGTGAAGATGTTCCATAACCTTCAAATATGCTTCGTGTGTTCAGCAGCATCATGTTGCATGCAGTTTTCCTTTATTTCAAGACTTTATCTAAGTATATTTCTTGTTATGGTGCTTACGGTCCTTGCTTTTATCGTTTGTGTATCACGCACACACTTGTGTTCTGGAAAAAACTTCTCTTTTAAATTTGAATGCACATGTTGGAGCCGACATGTGGCTTGTTTTCTGCATCTTATACCTCGTACTGTCCGATGATATGCCTACAATGAAACAATAATTATGTCAGTGCATTAAAGTCATTATATATGACTGTTAGAAATTAAATTGAAAGACGACATGATAGTTTATGAAATTTTGTCACAGTAAGTCATGGAAATGGTGTCTCTATTACACGGTGTCTAGGTTGATCATGGTGTCTGAGTGTCACGGTGTCTCATGGTCACAGTGTTTTGTTCACGGTGTTTTGTTCACGGGGTCTGCTTCATGGTTTCTTGTTCACAGTGTACTCTTCACAGTGTATTTTTCACGGTGTCTAATTCACGTTGTCTTATTTGCGGTGTCTTATTCACAGTGTCTTGCTTCATGGGGTCTCAATTCACGGTGTCTGACATCACGGTGTCTAACTTCATGGTGTCTGGAATCATGGTGTCTTGCTTCACGGTGTAAGAAATACATAGCTAGTGGCAGACTCACGGTGTCTTAGACTTTCCAGTGTAACTATGTGCAGACATAAATAATGTAGGTTAATTTAAAATAGATCAATTAATATCTTTCAAGGCTCTTCTTAAATAATAAGAAAACTATAAACACAAATACACATGATTGGATAAAATTTATAAAAGTTAACTAGGTTGAATAAGATTTGGAATCATTTAAACTTGATTAAATAAGATTTGTCACCATTAAAACATGACTAATACATTAGGAGTCCAACAAATATCTTCCACTTTTGATTCCAAATTTAGTTGGGATCAACACCAACCTATAACCACCATAACCCCAATAACATGAAACTAGTGTCTTAATTATTACATCAGAAAAAGAAAAAATCAATAACATCTTGAATAACCAAATCATTTTTAGTGTTTTTAATCTATAAACATTCTTGAAATTAAATTTATATTATAAACTATAAAATAACCAACTATTTTTCATTATAAATTTCATTATTCTTCTTACTATATCTAAAAATTCCAATTAAAAAATACTACACCTTATCCTAGGGAAACATTACATAAAATAAGGGGGTGACCTCAAATCCTCAGAAATGGTAGTGTACATATGATTCTAGGAATAAAAAAATTTAATAAATAAGGAAAGATAAATTACTGAAATAAAATATATTTCATCAATAACATGGGAAAAATATGATAGGAATAAATTATGATCATTAATTAGATATAAATAATCTCATGATCAAGAAAAAATATCCTTGGGTATTCTAAGAGATCGAATAATCACCTGGAATTTGAATAACGAAATTAATATTGATGGAATTTAAAATTCTGGACATCTAAACAATCATGATATATCCTCAATATACATCCTACTAGTATCTATCCTCAATACAGTTTATAAATGTTGGAATAAACCCATCATATTGGGCCAACAGATTTCTCTCATCATACCTGTCGATACATCAATAGGCTATTCTGGTCCCAACCTATCACATAGTTAGTCCGTTACATTTTTCAAAGGAAGGGGAGAAAAAATCAGCATTAAAATTCATGTTGAAAAAACAAAATTAGAAATGTGAATAAATTACATTATAAATTAACATCACCATAAAAAAACTACATTAGTATGCGAAATGATATCAAAATACCAAATTTGTAGTCAAAATGGTCATAAAACATCCAAAGAAATAATTATAATGATTTTGATAATATACACCCCTAGTGTATCATAAGTACAATACATGGATGATGTTTATGATGGATAGAAATTCAATAAAAAAATTCATAAAAAAATATTTATGAAAATATCATTTTCATTTAGAAAACCACTTTTTTAATACATAAAACATTTTGATTGTGCGTTTTTCATCTTAAAAACCTATAAAAATTGATTTTCAATAATTCAATGATTATTAATTTAGTGAAAAATATCATTGTAAACATTCAAATGAATATTCAATGAAATGATATTCAAGATAACATATAATTTATTATATTTCGTACAATTTAAAAAATCATTTTTCATTGTAAAAAGGCTCAAAACATCATTTTTTAATATGAGAAAATGATTCCTTTAAAAAAAATTAATTTCATGATTGTTCAAAATTGATTAAATAAATCATTTTTAGATGTTATATAAATTTTTCATGATTTTTTTCATAATATGGTTTTGGAATAAAGAATATTTTTACAAAAAACAGAAATAATGACAAATTTTTTATAAAAAATCTTCAAAATAATTTTAAAGAGTAAATAAATTCAATATTGTACAATTAAATAAAATATTGGTGTAACCTTATATGATGATTAAATTAAATGGGTGTATTTGAAAATTATTAAATAATTTCCTTCAATGGAAGTACTAGTATAACTAATCCCAATTACAATGAGATTGTGAAATAAACCCTCATAATGGTAATAATTTTGATATTAGAATAAATCAATGAATTATTTATGTATATAAAAATTATATACACCTAAAAATATAAAAGGAAAACATTAGATAATAAGTGTTCATTGAACAAAAAATCAATTAATATTCATAAAAATGATGAATAAAAAAAACCCAATGAAAGGAAATTGAGTTTTGAATTTCATTACCACAGTTTAATTTTTATTTCATGTCCCCAAAGATGAAATAATTATACTTTAAATAATAAATACCCTGAAATATAAATATTCATGGTATTAAAAATTAAAATTCATGTTCATACAACATATAAAAAAAATTAGGTTCATAACATTACAATATAACTCTACGAAATTAAACTGAGACGAAGTCCATTACCTCAGCCATGCACATGGTTTAACATTATTAAACCTCTAACTAAATGGATAGAAATGTGTTATTAAATTAATTAGAAACAATATAAATATTTATAATATCATATATTATCCTTTTACAATATCTTATTAGTAGTTCATTCATAATATTTCATTATTTTCATTATTTTGAGTGTTAATTGCCTTGTTTTATTTTTCAGGATTTGTTATGAATCTTTTAGTTTCTAGGTATATTTAATATTGTCATCAAATTTATAGTGATATTAATGAAATATTTATCATATTTTAACAACAGTTTTACTATAAAACCAATCATTTAGGATTGTTATGAGTAATGAAGAAGAATATGTTCATGATGATGGTCGGTCGTATCTACACATGAGTAAAGTTTCCATTTTATGCTCTCATAATGAAAAAGGTATGTCATATTATTTGATTCCATGATTAAAATATTTTCATAAATACCATATTATTTATTTAAATGTACTTATATTTATCATCCATGTTTATTGGTTATTAAAATAGAGTCATATTGTTCCGTTTAGGTGGTAGTGGACATGTACAAGAACAATTTTCTCATCTTTCATTAAGTAACAAAGTAGGAAAGAAAATGATTTATATTATTCATTAATAATTAAAAATATATATCTAATATCAAAATTATTTTATTTATATGAAATTTATTTATAAAATTTATCCTTATTTCATTCCTTGTAACATTTTATTAAAATACAATTCACAACACTTCGTGAGGCGGTAGTTCACCATACAAACTAGCGATGTTATCGTAACACCTGTAGAATAGGATGTAAAATATGTACATATGATATAATTAATATATGTATAGAGTTATGTGGTTAATATAAAATATATTTTTTATATCCATCGTCATACCCATCTATGATATGTGGTAAATGAAAAATTAATTAGATCAGTTTGTGAGGCGACAATCCACTTTAATTATGAACGATGATTTCCTGACCCAATATAAAAATATTTGAATTTTTTAGTTCATTAACATAATATAAAAACATAATACTATATATATAATATTTAAGGAATTAAATCATAATGATTTAATGAGAATTTAATAAATATTAGAGTAAAATGAAATAATAAACTTTATCGAAAAACATTTCTTCTTCTTCAAATAACTATTATATTTTTCACTAAAGAATTGATACTATTGATTTATGATTACATATAATTGGGCATCTATGTAGGATAATATTATTGGTATGTGATTATATGGACATAGAAGAAAATATTAAATAAATATAGAGAGTGTTATTGTTTATTTATCAGAAGATGGTTAATGATAAATCAAGAGTACATTCTTAAAAACCATAAATCTATAAATATTTAAAATAAAATATGATCACCATAAATGAAGATTTTTTGGATATTTTTTTCAAAATAATTATCAAAGAGTATATAATTCTCTTACCATATTGACATAGAAAATAGGAATATATTATTACTTGAAAATATTCTATTCTATAGGAAAAAATTAATTTTCTAGTTGTGTTTTGATCAATATCAAAGTCATCACATACACTAATAAATTGATTTAATTTTTTTTTTGGATGTATCACTAAAATTTAGATTTCATATATTTTGTGATCCATAAATGTGTGAAAATTCATTCTTTCTATGCCTAACTATTTTCTAAAAGCAATATGGTTTGAACATGTAATCTAATATAATTCATCAATATCTAAAACTACCTCTAATGTTCATCTATAATGAATTTATAAATGGGTGTCCTTAGGAAAAATACAAAATAGTATGATCCACAATATGATGGAAAATGACCCTAATTTTTTAATATTAACTTATCATTAACCATCCAAAAAAACATGAAGTAGAAACTAATTGTCACATACGAAGCATGTGAATATCTTACCCTATATTTTAATGTAACATGGTAATATCATGAATTACCATAACATGTTTTGGAATACATGAATGCTTCAACATTGTGTAAATGAAATATCAATTATTTCATATATTATCTAAATAAAAAATTTATATAAAAACCATGAATAATAAAAAACCAATTTTTCAAAAAGATATTTTTAACATTGAAGGTATTCAGTACTCTGAAATTTTCATTATCCATATAAATCTTATTTTTAAAAAAATTATTATCTCAGCATTAGGAACATATTAAGATCTATATTTCACTCAATAACTTGTTTTCAAATATGTAAATCCTACCACTAAATAATTTTTTATTGTAAGAGGATAAAATTATTATTTTCCTTTTTTAGAATTTTGTTTTGGAAGAATGTACGTGTTTGACCGAATAGAGAAACGAGGTAATATGTTTCTTAAAGACCTTTTCTCCATTATTTTAAGTAGAAAATTTTGAAAAATCTAACTATTTATTAAAATTTTTATTAATAATCCAAGGAGGATAAAATGGAATAGGTTTTTTTAAATGGTCGAATAATATTCTTTAATGGAAGAACATGTTTAAATAATATCAATATGAAAAAGATGGAAGAATACCACATACAATGATAATAATGTTGATGTAAAAATTAATCAATGCATAGATTATGTAGATAAACTATAAATCCAAACAAAAAATTAAAATAAAATATAAGTTAATTAAACTAAATTAAAGACATAATAATTTAATATAAATCACTATAAAGAAATAATATATTCAAATGAATGGAAATTGAGTTATAAAATTCTAAACCCCAATTTAATTATCATTCCATGTCCCTACAAATGGGATAAATAAAATTGAGAAATATTATATCATGTATTATGAATTATTCATGATATTAAAATGTTAATGGAATATTATACCCCATATAATGTAAATTAGGTGCATAATTGTATAATATGATTCAATGGAATGAAAATAATAGTAAATCCCTCATCTCATGATTAATTTAGGTTGAATATGCTTTAATTATCTGTATATTTGTTTTAAAAATGTTATTAAATTAATAAAGAACCATATTGAAAATTATAATCACATATACTACCATTTAATGACACCATATCTCCATGTCTTAATAAAATTTGAATATTTTCATTATTTCGATAGTCAACTTCCTTGTTTTCTCATTCATGACTTTTGATGAATGTTTAGGTTCCTCTTAATATTATATAGTTTAATAATATCAAAAATAATTATCATGAAATTATTATGATATATTTATGTCATTTTATATAAATCATGAATGATGGTTAGGATAAATGATTTTTTCGTATGAAAATATTTACGATAGGACATATCTATTCCTAAGTAACGTTTTTTAATGATCATTATGAATTGGTGGTAATTAATATTTTATCTTTCTAGAATGATTATATTATCATAAATACCATATTAATACTATAAATATACTTAAATATATCCTCCATGTGGAGTGGGGATAAAAAGTATTTCTCATCATTTCCTAAGGGTTGTAGTCCACATGTACGCAAATGACGTTATTATCATTCATTGAAGAAGAATTTATTAAATAAAATGATATATAATATATTTTTATAATTATAAATAAATAAATAATATATTATTTATTTCATTTATATCACTTATATATATCAACATGATACTTATAAAATTCCATGTAATGTGTTTGTGAAAGATTAATCAGATTGCATTGTGAGGTGGTAGTCTTCCGTACACACGTCCGATGTTATCGCATCACCTATCGTATAGAATGTAAAAAAATGATAAAATGTCCTAAAAGATATAATTATTTCATCAATATCATATATACAGTTTATATGCATCATCATACCCAACCGTTAGAGATAATAATGTTAGAAAAACGACATTGGTTAGCAAGGCGCAAGTTCATTGCACACACAAATGAAGATTTCATAACCCATTTAATGTAAGTGGGGATAGTTGTAGAAAATTAACATATTAAACCAAAATAAAAGTATATATTTTATTTTAGTTTTATTATATCAACATATTCTAAGACGAAATAATGGAATTATAGAATGAAATAAAATTAAAAATTAACATTGAAAAACATTACCTTATCTCCATGGATCCTCCAACTATTTTCACAATGCCTTCCTTGTGTGGATTTATAAATATAAATAATTCATAATGGATAATATTATTTATTTTGTGAATGTATTTTATTAGTTTTTTAAAACCATTTTTGTTTAAGGTTGTTAATAAGAGAGGATTTGGGTTGGCCTTTTATAACAGATGTGGAAAAAACACTTATAATTTTTTGAAACGATTTCATCATTCCCTCTTTTTTATCATTCTTATAGCCTCCAAAATGGGAACTATAAAAAAATATAAGAGTTAAGATATATAAATTTATATAAAATGGTTATTTTACTTGTTATTAGGTCATTTTTAATCTTATATTTCTAATTGGACCCCCTAATAAATCAGTTTTTACCTTAACTACATTAAATAATTTTCATAAATTTTCCCATTCATTTTCGTAATAAATTGTGTTTATAATATTGGAAAATATAAATTGTTCTGATCCAAAAAAAATAGTCCACTCTTCCTAATTTAATTTCTATAAGGGAAATTTAATTTAAAATTGGTCTCAAATACCTAATGAGATAGGAAGGTTTTAAAGGGAAAATGTTCAAATGATTACAATGATTTTATATCTAAAATCAATATAGAAATGATTCCAATTACCTAAGATTGGTTAATTGATATAGAATTATTCCATTTTTATTTTAACATGAAATTAAAATATAATTTAACATTGTTAATTATTTAAACTATAAGGCTGGTTTTAATCAAATTTTAGTATTTACCATAATTCCAAAAAATGATTATTATTATAAAAATCAAAAAAGATTTATCCCTATGATAATTTTTTTATTCATAAAAAAAATTTACATCCGAAATTAAATTCAATATAATTTATATAAATTAATTGTAAAATATTGGATTACAGACCATCTAAATCGTTTTTTAGAAAAAATATTATTTTTTATAAATCATTTTATTTTTATTTATTAAATTGATATTATATTACAGATAATAAAAACATTACTAATTTTTTTTAAAATAATTATTTTTTAAATTTAATTAATCCAATTCATACCCAACATTCCAGAATTAAAAATTAACTATAATATTTAAAAATATCATAAATAATATATTATTTTTGGTTAAAAGTCAATGTCACATGTAACAAAAGATATTGAAGAAAATTATTTTGTCACATGTCATAAGATATCAAACAAACTATATTTATTATAAAAAATATATATTTTAATTTATTGGGGTGTTATATTCTCTTCTATGATTAGTGTTGTTTGTCAAATATTTTATTGAAAAAATATTATTCTTTTAGAATTTTATGGGGTTACGAATCCTCATTTTGTATTTCTGTAAGATGAAATCTTTAACTCAATGATTCATATAACACCTTTTGAATATTTCTATTCAAAATATGAATGAATATGACATGCTGGGATAATGTTAGGGAATGAAATCTATTTCTATATATCATAGCTGAAGAAATATTAGAGATTGTTAGATATAAATAGTAACACATTAGAAAAAATAATAAGTGATATAACTGTTATAATAACAATAATAAATTTTTTTGGAGTTAAAAAATGGTGATAATATGTTTCTATGGAGATCTCATGGAAATAATGTAATGATATTTGGAAGGAAGGGAATGATATTCTTAATTAATATTAATCACTATGAGATTCATGACATTGTAAGGAAGGTAGTTTATTACATGGTAATTCCTAAAAAACTATTCCCAAGGTAATGATGTGTTCCCTGTATCACTTTTTATAAAATAAATATCAAAAACTTCATAATCAATGGACTCAACTGTCAAACAGTTGAAGTATGGTTATTTATTTATGGTGAAAAAATAGAAATATAAGATTATGGAGATAAATTTCTACATTATAATGGTACTAAACTATTTAAGGTTCTCTATGGGAATTAATAATTATTCGAAGAAATGGCAGAACACAATGTTGTGATGAGGAAGAGGTATCCCTTGTTTTTTATATTGGAGTGATAATTTCATATGTGAAATTCCTATAAGGGGAAGAATGTAATACATAGAGATTTTAGGATATATTTATATTGAATAAATATTTATGTTAAATTACATTTGAAGAATAAATCCCAAATCATCTATTAATAATTATGATAAATTATAAAATAAAACACATTGTATTTCATTTAAATGATACTTAATTATGAAAAATTATATATAATTCACCTATGATATATAACATATCCTTGAAAACTCTTTCAAAATATATTTTTATGATAGTTTTTTTACTAAAAATATTTCTATGTTTTTTTATAGTATTAAAAATATGAAAATGTATTTTTTCACAAATTAAAAAATAATTAATTCGTAATCAGTTCATATTAATTGAATTTAAATGCATGAAAAGTGTAATTTAAAAAAATATTATTTTATGAGGGAAATTATTTTTTATTAATAAATTAAAATAATAAAAATTGATGATTGCTTTTAATTAAATGTAATTAAAATATTTTCTATATAATATATAATTTTTTTTCATTTTATTATATGGAATATAATGGAAATAAATACCATTTTCTTCGAAAAAATTCTTTTGTTATGATAATGATTTTATAGCATTTTGTAAGATTATTTAAAATTTATTTTTTCCATTAATATAAATTTAATTTGGTAAAATTGTTTCCATTTTTTCTACTATGATATTAATATTTATTTAAATAATTCCATTTCATTTATTTTTTTTAAGAATAGTAATTGTGGTAAAACATTTTCAAAACATTAAGAGTTAAAATGTTTAATGAGGGATATCATATGGAAATGAATTAAATATATCTAAAAATGGTATAAATGTGATGGATACTATAATTTAAACCAATATATATATTATATTTTAATTTTTCTACAAATGGTTTCTTTTTCAATTGAATCTTATTTAATTATATGTTAATGTTTTATATATCCATGATACTATGACCCACATCAATTTTTAATTTTAATTCCATCACCTTAATTATTAAACTCAATTTTCCTCATACATCACCCAAAAATTGGTCAGACATCTTACTAACTTCCCTACAATCATACTAGTGAATTTTGAATTCCCAGAATAACATCATTTAATGGATTATGGTGTAAGCCAAATGAAATTTCCCAATGAATAGTGTATTCTTGAAAATATAATAGAAAAAACACATAGTAGTGTATATATAATATTTATCATTACTATATGTAAAAAAATTATATACCTATAACATCTAAAATGTAAATATTTTTTTGGTTAATTATAAAATAATTGTCAGATTTTTGTGTTTAATAAATAACTAATTAAAATTTTATAATTATTTTAATAATTTAAATGAAAACATATTTTCATACATTAGATTCATAATTTATTGCCTTATGATTATATGAAAATTTTATATGATGTTAAATAATTATTCATTGTTTTATAGAATTAGTTATAGTTTAAAAACTAGTATTATTCATGTAATTTAGGTATTTAGATTAAAATATAATACATGATATTTAAAATAATATTTTCAAAAAATGGAGATGAATTTTGAATTATACACATTGACAAATGGTCAGGCTAATTTTTAGGGATTTTTCTAAAATACGTGAGTTTTTTGGGAATAGTGAAATATTATAATTTATGAAATAAGAAAAATACATGAATTATTGAGTCAGGGATGATGTGCTGCTGAGCTAAGAGACCGTGGTTCAAACTCAAAAAAATTACTATATTTATTCACCTGAACCAACACTATTTCTTGTCTTAAATAATAATACAATAATGTATCACCCACCAATATAAATACCACCGCCACCCCATATTCTCCCACACATCTCTCATGCATTGAACGTTATCAAATTTTTTTTCCATTTATATAACGACCCATACTTTACATACATTGTTAATACTTCAAAATTGAAGCACACTTATTACAACATAGGACAAAACCACAAAGGACCGTATAGGTATAGTGTCTTTAGAAACTGGGAAACATAAACAACTGGTTCATAAATCTTCTACAGTGTCTCCCATTTATTTCATCATATCTAGGGTCCCTTTTAGCATATTCTACTTAATATCCATCTTCCTGACCTGGGGAAAAGAAAACATAAAAGGGTGAGCTCAAATGCTCAGCAAGGGAAAATAAAGGAATTAAAATTCATATCATATCTTTTTGAAAATCATAACCTGCAAAAGCGATCATAATATCTTAACATGGAATAAATCATAGAAGTGAAAATGAGATCCCCATAATCATAACATAAAACTTGAAACTTTGTGGCATGCACACATAATCATGGAAAATCATTTCTTGTTAGTCATGAGTCATTGCCAAGACTATCTTAGCAGACAAAGTCCATTTCTGAACCGAGTTCACTCCTCGTTTCAGTCGAGTATTACTGAACCGAAATAACCTTCCGTTCTAGACATGTCTATCTCATGAGATATAAATCTTTACCCAATGCATTGGAGGGAGATAAAGGTCCCACCCATCTTATAATGAATCCTTTCTTATGTGTTCCACATAATCATAAATCATACATCATCGCAAAACACATGTAAAAAAATGGGATTCTTGAAACATCATGACATCATAAAACAAATCATATATGGTAAATGACATCATATAAATAATTCCCTCACAACATAATCAAATCAATGTAATAATAGGGATAAAAATAGAACCCTTTATTATCTTAGATGGAAAATAATTTTGATAAAACACTTGAACTACATTCTTGAGGAAAATATCCATTCTTCTTCAAAAACACTCTTCTTTTCTTAACATGTCATACAATTATACTATAAATGATATTGATAAAAAATAAACTTGAAAACTTGTAAAGGAATCTTCTTGGAAATAATGTTTTAAAAATCCATTCATGCCTTATAAGTTAAAAAAACATTCTTCGTACTTTTGTCGGAAAAGTCAAAAAGAAACTCATACGAAAAACGAAAAAAGATTCCTTTCATATTCTTTACTAAAAACTCCCCAAAGGGTAAAATAGGATTTAAAAAATTGTAGGTGAATGGAAATAATATTACATATTGAGGAAACATGGATGTGGATGATAAAATACACCCCAGTAAATGCCAAAGTATAAACAATCTCGGATAAAAATGAGATTGTGATATTTCCCTTACCTTAGGTCCGATTTGCTTTGTATGTGTCCGAAGCTCCTGTATGATGGTTTAAATAATGTTATTGACTTATTACAGAATCATACATATTGATATGATATCATATATGGTCATATTCATAGCTTCTTATTAGTAATATTTCATTGTTACTTGTTACTCGGGTCTTTATTGCCTTTTGTTCTTATGCATGTTTTGCAGAATAAATTCTTATTCTTCTTTTAAGGTTATAGATACCTTATATCCAGAATGGTATTAGTGTAACATATATAATATTTATTCATTCAATTCATTTATATAATTACTATGTAATGATGATCATGTAGAACGAGTCGCATCACATCGTGGAGACGGTATTCCGTACGTACGCACGAGTGATGATATTGTTCCTATGATCGTGGAATTGTATTGGAGTGTATGTATACTATTTCAGAATCAATATCACTTTTTAATAGTCATATATACTCATTATTTACACCATTATACCCATCCATGTAAGGTGGTGGTGGAAAATAGATTTCACCACGGCGTGGAGACGGTATTCCGTACGTACGCGATTTCATTTTTCCGTAGGATGGATAGAAGGTGAATTAGGGTTGTTTCATATTTATAATAACATATCAGTATGTATGTAATACTTTTGTTATTACTTTATCATGAAACAAAAAAAGAAGAAGAAGTTGGAGAAGAAAGAAATTGAAAAGATTGGTAATGGATATTACCTCTTCTTTGGAACGCCTCTTTGAATCCTCCACTTAGGGAACTAAGATAGGTCTTTGAAGAAGACCAGGACCTCTAGGATTATTCTAGGAAAGTGGAGAAGGTATTTTGGCAGGGTTTTTCTGATCTTGAGTGCTCAAATTGGTGTGAGGAGGAGGGGGAGGAGGTGCCCTTTTTAAGGGAGGAGAGGGGCACCTTAGGAATATCTCAAAATATTATTTTATATTAAAGTCAAAATCGGTTTATAATGGTTCCAAAGGGTCTTATTTTGAATCTAAAGTGGGGATGGGTCGAAATACTATCAACCAATAGGATTTAGACAAGTTTAGGTTATAATTTTAACCTTATCAATTAGATTTATCTCTGAGTTAAAGAATTTAACTTTTACCGTGACTTTTTGTTTTCTTACACTATATGGTTAATACACTTACTATAACATGCCAAACTAACCCCAAGTTGTTTATTATTAATATATATATCCTTAGCTAAGTCATTTGGCCGAACCTTAGATTTCTAGGAATAAAATAACAATTAATAATATAATATTTGATTTAAAAACTATTTTGTGTCAATTTTGACACTATTTGATATATGATTTTTGTGAAAGTCATAAAAGAATTATATGTTCGAAACAAGTTGATTAAAGCAACACTAATATATCATAGTAACCTATAAAATTAGTGTAATTCATAAAAAGTCTCAAATTACATTTATTTGAGCATTTATAACATCAATTATGTTAACATTTCCATAAAAGGGTAATTACTGCATCATTGTTGTGTCATAAATAAATTAATTTATTTAAAGTCTAAGAATTATAAATAAAATATCATTATGTAGGAAATCTTTTTAGCTTTATAATTAATATTTATAGTTGAATTTATCTTATGTATAACCCCATATTAAAAATGATTTACTTATTAAACATTGATTTTAACTATTATAACCCTTTTTTAATAATAAATGTCCTAATCTAATCCAAGTGGGCCTAAATGGTCATATTTTATTCCTAAGTTTGCTTTTGGTCGAATTAAACTTATACAATAGAATTAGGACATGTGTTAGGGTAATAGTAATAACATATTTACCCTTAGTTACCCTATTTACTATTAACCGCGGTAAAAAAAGTAAAAGTTACTATTCACCAAAAAATTATTTTTATCTCGTTGAACCACATTTTACTTACTGATATCAACCGTGTCTGTCAGATTTTCGAAATTTCATTCACAGAAGTGGTAAAATTAAGTTTTATGCAAAATTCAGTTTTTAACCTACCACTTAGTGGTTTCACTATTCATCAAAAATTGAAAGTTTTCAGAAAAATACCAAAATTTTACCCTAGGCTAATTTCGGTATTCCGAATCCAAAAATGAAGTCCATTTTGAAAAAAAAAATTTATAAAATTTCAAAAAGTGGTTATTACTATTCATAACGGCTAGTTTTAACAATATTTTAATTGCATATCGTCGTTTAGTGAAACTCGGTATTGCGTACAATGCAAGCTATCGAGGAAGGTCGTGATTGCGTGTAAAGTAAGCCAAGCTAATGTTGTGTGTAGAAAAAGATTCCTTTGATGATTTATATTACATAAATTTCTTGGGTGTTACATTCTACCCCCCTTAAAATGAATTTCACCCTCGAAATTCGTCACTTTGTAACAAACAGATGAGGATACCTCTCCCTCATCATATCCTCAAGCTCACATGTAGCTTCTTCTAATTGGTGGTTCTCCATAAAACTTTCACCAATCGAGTGGTCTTGTTTCGTAAGACTTTTTCGATACGATCCAGAATCTCTATCGGTTGTTCTTCATATGAAAGATCTTGCTCCAGCGGTACAACTTCTGAGCTGAGTACATGTGAAGGATCAGGTATGTACTTTCTCAGTAGAGAAACATGGAACACATTGTGAACTTGAGAGAGATTCAGTGAAAGCGCCAATCGGTAAGCTACCTTTCCAACACGATCCAGTATTTCGAAAGGACCGATATATCTAGGGATCAACTTCCCCTTCTTTCCAAATCTCATAACCCTCTTCCAGGGAGATATTCGTAAGAACACTTTATCACCCACTTCAAACTCTTGGTCTTTTCTTCGGTTGTTGGCATAACTTTTCTGTTGACTCTGAGCTGCTCTTATGTGTTGTTGAATAGATCTGACCTTTTCTGCCATTTCATCAACGAGATCAGGTTCTAATAGCTTTCTTTCCCCAACTTCAACCCAGTAAGCTGGAGTCCTGCATTTCTTTCCATAGAGAGCTTCATAAGGAGCCATATGAATACTGGAGTGAAAGCTATTATTATAAGAAAATTCCACCAAAGGTAGGTGTTGATCCCAACCTCCTTTGAAATCCATAGAGCAAGCTCTCAACATATCTTCTAGGGTTTGAATTGTTCTCTCAGACTGACCGTCTGTCTGAGGATGATAAGCAGTACTGAAACTCAACTCTGCATCCAGAGTATGCTGAAGACTTTGCCAGAACATCGAGGTAAATCTCGGATCCCGATCAAATGTAATAGAAAGTGGTACTCCATGCAATCTTACCACTTCCTTTACATATATCCAGGAAAGCTGATCCAGAGAGAAATCCTCTCTAATAGCAATGAAGTGTGCAGACTTTGTAAGACGATCAACTATGACCCAGATGGAATTATTGCCTTTGGATGTTTTAGGAAGTCCTGTGACAAAGTCCATAGTAATGTTTTCCCATTTCCATTCAGGTATGGGTAATGGTTGTAACATCCCCTTAGACTTTTGTCTCCCAGCTTTAACTTGCTGACAAACCACGCATCGAGAGACATATTCAGCAACATCTCTTTTCATGCCATCCCACCAGAAGTACTCTTTCAGGTCCCTATACATCTTCGTGATTCCAGGATGAATAGAGAATGAAGAACTATGAGCCTCATCCAGCAGCTCCTTCTTTAATTTGGGGATGGGAGGAACACAAACCCGATTTCTGATCTTTATTTTCCCATCACAATCAAGGTTGAATTCAGGAAAATTTCTCACCTTCTTTTGTAACTCGACATCATCTTTCTATGCCTCTTTAATCTTCACATGTATAGATGGTTGAACATTCATTTGAGAAAGATATGATTTTTCCCCTTCCATTATAATTTCAAGATCCATCCTTTGTAAATCCATAAATATTGGATCTTTTGTGATCCTCATCATGGATAAACTAGCATGGTCTTGTCGACTTAATGCATCTGCCACCTTGTTTGCTTTCCCAGGGTGGTAATGGATTGAGCAGTCATAATCCTTAATCAGCTCCAACCATCTTCTTTGACGCATATTCATCTCCTTTTGTGTGAAAATATACTTTAAACTTTTATGATCAGTATAAATATCACACCTTTCAACATAAAGGTAATTCCTCCAAATCTTTAATGCAAAGATTACTGCAGCTAACTCCAAATCATGTGTTTGGTAATTTTGCTCATGGATTTTCAACTGTCATGAGGCATAAGCTATCACCATATCATTTTTCATAAGAACACACCCCAATCCCTTCTTGGATGCATCACTATAGATCACAAACCTTTCTCCACTACAAGGCAGTGTAAGCACAGGTGCACTGGATAACCTTCTTTTCAACTCCTTGAAATTATCTTCACATTCCTCGGTCCAAACAAACTTAACTCCTTTCCAAGTCAACTTGGTGAGTGGATTAGATAATCGTGAAAAATCTTTTACAAAACGTCGATAATATCCAGCCAAACCAAGAAAACTTCGGATCTCGGTTACTGTTGTTGGTCTCGACCATCTTTCGATAACCTCTGTTTTTGCTGGATCCACAAATATCCCCTATTTTGAGATTATGTGACCCAAAAATGAAACTTTTTGAAGCCAAAATTCACACTTGGTAAATTTGGCATAAAGCTTCTCCTTTCTCAGGGTCTTCAATATAATTCTCAAGTGATCTTCATGCTCTTCCTTGCCCTTTGAATAGACAAGAATATCGTCTATAAAGACTACCACAAATTGATCAAGATAGTCTCTAAAGACTCTATTCATCAGATCCATGAAGATAGCAGGGGCATTAGTAAGACCAAATGGCATCACTATAAATTCATAGTGTCCATACCTTGTACGGAAAGCCGTCTTTGGTATATCCTCCCTTTTGACCCTTAATTGATGATACCCTGAACGAAGATCAATCTTGGAAAAGTATTGAGCTCCGCGTAGTTGGTCAAATAAGTCATCAATGCGTAGGAGAGGATATTTGTTCTTGATAGTGATCTTGTTGAGTTCTCGATAATCAATGCAGAGTCTCATTGATCCATCTTTCTTCTTAACAAATAGAACAGGTGCTCCCCAAGGTGACGCACTAGGGCGTATGAATCCCTTATCAAGATTCTCTTGGAGTTGCTTCTTCAATTCGTGCAACTCAATTGGGGCCATTCTATAAGGTGTCTTTGAAATAGGCAAAGCACCCGGTACGAGTTCTATTGAAAACTCAACTTCACGATTTGGTGGAAGACTTGGTAATTCCTCCGAAAAGAAATCATCAAACTCCCTTACGATGGGCATATTCTTAATCTTGAGTTTCTCACCAACCATTTGAGATAAATAACCTTCATTTAGTGGAATCAAGACCCATAAGATGGAAGGAATTTCAACTGGAAGGTTATATTCATCCTTGCATCGATAGACGATCGTAGTTTGATCTGGAATATGAAATGTGACTTCCCTTCTTTGGCAATTTATATGAGCTCCATGTAGAAAAATCCAATCCATGCCAAGAATCACATCAAATTCCACGAAAGGAAGGATCACAAGATTTGCAGGAAGCACTTTCCCACAAACTTCGATCGGAGAAGAATTATAAACTTTTGATGCGACTGTTGTGCCATTAGGTGTTGTCACAGCTAACTCAACATCTAATTGTTGAGGTAATACGGTGATACCCTTAGAATTTTTTTTCTGAAATAAAAAAGTTGGAGGATCCAGAATCAAATAAAACATTTGCTACTTTAGAGTGGATGGTAAGTGTACCTTTCAACACATCGTTATCGTACTCCACATCGCTAATAGAAATTGCATGTGACAATCCATTGTCATTAGCCTTAAGAGTTTGTTGACGTCGACCATCATCATCAACCCTTGGATTTGGGCATTGATTGGCATAATGCCCCATCCTCCTTGCACTTGAAACATTGAAGTGTAGTAGGTTCATTCTGTGTATCCCTTCCTTTCTTTGCATCATTAGACATCTTCATCCCATTATCACGGCATTCAAATGCCCTATGACCTTCCTTTCAACATTTGAAACATTTACTTTTCCCTTTAAGGCAACTCCCTCCATGTTTCTTTCCACACCTTGAGCATAAGGGAAAGCTCATCTTCTTTTCAGTGTGCTCTTTAGATTTTCCTTTGAATTCCATTTTCCTCTTCTTATCAAACCCATATGATTGATGGGTTACTCCAATCTCCATCTCAACTTTGAGAGCACATCGAACGATTTTCTCGTAGCTATTGAAGTCCCTTATGGCTAAGGCCCTTCGAAGACTTGGATTTAAGCCACTAAAGAATCGATCGATCTTACTCTCAGGTTGGATAATAATACCAGAAGCGTACCTTGCAAGTCTTGTAAAATTTTCTTCATAGGTACCAATAGATTCATCATCCCTTTGCTTCAGTTCAAGAAACTCTTTCTCCATCTTTGTTCGGAGAATACGGGGGAAGTACTTATTGAAAAATAAGTTCATGAACTCGTCCCATTCCATGGACTCAATTTCATCCCTTTTCCTCGTATTCTTAATAAGATTCCACCATTGATCAGCATCTCTTTCCAAACGATACACTGCTAGGATGACTTTATCATGTTCAGAACATTGAAGAACTGAAAATATCTTTTCAGTAGTACTAATTCATTGTTCAGCAACTAATGGATCAGTAGACCCGCTGAAAGAAGGTGGACGCTGCCTCATGAAGGATTCAACAGAATGTTGCTCCTTCCTTTGTTCGTTTGGAATTCCTGCATGATTCATTGCTTGAGAAAGTTGTGTGAGCATGGCTACAAGATTTTGCATTCTATCTCCCATATCGTTTGGTTGCTCAGGGGGACAATCATTGCATTGCCCATCGCATTCCGCATTATCACGGTTCCTTCGGGTTCCAGCCATTGACTAAAACCAATAAGAATAGTGTGAGAAACACTAATTATAATAGGAAAACCACATAATTCAAGAATAAAATTTTTCACGCTTAAGGTCTTATCCTAGGTTATTCATGGCCATTTCTAAAACACTATGATTGTGTTCTATGCTTAGACTTATCCTTAGGGTTCTTACTAAGGCTTTCACATCCTAGTTTCCAAAGTTTGACTATACCTTTCCTTTGATACCAACTATAACGGTCTTGAATTACTTCTAGTGGACTATAGTTGATACCTATCAGGGCACTCCATGGGCGGCTACACCCCCTGGGCGAGACACACCACCATCCCCAGTGGCAGCCATTTCCACATGAAGCCCTTGGGTGGAGAGCCATGCTTCGTCCAACGCTCACATGTGAGAGTTCCCAAGGATCGGATACATTCCTACCTCTTTTTCCTATAATACCAACTATAACGACCCATATTTTACATACATTGTTAATACTTCAAAATTGAAGCACACTTATTACAACATAGGACAAAACCACAAAGGACTGTATAGGTATAGTGTCTTTAGAAACTGGGAAACATAAACAACTGGTTCATAAATCTTCTATAGTGTCTCCCATTTATTTCATCATATCTAGGGTCCCTTTTAGCATATTCTACTTAATATCCATCTTCCTGACCTGGGGAAAAGAAAACATAAAAGGGTGAGCTCAAATGCTCAGCAAGGGCAAATAAAGGAAATAAAATTCATATCATATCTTTTTGAAAATCATAACCTGCAAAAGAGATCATAATATCATAACATGGAATAAATAATATAAGTGAAAATGAGATCCCCATAATCATAAAATAAAACTTGAAACTTTGTGGCATGCACACATAATCATGGAAAATCATTTCTTGTTAGTCATGACTCAATGCCAAGACTATCTTAGCGGACAATGTCCATTTCTGAACCGAGTTCACTCCTCATTTCAGTCATGTATCACTGATCCGAAATAACCTTCCGTTCCAGCCATGTCTATCTCATGAGATATAAATCTTTACCCAATGCATTGGAGGGAGATATAGGTCCCAGCCATCTTATAATGAATCATTTCTTATGTGATCCACATAATCATAAATCATACATCATCGCATAACACATGTAACAAAAATGGGATTTTTTAAACATCATGACATCAAAAAACAAATCATATAAGGTAAATGACTTCATAAAAATAATTCCCTCACAACATAATCAAGTCAATGTAATAATAGGGATAAAAACAGAACCCTTTATTATCTTAGATGGAAAATAATTTTGATAAAACACTTGAACTCCATTCTTGAGGAAAATATCCTTTCTTCTTCAAAACACTCTTCTTTTCTTAAGATGTCATACAATTATAAACTAAAAAAGTTGATTAAAAATAAACATAAAAACTTGTAAAGGAAGCTTCTTGGAAATAATGTTTTAAAAATCCATTCATGCCGTATAAGTTTAAAAAAACATTCTTCGTACTTTTGTCGGAAAAGTCAAAAAGTACCTCGTATGAAAAACGACAAAAGATTCCTTTCATATTCTTTAATAAAACTCACCGAAGGGTAAAATATGATTTAAACAATTGTAGGTGAATGGAAATAATATTAAATATTGAGGAATCATGGATGTGGATGATAAAATACACCCCAGTAAATGCCAAAGTATAAACAATCTCGGATAAAAATGAGATTGTGATATTTCCCTTACATTAGATCCGATTTTCTTTGCACGTGTCCGAAGCTCCTGTATAATGGTTTAAATAATGTTATTGACTTATTAAAGAATCATACATATTGATATGATATCATATATCGTCATATTCTTAGCTTCTTATTAGTAATATTTCATTGTTACTTGTTACTCGGGTCTTTATTGCCTTTTGTTCTTATGCATGTTTTGCCGAATAAATTCTTATTCTTCTTTTAAAGTTATAGATACCTTATATCCAGAATGGTATTACTGTAACATATATCATATTTATTCATTCAATTCATTTATATAATTACTATGTAATGATGATCATGTAGAACGAGTCGCATCACATCGTGGAGACGGTATTCCATACGTACGCACGAGTGATGATATCGTTCCTATGATAGTGGAATTGTATTGAAGTGTATGTATACTATTTCAGAATCAATATCACTTTTTAATAGTCATATATAGTCATTATTTACACCATTATACCCATCCAAGTAAGGTGGTGGTGGAAAATAGATTACACCACGGCGTGGAGACGGTATTCCGTACGTACGCACGCGCGGTGATCTCATTTTCCGTAGGATGGATAGAAGGTGAATTAGGGTTGTTTCATATTTATAATAAAATATCAGTATGTAAGTAATACTGATTTTATTACTTTATCATGAAACAAATGACTAAGAAGATGTTGAAGAAGAAAGAAATTGAAAAGATCGGTAATGGATATTATCTCTTCTTTGGAACGCCTCTTTGAATCCTCCACTTAGTGAACTAAGATTTTTCTTTGAAGAAGACCAGGACCTCTAGGATTATTCTAGGATAGTGGATAAGGGATTTTGGCAGGGTTCGGCCGAGCTTGAGTGCTCAAATTGGTATGAGAAGGAGGGGGTGGAGGTGCCCTTTTATAAGGGAGGAGAGGGGCACCTTAGGAATATCTCAAAATATTATTTTATATTAAAGTAAAAATCGGTTTACAATGGTTCCAAAGGGTCTTATTTCGAAGTTAAAGTGGGGATGGGTCGAAATACTATCAACCAATGGGATTTAGATAAGTTTAGGTTATGATTTTAACCTTATCAATTAGATTTAACTCTAAGTTAAATAATTTAACTTTTACCGTGACTTTTTGTTTTCTTACAGTATATGGTTAATACACTTACTATAACATGCCAAACGAACCCCAAGTTGTTTATTATTAATATATATATACCTATCTATGTCAGTTGGCCGATCCTTATATTTTTAGGAATAAAATAACAATTTATAATATAATATTTGATTTAAAAACTATTTTGTGTCAATTTTGACACTATTTGATATATGATTTTTGTGAAAGTCATAACAGAATTATATGTTCGAACCAAGTTTATTAAAGCAACAATAATATATCATAGTAACCTATAAAATTAGTTTAATTCATAAAAAGTCTCAAATTACATTTATTTTAGCATTTATAACATCAATTATGTTAACATTTCCTTAAAAGGGTAATTACTGCATCATCGTTGTGTCATAAATAAATTAATTTATTTAAAGTATAAAAATTATAAATAAAATATCATTATGTAGGAAATATTTTTATCTTTCTAATGAATATTTATAGTTGAATTTATCTTATGTATAACCCCATATTAAAAATGATTTACTTATTAAACATTGATTATAACTATTTTAACCCTTTTTTAATAATAAATGTCTTAATCTAATCCAAGTGGGCCTAAATGGTCATATTTTATTCCTAAGTTCGTTTTCGGTCGAATTAAACTTATCCAATAGAATTAGGACATGTGTAAGGGTAATAGTAATATCATATTTACCCTTAGTTACCCTATTTACTATTAACTGCGGTAAAAAAAGTAAAAAGTTACTATTCACCAAAAAATTATTTTTATCTCATTGAACCACATTTTACTTACTGATGTCAACCGTGTTTGTCGGATTTTTGAAATTCCATTCACAGAAGCGGTAAAATTATTTTTTATGCAAAATTCAGTTTTTAACCTACCACTTAGTGGTTTCACTATTCATCAAAAATTGAATGTTTTCAGAAAAATACCAAAATTTTACCCTAGGCTAATTTCGGTATTCCGAATCCAAAAATGAAGTCCATTTTGAAAAATAATATTTATAAAATTTCAAAAAGTGGTTATTACTATTCATAACGGCTAGTTTTAATAATATTTTAATAGCATATCGTCGTTTAGTGAAACTCGGTATTGCATACAACGCAAGCTATCGAGGAAGGTCGCTATTGCGTGTAAAGTAAGCCAAGCTAGTGTTGTGTGTAGAAAAATATTCCTTTGATGATTTATATTACATAAAAGTCTTGGGTGTTACAATTTATCATACCAATTTAATTCCCTACATCTAATACATTTTGTCCTCAATAATAATACATAACCAAATGCCTTAAAGTGGTTCTCAAGGAGGATAAATCAAGAGGTAAAAATCCACATTCATTTTAATTTATTTCCCATTCAATTATATTTTGTGTATTGTCATCTCATCACATCCCAATATCCAAGTTGCATTAAATATCTAGTATAATATATATACAATAATGTTATCATGTTTATGGAATAATTAACAATAATCCATATTCTCCTCTCCCTATAATTTTAAAATAAAAACACAATATTTGATGTGTCGATTTACTAACATCATGGGTGATGTGTTTTCAATTTCCATTATGAAATTCATGCTTTGGAATAAAAAAATTTTAATGGTTGAAAAATTTTATATATTTTATTTTATTAAATATTTTACATTATATTATTAACATATATTCATAATAATAAATTATATAATAAAATTACCATCGGATTATTGAAGAACTGAATAAATGATATAATCAAATTTCATTAATGTTTTGTCTAATGACTAATAATCACTTCATAAAATATCATTTATGTTATCATTTAATATTTGTAAAAAAATATTAATAATGTTTCATTCTACATATGTATTAATGATTCCATTCGACATGAAAATCCATTACGAACCGACTAGGGAAACTATGTGAAGAACAGATCAAAAAAAATTAAATATAACAAAACATTATCAATAAATGGGCAGAATGATGACATTAAATGATTAAATAATGTATAATATAAAAAAATATGTTTCATTATAAAATTATAAACACACATTCAAACATTATACAAGAGTTATAAACACATTTGAATTAAGAAGAAACCAAGGTAAGATAATTCTTGACCCAATTTCCATTCTTTGGGATGACCTTATACATCATTAATTGTGTGGTATTAAGAATATTGGATTAAGTAATTTTGTTTATATATTGTTTCATTATGTGGATTATAGTTTATAAACACAACACAGTCTTTATATTAGTTATGAATTTCATTATATGATATTTGTAAGGGACTTTTATTTAAATCGTCTTTTAAATGTATATTTTAATAAAATTTAAAAAGGATATTTTTATGAAGGAATTCATATTTTATGATTAATTTATGTTTCTTTAGAATTTTTAGGATAATGGGTGGGTCCTATATATATATCCAATGCATTGGTTGTGTTTATATTGGTGGTCAGTTGTTTGCTAACTCCATGTGTAACAATAATGGTTAAACCATAAGGATGTTATGAGGGTTGCATTGTAAGATAGACATGAGGTTTAAATTTTATGGTAGTCACGATGGTCTAAAATAATATTTTATCTGTGATGTTTATAATCATAATTATTTAGTTTCATATTTAACAATTATGATTTATTTATTTTTGCTATTATTTTTTTGGAAATCTCATGTTTTCACAATGTAACTATATGATACTTTTTGGGTGAGAAGTATGTAATTTTGGAAACTATTTCATATGTTTATAAGTATTTATTTGATAAATGTTAATCATTTATAATTTATCCCTTACTGTGATTTTTGTGCTCATCCCAGGTTTAAAATTTTTTTCACATGGTTTATGAAAGGGTAAGAGAAAAGGAGAAGCCACAATTAATATCGTGAAGTATTTTCATGAATTCAGTTCATGTTTCACTAAAAACATTTTTATTTTAAAAAAATTCGAATTTTTTTTGTAGTATTCACTTCCTCTACTTATGGGTGGATATGTAAGAAATATGACCTAAAATTATATAACACTAAAATGAAATGATATTTGGGAATTTTGTAATTGATTTCTAAAGGAATTTACTATACTATGTATTACTTAAGTCTAGGTCCTTATATATAATAAGAATAAAAGGGTTCAAAATAATGTAAATAAATAACATTTGTTTATCATTTAGGACTATAATGAATGTATGTGGTGACTCTAACTCAAGGTAAGGTTTTTTGTCTCAATCTCTTTTCATTGATGCATTTTATTAAAACATGACCCCTTATTCGTTTATAAGGTGTATATATAGCTACTATGTCATTTTATAGCCATTTTTTATCTATAATCATTTCAATTAATGTTTTGGTAAATTTATTATTTCATGAAGATTCTGATTTAAATGTTCAATGTGGTATGAGAAACATTGAATGTTTAAAAAATTAATTATTAAATATTTTTCATGATCTGAATATTATTGATATAAAATTACATATTTATTTATATTGATTTAAAAGGATTATAAATGAAAATTCATTTCATTATTTAATTTAATTCAAAAAAATTAAATTATAAAAATTTGTATTCATTTTATATGGAACATTTTTTATTTCATTTAATAACTCATAAATTGATACTTTTTCAAATATTGTTAGAAAATACAAAATGAATGTTTCTTTCACATATACAACGAGCGCATATTTCCACAATTTCATGTTTCGTTAATGTTTTGATTCATTCACTACATGTCTACCATTTTACATTCAAATAATGTGTTTTCATTTATTAGTGCATGACATGGTAAAAATAAAATGTGTTTTCAATGTGGAAATGTTATTTTTCATTTATGATTGTTTTATGTATTTGGATTATGTCATGGTAAATGGGCATTGATTATGAATATTGGTTGTTACATGATAAAATTAGGGCTGGTGAGCACATTGTAGATCTCAAATGATTTGGATAATGATATTGAGTAAATCGTTGGTTTTTTTCCTAAGAGAATTTTGGAATATACATAGATGGATATTTCTTATGTAACCATGAAGGTTACTTTTTATGTAGCCATAAAAGATAAAATTAATGAAATATATAAATCCCCCAAGTTACCTTTATGATTTAATATTTCTATATAGTTTTATAGGAATGTTATTATTTATTAGGTAAGATAAATAGTTTCTATTTAAAGGGTGAAAATTTTAATTTTTTGAAAAAAAATTCATGAGTTTGAATTTTCATGGACAAACAATTTTATTCCATATTTTATCTGCAATGTTAAGATATTTTTTTCCATTATATTTTTTATATAAATTTCATGTCTTATTATTGGAAAGGGAAAATAATATTTTATTATAGAATAATCGATGATGTACCACAATAATAATTAATGTTTTATTTTAATGGTTTTTATTTGGTGGAAATTGGATACTGAGTATAACAGTCCACATGTAATGTATGGTTATACTTTGTAAGATTATTTCCAAATTCTATAAAACTATAATCCTAAAATATTATATAATGTGAATTATATTTACCAATCACTAGAATAGGTTATGGTTATGTTTCAGATCTTATAGTTCATATCACTGTATGGTTTAGATAACTTTGGATATTTTGATATGTCTTAAGTTCTAGAGACATCATCATGAGTATATAATTTTTAGGTTTATCATAAATTAATATTCATAAGGGAATATTTTTAGGAAATATTTTCTTATATTATATGGTGTTTAACAGTATTTCTGGAGATATTACATTTTTAGGTAATTATGTGTCATTACTTTTCTTTGGTGAAAAATGAAAGGTTAGAAATAAAATTTGGGATTAAAACATGTGATGGTTATTCTAGAAGTTATTATCATATATTTAGTATTCTATAAGATTTTTATTTATTTTTAAAAGGTAATCATATTAACCATATGAAATACTATAATTTCTATTAAGGTAATGGGAATCAAAATGACAACTGAAAGGTAACAAGAATGCATCATCTACAACTGGACTATATAATGTCCCAAGTAAGTATGACATTATTTATGTTAAAAGAGTTGATGGAATAAGAATACGTTTATTTTAAGAACGTAATTTCTATCAAATGGATATCCTTGGGATTGTAAACTGGTTTTGGGATTAATTGATAAATGTTAATTTTGAGGACATTCACTATTTTGGGAACTTTATTTGAATAATGTAAATATCAGAATATAATATTTTGATTGAGGTGTAAATGTTGAATTATATTTTGAAAAAATATATGACATAATTATGAAATTATGGTGAATATGGTTATTTATGGAAATAATTATCATATCTTGGTGATTATGAGATTTTAGAAATTGAATTTTTATTATAAGACAGTGAGAGTGATTTATGATTTTGAATATAGTTATTTATATTTATCTTTGAAAATACTGTTATAAAAAACTTATATATTTTAGTTTTCAATTTTTGTTTGTATTATTTTAAATAATTTTAAGTGAAGTTATTTATCAAATGATCTATGTTGATCTTTGGATATTAATATCGAATTTTGTATTTTAATTTAATTTTATATCATTTACAGCATTTGTATTTATGTGGAATTATCTTATATTTTACTAACCATTTTTGTTTTGTTTAATGTTTCAATGCATGTGAAATACATAGTAAATATTTTTTGGATTATGTGATTCTATGGAAATTCATTCTTTCAATTTATATCTAAGAATTTAATCCTAAATTCCCTTCATCTGGAGAAAATGATGATTTTGTGGTGGAATTTAATTAATTGGTGAAACACAACATTTCATGTATGTATATTTCTATATGTTATTAGTCTAGATGTAAATTAATTTATAAACTCAATGAAAATGATCATAAAAACAATATATTTTTACTTTTCCAATGATGACATCAATGTCCTTTTAACCAATAACATATTTTTGGTTTTGGGATTTGTTAACATTCTCTTGGTCATGTTTTCTATTAATCCTCATCATAACATGATTTGTGTTCACTTCTAAATCCATGTTTTCTTATGTAGAGCCCTATTATGTGTTGTCTCAAGTGACCGTAATACATTCTATTCATTATTTTAATGTAAAATTTATGTTGACCCTTATACAGATAGGGGATTCGATAAAAGGAATATTGAATAGTATAACAGTTATTTTCAATCCAATGCTCAAATAGAAAGGTTGAAATTTTCTAAAGAGTGGTGTAACATCTTGTGTTTTTTTAAATGGAAAAATATGTTCGATAGAGTACATGATACACGCCCTCAAGCATAAATGAACAAACAAATATTATAATTTAATATGGTAGATATATTTTAGTGATTATAATGAAAGGAAGTAATGTTATTAAATTAATTATGTGAATTGGGTTTAAAAATATATATATAATGATTCAATTGTAGCCAAATTAATTAAAAATGAAAATAAAAACTAATTGCATATAATATTTTTATTTTTATGAAAAACTATTTAAATTAGAATAATTGTGTTTTCAAAATAATAAAATCCAAATTTTTGGATTATATTAATGAAAAATTAAGTCAATATAATTTTTATAATTCATAATATATGTTATCAAAATATTATATAAGAAAAAATTAAATTTTACGGATAAAATGAATATTTCACTAAAATGAATGTTTTTTCACCTTTTGACAGGGAACCAATTTCAAATCTATTTTTAGATTTTCAATATGGTATATTAGAAAAAAAAATACATGAAATAATATTATTAAATACTACTTTTATTGATGATTTGGTAATTTTTTTAAGAGTTTCATTTTCTGACGAGTTCTGAATAATAAAATATTTTAGTTCAAAACTAAATTGTAGTCTAATTTATTTAGATATTTAAATTATGTTTTGATTTGGTTTTAAAGTATAATTTGATATTTTTTATCTATTAATAATATTTATGATATTATAATCAATTTCACATTTAAATTGGATACAAAATGAATTTTTGTTTTCTATTTTTAACATTGTCACTTTAAATCACTTTTTTTCCAAGTCTGCTAGAATAGAATTACATGTAATTTATCCATTTTTTTGAATTGAAATGATAAGAAATTAAATAAAGTTATTTTATTAGTATGATTATTTTATAATAGGATAAACATTGTTTTTATTGAATATAATCATTTTAATTTTATTTACAATAGTTAAATTTAAATAAGGTAAAAAGGGTAAAAATAATATAAATACTATAAAATTATTTTAAAACTTGTCCAAATTTATTTGGAAGAGTTTTTTTTACCAAAATAATCTTTGGGTCCAAGTTATTCCCCTTGGAAGCCACATTGGTATGATAAATATATTTATAATATTATATTCAATGAGAAGACCAATTTCGTCACACACTTTTTTTTAATAGGTAATAAAATTTTGAATATGGGGACATACATGGTATATCATCAACTGTAAATATTATTTATAATATAAATTTACTAACTACATAATCTAAATATATTTAAATATTTGATGAAATAAAAATGTAAATTAAATGGTGAAACAATGATGATCCTACAATGGCATGAATAATGAATCAATAAGATAGATGATACTATAAATATTTAAATAAAACAATTTTACATAATTTAGGCCATCCATGTAATTTATGGACAAATTAAACCAATTCGGAATAATTTAATGAATTTTTTTAAGGAATAATTTTCTAAAATTTTTCAAAATGTCAATAACTTAATAGTTTCAAAATTGACACTAATGGTATTTCAAAATATAAAATATTTTATTAAAATATATAATATTTAAAAATGTTCAATATATTTCATCAATTTTGGAAAAGTCATTAAATTTCTAAAATTACTCTTTTATAGGTCTTTTGGCACGTTATGGTAATTATATTACCCCTGAGAGTGTTAATGACTTGATAAAAAATTATGAGTTGAAATGGTTTAGAAAATGATAGGGATTTATAATATGAAACATGTATAATTTTTATTTTATTATTTTTATTAGAATCATAAAAATCTTTTATTCTAAACAAATTTGTTGGGACCAATTTATAAAAGTAAGTTAATATATATTATTTAATTATTTTCAAGACATCCAATAGTGCCCCTCCCAGTTCCAATAAAACGAAACACTTTATTTTCATTTATTCTCACCTAAAAAATACTTTTTTTGGATAATAACTTATCATATACCTTCATAGAATCCCTTAGAACATTCTAGAGCTAATATTTTAACAATAACACTCTCTACATAGGTGATAAGCAGTTAATCAATGGAGATCGTCCAAGGAAGAGGTATCATTTTTAATTATGTCTTTTTGTTTTGTTTCATCATCCAATTCCTTGAAATGATTTGAATATATGATTAGATAATAACTATAGTATTATATATATATATATTCATATGATATTATGTTATTATTATCACCTAAATCCATCTTCACAACCATCCAATGGGAAAAGAATTAATCATTTATGTGTACGTGCGAACTATCACCTCCACAAATTGATATAATTATAATTACATTATTGTCTCTTAATACTGGTTATAATGATTTAATTAATGTTTATATATGATATTAATGGGATATGTATCCTTATAATAGACTTATATATAAATTATTTTATTACTTTCATTTCACATAAAAATGATAATGTCATTCGTGCATACGTGTGAACTATCACCACAACAAAGTGATGTGAAATGTTTTTATCACCAATTAAATTTTATAATATATATAATTTTATTTAAATTATTAATATGATATTTATTAAATTATTATCATTATTTATATAATAAATTATAATTACCATATTTCCCTTATGAGGAACTGAAAATGGAAAGGTTACACATGCATTTGTATAGCCTACCGTCTCTATTATTGTATCATTGTTCATTTTTAATAACCATAAATAAATGGGATTATTTAAAAGTTCACTTTATATAATCTGGTTATTATTAAGAAATGAATAATTGACTTTTAGAATATTCAATAATGACCACTTTGACTAAATTTGACTTACATACATAATTTTATACTCAAGTACCGAATTCCATCGAAACGTCCAATGTGAGATAAAATAGATAGTTATTTTTTATATAAAGATAATATGTTATATAAAAGGTATGAAAATATTAGTAATGGTTATAAAAAATTTAAATAATTTACATATGTTTTTAATTTAAGACTATAAATATTTTATGTGTCGAGTGGGAGACAAAGTAAGGGATTTCATCTCAATCTCCTTTCATTGTGGCATTTTTTTATATGTACCTTTATTATTTTACAAGTTTTATATACATATAATGTGACATTTCATATAAATATTTTATATATAATCATATAAATTACTATTTTGGTAAATTTTTTATTTCATGGAAATTATCATTTAAATGTTTAAAGATGTATAAGACACTTTGAATGGTTAAAGATTTAATTTTTAACCATTTTTAGCAATGTTAAAAATATTGATATTATTTTACACATTGAATTATATGGAAATAAAATGATTATAAATGATATTATATTTCTAATTTTAATTTCAATGAAATATTTTCAAAAATAAATATTTTTATATTTTTGGTATGGAAAATATTATTTTCTTTTAAAACCTCCTTAAAGGCTACCTTTTAAAAGATTTTTACAACATCCAAATAGAATTTTTTTAGCTTATAAGAAATGAATCTATTTCCTTCATTATATATAGATTAAATGTTTTGATTATTTATTTACATGTTTTTAAATTTATTTTCAAATTTTATTTTCATTTAATAGTGATGGGATTCATAAAAATGAAATGTGATTTCAAGGTGGAAAAGATATTTTTTATTTATGATTATTTTATGTGTTATGATTATGTTATGGTTTATGGTAAATTTTTTATGAATACAGGTGGATATGTGATAAACTGTGGATGGGAGAACCCTTGATAGCTCTCCAAAGCATTGGGTAATGAAGAGGAGTTAATGGATGGGATTTATCCTAAGAGATTTATAGAATATACCCTGATGGGTATTCCAAATGTAAAAATGGTTGTTACTCCCTATATTTTTGTAAACTCAATAATGTAAGAATGATATATATTCCACAATTACCATTATGATTAATGATATATATTGATATTTAAAATAATTTTAAGATTTCATGAGGTATGCAACACTCTATTATTTAACTGTATGTTTTTTATAAATAAATTAAATAGGTTGTGATGCATGCAAACCACAATTTCGAGCATACAACGATATACCTTATTGGTCATTTAAAAAGTGTTTAAGAATTATATTAATCACATAATGAAATTTATTAATATTATTTTCAAAATATATATCATTTTTTAAATCAGAATATTAAAATTATTTTAGGGTGTTTTTTTGGTTTTTTTGAGAATATTTAATTTTTGATGAATAGTGAAAAATACTGCATTGTGGTTTAAAACCAGACTATTTCATTTTAAAAATTAATTTTCATTAAAATTATTTTATATTAATAATATATAATGAATACATTTATTAACACAATGTATGTCATTGGATTCCATTTTTAATATAAATACATAAAAATTTTAACCAACTTATGAACGTAACATTTACCCGCCTTCTAACAACATCTACGATTAGAATTAAACATAATTTTACCACTTTTATGAATTGAATATATAAATACATATATATAGATATGTAATTGGTATGGAAAATTAAGTCTAATATGATCAAAATTATTTTTGGTGAATAGTAACTTTTGGATTTTATTTAGCATAGTTAAAGGTAAATAGTGTAATTAAAGGTAAAAATAATATTGTAATAAAATGAAATTACCTAAAAATTTACCTAATTTCATTGTATATGTATTTTTAGACTTAAATAATCCTTATCTCTAAAATATAATCATTTTTATGCCACTTGTGTTACATTAGAACATTCATTATATATTATTTAAAGAATACTTAAAAAAGACATATTTCAATTTTAATAAATATATCATATTTAATGTCTGATTATATAATTGATAAGTTCTACAATAAATTTTCATTATAAATATAAATTATTTATCTGAATTATTGTAATTTATTTATAGTTTTATAAAATATATAAATAAATTACCTAGTGAAACAACTATAATGTAGTAATTGATTTATTATGGCACGAATAATATAAATGATAATAATAACATTATAATAAATATCATTTTAAATATTTTATAAAATCCAAAAAATCAATGGATGAATAGTATATATCATGGTTGATTTAAATTTATATTTATTAAGTAATCTTGTTGTTATTAATTTTTAAAAAGTTATTTAATAAATAGTGTCAAAATAGACATATATAAGAATTTAAAATAAATAATATTTGATTAAATGATTAACATATAATAAAAATCAATAATTTTTCCAAATAATAATTATAATGTTAAATATGTAATAATTGATCCAATGTGGGTTATTTTATTAATTTAATATAATATATATTAACCCTATTGTGTAATAAGTCATGTTGTCATTGTTAGAGTTAAATTATTCAACTAAGGGTTAAAGAATTAAGATATGGTTATTTTCGAGACCAAAACATGTCTAAATTTCATTATATAATATTATTTATACTAATACACATCATTGAATTAACATAACTCACTTTTTATATATTTTTAATCTATAATCAATTTAAAACAACTTAATGGTTTCAAATGTTCTTAATGTGCCCCTCCCCACTCTTATAAAAGGGTCCATATCCATCACATTAATTCACAACTATAAAGACCATTAGATCAGCCTAACCGTATAAAATTATCCTCCATAATTTATTAAAATAATACTATAGGACATAATTTGAATATAATGGTAACATATGGAGTCCATTTTTGGGAAAAAAATGAGACCCTCGATGAAGATATTATTGTTTTAACAACTCTTTCAACGTTATATTCTTTTTCTACATCCTCTTCATATGTTTTTTCATACCAAAGAAATGAATCCATTATAAAATATATATTGATATTTTATTTTTATTATCATACTACCATATTTTTTTCTCCTTCCTATGAAAATAAATATCACAGTTTGTGAATACGTACGACATAGAATCTCTATGTCGTGGTGTAATATTTTTTCATTTTCAATTTATTTTTATGGGTATAAATATGATTAAAATTCATATAAATTACAAATTTTTACTTATTTTGAATCTGTATAGTTAACATAACATTCATTTACTTACCCCAGTACCCTAAATAAAATGATATCGTTGCTCGTGCGTACATATGGAATATCGTTTCCACAATGCGGTGAGATATATCCACAATGTTAACCGATCAATAATGATTATAAAAAAAATATAATGATTAATAATGAAATATATGAAATAAAAAATAAAATTTAATAATATATATTTATATATATACATATATTTCATTTACATTCTTCAATTCATTACAATAAGAAAATGAAAACAACTTTCATACATGCGTACAACTTTCAGACTCCCTGAATAGTGTATTACATTTCATATAGTATATTATATATATATATATATATATTCTTAATATATTTGATATATAAATCATATTTTACAATATAAAATAATTTTTTATGACATTATTAATACGATCAAAAATAACATGTCAAAACACATATAATAAACAAAGCAGTTATCAACTAAAATATTACTATAACTTAGAATTAATATTGAACGTGTAATGTAAGGTCATAAATGAACCATATATGATATCATAATTATTATTTTGATTTTGGTAGTATTTAATGATATTTTCAAAACCATTACACATGATTTTCTCCCACGTACTAAGAGTATCAGACCCTGGTAATGGAATTTTGTCTCCGAATTATTTTTTGTGATATATAAGCCTTCTTCTTTGTCTGTTTATTTTGTGTGGTGTATTTAATTACCCTATCATATATGATATCATGAATAAATTTATATTCAGTTTATTTAAAGATTTATTTTATGATATTGGGATTTTTATTTGAGTGTTCAATTTTGTAAGGGATGCATTGAATATTTAATGAATATATCATTTCTCTATTTAAATTTTATTGATATTATCATATATAATTCACTATATATATATGAATCATTATAAATAATATTTTATCTCTATATTTACATTCATTAAACTATTTTCAAAAGGAATAAATTTAAGGATTTATTTAAGTGAATCATTATCTAAAACATGATTTTAATTATTTATTCTTCTAAATCATTTTCATTAAAGTCCATATTTTCAAAATGGTTTTAAGGATTAATTTATATGAACGTGAATTTTTAAAAATGTTAATTTATTTAAAAAGTATCATATTATTATGGGACACTTTGATTCTAAAATTTCATTTTTAAATTTCATCTTTTATAAGTTTGCGAATTTGGAATAAATAATTTCAATGAAAAATGGATATTTTTATCTAGATATTTTTAATTATTTATTTAGAGTATTTACATATTTTTAAACATCAATTTTTGAATAATTTGTTTAATTGTGGTTGATCTGTTTTGATATAATTTCTCATGTTTTATTGAATGGATTATTATCTGTTTGATGGTGGACGTGCAATTTGGATTCCATTCTTTGATTATAGATAATTTATTCGTTTTTCTTATAGTAGTTATTAATATGAATTGTTATGTTGTTTAGGTTTCAATATTTTCATATGAAGAATTTAATGGAAATATTAATTGATAGGAGGGGCCTATTATATCCTCTTGATGCATCAGTATTTATCGTTAGACGAAATTATGTTTATAAAAACCCTTAGGGTTTCTTTCCAAAGACATTTTAAATTATAATGGGGATAGATATTGTCCAATATATGATGGGTTTCTAACCATTGACATAAATTGTAATGTATATAGATCATGAATGTAGTTAACTTGTTAGTAGGATAGATCCGGACACTAATCATACATGTTTCTAACAACATTGTTTTATATTAATAAGGATAGATTGTTAATGTAGTTATCTTGAGTATATATCAAGATAGTGAAGACGTCCACCATTTTTTATTTCCTCATTATGAGATTAATTATAGATATTCTGTGTGATTATTTGCCTAGTAGAATTTCCATGGTTATGCTTATTTTATATGTTATTTTTATTCTTTCAGTATTATTCTCAAGATTGTTTATAAAGGGATTTTGTTTTATTTATACATCATGCCTTATAAATTATGATTATTTATTTATATTGTCTTTCAATATATGCTTACCCTCAGTGAGTATTTCAACTCACCATATTCTTATGATTTATTTTCCCCTGGTTTTCAGGATTTATATTATGGATGTTATGCAGGGTTATGCATGAAGAATTATAGAGTTCTCAAAGGATTACATATGTTGTATTTATTGTTTTCAATTTTAAGGTATGATTCAGGTAGGTAATCAGATTTCTATACTACAAAACTAATCATTCATTCAATATTTGATTCCATAAAATCACTCTAATGAATTAAAATAATTCACCAGATCTAGGCTTCTAGGGTTAGCTTATTATAGTTATAATCAAAGGATTTTTAGAAACATTCACAAAAATGAGATTTAGAAAATATATATTACAATACACAACCATTTGAATTACTATTAGGATAATTAAAAATATAGGATATCATCCATTATATTTTGTAATGGATTACCTAGGTTAATCATATAGACAAATTGATTGAGAATATGATTCGAAAATTTAGAGATCCTATAAACAATTCATAATGAATACAACGCTATGATTAGTATATTTCATATTATACTTTGAGTTTTTTTCAATTATTATAATCAATAAGGATATACATGTAATGGTTTTACTATTTAAAATGAAGATCCTACAAAATAAAAAAATTGATGAAGAAGGTATTAAGGAATACGATTTTGAAAATTAGTGAGTGGTTTATGTGTGAAGAGGAATAACTAAGGTTATTTTGTATGTGTATTCAATAATTATTATATATAAGGTATTATGGTTATAATATTCGTGATATATACAAGGAATGTACTATTTAAAATCTTCATTAAGTATTTTATAAGAATGAATTATTTAAGATTTGGTTTTGAGGACATAATTGTATTTTTCAATAAGAGATACATTATTTTGTTTTGGTAATTGGATGTTATAATTAATGTCGGAAATTTAAACACCTTTTTGGAATTTTAATTTTGATAGAAGTGTTTTGGAAAGGTCATAAGGATGGAATTGGATAAGATAAAAATTGGATATTATTTTCTAAGGGTAAAGTATGATTTATTGGATAATTTTCTCTATCATTTTTTAGTAATCATTTAGATAGGGAAGGAAATTTTTTTGGGACTTATGATTAATTAGATGATCTATAGCTATGGAAAATTCATTTTGAACTTTCATTTCAAAGTGTCAGTGATTAAGTGAAAATATATCAATGTACAACCAAAGGATGTGATTATGCATATTTCCTGGAATAAAATTTATTATGTGATTATATGAATATTACATATTCTTAAACTACAGGTAAAGGATCATTAATCTAAAAATGATATCCTAGTACTCTTTTGGATGAATCAAATGGTCCATCAGATCGTTATAGATTTTGAGTTTTGTGTTTGTTATCATTCACCTCATCAGGTTTTCTATCAATGTCCATCAGAACATGATGGTTTGATTTTTATTTCATTTCCATGTTTTCTTATATGTAACCTGTTTCAATGTCATCTATGGTAACTTTAATACTTACCTTTATTTTAGGTCATACCTTTTATCAACCCTTGTTCTGATGTGGGATTTCAATAAATGAATTCATGAATAGTCAATAGATTTTACTGAACCTAATTTTAAAAATTGAGAGGGAACAATTTATTGAATGAGGGGAGAATTTAATAAACGATGACTTTATGAAACTTTTCTTTTTAAACAAATTAAATTTCTTAGACTACATGAAAATGTTGTGTTCGAGCGTACCATGATATACTAAATTTTTCATTTTAATAACCATTATGAATATTATTAATCTCATAAAAAAATTTAAATCTTATTATTCAAAATAGACTTCATGATTGAATTTGAAATATCAAAATTATCTTTGGCAGATATTATGGTATTTTTAGGAAAATTATCCACTACTGATGATATTGAAGAATACTTCATTATTGTTAAAATTGACTTATTCCGGAGCCTGAATGGCTCGATGGCATTCATTTTTATTGATTATTGATAACCCCCTTTCATGGGATGAGCAGTAACCCTTAAAAGGTCCATAGGCTTAGTGATTACATGGTCTGTAGGCTTAGGATATTAACTAAATGAAGGTCTTAGGAAATTCAGACAGACTATCTACAAGGAATTTCCCCTCCGAATCACTTACATTCTGATAGTAGCTCTCCACCATTGCATGACCGTCTGGCTTGGCTTCCCGTGCAAGAACATGCTGGTACCGATGGCATAGCCATACCATCTCATTCTAATAATCCATTTGCCTCTGCTCTGGTGACTGCACCTGCTCTAAATCATCTTTTGGGGCTGCTCCTTTGTTTTAGTGTGTCTACGGCCTGCATTCATGTGGGTCGAAGGCCTTAGGGTGGCCCTAAGGCATTAATTTGGCCTGAAATCCTTGAGAATCAACTGCCCCAAGCCCTTGGGTGGCCGTAAATCCTTGCAGGACCCTAGGACCAAACTAGTGGCCCAAAGGCCTTTAATGTATAGTAAAATTTGGATTTTGTTTACAGTGGTTAAAGGTAAATAGGGTAATAAAAAGTTAAAATAATTTTATAAAAAAATAAATTTACCCTTATAGTTGTCCTAATTTCTATAGATAAGTGTTTTTAGACATAAATAAAATATATCTATAAAATATTATCCCTTTTAGTCAACTTTTATTAGATTCATATATTTATTATATTTTATTTAATGAAGTGTTAAAAATTACATATTTAAATTTTAATAACTATAACATTTTTTATATCGGGTTATATAAGTGATAAGGTCGATAGTAAATAGTATATACAAAGTGTTTATGTATATCGTGGTAATTGAATAAATTACATTTTAATGGATATAATTAAATAAAACAGTGACACTATGATGATGTAGTAGTTTTTTTAATAAGGGGATAATCAAATAAATCATCTTAATAATATTAAAACAAATATAATTTGAAGTATTTGATTACTTCAAAAAAAAATATTTGGAACAATATTAAAATTTAGGGATTATTTATTATAGTTTCATTTAATTAATTCTTTTGTAATGAATATTGAAATTATCAAATAAAGGATATTTTCAAAATATAAATAAATTAGATTTTAAAAGAAATAATATTTTATTAAATCATAAAAAAATTTCAAAAATATAGACATCAGCCAAGTATATGGTATAATTTTAAATATAACTTAAATTATCCAATTTCTGTTAATTTTGTTTTTTATAGTAAATATATTAACCCTGTTGTAAAAAAAGACAAGTCGTGTTGGTAATAGTAAAATTGTTAAACAATGGGTTAAAGACAAAAGATAAAGATAATTTGGTGATGTAAATATGTATAAAATTAATTGATAGAATTTAATTTGAACCATAATAATATTATATAATAAATTAATATATTTATAGATATTTTAAATATAATATTTATTTTATATAAATTCATATTTTTAGAGTTTCCTAAAGCTCCCTCCCCATTTTTAAAAAGGGTACATGTCCTTCTCTTGTATTCAAAACTGTAAATCCATTTAGTTAATATAAAACCTTCCAATTATTCCTTCAAAATTCATGAAATTATTCCTAAAAGACATTATTTGGGCATATATTCATCCTATGGAGTCATTTATTTGAAAATACAAAGGAGACACTCGAAGAACATATATTAATTTTACCAACTCTTTCAAAGTTCTATTCTTCTTCTACTTACTCTTCCTATTTTGTAATCATGAAAATGTAAAAATTATAGGAACTTATATATATTGAGATGTTATTATAATTATGGGAAAACCATATTTTTCTTTTTATCCATCCTAAAAATTGCAATATCACTATATGAGCATGCATATGATTTACTATCTCCACGCTATAGTGTAAATAGATATTCATGTATACTTTATTTTGATGTGTATAAGTAGGAATAAAATTGATATAAATAAAAAATATGACCTGATTTTAATTCCTTATAATTATAAAAGCATTCATTCCCTTAACCATTTAAACTATGGAAATGATACCATCACTTGTGTATACATACAACTTATTGTTTCCATAATGCAATGAGATTCCTTCTATACATTAACCATCCAAGGATGATTGTAAAATTTTATATAATTAATACGTATGAAATATTTGAAATAATAATTCTACTATAATATATATATATATATATCATTTACATGCTTCCATTCAGTTTGATAAGAAAACCAAAACAACATTCATGTGTACGTACAGATTACCATCTGGATGAACAGGGTATTCCATTATTTATATATTTTACATATATATGTACATTATTGTAAATATATATGATATATAATTCATGTATTAGTTTCAATATGTAATTAAATAATGATATAAGAAATATGACCAAGAATAACACATCAAAACACGTATGATAAATTACGAAGATATTACCCGAAACATTATTTTATTTTAGAATTATTAGTAAACATGTAATATAAAGTAATAAATGAATCACATATGATATGATTAATATTATTATGATTCTGGTAGAAGGTCTTAATACTTTTAAAACCATTATACATGAGTTTTAGAAACTTATGGAGAGTTTCAACCCTAATGTAAGGGAATTCTTTCTCAATATTAATTTTTGTGAGATATAATCCATGTTCACCACCTGTTTTTTATGTGTAGTATATGCAATAACTCTAATATATTTGATATCATGAATTAAATTATCTTTATATTTTTTCATTAGTCATTTTAAGATATGGGGCTTATTATTTTAATGTTCAATGTGGTATGGGACACTCTGCATGTTTAATGAATTAATACTTCTTCCATTTCTGTATTATTTATATTATCATAAATTTTTAATTTTATTAATATAAAATATTATAACAAAAATTCAATGTTTATTTTTAATTTCATTATAATATATACAAAATAAAAATTTTTAAGGGTTTACAAAAGTGGCTCTATAACTTAAACAATGTTGTAATGATTTATTCTTCTAAATATTTGTAATTAATTTTTATTTTTTGAAAATGGATTTAAGGATTTATTTACATGTACATGAATATTTTAAAATGATAATTCCTTTCAAAAATATCAATGGGGTATGGGACACTTTGATCAAAAAATATCTATTTATATATCTTCATTTATAATTATGTGGCATTTGAATATAAGATTTAAAATAAACATGTGTATTTTTATTAAGATATTATTAAGGATTTTGTTAGAAAATTTTCATCATTGCAACTACCATTGTTTTTCTTATTTATATTTGAGGTTAGCCTATTATGATAACATTTAGCATATTTTATTTAATTGTTTATGATAATTTTGATTGTGGAAGTTCTATTTTGAAAACATTCTTGGTTAATTGTAAAAGTATTCATATTTTTTATTCAAGATTTTAATAAAAATAATTTTATTTGTTTTATCACAATTTTTATATGAGGAATGTATTGGAATTTGTAAGTGAAAAAAAGGGCCCACTATATACTCTCAATGCATTAGTATGTTTCATTAGGTAAAATTAGTTGGTGAAAACCCCTTGGGGATTGTTTCAAATGTAGTTTTAAATTATCAGGAGGATAGATCTTGACACAAATCAGATATGTTTTCTCCCATATACATAAACTGTCAAGATGATATATCTTGATAATAGGTAACTTCCAGGGGGAGATCATGAAAAAAATGATTGGTTTTTAACCATATATTTAAACTGTCATAAGGATAGATCTCGAGGATATATCATGACAGTGCAGATGTCTGACATTATGCATTTCCACATTATGAGATTATTTATCATAATTTCATGGGATTATTTATCATAATTTCATGGGATTATTTGACTAGTATAATTTCCATGGTAATGTTTTCTTTATTTGGTATATTTTATTATTTCCATATTATTCGCAATATTTTATTTTTAAAAGGATTGTGTTTCATCTATACATATTACCTTAAGGTTTATGATTTTTTATTTATGTTATCTTATTATTGTATGATTACCCTTATAGGGAACCTGATATCACCCCTTTATTCTGTTTTATTTTACATGGATTCCAAAAAGTTTATTATAACTGATATATAGGGTTAACCATGGATAATAACAGAGTTCTAAAATGATTATTTATTTGTCTTTAATGTTTTCAATTGTAATGTAAGTTTCATTTATATATTCTATTTTCCAATACAATTAAGCTGATTAGTCATTTGGGATTGGATTCATTGTAATCATTACAATGTATTAAAATAATGCCTCGAATCTGTGAATCTCGGTTTGATGTGTTACAAAGTAAAATCAAGCGTTCTTGTTTTATGTGTGAAATGTATGATTTTGTGAAAATGTTTTCATGAGTTTGATTTATTCCTAGATTTACATTTTATTTATTTCATTTATATCCCTTACAAAGATTTTTTTTCTCATCCCACATTTTAAATTTTTTTCGATGGTCTTAATAATGGTATGGGAAATGAATATGGAATGCTAAAATTAATAAAGATGGGTCTCAAGATGAATTGAAGATTTAATTTAAAGGGTTCTATTTTTGGGAAAAATTTATATTGAGTATGAGGGTCTTCATATTATGTATGGTTCTATATTGTAATATTTTTTACTAATTCTCTAAAAAAATAGAAATGAAATATCCTGGAATGTGAATTCTATTTCAAAACCACTAGGACATGTTATGTTTAAGTCCTGGTTCTTAGATTTACTCTATGATATCATCTACAAAAACAAAAAAAAAGAGCCCAAGAATGGATGAAATATTCTATTCATGAAATCCATGAACACTATGGGAGTGGTAGTGAGTTTAAAGGACAAAAATAGAAACAAAAAAATTACCGTATAGGCTCTTAAAAAATATATTGAGTAAATTTTCTTCTCTAACTCTTTCCTTGTGGTACCCCAACAACAAGTAAATCATAGAAAAAAGGGATCCCATTTCAGATTATCTAAGAGATCATAGATTTTGATAAAATAATAGTTGTTATTAATAGTCTCCTAATTTAACATCATATAGGAAATAAAAATTATAATACATATTTGTACCATATTAGAAAAAGTGTACATGTGAATCCCATAGTGAAATTACGGGACTAATAAATCCATGCACCTATATATCTTCATTCTAGACATTATTTTCCACTAACTCAGTAGGTTCCATTCTATTGGAAGGAATCTAAATGTGTACCTTTCCTAGTAATAAGTTAGTAGTTAACTTGACCACTCACTTTGGTAGCAAAATAGAATTTTCATCAGGAAATACCACAACATATGAACACACAACATCAGGTAGTTGACCACCCAATCAAGGGTCAACATAAATAATAAACATTTCTAAAAACAATGATGAGATTGAACTTGCATTAGGAACAAATTGTGATGCCCTTCCTAATATAGAGTCCCACTGACCTTGGAAAACAAGAGTGATCTCATAATTAGATAATAAATAATGTTCATAGTTATAACCATCAATGCATGCCGACATACATAATCATTTAATCAATGTCAATGATCATGTCAATTAACATAATGTTAAGCACTATGAGGTCCCACACCACCTCATAATCCCCTGTCATCAACAAATATTCCAAAATTTTGAAACCTTTCTCAGACCTCTTTTCCAAATACATTAAACGATCTATCAAGAACAACATAATATCCAAATGTAAACTCAACACATCAACCATATTTGATGATATAAAGCAATGAGTATAACTTATAAATAGCAATTCTAGAAACATAGAATGTGTGGTAAAAACCCTACCTCTTATAGTATCTGACCAAACTTCAGATTACTCTAGAGAAAAATCTTCTACATAATGACATCTTGAAATATCCACTTGGAAATCCCATTTTCCCTGATAATAGAACCCACCACCCTTGTTATTTCCATCCTAAACTGGAGACCCCTTGGTGAAAGTGTATCCCTTTTTATTTCCATGGGAAATTTTATCACGGAAACACTTCATATGGATAGATCACCCACAAATATAAAAATTTATATGAGACTCCACACACTAAGGCCTCATATGACCAATACTCCAACATTAATAAAACATATTACCACCATGTAGAATCCCCTGAAATATGACCTTAAGAAAACTGACCACTCTTGCACATTCTATTATAACTTGAAGAAGATCCCTAGATAACTGTCGTAGCCACTATAGTTCCAAAAAAGACTATCATTATTGCTATGTCTACATCATCCAAATATTAATTATCAACAACCTATAAAAATGTATAATTATACAATAGAAAAATCTTGAACTAGACATCATCCCTCGGCCACATATTGATCCTACGAGGATAATGGTAATCGTTGTTGACACGCACCTCTTCCAGATGAATAAACATAATAATGAGGGTAGAGTAATCGAGAATAGTATGCTCCCTCACTCAAATAATAAGAAATCAAAGTTCCTTTAAACATTTCAATTATTAGGATAAAACTAATGATTGAATATCTTTTTGAGAGATCCCCATGTGAATCCTACGTGCATCCTAGATTGAACTATATAATCCCAACTTATTAATCTCAGTACCTCAATCATATATGTTGGAAAATACACTTGGGAATCATCAGGATACATAATGGATTTGAATATACTATATTTCTATTTAGTAGACACCTCTGACACTTTTATTCCCTTCTCATTATTGAGTATGGGTGGATGATTCTCAGTAAATTTTGAGCCATGATCCACTGCCTTTCCTAGGTTCACATTTCCCACTGATCCTAGAGTTGGAAGTGTAAGAATCCCTACTTCACCCAAATAAGTTTCTAATATAAGGTCAACCTACAGAGACTTCATTTTGCCTTCCCATATTTTTTTTGAAAGATTTATTCTAGGTGGCATTATTGGTTAAACACAAGACAATTACCAATCAGCCAGAGGAAAATTCCAAAACCATCAAACCCAATAAATAATCCAAAAAATAAATTAAAATGATAATAATGTAAAATAATTTATGGATCTAATCACAAAGGAAAAACATATTATTAATGGAAGTACTAAATATAAATAAACTCCACCACATAGTTTGTTTAAAAGAACTTACACAGACCTCTTCCTTAGACATTATGGATATGTTAATTTAAATAAACATTCAATTAAATTTACTCAAATGTACCTAAATACTTGTACCTCAACTTAGTAAGTATTTTTTGACAATCAATAGAATTATGATTCCGTAATGGGAGTGAGATGGAAATGAACCTCTTCTGAACCTACTAGATAAATTCTGACAAATCCTACTTCTATCTACCAATTGAAAAGTAATAACACAAGTAGTGCTGAAAAACGTCAATCTATGTAACCTATATGATACCAAATTGTAACAGACCAACCCAGGCCAACCAGACTAGTATAACAAGTGAGCCCATTATGGGTGGGATATAATTAAATAACAAAACTAGTCTCTACTATAAGAAAAAAGCATACAAATAGAGTACAGTGTATAAAAACAAAAGGTAAAACTAAGAAAAACTAGATGAACCAAAAATACGCGATATATATAGAAAATCTGTCCCAATGTTACCAAGTGTTACCTCTAGACTATCCAAAAATGAGATGAAAAAGTAAAGAGAATATTTCATGCTATTGAATGTAAGTTTTTTCATATGTTCGATTAAAAAAGTTTACAACCAACCAAATACATAATTATGTTGTGAGAATCATAACCTAGTAGGATACCACCAAAATATATTCACAAAAATTAAAAATAATAATTCTCTAGTTGAATTATTAATGAATAATAGATTTATAATCACATTTAAAAAATAATACACATTGAAATAACTTTTTCGATGAATGTTATGTTATCAAAAATTATATTTCATACTGCCAATACAATATTTAATTCCTGAAAATTAACCAAATATAAGTATTAATGTGAGACAACATCCCTGAAATAAACTATCATGTACTAAATAAAAAGAAACAATAGTGAACATACAAACCGTGATCTACACTAAGAGGAAATATTTAATAGATAATTGAAACCCACAAAATAATTAATATTAGATCTGAATAATAATTTAGGCATTCCATAAATCATAAAAATAGAATAGGTCAACTCATAGTGGTGTCACACATAGTAAGTCTACTTTTGTCTCAATATGTACATACCCTAGGTTGGCACGAGGAAATTTCTGTCAATTTCTCTTTTAAAAACAACTCTATCATATTTAGAAAACAATTACCAACCCAATACAATCTATGGAATGTATTGATATCCCATTTTCAATTTCAAATCAATGAAATTTTGTTTCAAAAAAACCAATTTTTAAATGTGAACTCATTACATTTTTTATTTCAATAAATATAATTCTATTTGAAATAGAAATAAAACAATATGAAAAACAACTGCTTACTAAAATTTTAATAATGAAATAGATACACAACCTTAATATCATCCTAAACCTATTTTCTTTAGAAAATGGGGATTGAAAAATAGATGTTCTACTATAATAAGATAACGATTGACCAAATAATGAAACAAATTTGTAGAAAACTTAGTCCATTCAAATAATAGTGTTGTGACAACAAATAGAGAGGGAGATAATGAGAATAAGGCTTACCCAGAGAGATGCATTTCCCAACTATACTGATCAATCGTTGAATACATCAAACCAGATAAAACGAAGAAACCAAAATCACCTAGGACAAGAGATTTAAATGAGTGGAGGTGGAGGAGAGAAAAATGGTCAATCAAATACCTGTATGAACCTAAGAAAACATGAACTCGTTGAATTATATGGCTTGTAATATTTTATATGACATGAATGCCTTTAAATTTGAGTTCTGTCGAAAATCACATCAACTTTATATTTAATACTATATTCCGCATTACAAAACACATAACCCTTTCATTTTTTGTACAAAATCATTATGTGAATTCAAATCTCATGATATGTCCAACATCCATTATACATTAACAAGCCCTACTAAACATCTGGAAATTATGGAAGAAACAACATATAAATCCTAGGGAAAAGATAAAAAAATAAATATGTGACATAACCCATACAGGTATAATTCCATTTCATTGATGAAATCACTATCTTTTTGAATCAGGGAAACCAATTAAAATGATTTGAACATACCAGACTAAATGGTAACATGGTGTTATAAGGAAACTATATGGTATTTATCTATTAGGGGGAGTTCTTGTGGTATGAATGAAATGACTATTGAACACAATAGTAAATACATGAAAATCATTGTTAATGGTTGAAAATATATCAAATAACTTAGTAAATACAATAGAGATCCATGATTATTAGTTTAATGGTTGAATATAAAAAATATGAGTAAATTAAAAAATTGAATATAAATAATGTTACAAAATCTTTTTATTATTATTTTAAGATTAATATATTCTATTGTAAATGATAATTTTTCTAAATTAATAAAAGATGGATAGTGAAACAGAAAATGTTAAAGGAAGTGATAATTATCCTTGGTAGATGGTTATTTTGTATAAGAAACTAAAATTTCCTATGAGATTATCCATTATAGATGACATTATTATTAAATAGAATCTATATGGAAGGTAAAACTAATCTATATGTGGTATTTTAAATTTATTAACTCTTCTTTAAACTCAACAATAAATGTGAAATAATAATAAAAACAATGGTTGGAAACTAATTACTATAAATGGATTATTATAAATGGTAACCGAGTATAATCAACACAAAATAATGATTAAATGGATAAGAAGTATTTTTCCCTATAATATAGGAATTTGATAGTCAATGTGAAGACACAATAGAAGAGATGTTAAAATATTTGTGAATCAAGAAAAAGTGATACTAGTTGGATAATAATGTCTTAGCCTAATCAAACAAATTAAATTATATAATGAATCACCCACTCATAATTCAATTCATTTTTCTATTTAATAAAATCCTGGAAAATGTGTAAAACAAACAATGGTGGATCTGTATTTCTGGGGAGATAATTTTTTACAGTAAGAATAAACTGTCATTTATAGAGTAATACAGAAAAACAATCATCAATGATTGAGGGTAAGTGAACAAATTCCATATGAAGGATAAAAATTGAAGAGGTTCTAAAAGATATAAATATTAATTGAATTTTAAATTTCTATATACCACAAGAAGATGAAGGTTAATGTGTTTTATTCAGACATTGCCTCCATATTTTTATTGTGAGAAAATGAATTTTCAAAGTTAGACTATTTTCTTGTGTGTTTCATATGAGAAATGAGGTAAATATTTATTGAAATTGAATTGTTAAGATGTGCTTTTTGATTCTACTAGATTATACGAAATTAGATAAAATCCTACAAAACTTAATTTATACTGAGATATATTTTATTGGGACTACCTTATTATATTTTATTTCATTATATTGATGTCTTCATAAAGTCTCTCTTTCTTCCGACACTCGGTTCTCATATTTAAAATTATGGTGGACCAAATAATGTCTATATAAAAATATGTGTGTGGATCCATTATTATGTAAAAACTATATTTAAATACCATTTTGAAATATAGAAGGACAATAACCAATAATAGAGAAATATTATCTCAATGAGAATACACAGTAAATAAGGCATATGGACCCCTATATTTCTATTGTTTTTAATTGAAAATATGGGTGAGAAATTTAAGGATCTAGAAAACCTATTAAGTATGTTTGAGTCTATTTAATGGATTTATTGGATGGTTATATTCATGTATAATCACATACATATATGAATATTTAGGTGGTAATCCAATCATAGACAAGTACTACATGAGGGTTAAGTACAATTTATTACTTTTTAATGAATTTTTATGAAGTAAAATAAGATGATTGAACTAAAATAATTGGAAATATTACAAAAGACTTTTTTTATAACTTTTTAATAGATATAAATAATTTAGAATCCGTCTAGATGTTTATAATAATTCTTTAGAGTTCAAAGAATGTTGGATACTATAGTAACTATTTGTACCCTTTTGTATCATATATTTGAGAATAGTTGAAGTCAATTTTAAATGGATTAATCAAATGTGAAGGGGTCTTGAATTAGTGGAGCTATATTAGGAAAATATAAAAAGACATATTTTTTATGAATTTAATTCATATTCTTATGATATTGATATGAGGTAGTATAATGGCTATGTCCCAATGTCACCACGAGCATTATATGACCTCAAATGTTTTTAATTGGATTTAGTATGATTTATATTGATTCATAATAATTCATAATGATTCCAATGATTTTTTTTCAAATGACTTTACATAATATTATATTTATTCAGATGTTAATGTATTTGTTTAAGAGTTTGTGAAATTTTAGGTTGTTTTCTTTCTGACACAACATAATGAGATTGTAATACATTGTGATCCAATATGAGTATAGCAAAGTCATAGAGTAATATATGGTTACTAAGTGATTTTTTGAGTTGATATTAGACTATGTATGTTATGTAATTCATGTACTACCCTTGTCAATGTGAGCCCATTTGATCCCTCTTACAAAAGTGTAACATTAATTAAATAGAGACTATATTATTATAGCTAAGGAATTATGATGTTTGTGTCATGGTATGCCTATCAAATGTCAATTTATTCTGAGGAATATGAAGTTAGTGTAAATGTATGAATGAAAAATATTAATCTCCTTCATGACCTATATAAAGGTATTCTAGAACTATCTAATGGTAACATATAATTTATTATATAAAGGTAATTCAGAATCCCCGTGAGTTTTTCAATGGTTAGATTAATGTTTTGTAAATGAAAACTATTGATCTAGACTATAGAAACACAGAAAAATTGTATGATATATAAAGGAAAAATGTAAAATGAAATTTCCAAGAAAAATGTTGAAACTAAATATTTAATAGTAAATTAAAATTAATTAATTTAATATAATTTTGAAACACATGTTTTATAATTTCTAATCTAAAAAATTGAAGGCTATTAGATGTTATTTTAATGTATTCTTATCGGTCAGTCTATCCTACGCATTAGTAACTTAAAAAATAAATACCAACAAATGAAAATTTTATGATCTATGTAATTTTTTCATTAAAAATAAAAATAAATTTAAAAGGTAAAATATTTTAAGAATATGAGACTAAAACAGATTTTTTCTGATTAAAAAAAATAATGAATACTTGTGAAATACTCTTCATTGGTTCAATCATCATGATCAATTAAGATGATCATGATTCTATAGGTTGTGAATGGTGCTCACATAGAGAGTGTCTGATGTTTCTAAATCATCTCCAGGGTTTTGAAATGAGTAAAATGATTCAAATATCAATAAAATGGATAATAACACACTATAGTGGGTTCCCTATTAATTAAGTGGTAGATTTTATTGGAAATATTTTAACCATTGGGAAATAACAAAATTTTCCAAATAACGGTCTATTTTGTTTTTCTACATGATTCATAAAAATTTGAAATTATTGAAATGCCATGTTAACCATAAATTTTCTAATGATTTTACAGTTCAAATATTTATTTCATTTTTATCAGAGTATTTTTGTGATTTTAAATAAGTCATTTTATTAAAAACAAAATGGAATTGAATACCAAAGAATGGTTTCTAGGTATATATAGTGAGATGATATGCAATGGTGTGATTTTCACTTAGGAAATTAATGAATCCATGGATATCATTTTGTGTTACTTTTAATATATATTTTATCAGAATAAATTAACATTGTTGCAAAATATTTGAACCTGAAATAGGCATACATGATAAGGAGTTGGCTTCAAGATAATATCTAAATATCATAGAATTAAAATCTATTAATCTCTTGTTTTATGATGTTACATATCATTATGAGGGTTGGGTGAAAAAATTCAGATGCATACCGCAAAATGGAGGATGAGATTCTAGAGTGAAGAGGTTATAATTATGGGAAGTGAATGTAAAACTTGATATATGTTTTGGTTAACAAATTCACCCCACTCTCTATGAAAATGCATCATACACTAGGATCTATAAGATTCATCTTAATCCATTTACATTCTTTTCTTTTTAAATTTTACTATAATTATCATAGATACTTTACCCTCAACTGTGATATATTATTTATATGTGATGTTTTGTTTTTCAAACCGTCAACACACTCTTAACAATCTTATTTAATAGATTATCTTTACATTTATATTCTTTATCAGAAAATCCACTAATTTGTATGTTCATATTGGAACCAATATTTTTTACTATATCATCAAGTTGTTTTATTTATTTCAAAACCTCATATTTGAGGGTCTAAATCATTTTATATAACTCTTTATATTGGTTAAAATTATATATTGAATAATTAATTAAATAGCCATATATCTTGTTTATCCACCTCAAGATCCAAAAATGAATCCACAATTACTAGTTTGATGTCATCCACAAAATCTCTTTGATTATCATCTATCGCTTTGGAATAATTTTTCAATAATTTATCTCATGAAATCCTTGAAATATTATTTAAATTAGGTTTCACATTATTTTAATTTTATTCCATTCTCATGTAACTGGTTTATCACTATCATTTTAAACTAAAAATTGTTATGTATCTTCATTACAAACTTTCTGATTTTCTCTAAGGGAATGTTCCCTCACTGTATTTTTACTATTTTCTTTTAACATCTTTATAATAATTCATAAAATGGAATTTAGAAATGGGTCAAAATTTTTTATTGAATAATACCAATGGTATCTTTCCCTCAAAAAAACGTTTACACAACTTGAAATTTTAATACACAAGATAATGTAACTCATCATTAACAAAATTTTCCTTTACTTATGAATTATTAATGTATATTTTATATGTGGCTTTTAATTTTATATTCTTATTATAAAGGATTTTTAAACCATAGAACTTCACTTGTATCTCAATGACCTATAATATAATATGTAAATCCAAACATGGTAAGTCGTAATGAAATTCTTCATTAGGATTGTAATAATTTTTTCTATATTAAGGTGAATATATTCGTTAATGTTACATCATGATGTCAAAATCCATTAAATCATTATATTTTTGAATAAATGATCTAACAACCCTAATGATTCAGTTGAAGAAACCATCATATTTTAAGCAATAAACATCATCATATTATTAAATTATTCTTAAACTACTTAAAAATATATATTTCATGTTTCTATAGTCTACTTGGGTGTAGGAAAGTATACCACATATATCATTAGTACACAAAAACAAAATCATATTCTTGTTTTTCAAATTTCAAAATTCTCTTTATGATGTGTTATATACCATTTTGTATACGTTGAGTAATTTTAATTTCACTTAAGTCTGAGACAATTCTTTCACATAAAATACATTTATTCTATATATAATGTTATAGAAAACATGTAATCAAATATATATTATTTTTTATTTCATTTAGTTGTTTTATATTTGTTAATTGAAATGTTATAAAAAATGTATCCTTTAAATTTAACTATGTTATCCATATCAATACTATTTCTTCGAAAGATTCATTACACTTAAACTTGATCTATGAATAATAGGTTTTTCAACCATATAGTTTTGAATACACCGTAATTGTAAAAGGGGGGTTTAAAATATCATGTGATTATTTCTCCTTGAATTAAATTCTATTAAATACCATGTTATATAAAACATTATGAAACTATCATGATCTACAACGTGAACAAAATTTATAGATAAAGAAAATAAATTTAATTTGAATTTTTCTACTGAGTCACCAGTAAATGATACTCTAAAGAGTATAGAATAATCATATTTCAATATTCCAATGAATATCACTTGAAAATATATATTAATAAATTTTATAAGAGAGAACCACTATTTATCAAATGGTCACTCTATAAAATTATCTCTCTATTCACTTAATTTTGGAAGTATAAAATAGAAATATGGCCTTAGAGTTCAATTAAAATAATAACAATATAAATTATAAACAAAAAAACAGTTATGTTGTTTTCATTATGCATCATTATCCATTGATAAATATATATCTTCAATAGATTTACCTACAATGGATATTCATTCAAACATTATTTATGTTTAAATTCAATTCAATTCAGGCTATCATCCTTTCACATTATCATAGATATCCTAAAATTAATTCCATAGTATAAATAAAATAGTGAGTGAATATCTATACTACATGGTTTTGTGAAAAAATCCATTGAATGAATGGGAAATCATATTTAGTTGATGACAATGTTTAATAAAATTAGTTTTATGTTAATTTGGACTATACAAAACTATGGGAATTGTTACATAAAATGATGTGGGAAATATTAATAAACAATGGGAGTTAATTTAAATAAAATATGTTAAATTATGTTTTCATACATATAAATTATTATTTTGATGATTAAACAACCGTGAAGAGGTGTTTTAAAAAATGAATCTTTTTATATTTATTTGTTTAAAACCCTTCATTAGAATGGGTCCAACATTTAAATAGGTCTACTATATGGTTTAATTTATTAATTTTATAGAATGAAAAATATTATATACACTTTTCCAAAATTCCCAAGAATCATATGTGGATGAAATTGTTGAGTTCCTTAATTTTTGTGGAAAAAAAATATTCCTTATCCACGTTCAAGATTAAAACTCTTTAATTGAGGGGTATAAATCAATGAAAATGGAATTGAAGCATAATTATGTGTTTGTGAGGTCCTTCTAGTTCTACTAGGATATGTAATATATTCGTTTCAAATTAAAATTCATTTGAAACTATAAAATTCATTTTTATAACCTCAATAAAAAATATTTGTTCTCAAAAACTAGTTTTTTAGGGGAAATCCTTTAACTGGTTCGTATCTTTTTTTAAAGGATTTTATTTTGAATTTGATGGAGAAAAAATATTGTTTTTGAAGATAATTCATAGATATTTTATTTTTTTTTTGAAACTATTTTTAATAATGAATAAAATAATGGAAAATTGAATATAGCCATTGAAAATCATTTATTAGTATATTTTACAATGGATCATCCTTCATTTAGTATCGGAAGAAACCCATCTATATTTTGTACATTAAGTGATCTTTCACACTCCAAAAATAGATTTTTAAGGATACATCTTCCATTATAGACATCAATATACAACTATTGATATAAACATAAAAATTCAACCATTATTTGTACCATCCCACCCTTCTTAAAAATTATATTTCATTGTACGGGATTCAAGAACTGTTGATCCCCCAAAGGTGTCTATTAACTGATAAAAAACGTCTATAATTACATGTAGTGATGACAATTGACATTTATGAGATCATATAACTATGAAACCCCAAATTGAATAAAAAAGGGATATATGATGAGATATGATACTTAAAAAAAGACATTTAAATGAAATAAATTAGAAAATAAATCAATTGTGATATCTATGCACCATAGTTCCTTATAAAATAAATATTTTATATAATGGGATAATATAAGGAATTCATACATGTACCACAATACACACAATAAGTCCCCAATATCTTGTCATTTTTTTCTATAAATATTATATGACAAATCTCTTTTTTATATGGTTGATTTGGAAATATTTTTAGAAATTATGGTTATTTGGTATCCTTGATTCATGTAACCATTTTATATTTACCTATTTTTCACTGTTGTATTTCTATGGTTGATTTCTCGGGGGGGGGGGGGGGTCTAAACCCCCTTGTTTCCCATTTTCTACCTTATTTATCATCCATGACCCATAAATATTAAAGAGTATACCTTTATCATTTTTTCTAAAGAAGACTTCCCACATAAGAATAAAAATACTTTATTAGATCATAAAATAATCCAATTTATAAAGAAAAATGAATGATTCATATATTATAGTAAAACAATAAAATATATCTGAGTGAATAGACATAGAATAAATTAAAATGAGTGACCACATGTTTCTTAATGATCACATGTGTTACTCTGAACCCCTTACTGATCATAAGTACAACCACACTCCCCTCATTGACTATATGCATGGTAGAATCTCCATCACTATAATACTAACATACACTATTCACAAAATTTATATTTCCATCATAACCCTTCCTAAACTAAAAATTGGGAATTTTAGTCCTCATTATTGATAAATATATCTTGGATTAACTATAAAAAATTTCATATTCCTCTAAAATATTGAATACATTCAAATGTTTTATTCAGATACCATAAATTGTATAATTAATTTTGAATGCCTCTAATAATGGTGGATCTAGATCCTTTGATAGTAATCCCACATATATTCTTCTTCATCTCATCAAACCTCTTGCATCAATCAACTCTGTATCCACTTAATAATGATGAACCATTAATTTAAGGACTATCGTATACTTAATTAACCCTTGTATTAATATGTCCGTAGAGATGTGAATTTTTTCTCTGTGGACTCTATTTAATAATGGTCTCTATAGTTCACTATTCTTCCTGAAAACCTAGAAAATTACACTACATTATTCATTGTATTAAAAATACTTCATATCATGGGAATATTGTATCCCCTCCTTTATTCATAATTCCAACATAGTGTAAGACATGGATTTGTTAAACTAGTTTTCATGATCCATGTATATCATTATCCATTCCTATGAATACTTTTAAATCTGAATGAGGATAAATTTATTGGGTTACTATTTTGAGGCTACACCCATAACTAACATTCATCTTCACCAGAGAACATTTGATAAAAAACTCCATCCTTGTTTATAAACTAATATATCATCCTTTGAATAAATTTTCATGTTAAAATATATATTCAAATCATGAATAAGTTACTCATTAAACCATTTCATGGTATATTTCATCACATAGTCCAACCTAGATGATTGTAACCCACTTGTAACTCCTCATAGTCATATGTCGTTTTACTATAGAACATAATGCTTTTGGATGCATGTCCTTAAAATGTGCCTCACTGTCATGGATAAATTGACATTGAAGAAACCACTACAGTTCATTACCCATAACCGTAAATCTATTTCATGCATCATTTAATGGTGTTGAACTATTTTGGTTTCATTACCTTTATAAAGATATATGCATATCCTATTTTAGTTGAAATTACTATATTTAACACAACTCACCCTCCTTTCCACTAAAACTCCTCAGTTATCATGGGTGTCCATTAACACCGACTCACCATCAATACTTCTTGGGTGTCCAAAAACTATATAAATACTTCAATTACTTATATTAGACCATGTATCCAAGAATAACCCTTGGATTCCATAGATTTTTAGAACCTCTAGCATAATCCTTATGTAATCATAGGAGACCTTAGATACTAGAGATACATTAATCATTGTTATATAGAATAAAACACTTTTATAAATTCACATCAGCTTATAACACCTAAAATCCCAACATATCCATTGTCCTTTAATGATAGAATGAAACTCTATAATAATAATTAATTTTACATGTTATAAGTTATATTCCAACATTCCCTTCAAACCATCAAAATGAAAAGAAACACTACTATAAAATAAATTAATACTTCATATTGTAAATCCTATCCTGCCCTAAATACTGCAAGGATTTCATGAAACACATTCATAACAGTTAATTCATCATGGTATTCAATAAAAACAATCATACAATTAAGCATTCTTAGTTATAATACAAATCAAATGTGTCCATTTAGTCCTCATGGGATACCATTAAAATGATTAAACCATTATACAATAAAAGATAGAAAAAATCTATAGAGCACACATAAGTATTTTAAAGATATTTAAAATCACAAAATATAATTTATTCTTTATAAAAGGGAACGAATCTAAAACATAACCCTTACATCCCCAAAGTGCAGGCTTAACCATCACATACCCTTAAGCCTGATTATATCACATCCAACTCTAGGATAATCCGTAAGACTATCAAGGGGAAATTAAATCATAGTATTCTACTAATAAATAATAGATTAAAAAATACCAAGTATATCTAAGACTTCTTATATAATATAAAATCCCAGTGTACCCTTATTCTTTTAGAGATGACATGAAATTCTAAAACACATTTATGAAAACCTAGGAGACCTTACATCCCCATATACACTAAATACTATACCTATGGAATAAAATTTAAATAAAACATTAATTTTTCTTGGGAAAACATAAGTCCAATGGTAACATTCTATTTCCTAGATGAGAAAACCCTATATAACCCATGTATTACTTTTACCAAACCATAGATGAAATCTTTAATAAGTAGTTTTTGATAGAATTATATTCCAAGGTTCATTTAAGTATATATTCATACTCTATGGTAAGAATTAACTTAATGATATATACATATATATAATTATCAGTTATGTGATTATATTTAGTTAATGACCATTAGTTAAAAGTCACAAAATTAAATTCAGTCCCTCTATGATTGGAATTTTTATGAGTATGATTATAAGTGACATTCAATAATTGTGTATCATAACATGGTTAGATTTTAGTAGTGCATTTTTAAATATATATTATAGTTTTTGAATATAAAAAATGTCTATCATAAGATGATTTTAATTCCCATCCTCCCATTTTTAATATACTAACTTCAATGTTTTATTAATTCTTCCTTGAGACCACCCACCATTGGAATTTTGTTCCATAATAAAATTTAATACAAAATCCCTTTAATAAAAAATGTGTACCCAACATGAAATCCCCACATATAAAGGTTATTATTTTATTTTGTATCATCACATATTAAATAACAATCAAACAGATAATTATTGGAATTATGTATAGATCAAAAATATATTTGTCTAGTGTGAATTGGGTTACTACTGTCACTGATAGAAATAGATGCTATATAATAGTGGCTAGTTATAATATAACTCTTCATAACAACAATGTTGTCTCATATATCCTTCCATATACATAATAAATACTACCATCGATTTATTATCCATATTTTTTAGCTAGAATGTAGTTCCTCAATCATTAGATGGTTGAAGATCTATTAAATTTGTATATGTAATGTGTGATCCCAACAAAAACAGTTAAAAAGGGAATTCCGTAATACTAAGGCAGATTTTCTAGCTTATTGATAGAGGACTAAAATGGGGAGGTGGACCCTTTCCCAATTTCCATCATGTCCAAGATCTTATCTACTGAATGACATAATGTAATATTTATAAATATATAGGATTTTAAGGAAGATATCAGGATTGATCCTCTAGTATAAAGAGATCCACCAAGAGTAGATCTCACCCACCAAAGACATCTCTCACACATTCTATCCACTCACAATACTTAGACCACTTTTGCATATTTTTTCTCAATAAAATTGAACCATACTGGTGAGAAAATATCACCGGTGTTATTTAAAGAAAACCACTAGAGGAAATTATTTATTTGTAAGTCCCAAGTTGTGTTTTAGTTTTTTTTTCAATTGATTAGTATGATAGAGAATGAAATCTCAATAATAATTATTATGTATGGGAATTGAGATTTAAATAAATTGAATAATTTTTTCAATTCGAATAAGAATTTATTTTTTGGGAGATCAGTTTTTTTGGGAATGAATAAAAGAATTTTGAATAACATTGTTTCTTGGGAAAAATTATATTGAGGTTGGTTTTCAAAAGAATAGGCCTCAATATGAAATTCCATCATAATGAGTGTAATAAATTTTGAAGAAAGGATATTGATCAAAATCGACTTGGGTCCACGATGAAAATTAATATATCTTACAGGATGTTAATGGTCATTAAACTCACTCTAAATACGATTTGAATGATGTATTTTATTGTCAAAAAATCAGATTCTGCATGAATAAAATTAATTATATTTGAAGATTAAATACCAATTTTATTTCATATAAATAATAAGTTTGATTTTGAAATTGTGATGTAAGCATGATAAAATAAAGGGGTGTGAAAAGTGGTGGTTGTTGTAAAGGTGATGCTGACTGAAAAGGTGGTGTAAATATATTATACCAACTAATTTATTATCAAACATGACATAAAATTTTCATACCCAAGATGATTTTAACCAAACCAATCATATTCCTAAATGATCGAAATGGTGAAGGGAAAAAACAATTTGAATGAATTGAATTTTACGATAGTTTCCAATCCAAGTCTGACAATTCTATATCTCTTCTCAAAAGAATTTATATTCATGAAGGCACTCACAATACAAGAACATAATTTTGAAAGAGGTTTTTTTGTGTGTGTTAAGATAATAGAAGAGGTGAATAAGATCAATAGCCTAGTAAACCATTTCGAAATAGTTCAATTACATAGTATATTTCTAATTCGGTCAGGTGAATAAGACATGAATCTTTTTTGAATCTCATGTGAGTCAAGAGAAAATGTTGTAGTAGATTGGTGAGTGAATTGTCATGGGGGAGTTGTAAATTCAAATTAATGATTTTGATTCAAACTAGTTTTTAGAATCATACTGTTCAAATAAAAAATATCTCTATTTCTTCGTGTATTTGTTTTTAATTGATACAATGATTTTTATTGAAGAAATAAAATTTAGAGAAATCAGATGCATATATTTAAATCGTAATAAATATTCTAATGAAATTATGAAGATGGACATGATTTTTGATGAAGAATAGAGATTCTTTCAGAAGAGTTGATAAAGAAAAAATTCATCCTGAGATTATATGGGAAATTGATATTAATTCGAATTTTTTTAAGTGGTGAAATTTTTGGGATTCCCGAAAAATATTCTCAGTGGTCACCTATAAAAAGTGAAAAGTACAATGTACTTTTTTTCTGGTGAATTACTATTCATCATAGTAGAGAGGGAAGCTCTTTTTTTAGAGAGAGGATGTTTTTCTCCATTTGTATCTTTATTGAAGATGTTATGATGGAGAAGAGAAAATTATATTCGGTTGATCAACATATCAAAATGGATTAAATATTTTTAGGATTTGGATTTCATATTTCTCATATTGAGGAAGATTTATATTCTAAATCAAAGTAATTTCTATAGTATTCTAAAAGAAAATCTGACAGGAATAATTGTATATGGGAGAATTTTATATGACGGAAATTAACATGAAAAATAGAATCGAATTTTCATATCAATGTCCTGGAGGTTCTTACCTTTCATCTGAGTAAGAAATTGTTGAATTTTATTTGAAATTAATATTTTTTTCTAATTGAAAAGTAGAACATGCAAAATGAGTTGTTACACAATTTATTTATTTCCCTATTTTTAACGACCTCTATTTTCTTGGTTTTATTTTTAGATATTTCTATATAAAATCCATGTCCATTCACTAAGTCGGCGTGTGATTTCGATGACTAGGGACCCTATAATGGTTCCATGAAAAATGTTATGATTTTTATAGCATGTGGTCTTTAATTTTATATAAAAATGTGGAATAACTTTTAATGGGTTATCGAATCTGAATTATGACATCGCTATTACGTTCAAGATCATAGGTTCACCATAGGCCTGACATAACTTTAGTCAGCATGTGTCTCTAGTGAGAAAACTAGAGAAGGATATAACCATAAATATAATAATTAAATAAAATTATTTCATGTCTGAAATCCTAACAAATATGGAATGATGACCCAGATTTGAAATATGAGACCACCATTGATTTTGTAATTTGTTTTATCTATTGGTGAGGCCTAGTATCGACTGGAATGGATCGATTGTGAATGTTAATTTTTGTACATTTTAATGAATATTAAAATAAACTAAATGATTTTTATTTTATTTTCCTTTACAAGTTTCCTAGGGACACAATGATGCTAGAATTCACCAAAAGGTCTGCCCATTTTGTATCAAAAAATGAAATAGAATGGTGATGTTGCAGCACTGTAATGGGAATACATGTTTTCCTTTATCCCTAATTAAATTGGATTTTAGGGTTTAGTAATAACCCTATAATTCCCTAGAATCTCTGGAGAACGGAGTTGGTGGTTCCCTCCCAATAGAGAAAAACAATTGACAATGAACGCTGGCGGATTGGGGATCACAAATCAAGGATCAAGGGTCGAGGGTCGAGGGTCGATGAACGATGATGATGAAATCACTATAAATCAATAATCCATCATAATCATAGTATGTGATTTATTTTTGTGTGATTTTTATTCCTATTCTTTCCTTAAAACGATGAAAATCGATCAAGCCATTAATATATTGATCAGTGTGTTGATCATTCTTATGGTATGGGTGTTCTATAGAAAGTATTGATTTGGGAATTAACCCTTCTTAGAGATGATGTGGAATTATAATCCCTTCATCAATTATAAAAGGAAAAGATCGAGGCCGACATGAACAAGGCCTAGATTAATCCACTTTTGGTGTTCTTGTACTTTTCCTTTTTCCTTATTTTCATCCTCCATGTTCATGACTGGGAGAAATTATTTAGAGGGGGATCTGAGATGAAAACAATTTGAGGTGGCTCTAGCCTTTCTTGGCGATGTGAGGTGTGACTAGGCCATAGGTGGGGAATTCAGAGGTGGTGGAAGCATCATCCGGACGTTGTGGTCGATCCTGGTGGATGGCCATCCATATGGTGTCCAACATCAGTGGAAATCCACGATCCATTGAGACCGCTACAGTGGGATGACCTACGATATCGGGTCATGGGTAGTGGTGGAGGAAGATGTTAGTTTGAAGATCGATGACAGGATCATGCGGTGGTGCCCCGTAATGCCACATCGACCATTTGGAATGATATCCTGCAGACTACATGCTGGAGGATTGGACAGCTCGATGGTTTCCTATAGTGACCAGGCCGGGACTCGACACCCATCGTATTCTAGGAGGATGAACAAGGCCTCTTGAGAGGAACGGGATGGAGCTAGCGCCCTGGCCCATCGTTCCAGGTTGACCCTGTGTTTCGGGTCAGGATAGGCCAGACCTAGGTCAGGTCTAGTCAATCTGACAAGGTTGGACCAAACTTTGACCCCACCAACCCCTTTTTTATTGAAATTCACATAATATTCAAACTATGCATTTGTTTGTTGATCTTTTTACAGTGTTTGGACCATCATGATTAGGTGCTCTTATTGAGATATTCTAAGTGGGTTTATGTGGAAGTTGACTTATAACCATATGTTTGAGGTGTAGGTTCTCCTGGAACAAGCGTGCTGTGAACAAAATCCTATTGCTGGTAGTGACTCTGTTACTATAGGAATTGGTCGACTGAGTGTCCAATCTAGACTGAGTGTCTCATTGGGACTAGGTGTCTTATTAGGACTATGTGTCTCATCGATACCTTGTGTTTTGTATACTAGGATTGGTAATCTGGATTTTATTTTTATACACTAATACCTATGTGAGAAGACACTAGGTACTCTATTGGTTGCGATATAGAGACTCCTAGTCTTAGAAAAAATGGTTGTCTCAAAGAAAAGTCGTGATGTACCGAGACTAGGTGTTGTCTCAAATACTTTCAGTAAACTTGTTCTACCTACATACAATGAAATAACATGAGTAATGAGATATCCATGTTAGATAATTCTATGATTGGGTCCATATGGAGGGCATTGGATGAGACCATGAGTCTTGGAATCCATTATGACTATACTTGTATATTCTTATTATATGTGTTGTTAAAAAATTCATGTGCTGAGCTGACTGTATCTTCTTAGTGGTTTTTTTATTGTGGTTTTTTACATTGTGTTTCACGGTGACCTATTGAGTATTCATTTAATGACCCATGAATAGGTTTTCCCAAATGTGGTGTGTCTTATGTATATAACTGGAGCATTGCCGAAGTCTATAGTGGACCAGGGCCAGGTGGTGCATTGGGTGACCTGATAGACAACTAGCGGTTCTGCGATTCAGGATGGAGGGTTTACCCTAGCCATGAATTATCTTTTTTTGGCATGGGTCTAATTTGAAAAAACTTCAAAAGGTCATAACCTTAAATAATTTTATTTAATTTTATATATCCAAATTACTCATGAATAATGACTTGAATTAGATATTTGAAACCACCATTGAGTTCATAATGGGGCGTTTTTCTTATGTTGTGCCTAACATCGACCGAAATAGGATGATTGTAAAAATTAATTTATAGATTTCATAAATAAACATAAAATAAACATAATTATGTTTATTTTATTTCTCTTTAAATGTTTCGTAGCGATGCTGCAACACTGCAACATAGTGATAGGGTAGCCCTCTTTTTTTCTTAAATTAAACAGCATGTCAATTCACTAACGCTACAAAATGCCAATTTATATTCTGTTATCCCTAAATTAATATGATTTTAGGGTTAATGCATAACCCTATAATTCCATATAAACTCTAGAGAAAGGCGTTAGCATTTCCCTCAGATTTGTGAATGAAAAATGATGAAGAATATCAGTCGATCACAAATCCTGGATAGGAGATCACAAATCAAGGATCATGGGTCAAAGAAGGATGATGACACAATCCCTCTTCCTCAATGATTTTATTGAAATATAGTGTGGATTTATTATTATGTGATTTTATTTCCGGTTATTTCTTTCAAATTATGAATACAGATCAACTCATTAAGAGCTTGATCCATCGGTCAGTCGTTCTTATGGAATGGGTGTATGTTGTAGGGTTTGATTGATGAATTAACCATTCATAATGTTGATGTTTCCTTACCAACCATTCTTCAATTATAATTTTGATGGAATAAGGCTGAGAGGGAAAAGGCCCAAATCCATCCATGTTGGTTGTTCTTGTTCTTTTCCTCTTTCCCTAGTTTCATCCTCCTCGTTTTTCGTTGGGATTAGCGATCCAGAGTGGGATCCAGAACAATGGTAGTATGACGGGGCTCCGAATATTCGAGGCTGGCCAAGGTTAGATGAGGTCATTGATGGGTTGGATGGCGGTGGCAGAGAACCATGATCTAGTGAGATTGTGGTAGAGGGACGACCAACGGTTGGGTGCTGCGGGTGGTGGTAGAGGAGGCTGTCAGGTCGACTGCCAGTGGAGGTAGCTTATGGTGGAAAAACCATGGGCATTGATGGGAGCCGCAACTAGGGTGGGTTGCGTCTGTGCGAACCTTTTATGTGAAATGGATCCATGGTGACTTGTTGGAATTTTTTTTTGTGGATTGTGTGGAGGAGGAGTGGACAGATCGACTACCAGCTGCATTAACAATGCGGGGATGTGGCATCTACTGCCTACCGGGTGGATGAACCATCCAACATGAGCAGGCCAGGCCACGACCAGCTAGCCGGTCGACCCAGCGGTTCAGGTCAGACCCAGTGGGTGTGGTCGGACACAGTTGGTTAGGTAGGGTCAGGTGAGATCTGGGTCCGATCGGTTTTACTTGGGCAAAATATAATTGGACACCATCGGACCCTTTTTATAAAATTCCTAAAACATCAAAACCATGTGACCTCTTGACAATCTATTTAAGCCATTGGGACCCTCACGATGACGCAATCATTTTGAGATATTATAAGTGAGTTTTTGAGGAAGTTAAAATATGAACATAAGCTTGAAAAATAGGTTCTCCAAGAAAAATCATGCTACAAATGTAATCATGTGGCTGGGAGAGACCTGATGACTATACAACTAGTTGACGTTTAGAATTGGGGTCAACATGGCATACTGAGACTAGGTGTCCCATCATGACTTAGTGACTCATTCAGATTCAGTGTCTCATAAAAACTAGGTGTCTCCTTGGGACTAGATGTCTCATCAATACCGGGTGTTTTTTGGACTACATCTGAAAATCTTACATTCATTCTCAATGACTGATATATGTGTGAGAAGACTCAAGTGGCACTATTGGATATGATATCGAGACTCCTTGTCATTGAAAAACCATATCACTCAGGGAAACATCATGTTGTAGCTAGACTAGGTGTTGTCTTGGATACTTTTTGTGGGATTGTTCTTTGTTTTTAATATTAGATAACTCGAGTAGTGAGATCTCCCGGATCGAGTATGATATGAGTTGGATCATAAGGCTGGTCGTTGATGAGACCTTAAGTCTTGGAATCCTTTACGAGTATACCTAGATGTTATTTCATTATCTGTTGTTGACATATTTCTCTATTGATCTAACTATATATTTATAGTATTGTTTCCTTTGTGGTCTTTTATATTGTGTTTTGGGGTTCCCTAATGAATATTGTTTTAATCACCGCTGCATGGGTCTTCTCAAACGAGTCATGTCTAGTGGATATTATCACTATTTTGATGGAGTCCTTGGTAGATCAGGGCTCAAAGGGTCTTAGAGTTACCCAATAAATGAGGTATACTTCTTCAACTTCAGGATGGCATGTTTACTCTAGGTGAGACTTAATTTGAGTTAGCACAGGTCTATAGCAAGAAAACCTGGAAAGGAAGTAACCATAAATAAAATAAAAAAATATTATTATTTTCTATATCAAATCCTAATAACTCATTATTAATGACTCTAAATATAATTTTGAGACCACTTTTATGTTCATAATGTTGTGATTTCTTTAGGAGGGGCCAACATCGTCTGATGTGGGTTTACTACGAATTTTAATTTTTGGATTTTTTAAAAAATATATAAAATAAACACAAAGAATTTTAGTTTATTACTCTTTAAATTTTTCATTGCGACATAACGATGCTAGAACACAGCCACTTGCCAGCCCATTTATTTTTTTAAATAAGACAATGTGGTGAAGTTGCAATACTATAATGGGCTGATGTGTTATAATTTTTCCATAATTAAACCATAATTCAATGTTGACACAAAGAATGGGAATTCCCTAGAAACTCTAGAAAAATGTGCGGGAAGTTCCCTGCTGTTGGTGAACGAAAAACAACGATTAATTCTAGAGGATTATAGATCAGGGATCACAGATCAAGGGTCGAGGGTCGACAAATGATGATGATGCAATTGATCTTCATTAGTGATCGATCAAAATTTTGGTTGGGGGATTAGTTCTGTGTTATTTTTTATTGTTTTTTATTTCATACGACGAACATGGATCAACCCAATAATAGGTTGATATGCGGGTTAATCATTCTTATGGGATGCGTTCTGTATTGGGGGTTTGATTAAATAATTATCCATTATTATTGTTGATTTAGTTTTACCAATCGTTCATCAATTATAACGTGTATGGATGAAGACTAACAAGAACATGGCGCATGTTCATTCACATTGGACATTCTTGTGCTTCACCTATTTCACTTTTTTCCTCCACATTTTATGTTGGGAACAACTATATGGAGAAGGATCTGAGACCAAAACAATGTGAGAAAGTTATGGAAATTTCAGGCTGAGCGAGGTGAGTGTATGCTGCCTACGGGGCATGTGGTGGTGGAAGAAACGTTTTCATAATAGTCCACCTGGGATAGGTGGAGGTCTGCTGATATGGTGGCTGCTGACGGAGTTGAAATATGGTCCAACGGGATATCGATGGTGATATTACCCACAGAAGTGGTCCATGTGAGGTGATGGAGGAGTTATCTAACTTGAAAACTGGTAGTGGGAGACTATGGAATCACATCTGTGAGAGGATGAAGGAGCCATGACTAGGACAAGTCATAGATTTGTGGACTAGTGAAATGATGAAAAACTACATCAACCGGTTGACACGTGGTCCCTCGTAAAACATGTGGGAGGAGTGTCTTTGTAACACCCCGATATTTTATGAAAAATATTCTTTTTAATTTCATTAATACCTTTTGTTGTACGCTACACCAAAAGAAGCTTGCACAACATGAATCCTTGACTTGCCTTGCCTTACACACAATCACGACCTTCCTCGATAGCGTGTGTAGTACGCAATACCGAGTTTCACAAAACAACGATGTGCTATTAAAATATTATTAAAACTAGCAGTTATGAATAGTAATAACCACCTTTTAAAATTTTATAATTTTTATCTCTCAAAATGGACTTCATTTTTGGATTCGGAGTATCAAATTTAGCCGAAGGTGAAATTTTGGTACTTTTCGGATAACTTTCATATTCTGATGAATAGTGAGAATTACTAAATTTTAATTAAAAACAAATTTTTTAATCGAAATAACTAATAGTGATAAATTATTAATTTTGGTGGTTTTAAAGTATATTTAGAATATATTTTTACAATTTAATACAATGTTGGTTATTGGATATAATTTCACAGTTAAACTAGTTATAAACAAGTGTCAATCTTTTGATAATTATTATCTCTTAAAAACACGCTATTTGTTTTGACGACGGGAATTAATTTTTAAATTAGTTAATGCAAATGATATGTTTTAAATTTGAAAAAATAGAAATCATTTTTGAATTCATAATATCAAATATATCTTAGGCCTAATTTTTTGTATTTTTCTGGGAACATTCATTTTTTGATGAATAGTGAAACCACAAAGTGGTAGTTAAAAAAACTGAATTTTTCATAAAACATAATTTCACCACTTCTATGAGTGGAATTTAGAAAATCATGGAGACACGGTTAATATCAAGGACTAAAATGTGTTTTAATGAGATGAAAATAATTTTTGGTGAATAGTAACTTTTTACTTTTTTTCCACGGTTAAAAGTAAATAGGGTAATTAAGGGTAAAAGTTTTATTATTATTATCCTAACACATGTCCTAATTCTATTGGATAACTGTAATTCGACCAAAAACAACCTTAGTAATAAAATATTACCATTTAGGCCCACTTGGATTAGATTAAGGCATTTTTTATCAATTTATTTAAAGAAGGGTTAAAATAGTTAAAATCAATGATTAATAACTAAATAATTTTTAATATAGGTTAATACATAATATAAATTCAACTATAAATATTAATTATAAAGCTAAAAATATTTCCAACATAATTGTATTTTATTTGTAATTTTTAGACTTAAAATAATTTAATTTATTTATGATACAATGATGATGTAGTAATTATCCTATTAAAGAAATATTGACATAATTGATGTTATAAATACCCAAATAAATTTAATTTGAGACTTTTTATGAATTCCAATAATTTTCTATGTTAATATGGCATGTTATTATTGATTTAAATAATTTTGTTCCAACTAATAATTCTGTTATGAGTTTCACAAAAATCAATTACCAAATATTGTCAAAATTGACATAAAATTGTTTTTTTTAAAATATTATATTATTGATTGTTATTATATTCCTAAAAATCTAGGGATCGGCCAATATAGTTATATAATAAATGGTGTATCATTAATGGACCACTTGGGGGTCACTTGGATGTATATGGTATGTTGATTAACTATATAATATAAAAATACAAAGTAACATGGTAAATGTCAATCTAATTAACTAACAGTTAAAACTAAAAGATAAGGTTAGTATAATTACCTAAACTTGTCTAAATTCTATTTTATGAGAGTATTTCGACCCATCCACACCTTAGATTCGAAATAAATCAATTTGATGCTATTTAAAACCGAATTTGGCTTTATAATAAAATATTATTTTTAGTTATTCCAAAGGTGCCATTCTCCTCCCTTATAAAAGGGCACCTCCTCCCTCTCTTCCTCACACCACTTTGAGCCTTCATACTCGGCCAACCGCTGAAATTTTTTTCTCTCCACTTTCCTGGAGACATCCTAGAGGTCCTGCTATTCTTCAAAGTCCAATTTTAGATCCCTAAAAGGAGGTCTCAAAGAAGCGCTTCAAAGAAGAGGTAATGTCTGTTACCGATTATTTCATCTATATTTCTTCTTCCACTTATTCTTCGTTAGTTTTTTCATAATGATGTAATAACATCAGTATCCATCATATACTGATATGTTATTATAAGGATGATACAACCCTATTTCACCATCTATCCATCCTACGGAAAACGAAATCACCACGCGTGGGTACGTACGGAATACCGTCTCCACGCCGTGGTGTAATCTATTTTCCACCACCACCTTACTTGGATGGGTATAATGGTGTAAATAATTACTATATATGATTATTTTAAAGTGATATTTATTCTGAAATAGTATATATAGACTCTAATACAATTCCACAATCATGGTAACGATATCATCGCTCGTGCGTACGTACGGAATACCGTCTCCATGATGTGATGTGACTCGTTCTACATGATCTTCATTGCATAATGATTATATAAATGAATTGAATGAATGAATATGATATATATTACACTAATACCATTCTGTAAATTAGGTATCTATAACCTAAAGAGAAAAATAAGAATTTATTCGACAACACCCGCATAAGAACAAAAAAGTAAAAAACACCCGAATAACAAGTAGTAATGAAATATTACTAATAAGAAGATAAGAATATGACCATATATGATATCATAAAAATAAGTATGATTATGAAATTAGTCAATAATATTAATTAAATCATTATACAGGAGGTTCGGACACTTACGAAGCAAATTGGACCTAAGGTAAGGGAAATATCACAATCTCATTTTTATCAGAGATTGTTTATACATTGGTATTTACTGGGGTGTATTTTATCATCCACATCCATGTTTCCTAAATATGTAATATTGTTTCCATCCACCTACAAATTGGTTAATACAATTTTACCCTTTGGTGAGTTTTTAGTAAAAGATATGAAAGGAATCTTTTGTCGTTTTTCGTATGAGGTACTTTTTGACTTTTCCGAAAAAAGTACGAGAAGAATGTTTTTTTAACTTATATGGCATGAATGGATTTTTAAAACATTATTTCCAAGAAGCTTCCTTTAGAAGTATTCATGTTTATTTTTAATCAACTTATTTTAATTTAAAATTGAATGACATGCTAATAATGGAAATTGTTTTTGAAGTAGAAAGGATATTTTTCTCAAGAATGGAGTTCAAGAGTTTTATCAAAATTATTTTCCATATAAGATAATATAGGGTTCTTTTTCTATCCCTATTATTACATGGATTTGATTATGTTGTGATGGAAATATTTTTATGAATTCCTTTATCTTATATGATTTTTTTTATGATGTCACGATGTTTAAGATTCCAATTTTTATTACATAAGTTATGCTATGATGTATGCTTTATGATTTTGTGGCACACATAAGAATGGTATCATTATGAGATGGGTGAGACCTATATCTCCCTCCAATGCATTGGGTAAAGGTTTTATATCTCATGAGATAGACATGGCTGCAACGGCAGGTTAAAACGGTTTAGTGAAACAGGACTAAAACGAGGAGTGAACTCGGTTCATAAATAGTCTTTTTCAACTAAGATAGTTTTGGAAATGAGTCTTGACTAATAAGAAATGATTCCCAATGATTAATTGTGTATGCCACAAAGTTTCATGTTATAAGTTATGATTATTGGGATTAAATTTCACAACTATGATTTGTCCCATTTAATGAAATTATGATATCTTTTTTAGGTTAAGATTTCCAAATGTTCTATTCTTATGAATATGATATGATTGATATTTCTTTTGTTTACCCTTACTGAGCATTTGAGCTCACCCTTTTATGTTTTCTTTTCCCCAGGATATAAAGAAAGGTTTTAGGTAAGAAAAAAGGGGCGGAAGATCTTTATGGGAGATGTTTAAGATCTTTCACCATGATTAGAAGATTTCGTTCCGAGTTTCCAAAGACACTAAACTATTACGGTCCTTGTGTGTGTGTTTTTGTTATATACTAAGTATTCTTAAAAAGTAATGTAATGTCCATGTACGTCATGATTAGGGTCTCTACAGTTGGTATCAGAGGGAGGTTTAGTCAAACTTTGGAAACTAGGATGAGAGAACTTTAGTGAGATCCCTAGAGATATTCCTAAGGTATGTCTAGGGATGTCCCTAAGGTTAAGTATAAGTATAAGTTATAGTCCTATAATTATGGTAATGATCATAGAATTAAACCCAAGATGTTAGATATTGAAGGTACTCCTCTTTTATTGTGTTGTTTTCCCTAGCATGATTTTTGCCTCTCACACTATTATTTTTGGGGTTTAGACGATGGTTGGAACCCGGAGGAATCGTGTTGATCAATGTAATGGACAATGAAATGATTGTACTCCTAAACAAACAAATGTTATGGGAGATGGAGTGAAAAATCTTATTACTATAATTACACAAGCTATGAATCATTCTGGACTTCCAAATGAGCAGAGAAGGGAGCAATATTATATTGAGTCCTTCATGAGGCAACGTCCACCTTCTTTCAGTGGGTCTTCTGATCCACTTGTTGCTGAACAATGGATCAGTACTACTGAAAAGATATTTTCAGTTCTTCAATTTTCTGAACTTGATAAAGTCATCTTTGCAGTGTATCGTTTGGAAGCTGATGCGGATCAATGGTTGAATCTTATCAAGAATACGAGGCCAAGTGATGAAATTGAGTCCATGGAATGGGATGAGTTCAAGAACTTATTTTTCAATAAGTACTTCCCTTGTATTCTTCGTACAAAGATGGAGAAGGAGTTTCATGAACTAAAGAAGAAGGATGATGAATCTGTTGGTATATATGAAGAGAATTTTACAAGGCTTGCAAGGTATGCATCTGGCATTATCATCCAACCTGAATGTAAAGTTGATCAATTCTTTAGTGGATTAATACCAAGTCTTCGAAGCGCATTAGCTATAAGAGACTTCAGTAGCTATGAAGAAATTGTGAGTTGTGCTATCAATGTAGAAATGGAAGTTGGTGTTACTTATCCATCTCATAGTTTTGACAATAAACGAAAGATGGAGTTCAAGGAGAAATCTCAGAATAATGGTGAAAAGAAGATGAATGTTTTCATATGCTCAAAGTGTGGAAAGAAGCATGGAAGAGATTGTCTTAAAGGGACAAGTAAATGTTTCAAATGTGGAAAGGAAGGTCAAGGGGGCATTTGAGTGCCGCAATGATGGGAAGAAGATGTCTAATGTTGCAAACAAAGGAAGGGATACACAGAATGAACCTACTACACTTCAATGATTCAAGTTCAAGGAAATTGGGAATTATGCTATTAAATTCCCTAATCCAAGGGTTAGTGATGATCGACATGATCAACCACATAAGGCAAAGGAAAAAGGGAAGTCACATGCGATCACCATTGGCGATGTTGAATATGACAATGATGTGGTGGAATGATTAAGTGTTTATGTAATGGGATTCCAAAATAATGTTGTATATAGTATCATGGAATATTGGAATATTTATGTATTGGTCTATTGTGGTTTTCAATAATTTTATGGTACCGGTAACCATGGAAAGTGATTGAGATATTTTTGGAGAAAAGATGATATGTGAATAATGAAGGGATAAGGAAAAAATGAAATGTTTGACAGTATTAATGAGCTCATTATTGATATAAGGACTAAGTGATATCATGGTTTATAGAATTTTGAGGATTTTGGTATGTGGAAAGAGTTAACTTTTAACAGTATTCATGTTTTCAATAAGGATCAATGGGTATTCATTTTTTTTCAAGAGAATACATGATTAAGGACTTTGAATGTTTGGAATGTGACCAACAAGACATATCTCATGATATATGGGGATCAACAATGGTATTTACATGATAGTTGTATGAACTCTTTGGAAATATTTTTCACTATAATAGGAGATTAGAGAGAATTATTTTGGATAAGCCTAAATATTGGAATGGATTATTTTGGACATAAGTTAATATTGTTTAAGGATAGCTGTTTTTTAGATATTATTTATAGGATGTTATAGTAATGTAGTTTTAGAAAAAGAACAACCTGTAGGATGGGAGACAACCAATCACGTCGGACAAGGCTGTGGGAATCGAACCCACAACCATAGTGCGACTGGCCTTTATCTCCTACCACTGGCTTACAGGAAGTCCCTATTTAGTATAAACTAGTTTTATTATATTAATAAATATGATATATGAAGTATAATTCCATTTTAGGAACCATATATGATTAATTTCACTATAGATGGACTTATGTATTTTTTGACAAATTTTCTAACATTTTGTTTGAGACAGATGGAATGACCCATCATTCTATCACATGATCAGCTAACACATCACAAATGAAAAATTCAACTTCATTTCTTTAATAGATGAAGTGGAAATTTTCTAAAGAACGACCAACGGTGAGACTATAACAAAATCACGAAAGTATTTCTTCTAATTCCAATTTCATCAACTTTATGGAAATGATCTTGAAAACCAAAAATGTTGTCCTAGTGCTCTTATATCTGATGAATTAGATGGAACCTTAGATCGTCACAAATTTATGGCTTTGTGATTGCTGGCTTTTCCATATCCATATTCTCTACCACTCTCCATCAGAACTTGATGGTTAGTTTCTCTTCCATATCCATATTTTCACCTATATGGAAACCCAGTGATTAGTTTATCAGGGTAACCGTTTCATTTCATCCTTTTGTTTTTAAAGATTGGTTTTGGTATTCCTTTTTACGATGTGAGTTTCTATTAAAGAAACTTTCAAATAGTAAACCATTTATAACCTCGACGAATTTCGAGGGCGAAATTAATTTTAAGGGGGGTAAAATGTAACACCCCGAGATTTTATGAAAAATATTCTTTTTAATTTAAGTAATTCATTATGTTTTATGCTACACCAAAAGGATCTTTCACAACATGCATCCTTGAGTTTCCTTGCATTACACGCAATCGCTACTTTCCTCGATAGCATGCGTAGTACGCAATACCGAGTTTCACTAAACAACGATATGCTATTAAAATATTATTAAAACTTGCCATTATGAATAGTAATAACCACCTTTTAAAATATTATAATTTTTATCTCTAAAAATGAACTTCATTTTTGGATTCGAAGTATCAAATTTAGCCTAAGGTGAAATTTTGGCAATTTTTGGATAACTTTCATATTCTGATGAATTGTGGAAATTACTAAATTTTAATTAAAAACATATTTTTTAATCGAAATAATTAATAGTTATAAATTATTAATTTGAGTTGTTTTAAAGTATATTTAGAATATATTTTTACAATTTAATACAATGTTGGTCATTGGATGTAATTTCACATTTAACCCAGTTATAAACAAGTGTCAATCTTTTGATAGTTATTATCTCTTAAAAACACGCTATTTGTTTTGACGATGGGAATTAATTTTTAAATTAGTTAATGTACCTGATATGTTTTGAATTTTACAAAATAGACATCATTTTTTAATTCATAATATCAAATATAGCTTAGGCCTAATTTTTGGTATTTTTCTGGAAACTTTCATTTTTTGATGAATAGTGAAACGACTAAGTGGTAGTTAAAAAAATTGAATTTTTCATAAAACTTATTTTTACCACATCTGTGAGTGGAATTTCAAAAATCCGAGAGACACGGTTAATATCAAGGACTAAAATGTCGTTCAATGAGATGAAAATAATTTTTGGTGAATAGTAACTTTTTTCTTTTTTTGCCACAGTTAAAAGTAAATATTGTAATTAAGGGTAAAAGTGTTATTATTATTACCCTAACAAATGTCCTAATTCTATTGGATAAGTGTAATTCGATCAAAGACAACCTTAGGAATAAAATATGACCATTTAGTCCCACTTGGATTAGATTACGACATTTATTATCAATTTATTTAAAGAAGGGTTAAAATAGTTAAAATCAAAGATTAATAACTAAATCATTTTTCATATAGGGTTATACATAAGATAAATTAGACTATAAATATTAATTATAAAGCTAAAAATATTTCCAACATAATGGTATTTAATTTTTATTTTTTAGACTTAAAATAAATTAATTTATTTATGATACAATGATGATGCAGTAATTATCCTATTAATGAAACATTGACATAATTGATGTTATAAATACCCAAATAAATGTAATTTGAAACTTTTTATGAATTAAAATAATTTTCTATGTTAATATGATATGTTATTATTGATTTAATTTATTTTATTCGAACTAATAATTTTGTTATGATTTTCACAAAAATCAATTACCAAATAGTGTCAAAATTGACATAAAATAGTTTTTAAAACAAATATTATATTATTAATTGTTATTATATTTATACAAATCTACGGTTCAGCCAAAATACTTATATAATAATATGTGTATCATTAATTGACCACTTGGGGGTCTCTTGGATGTATAAGCTAAGTTTAATAACTATATAATATAAAAATACAAAGTGACATGGTAAATGTCAATCTAATTAACTAAGAGTTAAAACTAAAAGAAAAAGTTATTATAATTACCTAAACTTGTCTAAATTCTATTGTATGAGAGTATTTCGACCCATCCCCACCTTAGCTTCGAAATAAATCATTTTCGAGCAATTTAAACCGAATTTGGCTTTATAATAAAATAATATTTTTAGTTATTCCAAAGGTGCCCCTCTCCTCCCTTATAAAAAGGGCACCTCATCCCTCTCTTCCTTACACCACTTTGAGCCTTCAATCTCGGCCAAACCCTACCAATTTCTTCTATCCACTTCCCTAGAGACATCCTAGAGGTCCTGGTCTTCTTCAAAGACCAATTTTAGTGCCCTAAAAGGAGGTATCAAAGAAGTGCTTCAAAGAAGAGGTAATGTCGGTCACCGATTCTTTCATCTTTATTTCTTCTTCCAATTATTCTTCTTTAGTTGTTTCATTGTGAAGTAATAACATCTGTATCCCTCATATACTGATATGTTATTATAAGTATAAAAAACCCTATTTCACCATCTATCCATCCTACGAAAAACGAAATCACCGCGTGTGCGTACGTACGGAATAGCGTCTCCACGTTGTGGTGTAATCTATTTTCCACCACCACCATAATTGGATGGGTATAATGGTGTAAATAATGACTATATATGATTATTGTAAATTGATATTGATTCTGAATTAGTATATATACACTCCAATACAATTCCACAATCATGGGAACGATATCATCGCTCTTGGTACGTACGGAATACCATCTCCACGATGTGATGCGAGTCGTTCTACATGATCTTCATTGCATAATGATTATATAAATGAATTGAATGAATGAATATGATATATATTACACTAATACCATTCTGTAAATGAGGTATATATAACCTAAAAATAAAAATAAAAATTCATTCGACAAAACATGCATAAGAACAGAAAAGTAAAAAACACCGGAATAACAAGTAGTAATGAAATATTACTAATAGGACGCTAAGAATATGACCATATATGATATCATAAAAATAATTATGATTCTGGAATAAGTAAATAACATTATTTAAATAATTATACAGGAGGTTCAGACACTTACGAGGCAAATTGGACCTAAGGTAAGGGAAATATCACAATCTCATTTTTATCCGAGATTGTTTATACTTTGGTATTTTCTGGGGTGTATTTTATCATCCACATCCATGTTTCCTCAATATGTAATATTTTTTACATCCATCTACAATTGTTTAAATCCAATTTTACCCTTTGGTGAGTTTTTAGTAAAAGATATGAAAGGAATTATTTGTCATTTTTCGTACGAGGTACTTTTTGACTTTTCCGACAAAAGTACGAGAAGAGTATTTTTTTAACTAATACGGAATGAATGGATTTTTAAAACATTATTTTCAAGAAGCTTCATTTACAAGTTTTCGTGTTTATTTCTAATCAACTTCTTTTAATTTAAAATTGTATGACATGCTAAGAAAGGAAAATGTATTTGAAGTAGAAAGGATATTTTCCACAAGAATGGAGTTCAAGAGTTTTATCAAAATTATTTTCCATCTAAGATAATATAGGGTTTTGTTTTTATCCCTATTATTTCATGGATTTGATTATGTTGTGATGGAAATATTTTTATGAATTCCTTTATTTTATATGAATTGTTTCATGATGTCACGATGTTTAAGATTCTCATTTTTATTGCATGGGTTATGCTATGATGTATGGTTTATGATTTTGTGGCACACATAAGAATGGTATCATTATGAGATGGGTGGGACCTATATCTCCCTCAAATGAATTGGGTATAGATTTTATATCTCATGAGATAGACATGGCTGGAACGACAGGTTAAACTGGTTCAGTGAAATAGGACTGAAACGAGGAGTGAACTCGGTTCAGAAATGGACTTTGTCCACTAAGATAGTCTTGGCAATGAGTCTTGACTAATAAGAAATGATTCTCTATGATTATGTGTGTATTTCACAAAGTTTCATTTTTTATGTTATGATTATTGGGATTACATTTCACTACTATGATTTGTCCCATGTTATGAAATTATGATCTCTTTTGCAGGTTAAGATTTCCAAAATGTTATGTTCTTATGAATATGATGTGATTGATATTTCTTTTTTTTTTACCCTTACTAAGCATTTGATCTCACCCTTTTATGTTTTATTTTCCTCAGGATATAAAGAAAGGTTATAGGTAAGAAAGAAATGGGGGGAAGATCTTTATGGGAGATGTTGACGATCTTTCAACATGATTAGAAGATTTCATTCAGAGATTCGAAAGACACTAAACTATTATGGTCCTTGTGTGTGTGTTTTTTTTATGTACTAAGTAATCCGCAAAAGTAATGTAATTTCCATGTACGTCAGGCTTAGGGTCTCTAAAGTCTTTCTCGAAGGCCAACCATTTTTACCAAGCAGGGATGTGGAATGTGTCCCATCCCTAGCGGATGATTTGGCCTGCTTCACCAGGCCTGGTAGGAGATCGAGGTCCATCCAGGTCGTTTCGGACCCAAACCTAATAGGGCCCTTTTTAAAAAAAAATCCCATAACATCCTAACTATGCATCTTCTTGATGATCCATTTATTGCCTTGTTACCCCTGTGATTAGGCATTTCTTTTGTAACATTCTATGTGAATTTTTATTAATGTTTAATTATGAGCACAGGCTCGAGGAGTAGGTTCTCTCGGAATAATCATACTACAAACAAAATCCTATGGTTGGTTGAGACTGTGTGATGATATGACTAAGTGGATTTTGACTTGGAGTCTACTTGACATAATAAGACAATATGACTCAATGGGTCTCAGTGTCTCATTGGTATAAAGTGTCTCATCCATACTAGGTGTCTCATCAAGGCTACGAGTCTCATTGATTCTAGTTTTTTTGTAGACTACGTCAGATAATCTTTATTTTAGTTTCATATACTAATACATGTGTGATTAGACTATAGATACAGTATTGGATGTGTTATCAAGGATCCTTATCATAATGAGTTTTAATGTCTCAGGGAAACATCAAGACTTACTAAGACTAGGTTTTGTCTTATATACTTTTGGTAGACAATTTCTATGTGGGTAGTATTAGATAGCTCAAGGAGTGAGATCTCTCGGACTGGGAATGCTATGAGTGGGACCATATGAATGGAATTGGATGAGCCTTTGAGTCTATTAATCATTTCAAATGATAAAACGATGTTTTTTATATGTGTTCTTGACATATTCATGTGTTAATATGATTATATCTTCTTAGTGGTGTATCATTTGTGGTCTTCTAACTTGTGATTTGGGGTTCCCTATTAGGTATTATTATAATCACCCCAACAAAATATTTTCCATCACATTTCATATTGTCATGACCCGACCCTACCCTGGCTTGAGCCACAACTACCCTAAGCCCGCCTCCATAGGCCAGGGGCTGGCGGCCAGTGCCGAAGTCATAACAACTCGGGGAGGCCTTTGCCTAAGTACCGGTACACACACACACACGCAGCACACTCAATGCAACAGTGCAGAGTAAAGGAAAAGACAAGCAACGAAAAGGTAAAATGCTATAAATAAACCACAGAGTGCATCGACCTCTACATGTACAAAGTAAAAACTGAAAAGAAAATGGGAAAACACGCGCCCAACAAAAAAGTTCCACAACCCGGCATCAGGTAAACAAAATAAAAGGCTAACAGGTCTCCCACAGGGAACCCTGCCATAACCACCTCACGCGTTTCAAGCTCCCAATCTCCTACGCTCCACTGAAGTCACGCTCCACCTGTCCGTCACCTGCAAGGGCACACCAAGTGCGGGCAAAGGCCAAGCAGGGGTGAGTATAAAAATACTCAGAAGGATACCCAGAAGGCTCTAGGGAGCAACAAAAGGAGGTACCGAAGGATGAGCAGTAGAGTGAATAGAGGAAAGAAAAGGAAGTACAACAGAGAGTGCAGTAAAGAGTCCAGCTCAACCCAACAAAAGGAAAGAAGTAGACTCGTCCAGGCACAAGGAGATGGAAATGGTGAGAAGATGAACTTACCGTCGAGTCTTCACTACCTATAGTATGAGAGTAGACTCATCCAACCATGAGAAGCTAGACACGGAAAGCACGTGGCATACCCCGCGCGTCTTCGCCTCTCCTGGAGGGAGAGTAACCAGGCCCAAGAAGTGGGTACTTGAACAAGTTATATACATATATGTATGCTCGATAAGAAGCCCGAACAAGCTCATAAGGGGATCTCCGTCCCGTAGCTCAGACCAAGAGAAAGAGTCGCCAACAGTCCCAGAAGTAACACCATCGATGCCCAGCATCCCGCATGTCTACCCCGAACGGCATGCCAAGGGGCTCAAGTCACCGAACCTTGACACTATCCGCTTTGGGTGGTACTGACTCGCCCGAACGGTTTTTGGTCACGTCACAAGGACGTGTCTCTGTGGGGAAAGCACCCCTCGTACTTGAGAGTTCTAGGGAAATTCAATCCACATCTCGTCACTACCTTGTAGTCGAGAGGTCTCCTCAAGTCAAGCAATCACAACACTAACCCGTATACCCAAGGGTCCCGCTCCAGTAATCACGGAGGTAAGCCACAGACTAGCCTAGTGGAAAGGTCTGAGCCTGAAATACCAGCGAGTGTCCCACTGCCCAGCCCTGCTGGAGGGTATTTCATAACCAGATATCTGGTGACCCCCTGCCCAGCCCTGCTGGAGGGTAAACCCTAATACGTCGTCAGGCGACCCACTTCCTAGCCTCGCTGGAGGGTAAACCATAACACATCATCCAGAGACCCACTACCTAGCCCCGTTGGAGGGTAAACCATAACACATCATCCGGCGACCCACTGCCCAGCCCCGCTGGAGGGTAGACCTGGAATAGGTCGATAGGCGACCCACTTCCCAGCCGTGCTGGTGGGTAGACCTGGAACTAGACGACGGGCGACCCACTACCTAGCCCCGCTGGAGGGTACACCCTAAGAGGTCGTCGGGTGACCCACTACCCAGTCTCTTCTAGAGGGTAGACCCTAAGAGGTCGTCTGGTGACCCACTGCCCAGTCTCTGCTGAAGGGTAGACCCTAAGAGTGTCGGGTGACCCACTACCCAGTCTTTGCTGGAGGGTAGACCTTAAGAGTGTCGGGTGACCCACTGCCCAGTCTCCTCTGCAGGGTAGACCCTAGAAGTCGATGAGTAACCCACTGCCCAGCCCCGCTGGAGGGTAAAACTCAGAACTGCTCTGGCCATATTCTCTAAAGGGTACAACACTGTCGAACCAAACACGGAGTGGGTATCGCGCAACCACCCAACTCCAGCACAACTCACCCCAAGGGGTTCAGCGCCTGTTCCATCACGGGGTTCCACTAGCACCGCTACAGGCCGATCCATCAAGAACGAAACAAGGGGGGACCACTCAACCCTTCTGGTCAACAAACCAGCACCGAGCCAGGGAAAAACTCCACCCTGCTGGTCAAACAAACCCATAGAGGGACCCTCTACGTCGCAAGAGGTCAAAGTACGGAAAGAAGAACACGACACGCACATGAGGCCCACACGACGTGTGGCCCCAAGTCAACCCAAACCAAGCGCACGAACATCTCAGGTACAAACCACACATACCTCCAAGGGCTCCCGTATACTCCCAGAGTATACCTCATTCCAGCCCATATGCTATCGTGCACACGACACTCAACGTCAACGCGAAGGCGTGACATAACAACTTCAACCTGCCACCTCATCGGATGAGGCACAACCAACCACATCTCATAAACCATTTATATCACTCTCCCAAGAGTGCACAATCACACGCCAAGGGTCCGCTACAAACAAGGTAGGGAGAACCACCACTAGAACACCTTCCATGCTTCCACATTTAACAAGATCACGTATAAGGCTCTACACGGCCAAATGGATCACACTGTTGTAATCCTCGCAGAAAAACACGCGAGATCGACTATTTACTCGCCTCCAACAGATACCCGATGGAAAAGTCACCAACACCACCTCATGCCTGAACGACGTCCTGTGATCTCGAGCCTCAGCCCCAAAAACAGTCGGGCGCATCGCACCATTGCGATCCCCTCGGGACAACACGTCAAAAGCACTACTCACTTGAGTGCAACGGATATCCGGAGAAAAGGATGCATTCCGGCGCACCGCACAGGGCAGTGCCACATGGGACCCACATCCCGGTCCCGAAACTCAACGAATGGATAGCACCGTTTCTATCCTATCGAAAAAGTACACAAAATAGACTATTCACTTGTCCAAAATGGTCACCCGGTGGTAGAAATGGAAATCACCGTCAACTCCTGAAACGGCCCTCGCCGGGCCCGCACCGTCATGCGGAATTACATCGAGAAGACTACGCCAACGCGATGCCCTCGGAAAAACACCCAACATCGACTGCTCACACGCCTCGAATGGACGTCCGACGAAAAAGTCGTGAAACGTTGCACGCAACACGAAAGACGGGTAGTGGGGACCACACCTCAACTTCGGCTTCAACGCCCAAAACCACCCTGGAAACCTTCTCCCTGGCGCCAGGGTCCCAACGCCACTGACGGCGCTCAAAACGGTCGTCAGATGCGTCAGTGCCGCTCAAAATAAAATCCTGGAAGAAAAACGCTGGTCTACTTAAAGACATGTCGCGCCTCCACGACCCCACATTTCAGGAATTAAAAATTCCCGAAACCATCTCAAAACGTTTCCCTGGACACGGGGACCATGCTTCCGCTGACGGCACGCAAAACGGACGCCCGTAACGAAAGTTACGGGCGTCGGAAATTCAAAGAATGGGGGGGCCCTCCCTAGGCCCGGACCGGCCCGGTCCGGCCGGTCCGCCCTCAGCCGGCCCGTGGCCCGGCCGCAGGCCCGGTTCAGTCTGCTGCGGCCGGCTGGCCCCATCCAGCTCCCTCGACCAGCAGTCAAGGCCGGTCTCCTTTCCCCCAGCAGCAACCCGCGACATGCGGGTCGCGGTCGCGCCGCACGCGGGGTCGTGCACCCCGCGGCCCTCCCTCTGCCCTACGCCGGAGCCGCCCGGCCGCCTCCGCCTGCCGTCACCCAGAAGCCGGCCCGCTATCTCCCTTAGACACCCGGCTGCCTCCTCTGGATGCTCGCCCAACCGAGCCGCCTCACTCCCAGAAGCCACGCCGACCGCCGCCGCCTTAACACACCCGGCCGCCGCGCTCCGCCGCCCTCACTCGTCGGAGTCCCCGAATTCCCGCAAACTTCGGTGAACGATTGCGAACGCCTCCGAACCCCAATTTCAAATCCAAAATAAGCTTAAGAAAGAGAATAAAATATAATTCACATTCATGGTCTTTGTTTGATAATTCGATAGAGATTTGATACAAAAATTTGGGCTCAAAGTAGGTACAGAAATAGAAAAAAAAATGCAAACGACAAAACCCTACCTGTGGGGCTTCGCCCGAAGCATCGAGTCGATCCATCGGCACCACCGCACCTTGACAGAGTCGCCTCGCCGGATCTCGCCTCACCGGAGGTGATGGAGGGGGAGGAGGGTTTGAGGAAGAAGAAGACGAAGAAGAAGGGGGGGGGGTGTTTAAGTACAAATCACTTTAACGCCCGCCCGACAGCCCCGAACCTGAACTCCAGACGGGGTCGGGATTTAGCCTCCCCTAGGCTAAGAACCACGCTCTGAGCGCAAAGAAGGACTCAGAATTTTATTCCGAGACCCCTTTCAAAAGTTATTAAACATGGCGCCCGAGGCCTCCAAATTACGAAAACGCCCCTGGGGCCATTTTTCACAGACGGGCCACGCCCGCAAAACTTACACCCCTCCAAGGGTAAACGGCACACTCTGAACTCAACAGTGCCCTTGGTTTTCCAATCTGAGCCACCGTTTATTAGATACCTGCCTTTAACCACTAAATGAATAAATTAATTAATTAATTTATCCGTTTAACGTTCTGAAAGCGAGCGAGGGGTCCAAACATCCCGCGCCGACATGTTTTATGTCTTTCCTAGGGTAAACACCCCATTCTAGACCCATCCGTACACTCGGATCCCTGATCTAGAACTCTGTATAGGAGTTATCGCATTTATTTGGCATTTCTAGTGTGAACACAATGAAAATTTAATTCCAGCCACTCCGGGGCTTGGAATCACACGCCCTCTGAAGGCGCTGCTCTGGAATATCATCAAGAATATTCCAAAGTCAGTCACATAAATAACCGTGTTCTTACATAATTCCCTCCTTCAAGCTTTTCGTCCTCGAAATGCAAAACTAGGGAGCAACACAGGGTACTAAGCCCACACCTGGCTTTCCCATACCCAGAAGACCCACGCACAGCTCTGTGCCACCGCACACAGACCAAAGGATTGATCTATTCATGCGAGGTCGTCCCTTGCTGATGTCGTGCACCCACTCCAGACTTTGGGGTTAGGGAAAGGTGGTAGGGAACCTCTCCATCCCTTTGCACGGGATTATATGGCTCGAAGGCTCTCAGGGGTATCTCACCTCCCCGGTCAAACCTCTGTATCACATGTCGCAACTGGAATCACCGCCCGCACCCGGAACAAGGCCCGGTGATTCCCTCCTTCAGAATATCCATATGGTGAAACACCCAAGGATATCTGGTCACGCAATGTTTCACAGTCGATGCTCTCTTACACGATCAAAAGGCGAAGGAGTCAACACCATCGACTAAAGGAAAAGGTCTCACACCTTTTTCCTTACCAACACAGGGTTACACTCGATGCCCTGTGTCACCCTGGTAACACCTCAAACATGGAGCAGGGAGAAAAATCCTTTCACACACAGAGCCTAACAATTATACTGCAAAAAGTAGAAAAGTCGCAAGGGGTACCTCTCACCATCCCATGCTCTACACGATCGTAGACATCTAAAGCTCGCGGATGTCCGTGGTCCGAACTGTCATCCCCTGGAGCCTGACGTGGACCTCCTAGTGGTGATGGGGAGATCTCGTAACATCTTCCCCCACCTCCATCTCCTCCCGCTCCTCTACTAGCACCACCTCTCTGGCCACTACTCCGATCACAGCGCTGCCTCTGCCGTGATGGTGCGCCTACTGCCTGCCCGAAGCTTTCAGCAACTGGGGTCTGGCAGTCTCGTGCCATGTGACCTCGCCCGTCACAAGAATAGCATAAGAGCTCTATGGGCTGCCCTGGTGTCCTCCGGTTCCACTGTGGTGTACAACCACGTCCCGTGATCCACTCACGGAAGGGCATCCTCGGTTGACGCCCTGCCCTTTTCGTCACATTGGTATACGACCACATCTTCAGAACCAGCAGTGGGAAGGCCACCTGAATCGAGATCCTGTCGTCCGGCGCTTGCTAACTATGGCAGAAGTCCTAGCTCCGTCACTCCCACATCCACTACCAACCGAAAAACATGATAGGAAGCCCTCTGTCACCAGCGCCTGCTCTGGCACCCTGAAATATGTGGAAATTCCCAAGGGTACTATGAAAGCACGAATCTCTAGGCGGAGACCCTACTCAAACTTCTGCGCTCGAAGGTTGTCGTCATGGACCAAATCTGGGTAAAAGCGTGCACGGTCTGCAAAACTAGCCACATACTCGGTCACCGTCATCCCTCCCTGCTGAAACTGCAGGAGCTCCTGAATCCAAACGGAGCGCAAGTAGGAGGGGAAAAACTCCTCATGGAGCAACAACTGAAAGTCATCCAATGAAAGCGATGACTTGCTAAGAAACTGAGCCACCAGACTCCACCAATGCCAAGCTAATCCACAAAAATGGGTGGCTTCCAAAGCCATTGTCTGATCTGTCGGCATCTGCACAAGCCTGAAAAGGCGAACCACTGCCTCGAGCCAAACCTCTACTGCCTGAGGGTCTGGCTCACCACTGAACCTCTGCGGTCTCTGCTGCTGGATCTCACGGAGCGCGCTCAACCTGCGCTCAAGCTCAGCCTGATCTACTGAAACTGTCTGCTGCTTAACAGGTGGGGGTACTACTACCGGCCCACACAGAGAAAAGGGCTCACATGATGGGTCATGGACTGAGGCCTCGTAGCTCACAGGGTCGTCGTCACGAACCAAAGCTGATATCTTGGATGGCTGTCTTCGCGGAAACATCCTTAATATTATCAAGGAGTGTCGCGGTCATATGGGCATATATGTATATACCACAACAACAATGACGACGGGGAGCTGACTCATGAAGGACAGTCAAGACTCAGTCCTATGTGATGCATAAACAAATTTCACTACAACAAGTGTCTCAGCATGCCGAGTCGACAAGCGGGTTATCATGGTCCTGGTGAATGGATACATCGGCTGCCACACCACCACAGGACTCCCTGACCCGAGAGCCGCTCTCGAGACACATTAACATTGTTGCCCTATATCCCAACCAATTCCTCTTATTTTAGGGAAGTTCGAACAAAGTACCATGAAACGAACCACCTCTGATACCACTTTGTCACGACCCGACCCTACCCGGACACGAGCCGCAACTACCCCAAGCCCGCCTCCATAGGCCAGGGGCTGGCGACCAGTACCGAAGGCATAACAACTTGGGGAGGCCTTTTCCTAAGTACCTGTACACGCACACACGCAGCACACTCAATGTAACAGTGCAGAGTAAAGGAAAAGACAAGCAGCGAAAAGGGAAACTGCTATAAATAAACCACAGAGTGCATCAACCTCTACAAGTAAAAAGTACAAACTGAAATGAAAATGGGAAAAACACGCGCCCAACCAAAAAGTACCACAACCGGACAACAGGTAAACAAAAGAAACAGCTGACAGGTCTGCCACATGGAACCCTGCCACGACCACTACACACAGTCCAAGCTCCCAAGCTCCTACGCTCCACTGAAGTCACGCTCCACCTGTCCGTCGCTTCCAAGGGAACACCAAGTGCCGACAAATCCCAAGAAGGTGTGAGTATAAAAATACTAAGTAGGATACCCCAAAGGCTCGAGGGAGCGACAAAAGGAGGTACTGAAGGGTGAGCAGTAGAGAGAACAGAGTAAAGCAAAGGGAGTAAAATAGAGAGTGTAGTAAAGAGTCCAGCTCAACCCAACAAAAGGAAAGAAGTAGACTCGTCCATGCATAAGGAGCTGGAAATGGTGAGAAGATGAACATCCCGCCGAGTCTTCGTTACCTATAGCAGGAGAGTAGACTCATCCAACCACGAGAATCTAGACCCGAAAAGCACATGGCATACCCCGCGCGTCTTCGCCTCTCGTGGAGGGAGAGTAACCAGGCCCAAGAAGTTGGTACTCAAACAAGGTATATACATATATGTATGCTCGACAAGAAGCTCGAACAAGTTGGTAAGGGGATCTCTGTCCTGTAGCTCAGCCCAAGAGAAAGAGTCGCCAACAGTCCCAGATGTAACACAATTGATGCCCAGCATCCCGCACGTCTACCCCGAACCGCAAGCCAAGGGGCTCAAGTCACCACACCTCTTCACTATCTGCTTTGGGTGGCACTGGCTCGCCCACACGGTTTTAGGTCGCGTCACAAGGACACGTCTCGGTGGGGAAAGCGCCCCTCGTACTTGAGAGTTCTAGGGAAATTTAAACCACACTGTGTCACTGCCTTGCAGTCGAGAGGTCTCCTCAAGTCAAGCCGTCACAACACTGAACCGTATATCCAAGGGTCCCGCTCTGGTAATCATGGAGGTAAGCCACAGACTAGCCTAGTAGAAAGGTCTGAGCCTGGAATACCCGCGGGTGTCCCACTGCCCAGCCCTTCTGGAGGGTAATTCATAACTAGATATCGGGCGACCCCCTGCAGAGCCCTACTGGAGGGTAAACCCTAATACGTCGTCAGGCCACCCACTGCCCAGCCCCGCTGGAGGGTAAAGCATAACACATCATCCAGTGACCCACTGCCCAACCCCACTGGAGGGTAGACCTGGAATAGGTCGATAGGTGACCCACTGCCCAGTAGTGCTAGAGGGTAGACCTAGAACTAGACGACGAGCGACCCACTACCCAGCCTCGCTGGAGGGTAGAACCTAAGAGGTCGTCGGGTGACCCACTGCCCAGTCTCTGCCTGAGGGTAGACCCTAAGAGGTCGACGGGTGACCCACTGCCCAGTCTCTGTGGAGGGTAGACCCAAAGAGCGTCGGGTGACCTACTGCCTAGTCTCTCCTGGAGGGTAGACCCTAAGATCATCGGGTAACCCACTGCCCAGTCTCCGCTAGAGGGTAGACCCTAGAAGCCGATGAGTAACCCACTGCCCAGCCCCGCTGGAGGGTAATACTCAGAACTGCTCTGGTCATATCCTCTGAAGGGTACAACACTGGCCAATCAAACACGGAGTCGGTATCGCGCAACCACCCAACTCCAGCACAACTCACCCTGAGGGGTTCAGCACCTGTTCCATCACGGGGTGCCACTAGCACCGCTACTAGCCATTCCATCGAGAACGAAACCAGGGGGGACCACTCAACCCTGCGGATCTACAAACCAGCACCGAGCCAGGGGAAAACTCTACCCTGTTGGTCGAACAAACCCACAGAGGGACCCTCTACGTCGCGAGAGGTCAAAGTACGCAAAGCAGAACACGGCATGCACATGGGGCCCACACGACGTGTGGCCCCAAGTCAACCCTAACCAAGTGCACAAACATTTCAGGTACTAACCACACGTACCTCCAAGCGCTCCCGTATACTCCAAGAGTATACCTCGTTCCAGCCCATAGGCTATCGTGCACAAGGCACCCAACGTCAATGCGAGGGCGTGACATAACAACTCCAACCTGCCACCTCATCAGCTGAGGCACAACCATCCACATCTCATGAACCATTTATATCACTCTCCCAAGAGTGCGCAATCAAACGCCAAGGGTCTGCTACAAACAAGGTAGGGTGAACCACCACCACTGGAGCACCTTCCATGCTTCCACATTTAACAAGATCACGTATAAGGCTCCACATGGCCAAATGGATCTCACCGTTGTAATCCTCGCGGAAAAAAATGTGAGATCGACGACTAACTCGCCTCCAACGGATACCCGACGGAAAATTCACCAACACCGCCTCACGCCTAATGGCGTCCCGTGATCCCGAGCCTTGGCCCCAAAAACAGTCGAGTGCATCGCACCATTGCGATCCCCTCGAGAAAACATGTCAAAAGCACTACTCACTAGAGTGCAACGGATATCCGGAGAAAAAGATGCATTCCGGCGCACCGCACATGAGCGGTGCTACGTAGGACCCGCATCTCAGTCCCGAAACTCAACGAACGGATCACACCATTGCGATCCTCTCGAAAAAGTACATGAAATGGACTATTCACTTTTCCAAAACGGTCGCCCGGTGGTAAAACTGGAAATCACCGTCAACTCCCGAAACAGCCGTCATGGGGCCCGCACCATCGTGCGGAATTATAGCTGGAAGACTGCGCCAACGCGATGCCCTGGAAAAAACACCCAACATCGACTGCTCACATGCCCCGAACGGACGTCCGACGAAAAAGTCGTGAAACGTTGCACGCAGCTCGAAAGAAGGGTTGTGGGGCCCGCACCTCAACTTCAGCTTCAATTCCCGAAACCACCCTGGAAAACATTGCCCTGGCGCTAGGGTCCTAACACCACTGACAGCGCTCAAAACGGACGTCGGATGCGTCCGCGCCACTCAAAACAAAATCCCGGAATAAAAACACTCGTCTACTTAAAGAGACGTCGCGCCTCCGCGACCGCTCGTTTTGGGAATTAAAAATTCCCAAAACCATCTCATAATGTTCCCCTCGACACGAGGACCACACTGCTGCTGACGGCACGGAAAACAGATTCCCGTAACGAATGTTACGGGCGTCGGAAATTAAAAGAAGGGGGGGGAACTCCATAGGCCCGGACCGGCCCGGTCCAACCGGTCCGCCCTCAGCCGGCCCGCGGCCCGGCCGCGGGCCCTGTTCCATCCACCGCGGCCAGCTGGCTGCGGCCAGCACCCTGGACCGGCCGTCAAGGCCGGTCTCCTTTCCCCCAGCAGCGACCCGCGACATGCGGGTCACGGTCGCGCCGCACGCGGGGTCGCGCACCCCGTGGCCCTCCGTTTGCCCTACACCGGAGCCGCTCGGCGGCCTCCACCTTCCGTCACCCTGAAGACGGCCCGCCATTGCCCTTGAACACCCGGCCACCTCCACTGGCTGGTCGCCCGACCGAGCCGCCTCACACCGAAAATCCACGCCGACCGCCACCGCCTGAACACATCCGGCCGCAGCGCTCCGCCGCCCTCACTCACCGGAGTCCCCAAATTCCCTCAAACATCGACGAACTATTACAAACGCCTCCGAACCCCGATTTCAAATCCGAAACAAGCATCAGAAAAAGAATAAAATATACTTCGCATTCATGGAATTTTTTGATAATTCGACAGAGATTTGTAACAAAATTTTGGGCTCGAAGTAGGTACAGAAATAGAACAAAAAATGCAAACGACAAAACCCTACCTCGTGGGGGTGGGGGGTGTTTAAGTACAAATCACTTAAACGCCCGCCCGACAGCCCCGAACCCGAACTCCCGATGGGGTCGGGATTTAGCCTCCCCTAGGCTAAGAACCACGCTCTGAGTGCAACTACGTTCTCGGAATTTTATTCTGATACCCCGTTCAAAAGTTATTAAACTTATCGCCCGAGGCCGCCAAATTTTGAAAACGCCCCTGGGACCATTTTTCACAGACGGGCTGTGCCCACAAAACTTACACCCCTCCAATGGTAAAGGGCATGCTCTGAACTCAACTATGCCATCGGGTTTCCAATACGAGCCACCGTTTAAGAGATACCTCAATTTAACCATTAAACGAATCAATTAATTAATTAATTTATCTGTTTAACGTTCCGAAAGTGAGCGAGGGGTCCAAACATCCTGCGCCGACATGTTTTATGCCATTCCTAGGGTAAAAACCCCATTCCAAACCCATCCGTACACTCGGATCCCTGATCCAGAACTCTGTTTTGGAGTTATCCCATTTATTTTTCATTTCCAGTGTGAACACACTGAAAATTTAATTCCGGCCACTCCGGGGCTCGGAATCGCACGCCGTCTGAAGGCGCTGCTCTGGAATATCTTCAAGAATATTACAAAGTCTTTCACAGTAAAAATCAGGTTCTTACACATATATTGTTCAAAAAATTGACACTTTGATGGAGTATATGGTGAACCGGAAATTGGTGGTTCATACATTGACATGACAGATGAGGTGTGCTTCTATGGCTTCAAATTGTTGTTTCATTACTTACTCTTTAGGTAGGGTTTTCTATGAAGGAGTTACAAACTTTTACTTTTACTTTTACTTGTTATTGGGCTTTTATTATGGCCTCATTTAGGTATAGTTTTATATTGTCATACCTTTTGTTTGTCACATTGTTTTTTTCACTTTCTAAATTCATTTTCCCGATGTTCTGTGCTTTTTTATTGGTATTTAGTCAAATGCCTCCCACTTGTTTGGGATATTCCTACTCAGCGATTGTCACCAGCCGCTGACCTATGGGAGGTGAGATTGGGGTAGTCACGAATCATGTCCCCAGTGATAGGTCATGACAATATTTGTGTTATAAGGGTGCACACACAATTGATATTGTTTTCATAGTTTAACATGTGTGAAAGGGTACATCATACTCGTTTTAATCATAGTATTTTTTTCTATTTCATTGTTTTGTATTGTATCATTTATAAACCATACCATGGATATAGTTATTCATATTGAATAATGAACTTTGAAAATACATGTCTTCCTGTCGACGTGTCTGTAAATTGATTTCAGATGGGAATTAAGTCTTTAATAGGTGGGGAAGGTTGATTCAATTGAAACATATAGATAAGGGTATAACTAATTCAAGCATCCCACATTCAATGATTCAACTACAATAACAAGGAACATTCCATTGGTATCAGAGACAATGGATTTATTTGTTAATTATTTTCAGAATTATTTGAAGAATGATTAATGGAGAATCTATACTATTTGAATATCAAGGGGATACCGATCTTAAATGATAGTAATTATCTTATCTGGAAGGAGTGAAATTTTCCTTATTTTAGGTCTCTTGGGAATGATGTTTCAAAATGTGTTACAGATAGATTCCCTCCTCATATTGTAAATGATCTCCTCCCAAAATCTCATAAGGAAAACCTTGTGAATTATGTAAGATCTTTGAATTCTTTACTCTCATCACATATTGAAAGTGAGTTTCTAAGAGTAAAAGGTTTTGTTGCTGCAAAGGGAATCTGGGATAAGATTAGTAACATTTATGAACATAATACAAAGTTGAAGAAGAAAATGTTGAAAATATGGATATTGATGTATGAATACCTTAATATGGGTTGGCATGATTACTTTCGTGAATTCATTGCCAAGGTAAATGAAATTTTGAACACAATCAAATTTATTGGTGAAAAGATAGATTATTCTATAATTTTTTAATTTTTTTGTGAATTCTTCTTAACCAGTTTGATGATAAGGTTTCTTCATTGGAAGATATAGATCTAGAAACAGTGTCTCTAGATTATTTCCATAGTAATCCTATTCCATATGAATTGAGAATGGAGAATATTTTCAAAGGGAAAAAATTTGGATTTAAAAATTTCTTTCAAGGCTATCAACAATGAAAAATTGAAGTATATTCTGGAAGATGATTAACCTAAATATTCTAATCCCAAAAATGTGGTCTAAAAAATCTCAATGAAATTTTTTCCCTATTTTAATAAATAAGAGAAAATAAGTGAAAATAAATTCAAAGGGAAGCATCATTTAAAAATTTTAGAATGTGGAGTAATTGAGATTTGTGTTTCAAATTTCCCTTGAATAGGTAATAATGATAATGATAATGAAAAGTAATTTGATGAATAATATAGAAGATTATGAATATATTGGAATAAAAAGGGTCATAAAAAATACTATTATAATTGGAATGATAAGAAGTTCTCTAAATTTAAAAGTAGTATATTTTTCTCTAAAGAATATGATAAAGAGGATATTACAAAAGATCATTAATAAAACATGTTTATTGTAATAGTTAATGTGGAAAATTATTAGTCTAGTGGATGTATTTTTTCTAAAGAAGAATAAGAAAATGATGGTTCATATGAAAAATATATTGTGCATGATATGGATTTTTTTTGCATCATTGAGTGATTATAAATATAGAAGAAGTTGTTCCGATGAAGTAGAAAATCAACATTAAGTACATTTCAAAGTTGATTTGTAAGAATTATAGATAAAGATCAGAATGATTGAAAATAAAAACAAGAATTTATAAGATTAATGTTCCTCAACAACAATAAAGAATCTTATTATGGGGATAAAGTGATGTTGGTGGAAGATATTTATGATTTTAGTAAATCTATTCGAGAAGAAAAGAATCAAAGTGATCATCTAGAAGTAAAGATGAAGGAAAAAGAAGAAGAATGTGAACATTTCCAACAAATAAATTAAAATGTGGAATTGAAAAATCAACATTCCATGACTCTATATATGAATTTAGTGGATGTTCTCGAAATTAGAAAGTAGATAATATTCCTCAAAAATTTTCTTCAAAGAGTGAGATTGAATATAGAGATGTTTTTGAAAGAATGAATGTTGGGAATGTCATGTATGTAACAAAAAAATTGGAAATTCAAAACTCACAAATAAACTTTAGTCCAAAAATGTTTTGAAACATTCTCAACCAGGATAGGTTTTCAATCTCTATAGTTCCAATAAATCTAAAGAAATAAATAATTTGGTTTATAATTGCAATATTGGTGGCTCAGGAAAGAAATAAAACATAGTTTCTAAAAATATTATTCATAATTCTCATCAATATAAATTGTTCAGAAGAAAATACTGTATCTATGTATATTGCATGTATTTTTTTGGATGCAGACACACACAAAGTTTTTATTGATTTATCAAACAACATTTCTTTTATCCCATTTGTTATGGTCATTATAGTTTAAGGGGGATTCAATATCCTCAAAGAATGAAGAATAAGAAAGTTGATTCAGGGAAAACTAAGAGGGGATATATAATGATAGAATATAGGTTAAAAACCATAGAATATATTTTTGAATTACCTGAACAGCCTAGACTAATTGAAAAAGATTTATTGTTTTTATTACTGGCAATTGAAAAGTATCTAAAAACCCTCAGAAGCTAGATTTTTTGGATGTTATGAAGAACATATTTAATATATTTGATATAAATACTTCAAATTTTTCGCATTAGAATACATTGACAAGGAATGAAAATAGAGTATTCATAAGAGTAAGTGAATTAAGAGAGGATTATATAGACTTTATAATAAATATGAAATGTTGAAAAAATTGTATCTGCATATTGTGGACATGAGAATCCAAAGAATGATATAAAAAATTGTTAAACTATAATTCCAGAACATAATAAAATAATGAGGAAAATGTTACATATTGATTGTAACAATGATGCTTATAAAAATGATGACAAGTATACTTTTTAATTAAAAGATTATACAGATGATAAATAAGTTGTTACAAAATCTTATAAGGTTAAATTTATGTAAGAAACCATATCTAATGAAAAATCCTAGAAAAAGAAGAAAAAGGAATGAATGAGATAGGACACTCAGTGAGATTATTGTTTCCATGAAACAATAGAGTATCCTCTTTATTGCCTAAAATCATTTTATTCATATGATATCATATAGAAAATTAATGAAGTGAAAAATGAGATATCCAGAATTTATAAGACTCTTATTATTTATGAAAAACAATATAATGATGTTTTAAAAAATATATGTTTTTGAAAAGTAGTTTTTTTATACACCTAACATAATGATTTGTCTTTGGAGAAGGTTGCAGGTAATTGTTATATTGAAAAAATTATTTCATGGATTTTCTTAATCATGATAATGTTTTATGAAATATGAATATGGTATTACATGATTACGTTGTAATAGAAAACATTGATCACAGTGATTTCATAATCTTGTTTTTGACACCATGTTTTCCCATGTAGACATAGAGTTGTTTAGATAAGGTTTCTTTGTTAATAATATCTATTGATACTTATGTTGAGGAATATTTCAATGATTTTTAATTGAAAATATTCAACCCCTGGAAATGAGATCATTTGGGAGAAACATGTCTTGATGGCCCATATAATTTTGATTTTCTATAAGGGGATAGAGATAAGAGAAAGGCAGAGAGATGAAGGAAAATTTGAGATCATAAAAGGAATTTAGATAATAAAAATGGATAAAATAAAAACAATATGACTTATTTTTTCAATCAGATAGTGTTGTTGAAGTGTGTATTGAAAAATTACAATATGGGTGATTCTTAGACCCATGTTGTGTTTTTGGTTTATTTATTTTCAATCAACCCATATGAAGAAGAATGAAAACATGATGAAAATGCTGATGTATGTGAATTTGGATGGAAAGGTGTTGAATAATGTTTTCATTTGGATTATGAATGATGTTTTTGGGTGATTGGTATTTTCTATAAATTAATAAAAGAATTCTGAATCACATTGTTTCTCAGAAGATATCATATGGAGGTTTGTTTTCAATATAATCATACTCACTATGAATGTCCATCTTAATGAGAAGAAGATATCTAGATGAAAAGGTTTTGATTGGTTTCGACATGTATCTAGAATGAAAGTGAATATATCTTACTAGAAGTAAATGGTCATCAAATTCACAGTTAATATGCTGTTAAAGTAGTGTTTGTTTGGTTGAATAATCAGAGTTATTTTTACTACGATTAATTAAATATGATGATGTTATGCGGACTTGTAAAACATAAGAATAATATATTTTATTATGAACCTATGATTCTATAATGATGAAAGAATGGTGGACTGAAAAGGTGGGGACAATTGAAAAGGTTTTGCTAACTGAAAAGGTGTTGTTGATTTACTCTACCATGTGGTTTTCAATCAGAGATGTCATAATAATTTTGTAACCCGAATGACCATATGCATTCCAATCATATTCATAAAATATCTTACTCTTGTTTAGAAGAAACTAATGTAGTTGGAATGAATGGAAATGTATGATTATTTCCAATCCATATATGATGATGCTAAAGCTATTCCCAGATGTATTTAATGTCTTGAAGGAAGTCATGATAAGACCCCATGATTTTGAATTATGTTTTTTAATTGGGTAAAGAAAATATAAATAGAAAATGAGAACAAAAATCAAGTAAACCATTTCAAAACATTTAAAATTACACTGTATGCTTCCAACTGGGTCAAGAGAAGAGGAGAAGATGATGTTTTGTATCTATTTTTGGTCAAGAGAAAAAAAGATAATACAATTTCTAAATTAATGTTTAAGGGGAATATTTACATTCGAATGAATGATTTTGAATCTAATCGGTTCTGAGAATCACATTCAAAAAATTTGAATGGTGTCTGTTTGTTTATACATTTTTTTTCAATCAATATAGATATTTTAATTGAATAAATCATATTGAGGAAAATCAAACTCATGTATTGAAGTCATACTAATGATTCAGATGCAAATCTAAATAAAAATATGATGTTTGAGTAAGAATCATGAAGCTTTGAGAAGAGTTGACGAAGTCAAAATGCATGATGAGAGTTTAGGTGAAATTTTGATTACGATGGATTTGATTTAGAGGAAATTTTTTGGGATTCCCTCAAAATTGTCTACAGGGTAACCTTAAAAAAGAGAAATGTATATTTTACTTTTTTGCTAATGATGTATTATTCATCGCTGTAAAAAGAGAAGATATGAGTTTATGAGGGATGATTATGTTTTCCATTTTGATCATGTATTGAATATGTTTTGACATAGAATAGAAAATTATATTAGGTTGATAATCATATCAAGATAGATCGGTTTTAGGATTTACATATCGTGTTTATTAATCTAATGAAGAATTTTATTATTAATTTAAGTGGTTCAGATTCATTTCTATTTTTTTGAATGAAAATCAGACTGAATGAATTTTATTGGGGAGAATTGTACTTGGAGGAATATGACTTGAAAAATCAGACAGATATTTCATAACAATGTCTATGAGGTTTTTTCCTATCTTTTAGTAATGAAATCGACGAATTTTATTTCAATAGACTAACTTTGTTTAATTAGTAATATTCACAAGTATCATGAGTTCATAAACAATTGATTTTACCCTATTTGATCTAATAGGGTGTACACACATAGTTAGGATTATTTTTATAGTGCTTCATGAGTGAAAGGGTACATCCAACTCATAGTAATGTAAAGATTTTTTTAGAGGATTGTGTAGTATTGGATCATTTCCAAAATATAAAATGTATGTATCTATTATTATTTTATAGTGAATGGTGTAAATGTTTTTATTCATGTGGTTGTGTGTTGGAATTTATTTCATCGGGGAATTAAGTTATTAACTAGAGGTGAAGGTTATTTCAATTGAAACATAAAAGATATAAGCGATCACAGGTTCACCCCTCCACCTCTTAGTGGTAAAATTACGCTCACTGGGCATTTACATTATTGGATGGTTATATGACGACTGATTCCCATTCCATATTATAGGAAAAGACTTAGAGAATGATTCTAGTTACCATGGGACCAAATCCACTACATCCTATCTGTTATAGGGTAAGAGACTTATTTGAAACTCTATACTATTAGAGGATTTAAATACCAATTATTTTAAACTATAAATGCATAGATCAATCAAAAATAGAAATTGTAATTTTTAGTGATCTAATGAAGTAAAATTGGAAATAACCATCAATAGGATTTAACTATCAAATGAAAGGTCCTGAAAATCATTAAATGATACACCTAGAGCATTATCATGACATGGAAAATTAGAATGTTTCAAGGTTAATTACCTCCTATAACCAATATAATAGATTACTATTGAAATGTTTAACTATTCAAGAGGATGAAATATATGACTTTCAAAATAGAAATAAAAAAGTATTTATCTGTTGTATTAGAGTGAAGTCACAACCCAAGACACTCCTATAGAAGATAAATATGGATATGAGTCTATTTGTTAAAAAACATATGTTGGAAGATCATTTAGATATTAAAATGGATTCATTATAATAATAGATCCTCAACATTAAACTAATATATTTGATATATCCTCATTATTAAATAAAGTGAAAACATAGTTATGAAATTCAGAATGTATCTCATCATTAATATTACTCATGATTTGTGAAATAGATGATGGGTAATATACCATAACAGAATAAGATTTGATGACTATCATAATATAATATGGTCTGATTTTTTGATGGTTGATCCATCAAAAGAGAATTTTATTCAAAAATACATGTATAATGTGATAGATATTATTGTGAAACTATTCATGTAAAATCTTTTTTTACCATGTAATTTTGCGTACCCATTTACGATCATGAGGATAATATACTACATATTTACCCAAACATATAGAGAATTTATAATTTTATTTTGATTCAATGCCTTCCATTTAAGATGAAGATATATAGTACATCAATATTGGTGAATAATGATGACAAGTATACATCTCTACCCTTCTCATAACAAGGATTTCTATATAGCATGTGTAGTAGGTTCACCTCCAACATACATTTTCTAGCAACCTTATGGTAGTTGAAGATCTCATTGAAGACTCCTCCAATCATTCATGTATATAATAGTTGGAAAAATATGTATCATTACACTTTTAATCTATGATGTAAAAATATAAAAGAGATAGAAGTCATATCATGACATTCACATCAAAAAATTACATGAGGGGGCTTGTAGCATTTTCATAATTAATATCAATTTTAATCTTTATGAAGATGATTCTTGGTCATCTACTCAGTAAAGAAAACACATCTCTAAGGAAAAATAATATGATATCGGTGATATCCATCCATTGATCTCCTTATTAGGGAATCCATCTAGGAAGTGAAGATAGAACCATGCAATAAGTTATGGTATAATAAGCTTAAAACATCCTCCTTCAGTTCTCCCCCTCAACCAACTTAGAAATTGATAGGGAAAACCTAAATATAAGGATAAATTTATTTAGTATTCAATTGAATATATGCACAATTGTAAAATAGAGTAGCACAAAATAAAATAAATAATAACATTCATCATGATTCTATAGGTATAGAGGGAGTTTTACCTCAATATATAGAAGACTAAAACCCCATAATGATAAAGGAATTAATATTACAACCATTTCAATCATTCCCTTGGTTCAAGACAAAGAAAAATAAACCAAGGTGGTGAATCCTATAAATATGTTAGTGGTCATGAGGTTTAGAACCACCTATATAGCTAATAATGAATCCACCCTTCCTGGTTCATGGTTTATAAGGGACTAAGGGTCTCCCTTTTAATCACATATCCTAAAAATTCCATTATATAAAGCAATCCATCCTCTCTTGATGGTTTATATAATCATTATTTGGAGAATAAATCTATAGGTATTCCCTGTATACTATTTAATAACTTTTTATGATGAACTCCTTGATAGGTTCATGAATCCCAACTGAGTTATCTACTACACAAATATAGATGAGGAGGTTGTCGCTATAATATATACCTTTTTATACATTATTTTTCAAATGTTTTTTTAACATATCAGTTTGTTAAATTGGAAATGAACATGATGTGAATAATCTCCAATCTGATAATGTCCCTTGTATAAGAATAAATGACATTGTTGTAGACACCAACTCATCAAAGGAAAAATAAGGATTTTGGACCCCCTCATATTATCCCTCTTCTAATTAGTTGATGATGAACTAACAATAGAAGTGTTAAAGGAACTACTTCATCATTGGTTCCCCTATCAATTATATTGAATATTATTTTTTGGTGAACAAGAGTTTTCTAAGCCGTGAAAAGAACTGTATGTGATGAAAATGATATATGAAAATACTAAAAATTATTGAGATTTATGAATATGATGTTGTGGATGAATCACACCACATTATTATGTATATATCCCATCATGAAATAATCAATTAACCTACCAAGGTTGAACTAGTCTACCTTGAAGGACCCATGAAAATTTAACAATTTCATTATACTTTTATCCAATAGAGTATCATGAATTACATATATAAACTATTTCTACATCTAGACTAATGAGGCCCACCCTAGACACAATGTAATGTAAGGGGATACACTTCAAATTGTGGTGTAAGTTAGTATCACTACTTGACTAGATTTTACTAACAAACCCAAAAGCTATATAAATAGAAAATAATCATTATCCTAAATGTGTTAAAATGCCCCCAGACAGCAAATTTTGGCAACCCCGATTTCTTATTAATTAAAAGAACATCGGACCCATATTAGAAACTATATAACACTATGATATTTTAAATTATATTTTCCTTTAACACTAAAAATGTTTTATAACATGTGATACATGAAACAATTAACAAAACAAATCCTCCATATAATATATATCCATTAAAATTTAATAATATAATTGGTTTCAGAAAATAGTAGTAACATAATTTTTAATTATAAATAAATAAAAAATATTCATTTTCAATAATAATGAATTGATAAATTAAATTATTGTAGCTAAATAACTAATAAGATTCATTTATATATTGAATTGTGTAATTTATAAAAAGAAAATTTTATTTTATTTTTTCAATAAACTAATAAGCTTCAGTATAAAATTTATTTTTATAATTATAATATAAAAAAATAATTTTATTGCTATTTTATAAGAAATATGATTATTTTATTTTTTTTTTTCAAACGTTTTTCTTGTATGAAATAAAATTCACTATACTTTTATATTATAGTTCTATCATTTTATAATTATAATATGTTAAAATAAATTTTATTTATCAATTACAAATATCTATATTATCTTATTATTATTTTGGATTTTCTAAAAAAGAGATTATTTGGTAAAGTGAAAATTGATGTTCTTCCGAACACTAAAATTTATAAATTTATAATTATATGGGAATGATCTAGATGTTTATAAAACATTTTAATCTATTAAATATTTTTTAAAGTTTAATACTATAAATTTCTAAATTTTTATATTTATTTTAGATAATGAATGTTTAAAATGTTATGAAAAAAGTAATATTTTCAAAAATAATTGAATGTTTGGCTTATTTTATGTTAAATAAATATTATTTTTTGTTGTAAAATTTAGATTTAGAATTATATTAAACAAACATAAACTTTATATTTTTTATTATTACATAATTTTTTCAAGAAATATAAATAAATTGATCACTTTATCCTGTGGAAAAAATTTTAAAGATAAAACTAACCAATCCCTAAAAACTATATTTTACATAATACATGAACCAATGTTGTATTTAATTTTTATGACACAATTACATTTTTTTTCTTATAAAATTGATTTAATATTTAAAAATAATAGGTATAAATTATTTAATAATTTTACTATTATTTCCTAGACTAAAATTTAAATTAACAAGGTAATAACTAGTTACTTTAATAACAAAAAAAATAGTTAAAGTGAAAAAATTATAGTAATGGGATTAAAAATTAACAAAAAAATGTTTTAAATTGAATGGTTAATGGATTTTAATCCTTATATATTCCCCCATTTAATTATTTCCCATTTTTGGATACTCACAGCATGTGAAACATGTGCTCTTTTTATATTAATTGTGGATTTTAAAAAAAACCAATCTCACCCCTTATAAAAGGGGAATATCACTACCCAATCAATAAGCATAAATAATTTGGTTCCTTATTAAATATATATCATTAAACCTTCCATTATAATATTATTTCACCATTTTAATATCATTATAAGTATGTAATAATATAATCTCTCCATATATCTATATTCTTCTAGGGGAAATCCCATGTCCTAAATAAGAGTATAAATTTTCAATAATTTCATTTAATTTATATATTAATTATGAAAAATAATTATTTACCGTTCATATATAATTAAATACTTATTTTTGTAATATTATATTTTATTATTATATGGTAATAAATATTAACTGCAATTCCCCTTTTCTCTGAATGAAATGAATGACATTCATTCTATTGTGTGGGCTACTACCTCCATGATTCTTCAAGTTTCATTTTCCTTGACCACCATGATTGGATTATAATAATGATACATTTAATATATAATAAATATATTTATAATATACTTTATATTATTTAATGATAAAAAATATTATAAATTTCTCACATTCTGTGGAAAATGATATCATCGACTAGACATTCGTCCGGACTACGCAAATATGCAATCATAGATTTTATTTTTTTTTCATTCCATAACCACATGTAATGAATTATAATTAGAACAGTTCAAATTTATTAATATTAATTTTATGATGTTATTATCGTTCGAGGGAGTCAATTTAGAAGCCCTATTACATGTATTAATAGTGAACCACTAATGTAAATTCAACCGTAAAGAAGAGTGTTCTAAGTAAAAAAATATTTCATTATAATATTTAATGATATCATATAGGTTATATTATTCTTATAATTAATTTCAATCATGATATTTCAGACTAATATTAACAAAATAATGTCATTATTTTTATATTGTAATTATATTACTAATATATCACTTTATAATCATCCATTAATTATGTTTTGTTCTTATTTGGGTTGGTTTGACGACCAATTTGAACAATGCCATAATTTTATATCATGAATGACTATAGAGATTTAATTTATGGTATTATATTATATAAAAAATAAAATAATTATATTATTAAACTTTTTTTTAATGGTCACATGAATTTTAAACTCATGAGTACAGATTCCATTATATGTTCATGAAAAATCACTAAAACTTGTTTGTCGACAATTTTATCTTAAATTATTTTAATTAAAACACAAATAAAATGAATTTATTTCTATGTAGTTAAATGTAAAATTTTAATTCTTTTATATTTTAAGATTTTATAATGATATTAATATGGATAATAATAATGTAGCACCTTTTTATTATAAAAGTAGTTCTAAATGATCAAGATTACTCACACATTATTACAGAAACTGAAAATAACAAACTAATATACAGTAAGAACCTGGTTTTTTGGAACGGGTCAAAATCCCAACCCTATTTGAATTTTTGACTGGTTTCTAAGGAAAATGGAGAAAACGGGAAGTTTCTGGAAATTTCCAGACTACACGCTGTGTAAATTTAAGTACACGCCCTGTATATGTTAAGTGACTTTCGGTCGTGTGCTCACCATGTACATGTCGTGTGGTGACCGTGTAGAAATTTCATACTACACGACGTGTAGTTTTGAACACACCGTGTATCCCAGACTGTGTGGTGGCCATACATGGTGTGTAGGCTGGTTGGCCAGGTAGAACCAAGGACACGTCGTGTTCCCCTTGGACATGCCATGTAGTCTATCAGTGTATGAAGGATATACATGTCATGTGGGTAAGGCGGCGAGGGAGAGAAGAGAAACCTGGTACATTCCGTGTACGCATGTCGGCAGGTCTAGAATGTATGTCGGAAAAATCCTACCACCTTATGAACAGTTAAATGAACTAGACGGTGTGTAGTAATGAAGTACACGCCGTGTAGTTTCTTTTTATGTGTTAAAATTGGTAGCAGCCTCGTATGGAGGCAGATCATCAATTTTGAAGCTGGTTTCATGAACCAAGCTAGTCGTATCTCATTCCTTCTCCCGATCGTCCGTATGAAGTCCGATTCAATCGATGATTGATGCGTTTGAACCCTCTCGCTAAGTCCAAGATTCATCGTTCTTCGTTTTGTCTGATTTTCATTTTAGAACGAGTTATAGGCATTTTAATGTATATGAATATATTTTAGATTTACCACATTTTAGATCGAATTGGCGGCTATTACCGAAGGAGTAGTGTCATACGAGTCTCAGGTAGGTGGTGAATGCCTTATTTTGTGTTTTGTGGTTTTTTGAGTGACACGGCCTTCGGTGCATTTTTGGGTATTTTGAGCAGGATCTATTTTATCTGTCTTTTCATACTAAATTGCTTATGGGACATCTGGGATGTATTTGGGGATGCTTGGTTACCAGTTTGCATGATAAGGCTGGGTGAGGGGCCATGGATCATTGGGGAATTTTGGTCGGGGAACGCCAAACTGATTTTTAATTGAAATATTAATTTATTAAACTGTTTAGTTTTTTTTCATGGTTATGTTTTCTGTTTGACTTGGTTATATATGAAATTGCTGAATTACATCTGCTGGATCCTATTGGGTTGTGTTGGGATTGGCCTAGTTCTTCTTTAGTGATGCTGATCATAGGTTGGGGAATTTCCCAGGTTACATTGGGGGGTTTTGACCATTGGATTGGGCGTCATGGACGTTGGCTTGTGGTAGTACGTCTGTCAGGTTGGGGATAGCCCGGGTTACTAGGATGGCAATGCCATCAGACATGAGTGGAATGGCCGTAGGGACATGAGGTGTCAGAGGTGTTGATGGCTTAGGTACTGTTTGGTGATTACCCCTCACCCTGGACTTTGAGTAGTGTGCACACAGAGATAGTTCGTGATGAAGTGGTTTTGACCACTCGTGTGTGTAGAGGACCCCGTAGTAGCAGTTAGGCATTTTGGATGGGGGTGCTTGCCATAGAAATCCACATGGAAAGTAAGGAGCCTTCAGGGGATAGCTTGAGATATGAGGTGTCATGAGGCACATGGTGTCAGGTTACTATTCATGGGCATGCCTTCGGGATGTCGATACTTGAGACACAAGGTGTCAGGAGGCACATGGTGCCGGGTTACTATTTTTGGGCATGCCTTCGGGACGTCGGTACTTGAGACACAAGGTTTCAGGAGGAACATGGTGCCTGGTTACTATTCTTGTCATGCCTTTGGGATGTAAGTACTTGAGACACGAGGTGTCAGGTTGCACATGGTTCCAGGTTACATGACAGATATTCCAGCGTTGGCCGAAGCAGGTGACACTCCATGGTGGTTGTTGAGCACCAATGGAGTTTTTGTTTACTTTTACATTGTACTTTTTACTGCTTTACTTGTAATTCAATACTATTTAAACGCTTATATTTGGTACGCACTATTGGGTGGTATCCTACAGATATTTGTCTCACACCATGCACGGGCCCTTCAGGACTCGTGCAGACTTTATGGATCTACCTGCAGGTAAGAGTCCTGCTTCATGAGTTGGGTTGTGTTTGTTGTTACATGGAGATGGTATGGACCTTTAGGTCATGCCTAACTGGGGTTTACTTTGTTTTTTTACTTTCCTGTATCAGCATGCATACTTGTTGTAGCTACTGTTTTTATCCATTTGTGCCCTTTTTATATTCAATTGTGTATGACCTGCATTGGATGCATGTTTTACTGTTCATTAGTAGTTACATGTTATCAGTATGCTACTGTGTTTATTTATACTATTGTTGTTATATTTATTGTGTCTGTTGTTTATCTATATTGATTATGCTTTTGCTCTGCGGGTCTGGTTCGAGTCTGCTGAGTCTTTATTTCCACTGCATCATTACTGTTATACATGGACCAGTACCCTTACTATGATCCTCAGAAAGGGTATATCCTCCACACTATACCTAACAGACCCTTGCTGCTAGTCGGCAGCCTTTGTCATTCAGGGGAGGTGCGCCTAAGGTAGTGAAACCCAACCCGTTCAGCACTGTTGGGGTGGGTGGCTGGGTCTGCGTCATTATAAACTAGAATCTGAGGGGTTCTTGACAGGGATTTTGTAGCAGTGTTTTTCTAACTACTAATGAGTTTGAGGCTTCTCTTTTAATTCCTGCTGGTTTGACTATTTGGGATATAGTGGACTAGAGAATGTTGGTTACATGGACTAGGTTTCTAGCTTTTTCTTGGTTGCCTACAACCCTTGGTACGAGGGATATACCAAGTTTCCATGGGTGGGAATTACTATCTTCTTTTTACTCTGATTACAGTTTATATGATTTACACCTTCGTGGCTCACATGAAATGTGATGTTTGTGATTTTGATATGTGACCCTTGTCCTGGTTTGGTACGGGAGAATTGGGCCTTGGCCCGGTTTTTCAATGCTGGGGTTCTTGGCTTTTGATAGGAACATTTTTGGGTATTTCAATTTCATAATTGCACATATGATTTGTGAAGTGATAATTCCATGTGAATAAAAATCAATTGACATGATATGTATGATTTGAAATGGGAATAGGTGAATCTCCTGATAGAATTTATTTTTTATTGCAATATGGATTCCATGATTTATATATCTGTATAATAACATGATGAGGTAGTGTAACTATTAGGATTGGGTTACTCGGTCGTCAGTTTGAGGCAACATGAGTTGTTAAGACGGGCATGGCCCAAGGTATTTTTGATACATGGCTCCATTGAGGGTGGGTTAAGGAGGCCATGATGCCGGGATGCCATGGGGTATGGGTTGTAGTGAGGGGGAGTATGTGTAGTTGTTATGCAATGACTATTACTACTTTCCTTGTCTGCATAAAATATATTGTTATATATATATATGGGATGTCTGACCATTTATGGTATTCAGCGGGTTATACCTACACATCTCGATGGAGTGAAATGCAGGAGATGATACAGTGCTGCAGAGGATTCGATACAGGAAGAGAAAGATCCTCATGTATAGGCTCAAGGATGGGATCAGGTTCCAGATCCAGTGCAGGCAAGATAGCAGCTGAGATTGGCAGTGTTCGGGTCGTGGCTCGATGAGTAGTTCCGAGCAAGACTGGTACGTGTCTTGCAGGGGATTGACATAGGCATGTAGGGTACATAGCCTTATATGGTGTATCTGACGTGGGAGTTCCACTCGTAGAACCTGATGCTTTTTCAAGGTGAGGGTGGTCCGCAGGTAGCTGAGAACTGGATAGAGATCATACAGATGATCTTCGAGCAGCTCGACATGCCTCCAAGGCGGAGGGTCAAGATGGTGACGTACATGCTAAGAGGACCCCCGAAGCGTTGGTGGGATGTATAGGTACAGGATCATAGGCATGAGGGACTTTCATGGAAGGACATCGAGGACAGGTTCTTTGAGCACTTCTATCCAGAGACACTAAGGGCAGAGAGAGCTCGGGTGTTCTTGAGACTCTAGCAGGGAGACATGTCCGTCATGGACTACGCAGCTACATTCACAGAGTTGTCTTGCATTGCACCGGATATGGTGAGCGATGATGTGGCTAGGGTGAGGTGCTTTTAAGATATATTACGACACGGCATTCGGGTCAAAGTGAACATCTTCAGGTTGGATTCATTCTCCAAGGCAGTGAATCAGGCACTCATAGCTGAGGGCAACGAGAGAGAAAAGTCTCTCATGGGCAATGAGATAGCTTCATGTGTTGGTTTGGAAAGCAGGAAGCGAGTACATGATTAGTTCCAGCAGGGCAGTCATGCCAGAGATTTATCTTGACCACCTCATGGTAGTTCATCGGTGATTTTCTTTTAGTGTGGACAGCTGGGACAAGTTCGGGCGCAGTGAGATAGGCCTCCGATAGAGTGAATGGCATGTAGAAAGGATGAGCATCTGGAGAGGATTTACAGTCAGCCTTCTCAGATAACTGGTAGGCAGGGACAAGGACAGAATGTAGCATCTGGAGTTGGTTCAGTTTCGGTACCCAGAGAGGGTAGTCGAGGTTCAGTTGTGCGCAGAGGTCACGACAGAGAAAATGGGACCCAGCTGAGGGGACTGTGTCTTGCGAATGGAGCAGCATCGCAGGGAGGTCAGGCATCAGGCAACCATGTTTCAGGCCAGGTGGACGCCATGGAGGTGCCGGAGGCTGAGCAGGCTGGTGAGCCGATGACAGTTAGAGGTACATCACGGCGGGGCCGTGATCTCCATATTTCCTTTTTGGCATGACCTGTAGAGGCATGTCTGTTTTGAGTGCACATAGTGCACATGATCTATGTGGACTGACTAGATTCTAGTCAGTGGGATTGGCACCAAATCAGGTGTGTGATATATAGATATATATATATATATATATATATGTATGTGTGTATGAGATGAGTCGCATGAGGAGCATCGAGCATGCGGGTTACTTGAGTTGTCGTGGGAATCGGGGCATCGATGATGTGGGTTAATTGAGGCGACGCGGGCATCAGGGCATCGAGGATGCGGGCAACATGAGGTGCTAGGCACTATGTTCAATTTTGAGCATCCATGGGATGCCAGACCTCGTGGATGCGGACACCGATGTGGTGCGGGATACGTTAGGTGTCGGGGACGACACAAGATCGCCAATGGGGTGCAGGGGTGACGATGCATCACGGGAGGACTATGCGTCCGGAAAATAGGTTAGTAAACTTTTTTTTTTGAGTTTTTTTGATTGAGACTGAGTAGGAAATTCCTAATGTAACACCCCAAGCTTCCACGGTATGTTTCCTTTTGAATAATGCAAGGACGTGCATTGTACGCAACTTCGTGATTTTAACACATCACAACCAATCTAACTAGCCTTTATGAATAGTAATACATACTTTTTAAAATTTACAAAATTTTACCTCTCAAAATGGACTTCATTTTTGGATTTGGAGTATCGAATTTAGCCTAAGGAGAAATTTTGCTTCTTTTCGGATAACTTTAATATTTTGATGAATAGTGAAAATTACTAAATTTTAATTAAAAACAACTTTTTTAATCAAAATAATTAATAGTGATAAATTATGACTTTGAGTGGTTTTAAAGTATAATTAGAATATATTTTTACCATTTTATCCAATGGTGTTCATTAGAATTAATTTCACTTTGAAATTGGACATAAACAATTGTCAATCTTTTGATATATATTGTTTCTTAGAAATAGGCTATTTGTTGTGAGAGTGGGAATCAGTTATAAAATTAATTAATGCAACTTTTATGCTTGGAATATTGTAAAATAGACATAATTATTGAATTCGGAATATCAATTATAGCTTAGGGTGAAATTTTGGCATTGTTCTGAAAGACTACAATTTTTGATGAATAGTGAAACCACTAAGTAGTAGTTAAAAAACTAAATTTTTCATATAACTTAATTTCACTGCTTCTGTGAGTGGAATTTCGAAAATCCGAGAGACACGGTAAATATCAAGGAGTAAAATGTGGTTCAATGAGATGAAAATAATTTTTTGTGAATAGTAACTTTTTACTTTTATTTACCACGGTTAAAAGTAAATAGGGTAATTATTGGTAAAAATGATATTAATATTACCTTAACACATGTCCTAATTCTATTGGAAAAGTGTATCTCGACCAAAAACAACCTTAGGAATAACATATTATCATTTAGGTCCACTTGGATTAGATTTGGACATTTATTATTATTTAATTCAAAGAAGAGTTAAAAGAGTTAAAATCAAAGTTGATTTACTACAAAATTTTTAATATAGGGTTACACATAAGATAAATTCGATTATAAATATTCATTAGAAATATAAAAATATTTTCTACATAATGATATTTTATTTATAAATTTTAGGCATTAAATAATTTAATTTATTTATGACACAATGATGATGCAGTAATTACCATAATAGTGAAAAATTAGAATAATTGATATTATAAATACCCAAATAAATATAATTGGAGACTTTTATTGAATTAAACTAATTTTATAGGTTAATATGACATATTAGGATTTATTTAATTGACTTTTTTAGAAGTCATCATTCTGATATGAGTTTCACCAAAATCAATTATTGAATAGTGTCAAAATTGACAAAAAAGGGTTTTTAAAACAAATATTATATAATTAATTGATATTAAATTCCTTAAAATCTAAGGTTCATCCAAGATAATTATATCATTATATTTGTATCATTAATAGACCACTTGGGGGGTCTCTTGGATTTATATAGTAAGTTTATTAACCATATAATATAAAAATACAAAGAGACATTGTAAAAGTAAAACTAATTAACTAACAGTTAATACTTAAAGATAAGGTTATTATAATGACCCAAACCTGTCTAAATTCTATTGGGTGAGTGGTTTTCGACCTATCCCCGCTTTAACCTTTAAATAATACACTTTGGAGCAATTAGAAACCGAATATGAATTTATTATAAAATAATATTTCTAGCTTTTCCAAAGGTGAGCCTCACCCCTCTTATAAAAGGGAACTCCTCCTTTTCAATACTTCAAACCATCAAAGCCTTTTGGCTTGGACAAACTCTTCCCAAATACTCTATCACCATTCCTCACTTCATCTTAGAGGCCTTCCTTTAGTTGGAAAGCCAAATTAAGGAGCCCTTTTGATCAAATCAAAAGGAAGAACCAGAAGAAGAGGTAACGTTTTCACCACCCTTTTCCAAGTTCCTTTCTTCTTCCACATATTCTTTCTTTGTTATTACCATAATAAAATTATAACTCCAGTATCCTAAATATACTGTGATGTGATTATATATATGGTACAATCATATTCCGTATTCTGTCCATCCTTTGAATAACATGTCACCATACGTGCGTACGTACGGCTTACCGTCTCCACGTTGTGGTGTAATTGTTATTCAATGAATTATTATTTTGATGGGTATAATAATGATGTGTAATTCATGTAAATAATAAATATAACATGATAATGATTCTGTATATATGATATACCATCCAATTATATATTATTTTAATATCAAAAGAATGATATTGTCGCTCGTGTGTACGTACGGACTACCGTCTCCACGAACGTGATGAGATTCAATGTCCATCGTATCCATTCAAGTATAATTCTCATTTTATGATTAAAAACAATGTTTAAGAAATTGATATAATTCTGGATATGAATAATATACAACCTATCCATAACAAACACGACATACATAACAAAGAATATAATGGAAAATGAGTAAGTTAACACCTGAAATGACGACAATACTAAGATATTATTAACAAATTAATGTTAAAAGATCATATATGATATCATATTAATGTAAATGATTCCAGTATAATTAAATAACAATTATTCAACCATTATACAGGAGGTTAACCTACCATCTACCAAGGAAAAAGTACAATGTATGGGGTTTCTTATCTCACTTTTAATTCCGTGAGAATTCTATTGTTCACCACTTATTTATTACATGTGGTGTGTGTATTGCCCATGTTTGTATTAATTGTGTAATATAATTTAATTCATGTATATTTACATCATCATTTTATGATCCTTCTTTCACGGGTGCATGTTTCATAAGTTACCAAATTGATAAGGGAATTTGAAATTTCAGTTTCCACTCATTCGGCTTTACGCATACATCATTGATTATTTTACTCCAAGATTATGTGTGGAATCACTATTCATTTCCTTATGTCAAAATTTCCACTCCCCTTTCTGTGGATATAATTTTGATACACATAATCACTCCATTGATAAATTCTCAAGTGATCAGTATGATCTTGAAAAGAGTAATTTTTAACTCAATCTCTATTTGTTGAGTTAAATATCCAATTCATTGGTGTTGTTTTCACAAGAATATGTGTGAATGTCCTATGATTTAATTACACTAAACATCCAATCATATTGAGTGTATTTATATTTGTCACACATAAATATGTCTTTGATTTATCCTTAACCTAATGATATGGTCTTCATAAGAAATTTCATCTCAATTTACATTCCATTGAGACTCCTTTATTGTTATACACCAAATCACTTTTATATGGTGTATATAATGTAATTTGACATAATATATCATGAATCCCTTTATTCTCATGATATTACAAAGTTTTTATTTCCTAAATTATTTTTATTCAAGTGTCTCACTTTTGTTTATGAACTATAACTAAAATGACATTTTAAAATGTTATAAAGATTGATTATTCTAAATCTTTCTCATTAATGTCCATGTTTTAAAAATGGTTTTAAGGATTTATTTATATTGACATTAAAATTTTAAAATCAAAATTCCTTTTAAAAGTTTCAAAGTGGTATGGGACACTTTGATTCAAAAATATATTTTAAATGGATTCTTGACAGATAGTGTGACTTTTAAATGTTTTCAAGAAAAAGAGGGATATTATATCAATAGTTCTGATGATTATTTTCATCTATGACAATATCCTTCATCATTCTCGATTGAGGTTAATATGATACAATACAATCTTCCATATTGTATCGAATGAGTTATGTTTGGCTGTGGATGTGTTATTTTTATACCATTCATGGTTTGTGGATAAAGTATTGACATTTCGTATGCTAGTTTTAATAAGAATGTTTATGTTATGTTTCAAACTTTTCATATGAGGAATGCATTGGACTTAGTATGTGACGGGTGGAGCCCGCTATAGCTCCTCAATGCATCAGTTGGTATCATGAGACAAACTAGTGTCTTGGCACAAGGACTTGGCAAAATCTTATTTGTAGTCTTCGCATGATGCCTTGGCTATGTGGTTATGATAGTCTGGAATTATGCATTCCATCATTATAAAAGTGTTTATTGATATTTCATGTGATTGTTCGAATAGTAGAATATCCATGTGAATAAGTAAATGGTATTATTTCATTTTATCTATTCCATATTATGCTAAAGTTCAAGTTTAAAAGGCTTTTGTTTTAGTTATAAATTGCTTTATGTGTTTATGCTATCTATGAAAGCTTCGACTATATTGTTATCCTTACTGAGCATCTGAGCTCACCCCTTTCAATGTTTTATTTGTCCCAGGATGTGAAAAGTAATTTATGAATGACCTGCAGGGATAGTATGAGGGGATATGAAGACAATATGTTGTTGTAGTTTTTTTACAATATGATGTAATTTAAGACTTATGAATATATCTAGTGTTTCCAAGACTACTAAACTAATCGGTCTTTGGAGACTTGATCCTTTGTGATCATGCCAATGTTATGTAATAATGCACCAAATCTAGGTATCTAGGGTCGGGGCATTACAGTTGGTATCAGAGGAAGTTTAGTACAAACCATGGAAGCTAGATTTAGATAAACTCTGATTAGAGCACGTAGACCTAAGATGAACTTTGAGGATTAGTATAGAAGAAGTTCCTAGAATTTTGGTATTGTAGAGATTTTGTGAGTTTTCCGAGAAATACATCCCTGTCTGGATTCGAGCAGGTAGAGGCGGCTCTTGAACATATGTACCTTGGGGTAAAACCCAAAAACACCACTTTGATCTAGAATCGAACGAGAACTGGTACACGATAATGGGCCTTGCTGCACTCTTGGTTACGACACTCCCGGGGGATATGATTAGAATAATTTACATTTTAATTACTAACCAATTTGAAGTATTAAATATATAAGATGAGAGTAAATGACCTTGGTTAATCGTAATGTGTTTCAAATTGAGAATATGGTGACATGTTAATTTCTAAATGATTTTATGACTACTGTTACTCACACAATGCTTTCTGGTTTTAGTCAATGGATGGATTCCAAGGAAGTCATAGTTACTTTGAGAATGATGTACAAGGTGGGAATGGTGGTGGTAATGAGCAACAAAATGGAATATTGATAGGTGTAAAAGATATCATCTTTATGACAAATCAATTTTCCAAAAATATGAGAAACAATATATATATTAACCAATTCCCAGACTCAAAAATGAAGAGAAAGGTGATGAATGATAAGAGCTCTAGCAGTGGAGACCATGGATAAAGGAATCATCAATTTCCATCATGCAGGAAATGTGGAAGGAGACACCCATGAAAGTGTCTCAATGGGACAAAGAAATGCTTTACATGACGGAAGGAAGGACATAAAGTGAATAATTTCCAATGAAAAATGAAGAGTACTATCGAAGAAGATAAAAATAGTCCCAAGAGTCCATTTACAGTCATTTTCCGTAAATGTAGGGGACCTGGCCATTACCCGAGTGAATGTCCTATTCTATAGGATATTTTTGTGGTCAAAGAAGAAGCTATGTGGAAACAAATGGTTGGAGAAATATTTAAAAAGTGTTCGTGCTCCTTGTTGATGGGTTTACATTGGAATCATTTTCTCTTGTATTTTTAACCCTCCAGTTTTACATGTGAGAATGATATTTGAGGAATAATTATATTTTCTCTTGTGGATATAGTTATGAATAACCATTTGGTTTTATATGATCATTGGGATTGAGGCAATTATAAGTTATTATAATTTGGGATGAAAATGCAAGGAATGACATAACATTTGGGGTTAAATTATGTTATGGTTATTTTGAGGAATTTATCTCATTTTGATGATGTTATAAAATATAATTTTTGAATAGGGACAACACGCAAACTGTGTGACAACCCGTTGTGTCAGACAAAGCTGTGGGAATCGAACCCACAACCAAAGTGCAATTGGGATTTATCGCCTACCACTGGACTACGTGAAGTCCCTTGTTAGTGTGACTATTATTTTTAGTTAAATGATTTTATTGATCAATAATATTTTGATTTGGGATCCTATCTCTTATCAAATGAATACACATAGAATAGGAAAATGATTTGGTAATTAAGTGATAAATTTTATTTTGGAAGTTGTTCACTTTGATGTATGGAAAATAGAATAGTATGGGATTTCATTTGAGGAGTAACGGTGGATTTTTATCTATGTTTTTATTGTGGATTTATTGTGATTTGGGTTGTTTATGGAAATGATTAGGTTAATTACTTTTAAGTGTGCGACTTTAAGAGTAATTAATGTCAGTTGGGGATACAATTTTACATGGAAGAATACATTCTTATATGTTTTGAGTTTCAATATTAGTTTGGATTATATTGAAGGAATTAAAGGACAATTTATTATTGAATGGTATTTATTTAAATTTGGGGGTATTGATGGATTAATTTTAGAAATTAAGATTAGTGTTTTTCTCTCTAATGGAATATCCATTTTGGGGATCATTAGATATTATACTAACCATTTTGGTTTTGATTAATCTCTAAAGACAAGGTAAATATATAGATTATCCTATGTGGATCATGTATTTATATAGAAGTTTATTCTAGCTCTTCCATTGTGACCAAGTCTTCTTGAATACTCATTGTTCAAAAAAATGAGTTAGTGGTAAAAATTTATTAAAGAATGAAACTCTTCTTAAAAATTAAGTATATATATTTATGTTCTTAGTCAATATCATAAATGAATTACTCATCCTTATGTAATGTAACTTAAAACAAAAAAATGTTGTCTGTTTACTTTTCCTACTAGGAGACTAAGGACTGTTTGTCCCAACACAAGATTGTGATTTTATTATTGTTAGCTTTCTCCTGATCATGTTTTCTATCCCTCTCCAACATAACTGAACACATAGTTTATCGTTTATATCCATGTTTTCCTACATGGAATCTTAGTATGGGTTATATTGGGTGACCTTTATACCTATCTTTATTTCTTTTATTGTGATAGTTTTATTGATGCTTTTTCCGATGTGGGACATTCCATTATATTCTCAGGACCAATTTTAAAAAATTGTGAGGACGCAATTTATTGAAGGAGGGGAGAATGTAACACCCCAAACTTCCACGGTACGTTTCCCTTTGAATAATGCAATGACGTGCATTGTACGCAACTTCGAGATTATAACACACCAAAACCAATCAAACTAGTTGTTATGAAAAGTAATACCTACTTTTTAAAATTTTAGAAATTTTATCTCCCAAAATGGACTTCATTTTTGGAATTGGAGTATTGAATTTATCCTAAGGTGAAATTTTGGTACGTTTCAGATATCTTTAATATTTTGATGAATAGTGAAAATTACTAAATTTTAATTAAAAACAACTTTTTTAATCAAAATAATTAATAGTGATAAATTATGAATTTGAGTGTTTTTAAAGTATAATTAGAATATATTTTTACCTTTTTATCAAATGATGTTCATTATAATTAATTTCACTTTGAAATTGGACATAAACAATTGTCAATCTTTTGATATATATTGTTTCTTAAAAACAGGCTATTTGTTGTGACAGCGGGAATCGATTATAAAATTAATTAATTCAACTTATATGTTTAGAATTTTGTAAAATAGACATCATTTTTGAATTCAGAATATCAATTATATCTTAGGGTGAAATTTTTGAATTGTTCTGAAAAACATCAATTTTTGATGAATAGTGAAACCACTAAGTGGTAGTTAAAAAACTAAATTTTTCATAAAACATAATTTTACTGCTTCTGTGATTGGAATTTCGCAAATCCGAGAGACACAGTTAATATCAAGGAGTAAAATGTGGTTCAATGAGATGAAAATAATTTTTTGGTGAATAGTAACTTTTTACTTTTATTTACCATGGTTTAAAGTAAATTGGGTAATTAAGGGTAAAAATGATATTAATATTACCCTAACACATGTCCGAATTCTATTGGATGAGTTTATCTCGTCCAAAATAAACCTTAGGAATAAAATATTATCATTTAGGTCCACTTGGATTAGATTAGGACATTTATTATTGTTTAATTCAAAGAAAAGTTAAAAGAGTTAAAATCAAAGTTTATTTACTAAAACATATTTAATATAGGGTTACGCATAAGATAAATTCGATTATAAATATTAATTAGAAAGATAAAGAGATTTCCTAAATAATGATATTTTATTTATAATTTTTAGGCGTTGAATAATTTAATTTATTTATTACACAATGATGATGCAGTAATTACCATAATAGTGAGAAATTAAAATAATTGATATTATAAATACCCAAATAAAAATAATTGGAGACTTTTATTGAATTACACTAATTTTCTAGGTTAATATGACATATTAGGATTTATTTAATTTACCTTTTTTGAAGTAATCATTCTGATATGAGTTTCACAAAAATCAATTATTGAATAGTGTCAAAATTGACATAAAAGAGTTTTTAAAAAAAATATTATATTATTAATTGATTTTAAATTCCTAAAAATATAAGGTTCGGCCAAGTGACATATATCATGATAGGTGTATCATTAATGGACCACTTGGGGGTCGCTTGGATTTCTATAGTATGTTTATTAACCATATAATATAAAAATACAAAGAGACATTGTAAAAGTGAAACTAATTAACTAAGAGTTAATACTTAAAGATAAGGTTAATATAATGACCCAAACCTGTCTAAATTCTATTGGGTGAGTGGTTTTAGACCTATCCCTGCCTTAAAAATAAAATAATCCACTTTTGAGCCATTAAAAACCGAATATGTATTTATTATAAAATAATATTTCTAGCTTTTCCAAAGGTCCTCCTCACCCCTCTTATAAAAGGGCACTCCTCCTTCTCATTACTTCACACCATCAAAGCCATTTTGCTCAGAAAAACTCTGACCAAATACTCTATCAACTTCCATCACTTCATCCTAGAGGCCATCCTTCAGTCATAAAGCCAACTTAAGGAGCCCTTTTGATCAAATCAAAAGGAAGAACCCGAAGAAGAGGTAATGTTTTCACCACCCTTTTTCATGTTCCTTTCTTCTTCCACTTCTTCTTTCTTTGTTATTTCCATTCTAAAATAATAACTCCAGTATCCTATATATACCTTGATGTTATTATAAATATGGTACAATCATATTCAGTATTCTATCAATCCTTTGAATAACATGTCACCATACGTGCGTACGCACGGCTTACCTTCTCCACGTCATGGTGTAATTGTTATTCAATAAATTATTATTTTTATGGGTATAATAATGATGTTTAATTCATGTAAATAATAAATATAACATGATAATGATTCTGTATATATGATATACCATCCAATTATATATTATTTTAATATCAAACGAATTATATTGTCGCTTGTTTGTACGTACGGACTACCGTCTCCACGACCGTGATGATATCCATTATCCATCGTATCCATTCAAGTATAATTCTCATTTGATGATTAAAAACAATGTTTAAGGACTTGATATAATTCTGGATATGAATAATATACAACCTATCCATAACAAACACGGCTTACATAACAAAGAATATAATGGAAAATGAGTAAGTTAACACCCGAAATGACAATAATACTAAGATATTATTTACAAATCAATGTTCAAAGATCATATATGATATCATATTAATGTAAATTATTCTTGTATAATTCAATAACAATTATTTCACCATTATACAGGAGGTTAACCTACCTTCTCCCAAGGAAAAAGTACAAAGTAAGGGGTTTCTTTTCTCACTTTTAATTCTGTGAGAATTCCATTTTTCACCACTTATTTATTACATGTGGTGTGTGTATTGCCCATGTTTTTATTCATTGTGTAATATAATTTAATTCATGTGTATTTACATCATCATTTTATGATCCTTCTTTCTTGGTTTCATGTTTAATAAGTTACCAAATCGATAAGGGAATTTGAAATTTCAATTTCCACTCATTCGGCTTTACGCATACTTCATTGATTATTTTACTCCAATATTATGTGTGGAATCACTATTCATTTCCTTATGTCAAAATTTCCACTCTCCTTTCTGTGGATATATTTTTGATACACATAATCAATCCATTTATAAATCTTCAAGTGATCGGTATGAACTTGATAAGAGTAATTTTTAACTCAATCTCTATTTGTTGAGTTAAATATCCAATTCATTGGTGTTGATTTTAGAAGAATATGTGTGAATGTCTTATGATTGAATTACACTAAATATCCAATCATATTGAGTGTATTTATATTTTTCACACATAATTATGTCTTTTATTTATCATTAACCTAAGGATATGGTCTTTATAAGAAATTTCATCTGAATTTACATTCCATTTAGACTCCTTTATTGTTATACACAAAATCACTTTTATATGGTGTATATAATGTACTTTGACATAATATATCAGGAATCCCTTTATTCTCATGATATTACAAAGTTTTTATTTCCTCAATTATTTTTATTCAATTTTCTCTCTTTTTGTTAGGAACTCTAACTAAAATGACATTTTAAAATGTTTTAAAGATTGATTATTCTAAATCTTTCTCATCAATGACCATGTTTTAAAAATGGTTTTAAGGATTTATTTATATGGACATTAATGTTTTAAAATCAAAAATTCCTTTTACAAGTTTCAAATTGGTATGGGACACTTTGATTCAAAAATATATTTTAAATGGATTCATGATAGATAGTGTGACTTTTAAATGTTTTTAAGGAATAGTGGGATATTTCTATCAATAGTTCTGATGATTATTTTCATCTATGTCAATATACTTCATCATTATCGATTGAGTTTGATCTGATACAATACAATCTTCCATATTGTATCAAATGAGTTATGTTTGACTGTAGATGTGCTATTTTTATACCATTCATGGTTTGTGGATAAAGTATTGACATTTCGTATGCTAGTTTTAATACGAATGTTTATGTAATGTTTCAAACTTTCATATGAGAAATTCATTGGACTTAGTAAGTGATGGGTGGAGCCCACTATAGCTCCTCGATGCATCAGTATGTCTCATGATAAAAACTAGTGTCTTGGCACAAGGCCGTGGCAAAATTTTATTTGTAGTCTTGGCACGAGGCCTTGGCTATGTGGTCATGATACTCTGGCATTATGCATTCCATAATTATGAAAGTGGTTATTGATATTGCATGTGATTGTTCGACTAGTAGAATATCCATGTGAATAAGTAAATGGAATTATTTCATTTTATCTTTTCCATATTATGCTGAAGTTCACGTTTAAAATGCTTTTGTTTTAGTTATAAATTGCATTATGTGTTTATGCTATCTATAAAAGCTTCTTCTATATTGTTATCGTTACTGAGCATCTGAGCTCACCCCTTTCAATGCTTTATTTTTCCCAGGATGTGATGAAGTAATTTATGAATGACCTATAGGGATAGTATGAGGGGATATGAAGACAAGATGTTGTTGTAGTTTTTTTTACCTTATGATGTAATGTATGACATATGAATATATCCAGTGTTTCCAAGACTACTAAACTAATCGTTCATTCGAGACTTGATCCTTTGTGATCATGCCAATGTTATGTAATAATGAACCGACTCTGGGAATCTAGGGTCAGAGCGTTACACCTAAGGTGGGGGGCCCCATTGAGGAATTTATCCAGAACCTTGGGACCGGGGTAGTCCAGGTTGTTTAACCCGGATGGGCGTGTTCGGTGCCTTATCCGGGTTTCGTTCGGTAGCTCGAGAATGAGCTACATTACGGTGGGGAGTTTGTAAGAACCCCGGTTTTTAGAATGGGTCAAAATCCCAACCCTGTTTGAATTTTTGACTTGTTTTTGAGGAATTTGGAGAAAACCAGAAGATTCTAGAAATTTCCAAACTACACACCATGTACTTTTAAGTACACGTCGTGTATATGTTATGTGAGTGTCGACCGTGTGCTCTCCAAGTACATTCCATGTGGTGACCTTGTAGAAATTTCTTACTACATGGCATATAGTTTTGAACACGTCGTGAAACCCTGACCGTGTGGTGGCCATACATAGTGTGAAGGCCGGTTGTCCAGGTAGAACCATGGACACACCGTGTTCCCCTTGGACACGCTGTGTAGTCTAGCAGTGTATGAAGGATATACATAGCGTGTGGGTAAGGCGGCGAGGGAGAGAAGAGAAAACCAGTACACGCCGTGTACTCATAGGTACTTGCCGTGTACTCATGTCGGCAGGTCTGGAATGTAAGTCCGTGAAATCCTACCATCTTATGAACAATTAAATGACCTACACAGCATGTAGTAATAATGTACAAGCTGTGTAGTTTCTTTTTTCTTCGTTAAAAGGGGAATTAGCCTCATATTGAGGTAGAACCTCATTTTTGAAGCTGGTTTCGCGAACCAAGCTGGTCGGATCTCTATCCTTCTCTCAATCGTCTGTTTCAAGTCCGATTCAATCACAAATTGATGCGTTGGAACCCCCTCAGTATGGCCTCAAATTCTCTTTGACATTTTGTATGATTTTCATTTTAGAATGAGTTATAGGAGTTTGAATGGTATTGAATATTTTGTAGATTTACCACGTTTTAGAACGAATTGGAGGCTGTTACTAGAGGAGTATCATCATACGAGTCTCAGGTAGGCGGTGCAAGCCTCATTATTTGTTTTCATGGTTGTTTAGTTGACGCGGCCTTCATCGCATTTTCTGATATTTTGAGTGGGACCCATTTTATCTTCTTTTTCATTCTGAATTGCTTATGGGACCTCTGCGATTCCTTTGGGTTTTCCCAGAAACCAGTTTACATGAGCAGCTCGGGTGAGGGGTCGTGGCTCATTGGGGAATTTTGGCCGCGGAACACCAAAAATGATTTTTAATTGAAATATTAAAGTGTTAAACTGTTTAGTTTGTTTTTCCTGGTTATGTTTTCTGTTTGCATATGTTATATATGAAATTGCTGACTTGAATCTTCTAGACCCTAATGGGTTGTGTCGGGCTTGGCTCAGTTCCTCTTGAGTGTTGCTGATCACAGGTTGGGCCTTTTTCTGGGTTACTTTGGGTGGTTTTGACCACTGGATTGGGCGTCATGGACGTTGACTTGAGGTAGTTCAACTATCAGGTTGTGCATGGCCTGGGTTACTAGGATGGTGATGCCATCGGACATGAGCTGCATGGTCGTAGGGATACGAGGTTTCAAATGTTTTGGTGGCTTAGGTTCTATTTGGTGATTACCGCTCACCCGGGACTTTGAGTAGTGTGCACACAGAGATACTCCTTGATAAGGTGGTTCTGACCACTCTTGTGGGTAAAGGCCCCCATAGTTGTTGTTATGTATTTTGGTTGGGGGTGATTGTTATAGAAATAAATGAGGGAGGTGAGGTGCCTTCAGGGGATAGCTTCAGACACGAGGTGTTAGGAGGCACATGGTGTCAGGTTACTATTCTTGGGCATGCCTTCCAGATATCGGTACTTGAGACACAAGATGTTAGGAGGCACATGGTGTCAGGTTACTATTTTGGGGTGTGCTTTAGGGAAGTCTGTACCTGAGACACAAGGAGTCAGGAGGCACATGGTGCCATGCTAATATTATTGGGCGTGCCTTCAGGACATCGATACTTGAGACACGAGGTTTCAGGTGGCACATGGTGCTGTGTTACACGACAGAGATTCCGACCTTGGCCAAAGTAGGGGACATTCCATGGTGGCTGTTGAGCTACAGTGGAGTTTGTGATTACTTTTTCATTGCAATGTTTACTAATTTCCATGTAATTCATGACTACTTAAACAATAATATTTTGTATGCACCGTTGGGTGGTATCCTTCTAAGATTTGTCTCACACCCTGCACGGGCCCTTCGGGATACGTGCAGACTTTATGGATCTACGTGCAGGTAAGAGGCCAGCTCCAGGAGCTGGGATGTGTTTTTTGTTTCATGGAGATGGCATGGACCTTGAGGTCATCCCTAGCTTGGGTTTACTTTGTTTTGCTTAATTTCCTGTATCAGCATGCTTACTTGTTGTAGCTGCTGTTGGTTATCCACTGGCGCCGTTTTTATATTCAGTTTTGTATGAACTACATTGGATGCATGTTCTACTGTTCAGTAGTAGTTACATGTATCAGCATGTTGTTGTGTTTATTTCTGCTATTGTTGTTATATTTATTGCATCCTCTATTTATCTATATTGATTATTCTTCTGCTCTGTGGGTCTGGTTCGATTATGCTAAGTATTTCTTTCCACTGCATTTGTACTGTTATTCTTGTACCATTACCATTACTATGATCCTCAGAGAGGGTATAGCATCCCCACTATACCTAACAGACCCTCGATGCTAGTCGTCATCCTTTGGCATTCAGGGGAGGTGCGCCTAAGGTAGTGACACCCGACCCGTTCGGCACTGTTCGGGTGGCTGGCCATGTCTGGGTCGTTACATATACCTTTAAGTAATAATAATATATAGAGCTTATTTAAGGTTAAATTTATGAATATTTTTTTTCAAAGGTTTATTAAGTTAGTTAATTATTTATTTTATGAGTTTAGATTACATTTTGACAAAGTATGAATTAAATATAGGGTTTTTGATAACTTGTTTTTCTTATATTGAGTTAAAATTTTCTTATTGAAACTATATTCTTAAGAAAACCGTTTACTACACTTAATGAATAATTGATATTTTATTTAATCCGTATTTTTTTGTGCTATAATATTCTTCATTAAAAAAACTTTATCAAATAAATCATACCTAGATGATAATGTTACACATATGAAATATTTTTCTCAAATGTAAATTTCCTAAGACAAAATTTATCTAATTTGGGTATCTGAATTTTTATTCATTGAGTTATGATTCATTTTCACCTCATAATTAATTTTGTAGTCTATTTTTTGGTAATATATTTCATTCTAAATCCCATAATACCATTTCTTTGGGGTTAATCATTATGAAATCCACCAATGAATTTTTCATTCCAAATCATCCAATATTAATGGTTTAATTTTTATTCCAATTCATTTCACTAAGAACAATCTATATTTTCTTCCTTTTCATTAAGAGTCTTAAAAAATTATCTATATGGATATTTATTGGATAAATTAATGATTTATAATCATACCACGTACTCTATTCAATATTCATTCGAAGGAAACATACATAGAGATCAATTCAATTTATTGAGTAAAGAAATAATGAAAATACAGATAATAATTATTTAGAAAAGAGTTTTTATTTATATAAATAGATATTTGGTTATGTATTATAATTAATATTCATTTCATTATATTGTTAAAGAATTATAAAAAACTATTGTTTGGTCATTCCAAATATAGATATCCCCTTGAATTATAGTATGCATTCATGAGACAAACTAGATTTGTTATTTTGGTGTATGCCTACCACGAAGAATATATATTCCATTAATAGGGACATAATAGTATGATATTGATTTCTTAGCATATGTTATTGAAATAACTATCAATCATTATTCTTTTCATCACACTGAATCACATATTTTAACCAAATTAAATTTTCATTATCATTTTTATCCGCATTGATATTATTATTTCAATTTAATTCTATTATGAAATTATTTTTCATTTAATATTTATATAATTTTGTTTATACTACTCCTATCCTCAATTATGTTTTTTTATTTTATCTTATTTTCACTCTTATTAATCATATCTTATGTCACCACTTACATTTCGATTTCGAAATGTTGCGAAGGAATGTGTTACACATCAAATGTCTAATATAATTTATTATGTGGAGAATTTATGGGAAATGGTGATGTATTATTACTGAATAATTAGTTACCTATATTTTGTAAATAATTTCCCTGAGTTGATAAAGACATAGTTTTTATTAGTTTATGACTTTTACAAATTTTATAAATCTACCAAGATAATTTTTTTTGGAGTGTATAAAATTAAATGTTTTATGTTGGTCAAACTATTATGGGATATCCTTTTTTGTCTCTTATATTTGGAATTAAATCCAATATTTTTTTAAATTTTTTATTGATACTAGATCTAGGACTCGTTGTTGAGGGAATAACAACGGGTATCCAATCATAGATTGTAATCCATTAATGATTAGGATTTTAGATGAGTATGTTTTGATGGTTTATATGATATGGGTGATCTATATTTTGGTTGTTTTGTTAAGCCATTATGTAAGATGATGATTTTTTTAATATTTTAGTAATTATGAAACTTTTTTTCAAAACCATAGAATAATACTAATGTACGATTCTTTATATAATACAGCGTACTTATATTTTGGTATATTATAGATTATATAGTTATATTTGGAATTATATAACTATCTAGATACTATATGTGGATGAAAATTTTGTGATAGATATACCAAAGAGTAATAAATGATAAAAGGTAAGATTGGGTATGAAGAAAATAATCACTTTTTTCATAATGAAGGATTTTTTGTACACCCAGTTTGATACTCAATGCTAATATTATTTCGTTAGGACCATTATTTTTGTATAATATTATTAAGGGTTGATCATGATGTTAACTATTTAGTTTTGAAAACCTAACAAAAATTATCATGGATAACCAAGGACTGAATAACCATATTTATTGGTTAATCCAAAACTATCATATGATAAAAAATAATGATTGATAGTGGAATATATTATAAGGATTCATCCTAAAACCTAACCTAATATAGAGTTGTAGTCATGAAATAACCTTATTTCACATTGTGGTATTTTTTTGGTTCATATTTATAATGAATTAGGTCATTACTCATACATGAAAAACACATAATAATAATTAGACACCTCCAACTAGTATCCATCATCCAATAATATAATTTTTTTAAAAGGGTGTTTTCTTTAAAGGAAATATTCAAAAAAAAATCCATCCAGATTATTATTTTCCATTACAAATAATTAAACCTAGTGATAGACAATTCAAAATGTGGTACGAGCGACATATGTTTATTGTGGGACATAAAAACAATGAAAATCGTTACTATAAAAAACCACATGATTGAACATGAATTTTTTTTCCATTGTTTCAATGTTCATTGATTTTATGAAATAAATTATTAATAAAATAAAATCACCCATTTTTTAATATTAAAATCATTAAAATTAATTAAAAAAATTAAATTCCCTCTCTGACAACTTATAGAATAAAATTAATAAAAATTGTTCAAAATTATATAATCTGAATAACCATGTAGCTGACATATAATATAATCACAGACTATGGAATTAGGGAGAAATATTGGGGTTCAACCTTTATATAATATATATTATACTCACTCATGAGCTCTAATGGGGATCAAACCGTCATATATGTTGTATCGAGATCACCCATTGTTCATGAGTAATAACATGGCTGAACTCTTTATATATGCTATAATAGGCTCACTTGTAAGATGTACTAGGGATCAAACCTTCGTATATGTTATATAGATCTCACAAATTTTTCATATAATTCATACGTACACTATTTGGAATTAATTATTTTCTTATTTCACCATTTCACCATTAAATCCATTTTAAAACCCTTTTGAACTCTTATAAAAAACCATTTGGATATAAAAATACCGTTCTTATAAACCCCATTTTCATTCAAAAATTCCCACAAAAAGGGATGTTGGGGTTTTTAGTGAATCAATATTTAATGATTATAATTCATTCCATGAATATAATGACATTCAACGGGGTGGAAATATTTTTTATTGACATATGCGTTAAAAATATAACATTCATTTTTCCTTTTTTCAATCCTTATGTATAAAAACATAAAAACATTTGTTTGGAGACCACATAAATAATCTAAAAAGATAAATAAAATGTAATTTATAAATCACCAATTTCAATATAAAAAAATTCATAAAATCTTTCAATAACAAGTACTTTGAAGAGAAATACTTGGAAGAAAAACATTATTATATTATTTTTTAATGAAAATGCCTTTATCATTTGGGAACCATTTGAATCGTAACCCAATGAAAGGAAAACATTATAAACATTAAATACCATGAGAATAAAAAAAATCATGATATATACAGTTAAAGGGTCTATATATATACATTATAAAATAATATTGACCAATAACATCAAAATATGCCTTAATTAACAGAAATTTAGGTGAAGTTCTATACCTTGAGTATTCATTGCACATACATTCATTATCAACCTATTCATTGTAAAACCTCACAAGGATACAACAGAAATGATTTTTATGATAGATATAAAATAAATACAAGGATTATAGGTCATTTTAATGTAGGCAAGGATGAAATTTGGGTCAAGATCGGCCTTAAAAAAGGGCTTGGATGGTGCAGAGGGGAATGTATAGTTGGGCAACATTTATATGTGAGGTGAATAAAACGCTTGTTTATTTTTAAAACATATGAGTGAAAATATATTTCTTATTTCATTATGTGGTCCAAAATGGACCACATTCAATATATAGAAATGATAATGTCTAAAAAAGGAAAAAAAGTAGGTTTTAGAACATAGAATTCGTTATTTCAACAATTATCATTTTAGTTTAACCCCCGAAAAAATAATTTTTTAAAATAACCGTGTTAAACAGTATTTTTGGGTTTCACTATAAATTATTCTAAAAATTTGATTAGGTCCACTAGGTATAATTTCATGAGAGAGGGGGTGGGGTGAATAAGGATATGAATGATTAATAAAACTACCCCTTTTGTTCTTTTTTTCATTGTGAAAAAAATATTATCTCTATTTACCATAAAAAAGTTTGAATCAAAAATTAAGATTGTAGGAGGAAAATCAATTTGTACATGGTTCAACCACACTAGGAAACATCCAAGGATCACACAATACAAATGTTTTGATTTACCAAATTCTCTAAAAGTGCACTGGTATTTATAATGTTTGGAGTGGACACAGTCTCTCTCCTTACTTATAACCAATCACAATTTGAAAGATAAATTCTCTCTTAAATGAAGCATGGTTTCTATATGTCTATAAGTTTCAATAATAGTTTATAGACATGTATTCTCCTTTATTATCTCTAATGAATTCATCTTCCACTTTATGTAGATTCCCTATTAATGTACAACATTCATCCAAGGGGGATAACCGCTTTATCCCAAATGTACTAAGAAACATCAAATCCATCGCAAAACTCTTACTATGTATTAAATGTAACTTTAATTATTTTCATGAATGGTTAAACATTTTTCATGAAATTCCTTTACATACAACTTCAATCTTATACGTAATTCAAAAAATTTGGTAAACTTCCTTAGCTAGTGTGCAACACCAAATATTTTTCCCAGCTACCTTTATAAAAAAGTGTGATGCAAACCAAAGATTAGATTTTCTCGACGTTTTGAGATACTAAAATGAGTTGGGGTAACCTATTATATATAGGAATCTTTGACCCCTAAGTGAAAGAGTCAACGCATCACATTATATCCCTTATGTGTGCACAAAACCCAATTTGACATTGTATTGGGTGCCTAAGTTTCATTCACATAACATCATATTTCATGAACAATTATAAGTATTTTGATAACATTATTCCTTTCCCATATTTTGATGTTCTGATCTTATGAAATTCATTGAAAACATTTTTTCATACCATCTTCAATCACACCTGATACAATATTTTCCAAAAAACAAACATCTCTATTTTCCCGATAATGATGCCCTATAATTAGTGGAAAAAAATGGTTCCACCTTGTATCTATTATTTTTTTACTACCTCTATATCACCTATTACTTTTTTCATGGTTCATTTTCAACATATAATGTCAACAATATCTCTATAACACCACAACTGACCATGGTAACCCTCTTTTTCAACAACAGCAATAAACCCAAAAAGTAATCAATTTTACCATGTAATGACTTGGATTTCTCTTGACCAGTCCTTTGTGAAAATACTATGTTTTATTAATTTTGGGAGTCTATAGTGGCTCATTTAATGAGATTTTTTATCTTTCCATTTTTTCATTGGTGACCAAGGGTGTCAGTGTTTGCATAGTAGAGTGTCGGCATTAGCCAGTCTTTTTGTCGAAAAGTCAATGAAACGTTCCGTTACGAGAATCGACATCAGTTGGTTTAGGGAATCTGGATTGGTAGTTCAAGGCATTAATAGGTAAGGGTGTCTATAGTTTAAGGCATCGATGATACAAGGAGTCGTTAGCTTAGGGCGTCGGTAGGTCATGGCGTCGGTAGGTCGAAGCGGAAGTAGGTCATTGTGTCGGTAGGTAATTATGTTGGTTGTTATACATTGGTGGATCTGTGTTAGTAGGTCACATCGGTAGCTCACCCATTGGTGGCTCAACACCAATAAATCATCCAACAACCACTAATTTGTAGTTTACTCAATTTTTTCTAGTTTTCCAGCTTCACCACTCTTGTGTTTTATTTGACATAAATCAATATTAAATACATAAATGGGTGTTTAATAAAATTTTAATGGATTTTAATAATATCTTTGATATCCTAATGTTTGGGGGGTTTTGAGATATTCACACCACATAATTTTGGCCACGATCCCATGTAAATGACTTATGAAAATAGTCCTTACATTAATATAGGATCTAGTTCTTTAAAGCTGGAATATTCCATTTATAGTGTGTTTTTAGTTTCCCCTTGGGGATACTAGAGGGTCCCTCGCAAGTGGAGTCATGCGCCTATGTTAGATCCCTCCAGCACAATTTTCTTGGGGTTCTCTACTGCTCATGCAATCCTCTGTTCTTCGAGAAAGGATGAACTGATATCCTTTCATCATACAAGTAGAGACTTATTATGCCTATCATTAATTATGAATCATGTGGGGTGGGTATATTAATGATTCCCTGGAAAGAACAGGTAACTACATTATTTCAAATAAGAAATAAATAATAATGGATTGTGATAAAAAAAAATAAAAAAATTAACGAAATAATGGGAAGGGAGTTGTTATATGTTTGATCTCATGTTTACATTTTTATCTTTCAATTATTTTATAGATGTTGTATTTGTATGCCTTATAAAAATCATAGTCGTTGATGGAATTTTCTTGTGCACTTGTGGTGTCCGTTTTGTTTTGTTATGATGTTTGATAATCTACCGTACCATGAAATGTTTTTAAACGTTTACACTTGGTTAATTAAAATAGATTCACCAGGATAAAAACCCTTTTATGGTCACCCTTGTTTATCATGTTAATTAAAGAAACGTGTTGTATTGGTATATCTATTTCAGATACTGATTTATTATGTATTGGATGGACTTTTAGGTATTAAATTATCTTAATTGTGTTGTGAGCATCATGAGTTGATGGGTAGTGGGACTATGGTGTGGTTATGAACAAGTTATGCAGTGGGAATGCATCTGGAAAATTTTTTGGTAGTGGGGATACAAGTCAGGGATGCGAGAGAATTAATGTGATGTATAATTTGGAAGTATGATAGTTGGTGGTGGATGAACATGGGTGTGCAGTGGGACTGCAAATATGGTATTATTGTTGTTTATTTAGTGTTATGATTGGTTGTTTCCCTGTACTGCTAGAATAAATTATGGTGAATCCCCTAGAATAAAAAAATGGAAAGCGTTTAAATGATTTTTTTTGGTTTTTTGTGGTAGTCGGTGTTATGTTGTTGTGAATATAGGGGTTGGAGAAAATTGGTACTTGTGGGAACATTTTTTTGGTTGTTTGAAACCCATAGGTTGGGCTATGTGTTTGATTACATATATATATAAAATAAAAATCCTTTTTATTTTTATACCCACCACATTCTTGGTGGGAACCCTGTTCTGAAAACCAACATTTCATAGGGGAGGTGTCTTACCCATCATCCTAGTGATATTATGGATGGATTGTTATAGACATTCTTCCCCGCACCCTCTTCTGGGTTCTTAGCACTCAAGCGTATTTGGGCATGCATTAATGGATTGAGTATTACCATTGCCCCAAATCCTTCAGGAAGGTTTTTTTGTGTATGAGAGTCCCAGGTGTTTGCGGGCCAGTATTATATTCCAATGTGTCTTCAGTAGAGGCCTTGGTGTCTTTAGAAAAGAGGCATGCTTGTTATGGACCATTTGTCTATGAGAGGGATTGTGTGTGGTTTGAGGCCCAAGTGTGTGCGAGTAGGTTGTGGTAGTGGGACTGCATATGGTTAGATTGGTAGCATCAATACTTTAGACATTATAATTGAGAAGATAACAAGTTTGAAAATAGTACAGGGTACAACAATGTTGATTTTCTATTAGTATTACAATAATTGAACTGTGATATTTGGTGACTATGCCTTATTGAGCCTAGGCTAGTTAGTATTCCTTAGTAAGAGCTCTGAGGTTCTACTATTTCCTCACAGGGACATTTGTATGTTCCCCCACTTGTTCATGGGTACAATTATTTTCCCTACTGAATATACTCATATTCTCACCCATTGTATATAATTCTTTTTATTCTGATTTCCAAGAGGAACTTGAGTACATTGCTGGAGATTACTTGCTTCGATATCCATATTTTCTATTTTTTCTTCTTAGGCTATTTTTTGGTACATTTCATTGATTTTTTGTTGTAAATTGTATCATATCTAATTTGGAACATGCATGTGGGAATGCATTTTGGAATTACTTTTATTTTTAGTATTCGGGGTTTCATGGGATTTACCATCTTATCATCAAATCTTGTTCTATAAAAATTGTAATGCCTTCCATATTATGTGAGATTTTATATCCTGGGTGCTACTCTCCACTACAAGGCATATTGAACACAGGAATCGAGGGTCATTTTATCTCCTTAATCTTGAGGAATGATGGGAATAACCCTTTTTTGTCTCTTCCCTCATCTAGAAGAAGGAAGGTTGTGAGAAAGTGGTATCAAAGTTGGAGTGGTCTGAGAGATTGAGAGATAGGATGGAGTTCTGAGTTAGGAATAATGAGTATTGCATGGTATGGTACGGTAATGGTGTTATACAATCCTGGTAACTGAAATAGCGTATGGATGATCGGCTAGGACATGAGACATTAGTCCACCCCATGATATGATACAAGGACTCATGACCTATTAAAAAACCATGTGAGGCCACATTTATTGCATAGAAGGGACCCAAGGAAAGGTACATTTATTATAATGACTAGTTTTCTTACATGGGTTGGGTTTTTTGAGAAATAAATTAAAAATTAAAAGTTAAAATTAATTTAAAAGAAAACATTCAAACACCCCAAGATTAAGAGTTCCTTGTTTACTTTTTCAACTATGGCCCCCACACATCATCCACGCGTGACATGAGAAGTTGAGGCAAAGTACATTGACTATTTTATTTAGTGGGGTCTGAACAAAAGAATGTAGATGATCACTGTTTTAAGATGATTACTTCCTTCCAGTGTCATACTCTAGGAATGTACGAGGGCATCATATTGGATAGGAATATAGAGAGTCGTCTTGAGGAGCTGGTGATCACATTCATCTTGATCTGGGATCCAAAAAAGTCCTAGGTTCCTCAAGTAGTTATCCAAATTTGAGGAGTGGAACATCAGTGGTGGAAGCATTACCTTGGGGAGAGGAAGGGGACTAATGTAACATGGGACGTCTTTGAGAAAGAGTTCTCATTGGAATTTATTTCTTCCAGGATGAAGGCTGAGAAGAGGCTGGGGCTACTCTCTTTCCTGTAGGAGAGTATGTAGGTAAGGGAACTATGTATCATGTTCAAGGATTTATTATTATTCTCATTAGATCTATTTCTGGATGAGGTGTTCTGAGCATTAATATAAGAGATATAACATTGAGCTTCTATTCTATGTGTTGTTACACTCTTTACTACGCCGACATAGATAGAGGTCCACAAGAAGTTTGACGTATTGGAAATGATGAAATCACCGGGATGACATCCATGAGAGGAGGGATAACCGAGTTCATTAAAGGGGAAGGACATCAGCAACAGGTCTCCGATGTCAGGGCCTTCCAGGTTTCGGCCAGCAGGAAGTAGGCCTCAAAAAATCCATTTCAATTCTCTTGGTCCTCGACCTTTACCCATGGGCCAAAGATTGAGGTACTATTTTTGTGGATATAATTCACATATTTGGATCCATTTCCATGTTAGAGAACAATATGTTGGGGTTGGGCAGGTTCGATACCCACCTCAGCAGCAATATTTGTTTGTCAGGCCCTTCCAACAGTAGGGGAATGAGAACGCACTCCCCCTAGGGTAGATGGTGCCATAGGATGCTGACCTCATGGTGATCCTTAAGGAACATGACATGGTCATGGTTGGGGAGGCATTTGATAGAATATGTTGATAAGAGATTGGTGTGGGAAGTTTCACCATGTAGAGGCAACGGTTCCAGCGGGACCAATGGTTGTTCAAGGTACGATTAATTTGTTTAGTACCCTTGTTTGTGATTTATTTGATTTAGGGTCATCAAACTCCTTTGTTTCAACCAATCTAGAAAATGATATAGGACTACACATAGAGATGCTTCCCATGTCCCTGGTGTTGAGTACTCCAGTTTATGGTTAGACCAGTTGGTCTGATTTTTTTCGGGGATATAGAATGATGTTGGGGCCACATCCGTCCATATGGGATCTTCTTCTACTATAGAATAAGTTGCATGACTTCATTCTAGCCATCGACTGGTTATTTTATATGAATTCTATTATCGAATGCCTTCAGATAAGGTTCATGATTTCATATATGGATGGAGTGTGTGAAACTTTTGATGGAAATAAGAGTTTTCAGGTGGGCAGCTTGTCTGTGGAACCTCCCCTTTCATGTTATCCATCTTGTCAGTGGTATCAACATACACAAAGATAGTGTATGTTTAGTAGGTTGTGAGTGAATTCATGGATGTATTCTCATAAGAAGTTTGTGACTCAACGCCCCTTCACATGAAATTGAGTTTGGTATAGACTTACAACCAAGTGTATGTATGATTTCAATGTATCCTTATCAGATGACTCCTTTTGAGTAGCGGGAGTGGGAGATTCAAGTTGAAGACCTAATGAATAAGTGGATTATCTAGTTGAGTGTTTCCCATTGTGGAGCTCTAGTCTTGTTCAAAAAGAAGACATAAGGTGCTCTTAGATTGTGCATATACTTACCAAGACAGAATCAAGTGACAGTCAGGAACCATTACCCCCTTCCAAGGATTGATGATCTTTTTGATATGTTAAAGTGAGAGGTTTGGTAATCTATGATCAAATTGGGATTTTGATATCACTAGTTGAGGGTGAATTAGGGAGACATACCAAAGACTTCATTCTCTTGCAGGCATGGGAACATTGAGTTCGTGGTCATGGCGTTCGATGTTAAAAATATACTGATAGTATTGATGGGTCTCATTAACATTGTTTTCGAGGTGTACCTTGACCATTTTGTTTTCATGTTCATTGACGACATCTTGATCTACTCATGATACAAAGGGGGGGATGCCAAGAATCTGAAGATAGTCTTGGAGGTCCTCTTACACCGCCAACTCTATAGAATGTTGCAAAGGTGCAAGATCTAGATATGATATGTGCACTTACATATTCATTTGGTGTCTCATAAATATATTGCAGTTGACCATCAAAGGTCTATGTAGTTTTTTCTTGTTAAAAACCCAATAATGTGGTGGAGGTTCAGAGTTTCTTGGTTCAGGTATGCTACTACCAAAGTTTTGTACCCAAATACTCATGAGTTGGGGCTCGACAGATAATGATGACCATAAAGGGTTATACTTTTGTATGGATTTAGGATTGTTAGGTATCTTTCAGCTATCTAAAAGGTATGCTGGTCAGTGCTTAAGTTCATAGGTTTCCAGAAGAAGGTATGTTGTTTGAGTTGTTATTTGATGCATTAGGCATAGGTTTAGGGTGTGTGATAATGAATTTGCAAAGAGTAATCTCTTATGGATCTAGGAAGTTACATCCTCAAGAATGTAACTATTACACCCATGATCATGAACTTGTCATGGTTGTGTTTGAACTAAGGTTATGGTGACATTACCACATTGGGGAGCTCTTTGTGGTCTCCTCCGATCACAAGATCTTGATGTATATCATTTTATAGGGAGACCAGATCTTGATAAAGAGAATATGGATGTAGTTCTTCCATGAATACAACTTCAAGATATCATTCAACTCGAGGAAGGGGATTATTTTGGCCCAAACATTAATTAGGAATTCATAGAAGGAGGGTGTTCAAGAATCCAAAGAATTGTAGAAGGCAATGGAGGAGTTTCTGGGTTTTTTCTTGGATGTTGTGGAGGAAAATATTGGTGGATATCTATTTCAGATGAAAGGGTTTTCTTCCTTGGTGTGGTGGGTGGAGGAGTCTCAGTGGGGAGACTCCCAGGCATTTGAAATTCAATATCCCATTGGATATGGTAGTTCTCGAGAAGAATGGTGGGTGGAAATACTGAATTAGATTCTATTTAATGGTATGTTTTTTACTTGTAATGATACATGAAGAAATTCTATGTGAGTTTCATAACTCACCCCGAGCAGTATACACAATAGATATAATTACATACAGAGGCCAAAGGGAACAATTTTGGTGGCTAGAGGTGAAGTGGTATGTGTCATAGTTTGTGTCATGGTGCCTAGTCTGTCATTAGGTGATGGATGAGAACCATGTTCATGGTGGTATTTTTCAACCCTCAGATGATCTCTAGTAGAAGTGGTATGAACTATAAATGAATTTTATCATAGAACTACCAGGGTATAGGGAGGTTGTAATTATATCTAGGTAGTGGTGGATTGATTCACAAAATCAAATCACTACCGGTGATGAAGGATTCGAGCACCATAGATTCCTTAGAAAATAGATACATTAGGAAAGTGGTGCAGCTGCATGGAGTTTCAATATCCATCATCTCGGATCAAGAAACACAATTCACCTCATGAGTTTGGAGGGGATTACAACATGCATTTTGCACCGAGATACACCTCAACACTACTTTCCACCTTCAGATAGATGGGTAGGCTAGGAGGACCATCAAGATGTCAGAGGAAATGTTGCGAGCATGTGTCTCAGGCTTCATAGGATCATGGGTATGACAATTGTTTCTAGTATCATTTGCATACAATCATACCTATCACTATACAATTGTTATAGACCCATTCAAAGACTTTTATGGATGACCATGTTGCTCACCTGTATGCTGAACAAATGATGGTGAGGCAAGGTTTATTTTCCAGAAGGTATTTCATAGTACAACATAGAAGTTCAATCTCGTTCGTGATAGGATGATGGTGGGGCAGAACTGAAAAAGTCATATGCTAATCATAAGATAATGCCCGGAGTGTTCTATGTTATGGACCAGGTCGTCTTGAAGGATTTCCCTCGACATGGACAGTGGAGGTTTGGTATTGTAATCATGATTTCTACCAATTTCATTGAGCCTTCTGATGTTTTAGGACATGTTGGTGAGGGGGTATATCAGCTGGCTTGGCAACCCCAATTAGAGATGATACATGATGTGTTTTAGGTCTATCATCTCCATCGGTATCTACCTAAAACCCCCACATCCTTGACTAGGGGGATTTGGATAGTGAAGATGAAGACGCGTTCATGGAGCGACCAGTATGAATCGATGTCAGTGAGGATAATATTATGTGTGGATGGACCATTTCATTGGTTTGTGTGTTATAGAGGTATGGTGGCCTCATGGGAAGTACATGGGAGTGTGAATCACATATGTGGGACCAGTACCCAGAGCTATACTGGGTATTGTTTTTTTTAATTTTCTACATCATTTTATGATGAAATGATTGACCTAGCTTTTTATTAGATGCGTTGTGTCCATTTTATATGAATGTGTTTGAAAATTTCATGACCATGGGGAGGGGAGGACCAGATCCCAAATAAATATGCATTAATTAAGTTGTGATTTAACATGTTTGGGTGAGAGGGTGTCAAAACATATGGAGAGAATCATGAAATGGTGGAAGGAGATCCATAATATATGTGTTGGGATGGTGTTACATTGTGTTTGTGTGGTTGTTTGGGGCAGTGGGGGCCTTTGTGTTTGTACAATTTTTCAAGAGATAGATTTCAAGGAGGTGTTCTTGGATGTTAGTTTTTCCACCCATGCTTTCGAATAACACAATGTTGTTCCCTCTTGAGATGTATCTTAAAGGGTAGTTATATATATATATTTTCTTGAATATTAGTTTTGAATTCTCGAGGATGAGAACAGTTTGAGAGGAGTCTAATGTAATGACCTATATTTTCGTGGAAAATAACATTGTGAAAATCTTGTGTTTAGGTTTTCAGGGATGCAACAATAGATCATTTCAAGAGTTTTCTAGTTTTTCTAGTTTTCCATCAGTGATCCAGGGTGTCACCGTCAGCATGTTAGTGCATCGGCATGACGGTGAAGTAGTTAGTTAGAAGATTTGGAATCAGTGGGTCGAGGGAATCTGTATCAATATGACAAGGTGTAGGTAGGTCAAGGCATCGATAGGTGGAGGCGACAGTAAGTCAGGGTGTCAGAATGATATGGTTTTGATAGGTTATGGTGTCAGTTGGATAAAGTGTTAGTAGGTTGTTGAATCAGTATGTTATTTTGTTGGTGGATCAGTGTTGGTAGGTCGCGTCGGTAGCTCACCTATCGATGGATCATCATTGGTGACTCCCCCATCAGTGAATCATTTGCAGTTTTCCCAATTTTCCATGTTTTCTAGTTTTTCCCTCTTACATTTTATTTGAGATAAATAGAGTTTAATTCTTTCATTAGGAGTTTTAATGAAATTTTAATAGATATTATGTATATGTTTAATATTGTAATATCTTGGGGGATTTGAGATATCCAAACCATGTAATCATTACCAAGATCCCATTTTAATGACTTTTGGAAACCTTACTTTATTTAATATACGATTTGGCTCTTCAAATCTGGGATCATCCCTTCCCAGTGTTTTTTCTGTATCTCATTGGTCCACCTAGAGCCTTCCCCCTAGGCGAGTCGTGCACCTTGGTTAGATCCCTCCTTCTTAGTTTTTATTGAGTTTCCTTCTACTTGAAAAATACTCTGTTCATGGTGAAGGGAGGAAATTTGAACCATGGGACATCCAATTATGGATTTCATCTACCTATCATTAATTTTGTATCATGCTGGGTGGGTTTATTAATGATTACTTATGAATAATTCGTGAATAGTTTTCTAAAAATAAGAAATAAATAGGATGGGTATAAGATCAAAAGTTAACAGAGTCAATAAAATAATGGGTTGGGAGTGTTTTGATGTTTGATCTTTTGTTTTAATTATTATATTTAAATTCATTTATTTTTCTTGTGTATGTATTCCTTTTGAAAATCATGTTAATTTGTGGCCTTTTCTTGAGTACCGGTGGTATTTGGTATGTTTTGTTATGATGTTTGATAATTGGTCGTAACATGAAATATACATAAACATGTACACATGGTTAATTGAAATGAATTCCCCCAGATGAAAACCCCTGTATGATCACCAATTATTATCTAGTGAATTAAAGAATAATTCTTACCAAATTTTAATATATACATTATGTAGATTGGTATGTCTGAGTTTTGGGTTCTGTTTGGTTTTTTCTATGTTATTTGTTTGTAATGTCGGGGTATGGTTATGGGTACATTGGTGGGAATGGGGGGTTGATTTTTTGAGAAGGGTGTAGGATGTTGTGTAGTGGGGCTATGTTTAAAATGGATGTTATTATGGCTTTGTGTGTGGGGTGGTACATGTGGTGAGTTTGTATCCCAGTTTGAGTGACTGATTGATTTTGGAATGGATGTAATTGTTTGAAGTAAAACTACCTTTTTTGTGTTGTGGTCATCGAGCAACAATGGGAAGTGGGATAGTGGTGATGTTATGAACTTATTATATAGTGGAACTATATCTGAGAATTTTTTGAGAAGTAGGGATATAGGGATGGGTTTTTAGAGATGGATTGTGCAGTATAACATTGAAGGTTGAAAGTTGGATGTCGTTGAATGGGGGTGTGCAATGGGAATTCAAAGCTATTTTTTAGTTATTTTGGTACAGTGATGGTTGGTTGTTTCCCAATAGTACTATAATAAATAAAGGTGAATCCCCTTAAATAAATAAACTAAATGTGGTTAAATAAATAGGGTTTGGGTTTATACATGGTAGTAGGTATTGTGTTTTTGTGTATATAAGGGTAGTAGTAAAAGTGGTATTGGTGGGCTTGTTAGATTTGTTGCTTGAATCCCATAGTTTGGGTTGAGTGATTGATTACCTATATGTATAAATTTTAGTTCCTTGTGTCTTTTATATGCACCCTACACTTGTTGAGTGCAATGTTTCAAGCACCCCGTTTCATAGGGGATGGTGTCTTTCTTTACATCCTAGTGGAGGGATGGATAAATGGTTATGAACATTCATCCATGCCACTTTTTCAGGTTCTTACCACATGAACATATCGGTGAAGGATGTATTGGATTGACGGTTACCATACTCCCAAATCCTTCATGAAGGTTTAATGTGGATACGAGTCCTTGGTATTTTTAGAACATGATTATTTTCCAATGAGTCTTCGAGATGCAGCCCAGGTGTCTTTCGGGAGGGAGGCATGGTTGTTGTGGGCTAGGTGTCTACATGATGGATTGTCTATGGTATGAGGCCCAGATGTGTGTAAGAAGGTTATGGAAGTGGGACTACATATGGGAAGAGTGGTAGAATCAAGATCGTTTCCATTAGGAATGATTAGTTAACCAGTGGGGAATTAATGTGGAGAACCCAAACATTGATGTGCTTATAATATTACATTACCTGACTTGCGATACTTGGTGAGTGTGTCTTGGTGAGTCTGGCTTGGTTAGTCATCTTTGGTAGGTTCATTTAGGATCTACTATTTTTCCCTAGGGACATTTTATGATCCTGCACTGGTGCACATGTATCTGTAGTTTACCTATTGAGTATACTCGTATGATCTCCCTACATATATAGATTTGTTTTTAGGTTTCCATGAAGAATTTGAGGACCGTAATCGAATTTACCAGCTCGATCAATAGCATTAGTTGATGTTGATTCTTAGTATATTTTATTTTGGTAAATTACGTTAGTGTTCTGTTTTACCTTGTATCATCTCTAATTTTTAACATGCATGTGGGAATGGCTTTTGACTTTCTTTATACTTTTACTATTTGGAGATTCATAGGAATTAAAATCTTATATATTGATCTTGTTATATAAAATGGTAATTTCATCCATATTATGTGAGATTCAATACAATTAGTTTAATTCACTGCTCTAGTGCCTATTGAAGGTAGGACTCGAGGGTCATTATATCTCCTTTATCTTGAGAATAGAAGGGTGTGGCAATTTTTTCCCCTTACCTCATCTTGTAGAAGGTGGGTCATGACTTACATTGAAGGATGTTTTCCATAATAATTATATTGACGAAATTATATTATATAAATAATTATAATTTCAATAATTTAATCTATTTTACCAAATTCAATTCAAATAAGTGGAAAATTAGTACATAAAATCAATCCTATAAATGCGACGTAAAAGAGTGTTTTTAGAATGTGAATTTTTTCCAAAAAATATTATTTTATATCAAATCCTGATTATTAATAATTATTTCATAAATTATCACAACTCATCACATAGGTATCTATAACAAAACTCCCCAAGCCTACCTCCAACATTCCAGTGGCTGGCCACTATTACTGTGTAGGCATATAACTTACATGGAAGGTATAACAACCATGATATTTATTTCACACTTAAACATAATTTATTACATACTATATTTAGATGATGAAACATAGAATATTTATAGGTATAGTGTCTTTGGGTATTAGTAACATTACATGACAACATAAATCATGAAAAAAACATCATTATTGAAAACTTCTTTTACAGGACCACACACATTACTTCATACTTTTCACTGCATGGGATATCCTGAGGATGTGCATAAAAAAAGGGTGAGCTATCAATCCCCTTAATGGAGTAAACAAGTAATAAAATGAAAAATATAGTACATGATTGGAAATATTAATATCCATTTCTCATAAGGCAAATATGTACATAAAGGCATGATATAGTATGATTATCATATCATTGAAATGTGAATTCAACATTTAACATGGTATTATCATGAACCAAGTCACATTTAACATATACCATGTGTAAAAACTCATTTCACTTGAATTATAATGATTAAAACATCATTTCACTTGAAGTACCATAATACAAATCATTACGTAATGCATTGGAGCACTATCCAGGAAAACCCTTTATAAGCATTACATTTTACGCATAAGTGTGCCGCATGGATCATAAAACATGGATTCATTAAACATCATAATTTTTTCCATGAGTAAGAGATAGGGAATAAATAAATGAAAATACTCAGTGAATAAGTAATTGATCCAAAATTTGAATACCTTTGACAGGTAAATTGACATGGTATTCACTTAGACGATGATTTTGGAAAGGGAAATTTAGTTGTCACTTCAGCAGCATAACGACGTCAAATCAAAATTGTAAAATGGGTCGATGAGAGAGAAAGGTGTATCTAATAATTATACAAGAAATTTTATTTATGGGTTCATATAATATAATATCAAAACAGATTTAATGGAATTTAGATGGAAAAAATAATATAATTTCTTGAATTAAAATAAGAAGAGATAAATTCCTTAGGGAATTTCGGCATGGTAACTGGTATACATGGGAGGAATTAATGAAAGAGAAAGGGGTGTCTCAACATTCAAACATAATGAGGGCAGTATGGAAAGGATATAGATCAGACAATAATATTATCAATTGAAAATTAATGGGTTTAACAACATAAATAAATTTTGACAAAAATGAGAAAGGATGAAATCCCTTACTTGGAAGTGTGATCCCAAAGGCTTGAGAGATGATTGAGAGAAAATTCAAGGTATATTAGTGTGCCTTCAGAGGATTATATAGATATGATTCTAGAGGATAGTATAGATCCAAAGGTTTTGAGTGAAGAAAAATGGGATATTTAGTGGGTTTATATAAGAAAAGAGAAGCAATTTTTATTATTTAAATTTTGAACACTACACATTATACTAAAAAACACCAAACAAAACATTTTTTTCCATGTATTATTCCAAATTGGAGTGGTGGAAATTATTTTATATGTAAAACAGATGATCATATTAAAATATTAGTATTTCTTATGTGATGGTTAGTCACACTCCCAAGGAAATCATTTTAAATGTTAAAATGTTTTATAAGTTTTGAAGGGTCCACTAAGGCACCATAAAATTAATCAAACCAATATAAAATCAAATTATTTTAAAGGTAAAATTTATATTGGCTGAATATTCTTTTCATATTAATTTATTACATAACTATTGGGTCATTATGATTTCATAGAACATAATATATATTTAAACGGTTTTTAATCTTTACCATAAAATTCGACTATCTGAGAAAATTATAAAAAATTGACCATTAGATAATTTTGACGTCTGGATTCCAAAATTAATATTCATTTTTTATAAAGAATTCTCTAAATAATTTAATTATTTCATTTAAAATAATTACCTATATTTATCTAAAATTCATGTCTTTAGCCAAAAACTGCTTTCAAACCATAATAAAATTACAAATTTTATTCACAAAAATTTATACAATCATTTATATTTTATAAAAATCCATTTAGTAATAATATTTTAGAAAAATATTATTTAGTTCAAAAATCCATTAATTAATCAAAATATATTTCTATATTGAATATTAACAAAAAAAATATTTCTTCTTTAAAATGTATTTACAAAGTAACAATAATAAAATGAATGCATATTCTCTATTAACAAAATGCACATAATAATATTTATAGGGTCTTTTTACATGACCTCTTAAAACACCTGCATAAGACCAAAGGGTAAGGTGTTCTATGGTTATAGACTCTTTGGGTGGCTTAGATAAATTTCTCAGGGGGTAATCAATATTAACATCAACATCACCCCTAGGTGGTTCGATTCAAGATTAATATGTTAATTCTTATTTGGGATTGGTCTAGAGAGAAGCTTAGTGATGCCACCCATATTCCACGATCTGACAAATGTGCTTCATATGGAGCAATTCTACTTGTCGAGGCCATTATTTCCTTTTTCTGTGTAAATTGGTATTGGAAAAGCCCTATATTTATGAAATTCATGTCGTAACTGTTAAACAACTATATTTGCAACAATAACTATTCTTAACGGTATTTTAAAATCCAAAACCATAATACCAAGGAAGTTCATATGATATAAAATGATTTTACATAATAATACTTTTAATTAGATTAAGAGGAATTTTCCATAATAAAATTTTGGTTCTTTTCAATATTTCCCCCCTTAAGAAATTTCACCATCATAATTTCCTTTTACCGCACTAAAATATGTGAGGGTAACTCTACTTCATCACCTCCTCCAATTACCACATTTCTTGTTAAGACATGGGGTTTATCAATGACACCTTGACAAGGGGAATTGTCTTATTTTTTATATCATATATTCAATGATATACGATGTTCACCAGCTTCTCATCAAAGGAGAAGTCATTCCCTATTGGTACCACCTCTGGATTGAGTACATGGGATGGGTCAGGTACATACTTTTTCTATAGTGGTACATGGAATACATCGATTACTTGTGATTGGTTTAGTGAGAGTGCTAGTCAATAGACTACTTCTCCAATTCGATCATGGATCTCAAAAGAGCTAATTTTCCTTGGACTAAGCTTTCCCTTCTTCCAAATTCTCATAACTATTATTGTTGGTGATATTCAAAGGAATACCATGTCATCGACATCAAACACTAGGTCTCATCAATCATTATCAACATATCTCTTTTTTTTACTCTGAGCTGCTTTAATGTGCTACTAGATGGCCATAAAAATTTCCACCATATATTCTCCAATTTCTAGAACTATGATTTTTTTCTCCCCAACTTTATCTAAACATTCGAATTCTCAACACCACTTCTCATAATGGGATTTGTAATGATCGAGTTGGATGGTTGACAAGAAACTATTAATGTAAGAGATCTCAACTAGAGTAAGATGTTGATCCCATCCTTCATTGAAGTCCATTGAGTATTCTTTATACCAGTCCTCAAGTGTTTAGATACTCTTCTTAGATTGGCCATGAGTTTTAGGATGATAAGACATAATAATAATCAGCTCATTATTTAGAGCATGTTGATGAAACTTTTAGAAATTATTGGTTAGTCATGGATCTCAATCTGATACATTATATAGTTGTACTCTAAGAATCCTTACCACTTCTCTGGTATATATCCATGCTCGTTGATTTAATGAAAATTTTTCTAGAATTTCTATGAAGTGTGTAGTCTATTTAAGAAAATCTACATCATCTTAGGTAGCATTGTTTCTATTGAATGTCTTAAGAATTTTGGTGAAAAAGTACATGGTGATGTTCACCAATTTCAATGATGGTATGGGTAAAATTTTCATCATCCCCTAAGACTAATGAATCTTATAAATGACTTGCTGACATACAAATCATGTTGACGTATACTAAAGGATCTCCATAATCATGTTATCCTAGCAATAATTCTCTTTGGAGGTCACGATACAACTTGATGTTTTCAGGATGAATAGAGACATTAGAACTATGTGAATCATCAAAAAGTTCATTCTTTAACATTGGATTCGATGGAACACATAGTCTTATAAAAAATCTCACGATTCCTTCCTTATTAACAGTTAACACTAATGATTTATCTTTTCTGGTAGCTTCCACTTTCTTTTTAAATACCACATAATCCTTTTGAACATCATTTAACCTTTCCAAAAGATATAGTTGAGAAATAATTTGTGAAAGGATTGATGATTTTCCTTTATTTATGATTCCCATGTCCATATTAATCAATTCAATGATGATTGGATCATTTTAAATTATCATCAAAGAAAAAGTTGATGGATTCCTTTTACATAGAGAATTTGTCACCATGTTCGCATTCCGTGGGCGATAATGGATTGAGAAGTCATAGTCTTTGATCATATCTAACCATTTTTTAGGCATACGATCAAATATTTCATTTTGAAAATATACTTGTGGATTTTCAGATCATTGTAAATTTCACAATACTCCCCAAATAGTTAATGTGGAAAAATTTTCGAAGAGAATATTTCTGAAGCCAACTCCAATAAATTATTGGATTGTTTTTATCATTAAATTTCAATTACCGTGAATCATATGAAAATACCATTTCATTTTTCATCTACACACATTTCAAGACCATCATTGAAGAATAACTAAATACCACTAAATATTTTCAACTAGTGGGTAATGTGAGCATGAGAATAGTGATAACCCTCCTTTTCAACACCTTGAATATCTCTTAAAATATTTCACTCCAATAAAACATAACTAATTTCTGAGTTATCTTGGTAAAAGGGTTTGACAATTGTGAGAAATTTCTCACAAATCAGTGTTAATATACAGCTAATCCCAAAAATCTATGTATATCCATAACCAAAGATGGTCTTGGTCATCCCTCAATTGCATTTATATTGGAGGGACCCAAAGATATCCCATTGCTTGAGATTATATGACCTAATAATGAGACTTAATTCAACTATAACTCACACTTTCTGTACATTTAATAGAGCTCATACTTTTTCCAGGTCTCTAGTATTGTGATTAGATGCTCCTCCTCCTCCTCCTTGGTTTTGAAGTATATTATAATATTGTCTATAAAGTCTGCCACAAATTGGTTGAGGTAAAAAAATATATTCATAATTTATGTGAGGATTGTTGGAGAAAAAGTGTGTATTAAAGTTATTAATACGAATTCATAGTGTGTGTACCTTGTACGAAAACTAGCCTTATTGATATCCCCCTTCATCACCCATACATGGTAATATCCTGACCAGAAATCCACCGTAGAAAAGTATTTCTCTTCACATAGTTGACTAAACAAGTCATCAATTCATGGAATATGATACTTGTTATTTATCCTTATTTTGTTGAGATAATGATAATCAATGTAATGATTCATTGACATATCCTTCTTCTTGACGAAGAGGACTCGTCCACCCCAATGAGAAGCACTTGGACATATAATCCCTTTGTTCAGATTCTCATATTGTCTTTTCCTAATCCCCTCAAGCACCAAAACATCCATTTTATATAGATTCTTGGATATTGGAAATTCCCCAATTATAAGATCCATTGAGAATTCAACATCTATTCTAAGTGGTAGACATGGAAATTCCTCAGGAAACACTTCAGCGAATTCCCTCACAATTGGAATGTCTTAATGGATGTTTTCTTCCTTATTATCAATCATCTAAGATGGATATGCATGAACATAGAGAATTAATGTCCATGCTTCATATGATTATGAAAAAAATATTTATCCACCTCTTAGAACATGTACAAAATCAGGGGTCAATTTTTCATATGGAGAGTGATTTCCCAATCATAACAATTTATGCTATATCAATATAAGGGAATCCAATTCATTCCAAAAATATCATCAACTTCTACCAGAGAGAGTATGATGAGGTAGTCCAGGATGTTCAATCCAAAAATTATTACTAGGGAGGAGTTATATTCATTAGATGCAATTATTTCCCTATTAGTCATTCGCATCGACAACTTTACTTCCATTATTTGTGGTGGTGTTGGTGTTGTTCTACTAAACATTTCGGATATAAAATATTTCATAGAACCATAATATAAATGTAAGTTTTCTATTTTTGTATGAATAACTAGCATACCTGTCACCACATCATTTTCGGGGTTCATTTTGGCTGTAGTGATAGAAAAAACTCACCATTTATGTCTTGGACGTTGTTAGTTTCCAAGGAAAACCCTTTTCTTAGGGAACTGGTTTGAAAATTTCCCTGATTCTTTGCTGTTGTAGAAATGACCAATGAGTTGAAGGTTGAATGGAGCTTTCCTATTCTCTGTCATAGCTGAAGGTTTTTCTTATCCACAGTTAATGGGTAGGTTCCCTTTTTTCCACGCTTAAGGAATTTAATCATCCCATTCAGGAAATTTTCGGGGTTCTTCTTTTAGCACCTTTGGAAAGTGGCGTGTAGTATTTTCCTATCACCATTGTATTTCTCCATCGGTCCTCCATAATTAATTTCAACCATGTTCATCATATCCCACTGATACCCCAAAGATTCACTGATTTCCATTTCGACCTTGAGTGCACATCAGAAAATTTCCTCAAAGCTGTCGAAGTAAAATATCTCTAGGGCTTTCTGTTTTCTAGGTCTTAGCCCACCATAGAAGTGGTCAACCTTTCATTGGGGGGTAACAATGAATCCATACATGTATCATGCAAGCCTTGTCAGGTTTTCCTCACATGCTCTGATGGACTCCTCAACTTTTTTCTTGAGGACAAGGATGTCCCTTTCCATCTTACATCGAATGGTGCGAGAATTATATTTATCGAAAAACATTTTCCAAAAATCATTCAATTCCAACCCCTTTATATATTTTTTTTGCTTTTTATTTAAGATCAATTTACACCACTGATCAGCTTCACCCTCCATATGATAAGTATCCAGAAGAACCTATTCAGGTTCGTAATATTGAAGGATAGTAAAGATATTTGCAATGGAGTTGATCCATTGTTCGGAGATTGATGGATTATATGATCTATTAAAAGTGTGATTCCTTTGTCTCATGTATCATTTTTTTTTGCAGCTAGTTCTTTATTATGAGTGGTTGAACGTTCCTCTTGACCCATGATTCTATTCCATACATGAGTTAACTGATAAGGTATCGTGAAAACGTTTTTGATTCCCTCACCCATCAGATTGGGTATCTCATTAGAATATCCATAACATTGATCTTCACATAGATTGTTATTTTAACACCCCAAGATTTTATAGTATGTTATCTCTTCAAAGTATTTCCAAAACATTCACTACACGCAATACTGAGTTCGAGTGCACCATTGCTTACCAAACTAGACGTAAAAAAGAAGTTATGAATAGTATTAACCACATTTTAAATTCCATAAATCATATATAATTTTAACAATCATATTTTGTGTTTCTTAGACATAATATAATAAAAATTCAATTTTTATGATAAAAGAAGTATTTTTAAAAAAATGAAGTTTTCCCTTATTTTAGTGATAAACCCTTTTTAAATCCAATATTTGACACATTTGTATATTCAATTTAGTGAAATTAAATTTTTTTATAACCGGTACATAAAAATTTAGTTTGGATAAATTTTTGTTACTTTTCTAATAACTTTCATATTTTGATGAATAGTAAAAAAATAAATTTTAATTAAAAACTAGTTTTTTAATCAAAATAATTTATAGTGTTAAATTCTAAATTTGAGTGGTTTTAATGTATCATTAGACTATATTTTTATCATTTAATATAATTTAGGTCATTGGATGTAATTTAGCTATTAAATATGACATAAACACATGTCAATCTTTTGATAGTTTTTACTTGTTTAAAAGCCTGTGTTTTGGTTTGGACAATAGGAATTAATTTTAAATTAATAAATTCAACTTATAGATTTTTAATTTGGTAATATGGACTTCATTTTTTAATTTGGAATCTCAAAATTATCATAGGGTAATTTTTTGTATTTTTCTAAAAACATTCAAATTTTTATGAATAGTGAAAAACACTAAGTTATTGTTTAAAAACGACTTCTTATATAAATAGTTATTTATTTTATTTATGTTTATTTTAGGTCAAAATTGGTACATAATACCTATTTATGTTCTATTTAATTAATTTTAGTCATTTTAATGATTTTTTATGTATAAAAATTGCATTGATGTTTTTACAGCCTTTTACCCACCTCCTAGGAGCATTTGAAAATTTGCATAAAACATAATTTCACCGCTTCTTTGAGTTGAATTTTAAAAATCTAAGAGACATAGTTGATATTAATAAGTAAAATATGGTTCAATAATATGAAAACAATTTTTGGTGAATAGTAAATTTTGACTTTTATTTACCATGGTAAAAAGTAAATAGGGTAATGAAGGGTAAAAATTATATTATAATTACACTAAAACATCTTCTAATTCTATTGAATATGTGTAATTCGACCCAAAACAACCTTAGGAATAGAATATTATCCTCTAAGGTTTACATGAATTAGATTATGAAATATATTATTATGGAATTTAAAGAATAGTTAAAAGTGTTAAATTTAACATTTCATAACAAAAAAAAATTTAATATAATGTTATACATAAGATAAATTCGACAATAAATATTACATAGAAATATAAAAATATTTCCTAAATAATGGTATTTTATTTATAAGTTATAGACATTAAATAGTTAAATTTATTTATGACACAATGATGATGTAGTAATTACCTTATTAATAAAATATTAAAATAATTGATATTATAAATACCGGAATAAACGTAATTTTAGAATTTTGATGAATTCCACTAATTATATAGGTTAATATGAAATTTTAGGGTTGATTCAATCTATGTTTTTCGAAGTAAACATGATTTTATGATTTTAACAAAAAACAGATACTAAATAGGGTAAAAATTGACCAAAAATAGTTTTTATAACAAAAACTATATTATTGGTCGATATAATATTCCTAAAAATATCAGGATTGGCCCGAGGGAATAAATAATATTATATGTTTAATTATTTAACCACTTGATGTTCTCTTGATGTTTAGTTTTTGTTTATTAACCATATATTGCAAGAACACATGAAGACAATGTTAATGTTACACTAGTTAACTAAGAGTTAAATTTAAAAGATAAGGTTATAATGGTAACCTAAACCTGCATAAAACCTATTGGATGAGAGGATTTTTACCCATAGCAACCTAAGGCTCTAAATAAATTCATTTGGATCCATTATAAATCGAATATAATTTTATAATAAATTAATACTTTAATCATTTCCTAAAGTGACCCTCACCTTCATTATAAAAGGCCACTTCCCCTTCTACGAAAATCACACCTCAAAAGCCATTTGTCTTGGACAAACCCTAACTAATTATCCTTATAACACCCCTCAATTCAACATAGATTCCATAATTTGATCAGAAAGCCATCCTATGGATCCCTTTTGATCAATTCAAAAGGAAACACCCGAAGAAGAGGTAATAATTTCACCAACCTCTTTCAAGTTCTTTTCTTCATACATTTATTATTACTTTGTTATCACCATATCAAAATAATAAATTCAGTACCTTATAGATAATTGGATTTTATTAATAATATTTCACAACAATATTCATTAGTCAAACCATCCTGTGAATGATAATGTCACCATGCGTGCGTACGTACGACTTACCATCTCCACGCAGTGGTGTAATTTATTATTAAACAGTACATTATTTGGATGGATATAATGATGAGTAATATGTATATAAATAATGAAAATAACATGCTAATGTCTTTGTAAAATTTATATTCAATCCAATTATACACCTTTTGAATCATTAATTAAATGATATTTCCACTCGTTCTTACGTACATATTACCGTCTCCACGACGCAATGAGATTCATTTCCATGTTCACAATTCATCAATTATTATAAACATATATATTATTAATAGCTATGTAATATATGAAATAACAATGATACTGGATATATATATATATATATGTATATGTATATGTATGTACTTACATATATCATATTCATTTACTTATGTTCAATAAGATATGAAAACAGAAACGACGTTTATGTGTACGTATGGCCTACCGTCTCCATAAATGGTCTTTTAAATTTCATATATCTATCTATTATAAATATTTATATTATAAATATATATGATATATAAATAAAGGTTTTTATTCTAGTAGTATTTAAATCATGATCTAAATGATATGATCCAGAATAACAAGCAAAAACACATACGATAAAGAAAGTGATTATTACTTAAAATGATAATTTAACATAGAAATCATTATTAAATGGGTAGTATAAAGTCATTAATGAATCATGTATGATAAAATAAATATTAATATTTTTCTGGTATAATTAATAACATACTATGGTTATTATACAAGATGTCAAACATACCCTCTACCAATAGAAAGTGCAAGGTAAGGGTTAATTCTAGAATCTATTTATAATCCGAGGATGTTTTTACGTAAATATAAACTGAGACATATTTATTATCCATGACCATTATTCATAAATGATTTTTCAACGGGATTATTTTTAATTGAATTTTTTTACTAAAACATCATTTTAAATGTTTTAAAATTTTAATATTCTAATCATTTCTTATTAATGTTCATGTTTTCAAAATGGTTTTAAGGTTATATTTTCTTGGAAATGAATGTTTTAAAATATTAATTTCATTCAAAAGATTAAAATTGGTATAAGACACACTGATTCAAAAATATCTTTTAAATGAATGACTTTATAAATTATGTTACTATTAAATGATTTCATCAAAAATAGATATTTCCCTCAATGATTTTTACTAATCATTTTCAACTATGTCAACATCCTTTATGATATATTATTCTTGATCAATGTTGATTAATTGTTATGATAATTTTCCATATTTTATTGAATGTTTTGTGATATGTTTAATTGTTGATGTGTTATTTTTATACCATTCATTGTTTATGGATAATGTTTTGACAACTTGTATGCTAGTATTAATATGAAGGTTTTTGTTACGTTTAAACTTTTTCATAAAAAGAATGAATTTGACATAGTAAGTGATGGGTGGAGCTCAATATAGATCCTCGATGCATCGGAAGGTCTAATGAGACAAACTAATGTCTTAGCACAAGGCCTTGACCAAGTCTTATTTTTATTCTTGTCACAAGGCCTTAACTCTATGGTTATGATGTATGGCATTATGCATTCCTTCATTATGAAAGTGGATATTGATATTGCATGTGATTTTTCAACTAGTAGAATATATACATGAATAAGTAAATGGAATTATTTTATTTTATCTTTTTCATATAATGCTAATGTTTAAGTATAAATTTATTTTTTTAGTCTTATACATTGGAATAATGGTTTATGCTTATTTATGAAAGGTTTCATTATATTTTAATTCTTATAGATCATATGATCTCACCTCTTTCTATGTTTTATTTTTCCTAGGATTGAAGAGGAATTTTATGGTTGACCTATAGGGATAGGATAAGGGATATCATTCTCTTCAAAAGGGAAAAAAATGTTGTTGTTGTTAGTCATCTTATAATGTAATGTAACGTTCATGTATGTTATCTATTTTCCAAGACTGCTAAAATGATCGGTTTTTCGGAACATGATTCCTTGTAATCCTACCGATGTATTAAAATAATGCACTCACTCTAGGCTTCTGGGGTCAGGGCGTTACAGTTGGTATCATATAACGATTAGCAATATCCTTGTAATCTAGATATAGAAAAACTCTGATTAGAGAACATTACCCTAAGATAAACATTGAGGATTATTATAGAATAACATCTATATTTTTTGGTAATGTAGATATTATGTGGGTTTTCCAAAAAATACATCCTTGTATGGATACGAGTAGGTAGAGGTAGCTCTGGCCTATATGTACCAAGGAGTTAAAACTCCGACTAGGAGTTTCAGGCTTGACTCGGGGTATCCTGGTATGCAACAACATGCCTTGTTTCACTCATGGTTATGACACTCACAGGGAATATGCTTAGGATAATTCATAATTTAATTACAAACCATTATAAAGGATATATGAGTAAATATTACAGAGAAGAAACCATTTTAATGATTATGATTCTAGATGTCTGAAAATATTAAATTAATGTTGAGAATTTTTCTAGTTTTTGGATTATACATTATGATATGATCTAACATATTGTGTGTTGTCCTTAAAAAATGGCACCCAGTATAATGAATAAGAACTCCAGCAATATGCACGATCCAAGGGGTAAGAAGGATCATATATTTCATATACATAAACCATTATTTTGAAGGTAAATATCTTCTCACATATTTCATTATATGAAGAAAATGAATTAGGTTTTAATAAGGTAGGTGAAGAATTCTCTACGTCTTATGGATTTGAAGGGAAAAAAGAAGAAAGGGATAGTATAGAGAAGGATGGATAAAGGGAAGAGGGGAAAGAATGATTTTACCATATGTAAAAAATGTGGAATGAATCTCCTTGGTAAATGCATGAAGGGAATGATAGTTTGTCAAAAAGACACCATGTACAAGATTTCAAGGATAAAAAAGTTTCATATGTACAATGATTCTCTACAAGGAGCTGGGACACTATGAGAATCAATGTCCTAATCATCAGATTTTACCCCAAATGCTGCTATTGGATAATAATCAAGTTATGATATTACCGAATATGAAAAAGAATGATTAGATTGTTTTATGTTGTTATTAAAGTCTTATGTCATTTGTATATTGTATTAATGATGTACATGTTATATTATTTATAGAATATACAAGGATTGTATTATAGTACTATAATATTAAAGACTTTAGATTGTGTGGAACATAGGAAAGTGACTCAATATGGGTTAATTGTTTTGGAAAATATATGTTATAGACAAAGATAAACCTTAATATGGTTCTAATTCTGAGGTAGGGATTTTGGAATAATATATGATTGATTTGGATAAATTATATTGGACAGTCTTGACTACATTGAAACTAATTAATGATTTCAATATTCTATCATTGTTGGAGAATACAACATTTTTTTATATAAATAGTATTTCAAGTATTATATAATGAATTATGGATCATGAATGTAATCAATATGGTTTTATGGTAATTCATGGTGTTACCGTTTTTTAAAAGAATACATGATGAATATATTCACATGTTATTATGTGGAAAAAATTACATTCATTGTGTTTACCTTCTATATAAATTTTGGACTGTGAGTTTGGACAAAAGTGTTTTGGATAAGCATAAAGGCTTCAATCAATTATGTTTGAATTTGGATACTATTTTTAAGGATAAATCCTTTCATGAGATTATTTTATAATTGTAATAAAAAGGATAACTCAGAGGTCGGGCGACAACCAGTCGTGTTTGACAAGGCCTCGAGACATGATCCCGCCACTAAAGGGCGACAAGGGTGGAACACCAACCACTGGCATATGTGATGTCCTATCTTTTATAATGTAATATTTTTATATTCTAAAAAATGAATTACAAATTAATTATTTTTTAAACCCTATATTATTAGGACAAATACAATATTTTTTAATTACATTATCTTTCAGAGTGAAAGATGAGTTTGTGGAAGGAATTAGTTAAAGGATGGAACTCTACCTGTCAAGTATTCATTTTTCTACTTATTATTTGAAGAAACTAGATCATAACATTTATGGAAGGTATCATAAAACAAAAAATGTTTTCTCATAATACCATATGTTTTATTGAATCTGTGATTTTCTAAGTCATCATAGATTGACGGATTTGAGGCCAACAATTTTACACTTGTTTTTGATTGATGACCTCAATCACTCACTACAAATAGTTATATTTTTTCTCCAATTATGTTTCTCTAATTTCCACCTATTTTATCCTAATAGAGATCATAATTTGATGGTGATTTTTTCATTTCCCTTTCCCTATTATTAATACTAAATTCTATTAACACACATTCTGATTGGGTATTACGCAAAGGTAATTTTTTATTTGAACGTTTTATTTAAAAAAACAACATAAATTGAGAGGATGCTATTTATATAAGGATGGGAGAATATAACGCCCTATTATTTTATAGTATGTTAACTCTTCATAGAATTTGAATAACTTGTGATACACGCAACACTATGTTCGAGTTCACCATGACTTACCAAACTAGCTGTAAAAAAAGAAGTTATGAATAGTATTAAACTCATTTTAAAATTTATATATTTTTTATAATTTTAACAATTATCTTTTTTGTTTCTTATACATAATATAAGAATTAATAAAATTTTAAGATAAAAGGTGTATTTTAAAAAAATGTAGTTTTTCACCTTTTAGTGGGGAACCCTTTTTAAATCCAATATTTGACACTAATATATTCAATTTAGTGAAATTTAATTCTTCTTTAGAAGAGGGAACTAAAAATTTTGTTTGGATACATTTTTGGTACTTTTCTGATAACTTTCATATTTTAATGAATGTAAAAAAAATTCTAAATTTTATTTTATAACCACTTTTTTAATCAAAATAATTTATAGTGTGAAATTATTAAATTGTATTGTATTAAATAATCATTATACTATATCTTTATCATTTAATATAATTTAGCTTATAGGATGTAATTTCACCTTTATATTTGACTTAAAAACATGTCAATCTTTTGATAGTTTTTACTTTTTTAAAAACACGCATTTTGGTTTTGACAAAGAGAAATAATTGTAAATTAAAAAATGAAACTTATATGTTTTGAATTTGGTAAAATGGACTTAATTTTTGAATTCAGAATATCAATATTATATTACGGTAAATTTTTGGTATTATTCTGAAAACTTGAAATTTGCGTGAATAATGAAAAACACTAAGTTATTGTTTAAAATCTGACTTTTTATTTAAATAAATATTTAAATTATTTAAATTTATTTTAAGTCAAAATGGAAACATAATACCTATATATGTTAAATGTAATTAATTGGAGTCATTTTGTAATGAGTTTAGATAAATAAAAAGTTTATTGATCTTTTTACTGTCTTTTACAACCTCTTGAGAGTATTTGAAATTTTTTATAAAAATTAATTTCACCACTACTGTGCGATGAATTTAAAAAATCTGAGAGAAACTATTAATATCAGTATGTTAAATTTGGTTCAATAAAATAAAAATAATTTTTGGTGAATAATATCTTTTGACTTTTATTTACCACTATTAAAAGTAAATAGGTTAATTAATGGTAAAAATGATATTATAATTACCCTAACACATGTCTTAATTAAATTGGATAAGTGTAATTAGACCAAAAACAACCTTAGGAATAAAATATGATCCTCTTTGGAACACATGGATTAGATTCGGACATTTATTATTATTTAATTTAAAGAAGGGTTAAAATTGTTAATTTCAAGTTTTCATAACAAAAAAAATTTATATAGGGTTATAAATAAGATAAATTTGATGATAAGTTTTAATTAGAAATATAAAAATATTTAATACATAATGGTATTATATTTTGTATTTTTAGACATTAAATAATAAAATTTATTTATGACACAATGTTGAGGAAGTAATTACATTATTCATAAAAGATTAAAATAATTGATATTAAAAATCCCCAAATAAAGGTAATTTGAGACTTTTGATGAATTATACTAATTTTATAGGGTAATATGACATGTTAGGGTTTATTTAATTAGTTTTTTTCAAATTAATAATGTTATTATGCTTTGAACTAAAAACAAATACCAAATAGTGTCAAAATTGAAATAAATTTTCTTTAAAACAAAAACTATATTATTGTTGGATATAATATTCAAAAAAATCTACGGTTCGGACAAAGGGATTAAATAAAATTATATATTTCATTAATGAACTACTTATGGTTCTCTTGGAATTTTATTATAAGTTTATTAGCTATATAGTGTAAGAATACAAGAAGACCCAGTAAAAGTTAAACTATTTGTCTAAGAGTTAAATCTAAAAGATATGGTTAAAATGGTAACCTAAACTTGTCTGAAACATATTGATTGAAAGTATTTCGACCCATAACCACCTAATTCTCAAAATAAATTCATTTTTAGCCTTTATAAACCGAGTATTATTGTATAATAAGTCAATACATTATTGTTTTCTTAAATTGACCCTCACCCCTCTTATAAAAGGGAATATCCCCTTCTCTCAAAATCACACCAACATAGTCATTTGGATCAGCCAATACCTAACAAAATATCCTTCCAAATTCCCTAAATTAATCCTAGAGTCCTTAAATTGATCATAAATCCATTTTAAAGATCCATTTAATCAACTCAAAAGGAAACATCTGAAGAAGAGGTAATAATTTCACCACCCTATTTCAAGTTCTTTTCTTCCACCACTTCCTAATTCATTTTTATTATAATAAAAAAAATAATAAATCCGGTACCTTATACAGACTGTGATGTTATTATAAATATGTCACAACCTTATTCATTTTTATATCCATCCAATAAATGATAATGTCACCAGGCGTGCGTGTGTATGACTTACCGTCTCCACGACGTGGCGTAATTTATCATTCAACATTATGTTATTTGGATAGATATAATGATGAGTAATATGTATATAAATAATGATATTAACATGATTATGTATCTGTAAGATCATTATATCAACCAATTCCACACCTTTTAATCATTAAATAATTGATATTGTCTCTCATGCTTACGTGCGGATTACAGTCTCCACGACGTGAAAGGATTCATTTCCACATTCACCAATCATCAATGACTATAAAAATATATATTATTAATAAGTATATAATATTTGACATAATAATTCTACTAGATATATATATTTTTTTATTTATATATTTGTATGTATGTACTTACATATATCTTAATCACTTACTTCTGTTCAATATGATATGAAAATAGAAACAACATTTATTCGTACGTATGACCTACCGTCTCCATAAATTATGTTTTCAATTTCATATATCAATCTATTATAAATATTTATATTCTAAGTTTATTTGATATATAAATCAAGGTTTATATTATGGATGTATTTAAATCATTATCTAAATGATACGATCAAGAATAACAAGTTAAAACATGTACGATAAAGAAAGTGATTATTATCTAAAATGTTAATTTAACATGGAAATGATTATTAAATGGGTAGTATAAAGTAATAAATGAAACATGTATCATATAATAAATATGAATATGGTTCTGTTATAATTTAATAAATACTATGTTCATTATACAGGAGGATTAATGTACCCTCTAACAAAGTAAAGTGCAAGGTAACTGTGAATTCCACAATCACTTTATTATCCGAGGTTGTTTTTCCGTAAGTATCAACTGTGATATATTTATTATAAATGTCCATGTTTTATAAAATTGTTTTCAAGGGGATTATTTTTATGGGTCTTTTTTAGTAAAGCATCTTTTTAAATGTTTTAGATATTTATTATTCTAAACCTTTCTCATTAAGGTGATTGTTTTCAAAAAGGTTCTAAGGAATTATTTATATGGGAATGAATGTTTTAAAATGGTAATTCCATTCAAACGTTTCAAAGTTGAATGGGACACTTTTATTCAAAACTATCCTTTAAATGAATTACTTTATAAATTATGTGACTTTTAAATGATTTCTACAAAAATTTATAATTTTCTAAATGATTTTTCCTAATCATTTTCAACCATGTCCACATACATTATGGTATATTATTATTGATCGAGGTTCATTTATTATGATACAAGTATTCCATATTGTATTTAATTTTTTGTGATATGTTTTACTATGGATGTGTTATTTTTATACCATTCATGGTTTATGTATAATTTATTGACATTTCATATGACATTTTTTATTTGAATGTTTGTGTTATGTTTAAACCTTTTTATTTAAGGAATGCATTGGACTTAGTAAGTGAAGGGTGGATCCCACTATAGCTCCTTGATGCATCGGTAGGTCTCATGAGACAAACTACTGTCTTGGCACAAGGCAATGAAAAAATCTTATTTGTAGTCCTTGCACAAGGCCTTGACTATGTGGTTATGAAGTCAGGCATTATGCATTCCATAATTATGAAAGTGGATATTGATATTGCATGTCATTATTAGACCAGTAGAATATATGTGTGAATAAGTAAATGGAATTATTTGATTTTATCATTTCCAAATTATGCTAAAGTTTATTATTAAAAGGCATTTTATTTAGTCTTATAAATTTCCTAATGGTTTATGTTTCTTTATGAAAGTTTCCTCAATATTGTTATCCTTATTAAGCATCTGATCTCATCATTTTATATGTTCAAATTTTCCTAGGATTGAAGACGTATTTTATGGTTGACCTATAGGGATAGGAAAAGGTATATTAATGTGTTAAAAAGGGGAAAATCATTGTTGTTGTTAGTCATTTTATAATATAATGATACGTTAATGTATGTATTCTATTTTTCATGACTACTAAACTGATCGGTCCTTCGGGATTTGATTCCATGTAATCATTCCAATGTATTAAAACAATGCATCGACTCAAGGATTCTAGGGTTGGGGCATTATAGTTAGTCTGATTCCTCCTATTACTGGCCATTGGATAGAGTAAAAGGAATGTTTGGGGTAACAAATAATGGGGAATCCACTGAAAAAAATGGATAACATATAAATTACATTTATTTTCTTAACTTATCAATGTTTTCCAATCTCTAATTTCCACCATATATTCTTAGGTGAATTTTTTTAATTGCCATAATAATGGTTTATAATTTTCTTATGAACTTACTAGAGAATTTTACATTGGAGTTTCATAATCAAGAATGTTTAAATCTCATTGTCTTGAATGAGTTCCCATTTGAGTCTAGATTAAAGTGGTGTTTTCAGGTTTTACCCCTAGATACATATGTGCTAGAGCCTCCTCTAACAACTCCTATCCAGATAAGTATTTATTTTCTTGATAAAACACTTACTCAATACTAACCAAAATATTTGGATTTTTTATTATACTTAGTATTATCCATAATGATTTCAATAGGGTTTTTAATCCTAATCCAAAAAATTACTAAACCTATCCTTTTATACCAACTATAACAACCTTGATATTTATTTTACACACAAACATAATTTATTACATAAAATATTCACTTCATAGAACATAGAATATAGAGTGTTCTAGTTTTTTTGAGTCTTAGTAACATTTCATAACAACAAAAAACATGAAATACACATCTTTATTAAAAACATATTTTTCATGACCACACATATTCCTTCGTACATAGGATTCCATGGGATAAACTAAGGACATGTATTAGAATAGGGTTATCTATAAAGCCATTAAGCGAGTAAACAAGGCATATCCTGAATTATATAGTATATATTAGAAAATATGAATATCAATGGATCATAATAGAACTATGAACGTAAAATAATTGTATAACATTATTATCATAAGATAAAAATGTGGAATCAACATTTAACATGATATTGGTATAAGATAAAGATCTTTCCACATGAAACCTAATAAAAACCTCATTGAACTTGAATTAGGAAGAAAAAACCCTTATTTCACTTGATGAATCATTATACTACTATTTTCCCAATGCATTGGAGTGCTATGATGGCGAACCCTTTATAAACATTTCATTCCATGCATTAGTGTGGCACATGGGTCATACAACATGGATTCATTAAACATAATAATTTTATTCTATTAATAAGAAAAGTAGAAAACATAAATGTTAGTCATAATTCCAGAAGTTCAGGTGAATAAAGGTGAAAAACATTATAAGGAAATGGGTATGGTATTCACGTACAAGATGATTTGGGCTTTGGAAATTTTGGTGTATCTTAGACAGCATAACGACATCAAATAGAAATCATAAAATGGGGTGATGAGAGATAAATTGGTCTCTCATAATTATACATAAAATGGACCATATGAGTGTCATCAAAAATAATTTCCCAATATATTTAATGGAATTTGGATGCATAATATAAAAGAAATTTATGAATGTAAATGGGACGAGAGAAATTCTTAACGGAGTTTCATCATGGTAACAGGTGTACATGGGAGGCATTAATGAAGGATAAATGAGATAATAACAAATCAAAAATAAGGAGCGATGTATGGGGGATGTGTGAAATCAGACCCTAAGCTTATTAATTGAAAATTAATGGGTATAAAAAAATAAATCAATGTGTATAAAAAATGATAAAAGAAAAAATCCTTTACTTGGAAATGTGATTAGAATGTCATTGGAGAGGCTTGAGAGGGCTTATAGGGATCATTGAGCACATTTTAAGGATTATAGAGAGTGGAGGGCATATGTTAGTCTAGATAAAATGTTTTTGAGTGAAGAAGAATTGGTGATTGAGCGGGTTTATATTAGAAATAAATGGAAATTCTTTATTATTTTAGTTCTGGAAACCACACATTAAACTAATCAAATCTACAATCCAAACCATGGTATTTGAAAATGGATTTTTTTAAAGGGGATTGGAAGAAATTATTTTATAATGGCAATGTATGGACATCTTAAAATATCAGGATTTACTATGTGGAGGTGAGTCACACTCTCATGTAATTCATTTTAAAAGTTAGAATGTTTTATATGTCTTGTAGGGTCCCCTGAGGAACCATAAAATTAATATTAAAAATCGTAAATAAAATTATTTTAATGGTAAAATATATGTTGGATGAACAGATTTTTTATTTTATTTTATTACATCACTATTGTGTCATTATGATCTCACAGAATACATTATATATATAAACGGTACATAATTTTTATCCAAATATTCAATTATCTCAAAAAATTATAATAAATCATCATTGGATAATATCGATGTTCTGATTCCAAAAAATAAAATTCATCTTCTATTAATAATATTCTAAATATGTCAATTTTTTTGTTTAAAATAATAACTGATATTTATTGAAAATTTGAGTTATTTGAAAAATACTGCTTTCAATCTTTAATAAAAATTACAATTATATTCATAAAAATTATATTACCATTTATATTTAATAAAATGGTAATTTATTAATAATATTATACTATAATATTATATAATTCACAAATCCATTAATTCATCAATATAAATTTCTTAATTGAATAATAACTAGAAATATTATTTTTTATTTAATATCTATTTACAAAGTTACAATAATAAAATGAATTTATATTATCTATAAAAAAATAATTCATATAACTATAGTGATATGGTCTTGTATCATAACCCATTAAAACACCCTCATAAGACCATAGAGTATGGTGTGTGATGGTGGTCGACTCTTAGGGTGGTTCAGATAACATCGTTCGGGTGGTATTCTGTATTAACTACCACTTCTCCCATAGGAAATTCCATTCAAGCATAACATGTTTAATCAAGTATTGGGTATAGTGTAGAGAGAAACAGAGTGAGACCATTTTTTCCCATGCTCTGAAAAATGGGCTTCATATAGAGCAATTCATCTTAATGAGGTCATCACTTCCTTTCTCTGAGTACATTGGATTTTTTAAAGCCCTATATTTTTTAAAAAATTGGGGTCAAAGTTCAATGACTATATTATCAATGGTAATAATTCATAATGGTATTTTAAAATTTAAAAATATAAAACCATGGAAGTGAATATGTTATATAACTATTTAAAATAATAGGAAAATTAATTATATCAAGATTATTTTTCAGAAATAAATTTTTGGGTCATTATAGAAAGACGTAGCCTATGTACTTGTACACTTGGACACATCTCTAGTCCAATATAAGGAAGAAAGGTAAAATCAATTGAAATACCATTCATGCATATATTTAAATTTCAAAACCAGAGTATGACAGGAAGTAAAAGAAAGTAAAAAACGAGCACATAAATTCCCTCTATAATGTTTCTGACACCCACATCCAACCTAAATATAAGTACCATAGACTTCTATGAAAAATATAGAGAAACAAGCCTCGGTAGATCTGGTCTCACTACATACCATCTTGTCCGGGTCCATCAAGGGCTCTTTCCAAATATGGATAATCTTCCAAAGACATGACCCATGAGGGAAAAACCATACTGGGATGAGTATAAAAATTCATAGTAGGACACCGAAAAACAAAAATGTATATAACGAAGAAATGTATTCAGATCTAAAAGTTTATATGTATACAACACATATGAAAATAATATCCAAATATACTCAACCGATATAGGTAGTGTAATGATAATTCACAATTGTAGTATGCTAGCTCATGATTCTAGATCAAATATTCCACATAAAACTTGTATGCGAGAACACAATTCTAAGTATGATAATAATGATGATGTTCGTTTGAGATATAGTTCTCATAATTTATTTCCATTAAATGTACATTATGACGCTATGACATGATGTGATACATAGATAATAATCTCCACCAAGGCCTTGGGGTATACCAAAAACTCTATCTGGATTAAACCTATATGTATAAGATCAAAACTATTGTTGTGTTGATTAGGAAGATACTAGAAACTCCACCTAGGAAATGTAGAAGAATACAAGATCTCAATACTAGCCTCTTAAAGTGATTAAAAAAACTCTATTGAAGATGTCAAACTGAATGCATAATAATCATTGGAGTAAATGATGATTCTAAAGTAAACCATAGGGAACAAATAAATGGAATTCACTATAAAAAAATCACGTCCAAGTTAAATAGAACATTGGCTCCAAGACATGTATATGATAAAAAACATCATTTAGATTGAGTTACACTTAGTGTCCATTGACGCTGGTTCGTACCCATGAAAACAACATGTGTCTCATTCCCATGTCCAAGCATATAGAAATACCCAGTATGCAGACTTCTTGGGTTTTAAACCCTTGTCCCAGTACATGAATAACTCATGAATATGTTCTTGGGTACTAGTACACATTATATCATGTGTACTATGGTTTATGATGTGTCTATTTAGGGTTATACACAACGTACTCCAACCCATGTACTCTGACCTCTATCTTCAAAACCTATGAGGTGCACAGTAAGTCATATAAGAGGAGAAACATGATATGTGACAGGTCTCACAATCCATGTGATTCATAAGTACCTTATAATACCTTTCTTCATTAAAATGGGGGCCCACATGGTTTCTTGTCTTGATTTACATGTCGTGTAATACGCCCAAAATTCCAAATATGGCTCCATGCATCCAGGCCACTACTCCTAAATTCTATTTAGTGATTTTTTCACTAAAAGATCACATATCAATCCTTGTTGAGTCATGATATCACTGATTTACACATTCTAGGACTTTGATATGCCCCGGAAATGGGATTGTTCATCTTTTTTAATTGTGCACTGAAGAATACAAATATTTGGTATCAATGTCATCTAATTTGCTATTGTATCCCTCATCTGACATGCATAGTTTCATGATGATTACATATCAATGAAATATTATTTTTGAAATTTTAAATGGCTGTGAAAAAACTAAATTCATTGGTAAACGTCACACTACCATCTAAACAAAAATGCCCCTGATGAAAAATGAATTGGTGGAGAAAATAACAATAAAAAAAATAAGGAATGGCCCTTGATCAATTTTCAATTAGTTATCAATTTTTTTCCATGAAAATAATTTTAAAAAACATCAATTAGATGTTTAATACACAAAAATAATCCATTAAAATAATCTATATCATTGTACACATTTTTAGTGAATGAATATATTGGTCGATTGATTCCTGTTCATCATAGAAATTAATAAATGGGAACAAAATTTAAATAAAAAATGCACTGTATAACTTCAAATATATCACTGCTGAAGATAGACGTTGTGTTATGATCATTAGAAAAATCCATTGAATCTATGGCATATCAATCATTGATCCATGATTAAGTCATCGTTCATTTGAGAGAAATCCCACAATTCCAACTCCAATAGATATCCAATGGTTCTAGGGTTATGCGACTAACCTTGAGATTAAAAATTTAACATATATTTAAATAATATATTTTCAATGTATCAGTTAATGGATATAAAATATTTTTACTTAATTATTTTATTCACTTATACGCTCGTGATTACTTTTCCACAAAACACCTGTAACAACTAAGGTTATGTCGCGACTATGGTAAAACTCTTTTTATAAACCCAACGGTGGCCCAAATTACCAATATTAGAATCCATTTAAAATTTATACCATTTTGATGAAATATAAATGTGTGTTATCCATAATATAATTAACATATTTCAATCAGTAATTTTTTGATAAATGGGTCTTGGAATCGCGCGATGTCTCATGCCCTGGTCTAAAAAATAATTGATATAATATACTGTAATAATACATCAGAAATATAAGACATTACATGAATCTAATTATATATTTATTGATATAAAATTCATAAATTTAATTTAAAATATTTACCCTTATGTAATATTTAAATTAATTAACATGGAAAAACATTTTCATTTTAAAACAGTTTTCATAAAATTCATATGTTAAAACTCAAAAATAGACTTATACTAGAACAAATTATAATGTAGGTATAAAAATAATAATTTGAATTAAATATAATAGATCAATAATTATTTTTCTTTACAAAATATTATTCACAAAATTGATCTATTAAATTTAATAATTTATTTAACAGAAATTAATTTTTTTTACAAAAAAAACTATAATTTTCACTATTTACTGAAAAAATAAACATTTTCTGAAAAATCCAAAAAATTGGGTATAATTTTTTTATATTATTATATCAAAAATGATTTTAATATTTTAAAACATATTTTATAAATGTTCCAAAAATTTATTATAATACTTCCAGACCAAAAATAATTTAAAATCATTTTTGATGAAAACCTATTTTTGAAATTTAAATTTCATTACAAAAATATGATTGATTGATTTCTAGAAATTTATCAAAAATTTATATGTATTTGGATATTTATATATTTAAATATATATTATAAATAATTTAATACTACTCAATCCAACTAATTTAACACCTAGTCAATAATATTTATATATTTCATGTGTCATTTAAGCTTAGTGTTGTGGGTCGAACATGATATCAAACATAGTCTTATTTCTAAAAATTTAAAGATATTATATCCTCCAACATTTAATATATTAAATCCTAATGATTTGAAGATTTTATCAGTAATAAAATATTTTTAATTTGAAAATACATTTTTGGTAGACCCAAATTATAGGAAACACAAATAATGTTCTTTTGATAATGGTGAAAATGAAGTAACGAGGTCATATAGAATAACACAATACTAATTTTCCAAGTAGTTGAACATTGGTGGGAAGTGAATACATGGAAAATTAATAAAATATTAATGTCTAATCAATGATCAATAATGTAGAGATGATTGATAACTAAAAATTTATTCCTCAATATAATGTTAAGAACCTCAAAACTAGAAATTTGTGATGAGTTGAAAATCAATTTGATATATCATAATTGAATATAATACTATAATATTTCAAATTTAAATATATTTATCTTATATATTAGTAGTTACTTCACCATATTGACCTAAATAATAATGAAATATAGTTACCCCTCTAGTATAAATTCAATATTTAATCTATTTATACCACAGTCTTATTTTTTTCTTCCAATAATGTGTATCAAAGATTAATTTTTCATTTCAATACTACTAAAATAAACTTATAAAAGATCACATAATATAAAAAAGAATAACAATATATTTATCATATATTGAGAAAGTAATTATAACCAAAATGGTTCACATAAGGTAACAAGATTCTGAAATTATAATCATACTCTTCTAAAACAACATTAATCATATAATCACTAAATCACTTTATATTCCCATGGTTTTTAATACTTAAATGTATATGATTTAGAAAACAAAATTATCATTATATTTCAAACAATTTAGTTTAAAAGATATATTTAATACTAATCAGGATATCACACAGTACAACAGTATGATTTACAATCTTTTCCAACTTTAGTTGTGGGTTTTCACCACTTGATCATTCTAGTTTTGATGGTTTTTCTCTAGGACTCTAAGCTATCCCTTTTCATAGAATTTAATCCTTATAAACTTCGTAGAAGTGTGATTAACATCCTTATATAAAAACTGAATCGTTAAATATCATATAAGCCCCAATTATAATGAATACCTTAAAAATAATTTCTAAAAAATGTGCAATCAAAAATCACATTAAACCAAAGCATTTCATATATATAAAATGAAAAAAGGTATCTAAGAATATCATTAATAACTTTGGGGTCTCATAACTAATAAATTGAATATATATTTCAAAAAAATTAATATGATGACTAACCTATGAAAAATATTGTTCTCCGAGTAGTTTCCACCACGTCATAAAATGGCCCACCATAAATTGTAGTAGTAGAAAATGATTTTTACGCACATCTATTTTTTATCATTATTATTTACGACCTTTGTAAATAAATTAAGACACACATTCAAATAATATTCCAATTCATTATACCTAAAAAATATATCCATGGACTAGATATATGTTATTTCAGTATACTGTATTCCTAGAATGTTTTATTTATTTTTAGGAACCTAATTAAAAAATTGAACACACCATAAATAGTTTTCAGATAATAGAAGAAGATCAATAATATACCTTTCACCACACATGGAATATGATTTCGTATTACTTCTAGAATTTTTATATAGATTTTGGACTTCTTCATTCCAACCTGACGATTTGTTACTTTTCTCATATCAAGGATCACATGTGTTAGAAAAACTCATCTCAACAATATTAGCACAATTTGAAACATTCTTGATACATTTAAAAACTTCTAATGATAATGATAAACATTTAGTTTTTTCAATACTAATTACAATCAATAAATTTTATGATCAGTTTGATAAATAAAATCCTAATAATACATTGAATATATCGTGATTTCTTCTTTATAAACAACTATTTATTCTCCATCCTTTTGGCTTCACTTCTATAAATGGTTTCTCTATCCTATTTGGAATGACCTCAGGGAGACATTTCTCGTGGAATATATTCTTTATTGTGTTCCACTTCATTCAATAAATATAATATCTAATTTTTTCTTCTTCATAACAATATACCATCATTTATCAGCTTCATCTACAAAATGATAAATAAAAAATGTTACCATCTCATATTTCGAAGAACCAATAACATAAAATTTTTTTTCTATGTAATGGATCAATCCTTGGGGAAACACTATGTTAGTTGATCCATTAATAAATTGAGGATGCTGCTTCATGAAAAAATACATTGTAGACATGTAACATTAGGAAGATTTGGTTCTTATCTATAATGGCTACCATTACCATTAATAACAACTGTTTATTGAGTCATCAATGTAATAAAATATTATTTTAAAATTCACATAATATTAATATATTGATTTGGAGGGATATTTCCCTCTACGTTCTATCCAACTACTGCTTCCTTGTTTCATCAGTGGAAACCCATTTCAAATAATCAATTTTTAGGTGAATCAAAATGTTAATATTCCAATGACCTATCATTTTAAAATTACAATAGGGAAAAAAATTTAAGGTAATTTTATTGTCATTATCCCAAACTCAAATGTTAATTAAACAAACTTGTAATGAAAACTATATGGAAACAACATGAAACATAAAATAATCATATGTTTTAGTCATGAATTAAATATTTTTCACTATTAAAATAATTTATGGTCTATAGTTTTAAATAATTAGATCATACATATATATCAATATATATAATATAAAGTGGGAACTTATCATCAGTATCCATTTTTCTCATTATATAAAATATTTAGAATAATTTATAATTTATATTCATGTAATCTATTCTCAATAAATAAAAATATATTGTTTTCTATTATCCATAGATGAATGTTGTTAAAATTTTTTCATAATGTGGGATATTTACAAAAATAACATGATAGTACAAAAATGAAAACCCTTATTCTAGTTAAATATATGAAATCCAAATAAATTCATTACATTTATCTCAATGTTCTTTTAGGGAAAAATGAATTACGCTTACATAAAAACACACACTTCTTTCTCAAATAACATCACATAACCACATAATAATAAATTTAAACACATTATTTAAAATATAGAGATTCTTATTCATAAATCCCATTCAAACCAATTGTATTTGGATTAACTATATATTTTACTTCCATTATAATCATTTTCCAATGCATTATAGAGCTATACTGGGGATCACCCTTCATATAAGATATATTTGGCCCCCGTATGGGCTATTATTTGGATCAACTCATTGTAGATGTTTTATCAAGATTACAAATTTCTCGTAAGCTATAATTGTTCTCAACCAATCATATAATCTATATCATGCTCAACTATGATCTATATTTTGGTCCAATCCTTTATATAGGATGTATCCAGATCAATTTTTTTATTAAATAATTATAATTTTTGATATAATGAATGAATCATTTTATTTAACATTTCAGAAATACAACCTATTTAGAAACTATTGTTTACCCATATAAAACTTTCTTTTTAGATATCAGAATTATAGTTTCTTCCAAATACCCATTTATAATACAAAATACCCATAAAAATAAAATATGGGTTTTCAATAAATAAAACATAAACTTTTGAAAAGGAAGAAGGAATAAAAATAATAATAGCCCTGATGGTGTAAAAATTCAATATTTCCACATACATTAAAGATTTCACATTCCACTTGGTTTTTTCCAAATAATACGTATAAAATGAATTAAAATTATCATTTTGAAATACATATAAATAAAACCAAAATATATATAAAATTTGCATTATAATAATTTTATGTACATATAAAAAATTCATAAAATAAATTTTAAGTTATGGACGTAGATGAGAAATAGTTGGATGGACAACATTATAAGAATATTTTTTAAAAAAATATCTGTTATCACATTGGAAATAACTAAATCATAAACCTCAATAAATAATTGCATTATAAAAATTAATAAATATGGTGATAATAGATAAATTAATGATATGAAATGTCAAAGGTGATGTGTATAAACTTGATAAAAGAATATATGTCCATCACATAAAAATATTACTACACTAAAAGGATTTTGTTGTGTAAAGGCGAGAGAAGATGGTCTGCAATTTTATAAGTGTGGTTAGTAGTACTGTTTTTTTAAAATCAATCAACACCAATTTGTTAGAAAAAACAAGCTCTAAAATTTACCATTCAAAATACTTAGTCTTCTGAGGGACATAATATATCTATCTAATAGATTTTAGACAAGTGTTTAGTTCAATTTAATCCTTATATTTTTAGTTGAACCATATATTAATATATTCTTACATTAACTGTGGTAATTAATAATTTACGCATTCACTTTTCATTTAGTTGAAAAAATTAGTTGAAATTATTAGATAATATAAATAATTCTAATTACAATAATGTATTCCACTTAATAAATTAAATTTATATATTTTTAAAAAAATTAATTTAAAATTCATCTTCACGTCCCGATGAAAAACATAGATTTCAAGAAGTGTATATATTAATAAAAAATAATTTTATATTAACTATGTAACTAATAATAATTTTTACATGAATATCAACTAATATATATGGTTATATAATATATACATTTCATCAAAAATATTTCTCAATATTGATTATTTTATATAATTAATATAGATAAATATTATCACTGTTATAATTTTTTTTAAATCTTGTTTTTATACCCCAAAAATAAAATACACTGAAATCCAATATATTATGGATGGAAAAGTAATTAGGTGGATTAAATTTTATTAAATAAAAATTATGTTATTTTAAATCTTATTCCAAATATTATGGTACTTTTAAATTCTTGAATTTATTAAAAAATGATACATTTTTAAAAAAAATTGTTATTTTCCACTATATATTGAAAATTAAAAGTATTCTAAAAAATAACAAAATTTCAAAAAATTCAAATTTCGATATTCTTAAATTAAAAATAATGTCATATTTATAGAATAAAATTTCCAAATGTTTGAAAAATTAATTATAAAATTTTCATTAAAAAAAATATGAAAATCATTTTTAATGAATATATAATTCTCATAAATAAATGTAATTTAATAAAAACCCTTCATTATTTATTTATAATTTATAAATAATAAATATCTATTAAGAAATATTTATATATATTTAGTAATGTTGTTAATACTATTCACATTCATATATTTACAGCTTATGTTGTAATACTTATATGTTCCACATGTCATTTATGATCGTTGTTACATTTCGAAGACACTATAAAACTTTATTTTCATTTATTAAATCACGGGGTTTTACATTCTCCAAAATTTAATAAATTTCATATTTAAAATTATAACATTATCAAGGTAATAAAATATGGTAAATTTTAAAATTTATATATCAGGAACCCATATTGTAAAAAGGGTTACAAAAACTTGTTTTTATAAGATAGAAATAAATTACATAGGTCATTAAATATAAAATATAACTACAATTCAAGTTAGGATAACATGGTTTGGAATTGATGATATGGACATGGAAGAAAAGATCAGTGTACAAAAAACAATGGATAGTGATATAGACCTTTGATCAAAATAACATGAATGATAAATATAAATTTAAGAACCTCAAACCCATAAATATGTTATGAGTTAAAAGAACATTTTATTCATTAAAATGAATGTAATGAGAAAAAAATTACATTTTATTGATATTTCTCATTTATTTTTTAATTAATTTTTTTATTCACTAAAATCATAATTATTATTCTTACGTATATAGTGTAGTTTTCGAAATAAATAAATTTCTACCACACTCGAATATTTTGTTCAATGATGAGTTTCAAAATGAATTTTTCATATCTGAATTACTAAAATCAATATCTATTATATCAAAATATACATAAGATTATAAATATATATTAAGCATATATATATATATATATTCAACAACTACAATATAAATTTCTTCTATATGGTAATATAGTTCCAAAAATTATAGTGATCCTCTTATGAAACCACATTAATCAACTAATCTCCAAATAACTTCTTAATCCCTCAATATTTTATTTTACAAAACATATGTTCTAGAAATAATAATTATCTTTATCATTTATACAATTTAAAATAAAACAATTATTTCAATATAAATAGGATGTAACATAACATAGTAATATGTGTTTCATGCTTCTAGACATTCTGTTTCTAGATCAAACACATAATCTGAGCCTATTGGGATTGGTGGTCCCACAAACCATGTGCTATATTTTCATTAAATTTCGTCCTTATAATGATACTATAAATATTATTCACATATTTGAAAATAATTTTAATCTTAAAATATCATATAATACACTAGCAGAATCAATAGTTTAATCATCAGGTCAAAAAATAATTAAATGGTTACCTCGCGTTACACCAAAGAGAAACATGTATATAAAACCAACTAAATGACTCCCAAAATTTAATTAATAAATTTAATATATCATCATATAAAAAACCTAAATAGATTTTCTAAAATATTTAACATATGATTAATAATTGAAAAATACATAGCTCCTAGGAGTTTTCACCACTCTGCGCGGTGGCCCAAAATCAACTGTATTGGAAGCAAAAGATATTTCCAAACCTCTATATTTTTTATCATTACATTTTCCTCCCATTCAATTAAGGTTAATATAAACATAATAATTATATCCCAAATCATTTTTATAACCATATCACTATAGTCATGAAAGGTTTGATATAAATACTTTATTTTTTACGATATTTTTCATTCTTTTAAAGAACCTTGTTCCCAAAAAGACTAGATTAGTGAAACATCATAGTTCAAGAAAAAAATTCAAAAAAATTTATTTTACCACTCATGAAAAGTTTTTTATTCTTACCTCAAGGTTTATATGTTTCTTCATTCTATACATATTACAACCTTGATCAATTTAAACATTTGTTTCTCGAGAATAATATGATTCTCAAAACTCTATCTTGTTATTCTTAGCATAAAAAACAACTTTATCCTAACATATAAATTATTTTCTTGGTAAATCACTTCATATACATTTTTTAAATATTATGTGAATCTCAAAATTTATCAATAATTGTCTCAAATAAAATTTTTCATATACACTACCAATATTATGATTTTTTCTCCATACATGACCATTGAATCTTCATCATTTTTCATCATTTCTAGAAATTTTTTCTCTATAATATACTATAAAACAATAGGGAACTATTTATTGATGAATATAGTCTTATATGTTCCCCATTACATGGGATTAATTTTATCCCACTCTTTCGTATTATTAACCGAATTCCACCATAGATCATTTTTACATTCAAAATGAAAAATTGAAAAAGATAAATTTTGACATTCAAAACATCCCATTACATCACATGTGTTCTCTGAAGAATTAATCCATCCTTTAGCATCCATATGTCATATATTCGAATAAATGATTTGGGATGTTTGATCATGAAATAATCAACTATTTAAATTTTCCTTTATGGTAAATTGGGTTCCTCTATAGTATGGATAACACCACCATTAATAACTAATGTCGAGTGAGAAATCACTAAAAAACTATTATATTAGAGATTTAACTATATTAGGATGTTGGATTGGATGGATATTTTCCCATCTTTATCTTCACATTATAGAATCCATATTTCTTATGTGGAAAAGAATTAGTTATATACAAATTTTAGATGAAGAAACATGTTAATATTTAAATGTTATATCATTTTAGCATAAAAATAATGTAAAATCATTCAAGACAATGTCATTATCTTTATCACAAAAACTAAATTTCCCTAAAATTACCTATAATACCAACTATATGGACTTATAATTAAATATAATTTAACATTGAGTTTTATTCAATAATTAAATTTCTATCAGAGTATATACATTTTTATATTTGTTTTTTTATAGAATGATGTCATACTTTTTATATAAAAACTCATATAACTCAAATTGGGCACATCATAATAGTATAAATTTTTCCCATGGCATAACCCTTTTAATGTAAAAAAGGATTACTAATCTTGTTAAATCCACAAAAATATCAAAATGAATATTTCATTCCCCTACCCATATATAATCCCATAGAAAAATATTTTAAAATGTGGGGTGAGAACAACATTCTCTAAAAGAGAAATGAAAAATATATAAATCCATTATTATTGTAAAAAAAAGTGAAATTTTTTAATTATTACACATTCATTTAAGTATTATATTAGTGAATGGAAAAAATTATTTTCACATGAAAACAACAGACTTCATTCTCTACGAAAATCATTAAAACCCATAAAATCAATTAGTAACCCCTTTTAGAAAAATTGATAATAATACTCATAAAAACATTTCAATTCCCTTTTAATTGTGTTAGCTATATGGATGAATTCCAATATAATATTTATCAAATTAATTATATAGAAATAATGGGTATAACCTTTCATATACACTATAATAGGCTCACTAATGAGATATATTTGGGATTAATTAATTGTATAATCCTAGTTGAAAAAACCTATTTTTCATGAGCAATAATTGGGATAAAGCCTTCCTTTAACAAATATCATACTCCCCCATGATTAAAAATGGGGATCAAACCTTTATAAAAGATATATCAACTTAAATAATTTTTTATATATTGATCATGCACAATTTAATTAATACATTTTATTCAAGGTTCACACTTTCATCATAAAATACTTTTATAGACACATTTGATCCCATATAAAATTAACTTCTAGGATATCAAAAATTCCTTTGTAATTTCAATTAAATTTTCATCACAAAAATTAACAGAAAAAGGAAAATATGATTTTTTATTCAATAAAACATGATTTTTTTCAATGGAATTCTGAAATATAACAACGATAATTGGAGAAGAAGAAATCTTTTTCTCAAAAAAGATACAAATTTAACCTTCCTTTTATAATTTTTCAAAATCATAAATATGAAACATTTAAACTAATTCTTTTTGATGAAAATTTTAATAATATAAAATGAGAGATAATTTGTTTCAAGGAAAACCATAAGAGTATTATTTAAAAAATATTTCACATTATATCTTTGGTAGACACATGAATTGTAAGAAACCTGAATGAATACCATTAAAAAAATTATATATCATTAGAATAGTGAAATTAATGACAAAAAATACCAAAGGGGATGCATAAACACATCATAAAAGAATATTTGTGGTTAAAATAAATAATTTACCTCAACTAATGCATATTATGATGATGTGTATTACATTGATTCTAAGTTGTCACATATGTTATATATCTCTCTATACTTCAAAAAACCACCCAAGATAAGAACCAAAATATTTCAAAAGATTGATTTATAATCAATACTAGTATTTTGTGGTGTTGGGAGTGGTGTAATAAAGTTATTTATGTAGGGATTGTCTAACCCAAATGGCTATGATGGTCTAAAGAGGAGAATATAGTCAATAGGGTGGCCCATTATAAGTTAGATGAGTTGTACACTTGTAAATTTTCAATAGAATGATTAATAACAATATTTTTTATATTCTAAATAGATCTAAAATGGTATATTAGTTAGTATTAGACAAGGTAATATCTAAATATGGACAAAAATGGATTTTATACAATGTTTTATTCCATTTTAACCATTATCTTTTAGAATTATCCCCTTTATAAATAAATTTTTTCCATAACCGTGGAAATTAATTTTACAATTTTCACAAATAATTATGGTAAGAAATTATATTTAAAAAATTATATAATATAAATTATTCTTATAAAAAATTATTAATCCATTTTAAAAATATAATTTTCAATAAGTGGAATAATTAAATTTCAAAAACCCATAAATATTATGTAAAAGAAGGGTTTTCATGAAGTGTATTTTTTAAGAAAAAGGAAAATATGTATTAAATAAATGATTAATAGTAAAAATAAAATGAAAATAAATGAATATGTATTTTTATATAATATATAAATTTCCTTTTTTCTCTCTAACTAGATATTATTTTAACTAATTATAATTTAGAAACATTATACACTTTAAAACCATTTTCATCAAAATCTCAGTTTAAACACAAATCAGACGTATACTAAAATAAAGTAAAATGTTTACATAAAATTATTTATTTGTAATATATATATAGAATAATTATGTTACATGAAATAATATTCTTGACATAATTGGACGTTTATATTAACTAATTTATTAAAAATATTATATTTTTACTGATGTCGATGTTTTCACTATTCACTGAAAAATTTATATGTGTAAAAAATAATAAAAAGTTATCACTTATTAAATTTAGATATTCTAATCTATAAGATAATTTAAATTTTACCAATTTCATTATATAAACAATAAAATAATTAATTATAATATTTCCTTACCAATATAATTAAAATCTAATTTAGAAAACATTTTTTAAAAGAATAAAATCACATTTCAAAATTGGATGATTATTTACTAATAGTCAATCAAAAATTAAAATTAATTAGGATATATATATACACATACATATGAAGATATATAGTTAATAATTTATTTATTACTATTCATTCACATATATTTAAAGGATAATTTATAATTTTTATATATTTCTTGTTTCGTTTAAGATTGGTATTTTGTGTCTCACATTATGTAAAATATAGTTGTATTTTATAAAATATAGTGGTGTTACAAGAATATTAATATTTATGTTTTCATATTCATATATATTATATTATAATAATTATTTTTTAATATTTGGTTTCAAATCAAATCATGATGATGAGGCTGAGAATACTATGTACCTTGAAACCATTGTGTCTTATAACCAGATAAAGTAGAATACTTAAATGGTTGTGAATATTAGTGTATTTTTTTAATGATGTAATAAAGAGTATAATAGTTGATCCTAATGTAGTTAGGTTGATATTTTAGTTAAAATTAAATCCTCATACCTTACTATGTTAATTAGTAATTTATATTGTAACATCCCAGGTAAATAAAGAATATTAAATATTTGATATTTATTAATATTTGTGAATTAAGTACCAATTTTAGTTTAAAGGGGTTTCTATGTTCGATAGCATACCTGATACCCAACAATGGGTTTTTTGGAAATCTTTGGTTGCACACTAATAATATAATATAATTATTTTTAATGGTAGTAAACTCCTAGCCATTCTATTGACAGGAATGAATGAAACTGACTAAAATATGATTATATATGTTTGATAAATGTATTTACATTTATTGAATAAAAATTAGAGGCTTAAAATGTGAACGAATCTAATTTTAAGAATAATTTACTCTAAAAGGTTGATTTGACACCTTTTAATGGAGAACCCCCATTAAATATAGTTTTTTTCACTATAATACATTCTATATGACCATATAAAACCATTATTTATAATGGGGACAATAAAATTTACTTTTTGTAAATTTTTGGAATTTTTTGGTAAAGTTCAATTTTTAACGAATAGTGAAAAATATTGTATTTGAATTCAAAACATCGTTTTAATCTAATTTATTTATATGGATATATTATCTTTGTAATTTTTTTTAAATTGTATTTATAATATATTTTTACCCTTTAATCCAATATTGTTCATTGGAATTAATTTCAAATTTAAATTGGACATAAACAAGTGTCAATCTTTTGATAGTTATTGTTTCTTAAAAACACCCTATGTGTTTTAACAACGGCAATAAATTTTAAATTTATTAATGAATCTTATATGTTTTTAGTTTTTGAAAATAGTCATCATTTTTGAATTCGGAATATCAAATATATCTGAGGCTGAATTTTTGGTATTTTTCTGAAAATTTTTTCAATTTTTGATGAATAGTGAAACCTCTTAATATTATTAAAAAAACCGAGTTTTTCATTTAAATGAAATTTTACCACTTCATTGAATTTCATTTAAAAAATCTTACATAAATGGTTTCTATTAGTAATTAAAATTTGGTTCAATAAGATGAAAATATTTTTTGGTGAATAGTACCTTTTGACTTTTATTTACCGTAGTTAAAGGTAAATAGGATAATTCAAAGTAAAAAAGATATTATAATTTTTAAAAATTACCATAACACTTATTATAAACTTATTGAATGAGTAATTTCTGACCATGGTAATCCTTGGGTTCATTATGGGACCCCATGGAACCACTTATGAATGATAATGACACTTTAGAATAATTAATTTAAAGTAAAGTCCAAAATGACATAAACAATAATCTTTTAATAAATTTATTATTATATGGTGCTATATAATTAATATTTTTTTCTATAAATATTATTTATAAAGATAAAAATATTTTATACATAATTATATTCTTATTATAATTTTTAGACATCAAAAAAATCAAATTATATATGACACAATAATGATGCATTATTTACCTCATTAATAAATGATTTAAACAAATAAGATTATAAATATTATAAAAATATACAAACCATGTCCAATTATTGTTGGATGATTTTATTTCTACCATGTGTCATCATTTATTCGACTTTAATGATTTTTGGACCTTTAGAATCCGAATACCATTATATAATAAAATAATATTTTCACACTTCCCTAAAGAGCCCCTCCTCCCCCTTATAGAAGGAGACCGTTTCTAACCATGTCATCACACCTACCAAGAATTTTGGCTCGTCCAAACTTTTCCCAATTACTCTCTCTACTTCCCTCTTTTCCACCTATAAGCCTTAACATTGGCTGAAGGCACTTGAACAAACCATTTTGGTTCAAACCAAATGTAGTTACCCAAATTAAAGGTAATAGTTTCTCTTCAATTCTTTTATTTTATTTTACTTCACCAACCCCTGAACTCAATTTATTCCATTATTTTATAACAAAAATAGTATCATCAATATAATATTATGTTGTTATGAAAAGGATTAAACTACACATACACACACCTCCATCAAAGGGGAGAATAACATAATGTTTCTATAGATAGAAAACTAACGCCTCATGAAATGATGATTATTCAATTACCTCCTACCGCCTATCATGGAGGCCATTATGATGGAACTATATTTATATATGATATATATTATGTTTGTGTATTCTTCATTCTTCGGTATTTTCCATTTATATCATACCATTATGTTTTCCATTATGGGTAAACGCGATAATTTCATTTGAGGAAGTGTGGACTACCGCCCCCTAAACACGATATGACTCGTTAATTACTTATTTGGGCTGTATATTGGATAGAATTAATTATATTATATATGAAATTATACTGGAATTATAATATACCAATGTATCATTATATTTTAATTTCATTAAAATAATAAATAGCAATGAAAATAGCTTTCATGCTTACGTATGACTTACTGTCTCCATGAACGGTGCATTTCATTTCTTACCTCAAAATGAAATGTACTACTATAAATAAATATATATATATATATACTGGATATATATGATATATATGATATCTAAATATGAATATCATTCTGAATATAATGGACTATTGACAAAGAGGACAACCTGTAAATATCTGGTGTTCATTTTTTATCAAGTACCAAATATTGACAAAACGAACATTATTAACTTAAATGATTACATAATTTTTATAACATCATAATAAGTGATATAAAAGGAATAATATACTTGAGAAAACTAATGGGTCAAGTTTGAAAATGAGGTAAGGGGAATTTCTTATTTCACTATTAATTCTGTAAGATTTCCATTTTTCACCAGTTATTTATGGCATGTGGTTTAATGTGTACTGCCATTGATATATATTATCGTGATAATCTTTATATTCATGGATTCTATGATCCATTTTTTGGTTATTAACTTTCGGTTATATGACTCGATTTGATTACAATGATGTAAGGGTTTTCATCTCACTTTTTATTTAGGTGAGATTCATGTTATATTGGACCCTATTTTCTTTTGTGTTGCATATGTATTGTACATGATTTTATTCATTGTGTAATATACAATATATTTTGGGTATTTTATTCTTCATTTAATGATCCTTCTTTCATGTGGTGTATCTTTCATATGTTACCCAATCTGTAAGGGAACCTTTCACCCTCCTATTTTTAAAAGACTTATTTTTTGTTATGTCTTTTAATTTACACCTTATTATGTAGGGATATGTTCTTATATATCCTTATTGATTTAAATTTTATGTCCAAGTGATGAGATACCCTTTTTATCTCATAAACTAATTTTATGAATTTTAATGTGATGTCGTTAGGCTTTTGAATTTTTGCAAGGGAACTTCTTACCCAAATTTCAATTCATTGGGTTAAACTTGTACTTCATGATTATTTCATCCTATGAATATGTTTGAATGACCACTAATTGTTTTACACATAATATCCACTTATATTGTGTGTATTTATATTTTTCACATATAATTATGTGATTTACATATCCTTAATTTAATGATCCAGTCTTTAAAAGGGATTTCATCACAATTTACATTTCTAATGAGACTTCATTGATGTTATGCACCAATTCACTCTTATATGGTGTATATACTATCCTTGGTCATAGTATATCATGAATTTTTCTATTCTCATGATATTATAAATTTCAGATTAAATTTTATTCCTCAATTATTTGTATTCAAGAGTCTCTCATTTTGTTAAAAAAATCATTAACTAAAATATCATTTTAAATGTTTTGAAGATTTATTATTCCAAATCATTATCATTAATGTCCATGTTTTAAAAATGGTTTTTAGTATTTCCTTATATGGACATTAATATTTTAAAATTATAATTCCATTTAAATCTAAAAAGTGGTATGGAAAACAATGATTCAAAAATAAGTTTTTAAATGGTTTTTGAAAAAGGATTGACTATTTCAATATCTTGAAATTACTTATTGTGATTCCAAATGAAATGTTACTAGTGAAATGTTTATATTTTAAATATTTTATGTATTATGATGGTACATGGACATTTGATGGGTGGTTACGTGATAAACCATATGACGAGTGGTGTTGTGATAAACCAGGACTGGTGGTGTTGTGATAAATCAGGACGGGTGGTTACATTATAACCTCCATTACATTGGGTATGGAAGTCAGTCGTATGGCTATTCCATTTAGTGATATGTGTGTAAGTCTACTATATGGTTATTCCATTTATGTATGTTAACATCCCAGGTTACCTTTATATGTTATGTGTTATTTATATGTGTTTTATTGTAATATTTTGGTTACAAATGGGTAAGTAATGATATTTTATTCAATGAAAAGTAATTACTCCTTCATAAAGGTAAATATTATTACTTATGATAAAGTCATCATGGTTTACTTGTTTTTTTCAAAAACTCACCGTTTTCCTTCTTTGTGTATCCCTTACTAAAGATTTTATGCTCATCACATGTTTTGAAATGTTTTTCACAGAAATTAAAGAAGAATTAGGTCATGGATGAGATCAAGGAAAATTCATGCAATATTAAACATGGAACTAGACATGAATCTTTTTTAGAGTTTTTGTTTTGTGAATAAAATGGAAACTGAGTTGAAGTTTTTACTTTATAATTTTTGAAAAGAAATGTAATTGTTATGACCTAATTCACTAAAACTCTAAACCTGAAAAGATCCTCCATGTGAATTATTCATTTACTTCAATATTATTAAATGTTTATGGTCAGGCCCTTATAGTTAGTTTCAGAGGTTGGTTTACATAATTTAGAGGTAAGGGTGTTCTTTAAGCATAAGTGACATTACCATAATGGTCAAGATTTTAGAAAGAGACAATGTTATTTGAGATAAAGTGAATGAGTTTAACATAACATGAATAAGTATATTTTAGTATTTACCCTACTATTTAGATATTATATTATGATTTTACTGATATAATCACACTCAACATTTTAGTTTAGTAAATGGATGGATCTAAGTGGCACCAAAGTAACAGTGGATGTGAAAAACAACTATGACGGTTTTCTAAATTAGAAAATGAATGAAATGGGAGCTGCAATGAGAACTCCTGCGGTTATTCTCAACAAACTATCTTGAGTCATGATTGACATCCTGAACCTTGGTGATTTTTATAAGGCATCATATATGTGAGAAACAAATCCCTAGAGAAGTCCAGTTAATAATCATAATGGTAAGTATGTTCAAAAACCTACGTGTCAAAGATGTGGAATGAAACACCTAGGAAAATGCTTCTATGGGATGGGAAGATGCTATAGATGTGGGAATGAAGGTCATAAAGCAAGAAAATGCAATAGAAAAAGGAATCATCCAACTGACTCAAGGAAAGGGAAAAGATTTCATTCTGAGGGATCAATCGAATATTTTAAATGTGGTGTGCATGTTCATTATATAGACAGATGTCCTACAGAGATGTTTTGAGAATGGGATCACCAGGATCGTAGAAATATATGATTACCAATACCTTATTCCATTTTAATTGAGGATGAAGAAACCGACGATGACCAATGAAATTTTTTGATTATTTCTTAACATATGTTTTGACATTATTGAATCACAGGTGTTTGTAGGAATGAAGTATTTTAGAATAAGTTGTAAAGGAATAGTTAATGGATCATAAAGAACATTGAATGATTAATAAGTCAACATATAAGGGATTCAAGTGATATGGTATATTTTTAGATGATGAAATACATAAAAGTATTAAGGATCTTTTGATGAAGGGATTATATTGGAAGACTTTTTATAGTATGTGTAACCATGATGTTCGATATAAGAAAATGTCATCATCATCATAATCATGTAATTTTATAAAGGGATAGGGAGTGAATATACAAAAAGTAGAAGCACGAAAGGAAACCCATCTCCCTCCCCCACCCAAAAAAATAAACTATGGGGGAATAAAATGATGCATCCCTAATGCATCCCCTTTAATAAAGTCAATCGCATTAAGATTAATGCTTGTCGTAGAGTGTAGAAACACCTTATTCATGCCATTAAGGAAAACTGAGCACAAGTAGTTAGCAACCTTGTTCTTCTCTCTCCAGGTGTGAAGAAGTCAGAAGTTGATCTAAATAATGATTTTACATTGCCTTATGACATATCATATCAACCAAGGGACATCACCATTCCCCTATAAGGTGTTGTAGGCAATTAAGGAGTCTGTTTCAATTTCAGATACCTCCAACCGCTGCTTCCTGCAAAGTCCGAGTCCCATAAGAATTTCCATTTCATCAACTTGAAGGGAAGATCCATGGCCCAGGCTGGGTGAGAATGCTAAGAAAACTAAGCCTTTACTATCACTCCCCACACCTCCTCCACGAATGCACCCCTAGACGTAAAAGTCGTCCGTATTGAGCTTAAATCCATTCGAGGGAGGTCACCAGCATACCCAACTACCCTTCCTGTAAGTAGATGTATAATCCTTGCTGGAACTGAAATGAAACCGGTGAAAGGAAGGCACTGACCTCCAATTCCGCACCGCCTTGTACAAATCCTGTAACTGATTTTTTTTCCATACAATATTAACTGGAGCTGAAACTGCCACACCCTATTACATTTCTCTATTCCTCTCCTTCCAAAGGCACAAAAACCCCACATTTAGCAAAACCAAACGTCAAACTCTCTCAGTTCCACCACCCTCTGAGCCATGATTCAACTTAATAAGAAAGGGGGATAAAGTCTCGTTTGAAGAATGGGTTTCAGAGAACTCTCCAAGAGCCTTCCAGACCTCGCCCTCCCAAACACTACCAAAGAACAGCTGTAAAGTTCTCCCATCTCTATGAACGTAACAACAACCACATTTAGATTCAAGCTAGATACCGCACCTCCTGATATTCTCGTGCATCAGAGTGCTATGTTTCGAATCCTCCATGTTATGAAATTGAGATTAATTGATAATTCTTTCACCCAGACGACCTCATCCCAATTCTCTGCCTGACCAGGCTCAAAAGAAATACGACGGAAGTCCTTCCAGGAGAACTGGCCTGTGGAGAAAGCAGCGAAGACACATTTATCCTTCTCTGTATTAAGGTCAATAATATTGAAACACTCAAGCTGATTTTCATCCAGTACCAAGTTGATGAACTCTATGAAAACTCTACCATCCGAGAATAAAATATGTCCATTTCCAACAATCCACCGAGAGAAGGGCCAAAGATTATCAACAATGTGAACAACCAAAGACCAGATGGATGCTTTGTTCACTCCACCAAATCCAAGGAGCCAGAGGCATATGATTGCATGGTAGTATTACAGAGAGTAAGACACTGTAAAATAATCCAAGTGAGACTCTCATGCATGCATTAGAGTGTGTCCTCTATGTTGTTCACATTAATCCCTTCCTCCCTCAACGGCCTCGAAAATTTACCCCACGCCACCCAGTTTTTCTTACCCTCCGAAGACAGATCCCAAAAGAAAATTGGAAAGGATCTTGTCAATGGCTTTGATCACCCCCCTTAGGGACTTTGTTGGACAATAAACCATGGAATGGAGAGGCCATCAGCACGCTATTCCCAGGGCGATCCTTCCACCGAAAGACTGGAATATATTTTTCCAGTTCAAAACACTATTTGAGATCCTGATACGTAAGTCGTAAAAGTTGCATATTCGAAGCCTTCCCAGTGATATGGGATCACCAAGGTAAATCATAGGAAATAACCCCCTCTGAATTCCAATCAAGTTGCTGATAAACTCCACTCTCTCTACAGATCACTATTTAGAGATGTAGAAGACAATATTGCCCTTGTTGATCAGGTGACCACTCCATCGACAAAGATCAAAGTACAAGTTTCATAAATGGAACCCCTACTCCCACTATGAGAAGGAGAAGTTCTCTGGTTCCATTCCCATGGTTCTATCTTTCCAATGATACATTTTCTCATTTGGAATGCTCTGGGTCTTGGAGCCCGGGTAAAGTCGGACATTGTTGGCTCAGAAATCTTGAGGCACAAAGCAGCGCTGGTAGCAGTCCTTGAGAATAAAAAACGACCCAATAGAACTGAGGAGTTCTCCAAGAGGCCTCAGATGCATGGATGCACACAAGATGAGTTAGTTAATTTCCATATTTGGATCTTTTGGCACAGAAGGTGCAAAGTGGTCCTGATTCAAGCGGGGGATCTGTTACTCACTTTTAAAGTAACTCTTGGTCTCGTTCTTGTTTATGATTACTTTGTGTATGGAAGTTGCAACTGGACCACTTGGGAAGCCTTATGGAGCGATTTAAGCCTGTTTGATCCTAGCCCCATGCCTTGGATTTTGGGGGGAGACTTTAATGTTTTGGCTGCTCCGGAGGAACGACATGGTATAGGACCCTTCCCAAGGAATGCTAGTCTTGATTTTGTTCATTTCATGGCTGTAATGGGCCTTTCGGACCAACGATTTGTGGGGGACAAGTTCACATGGAGTAACAATCAGTGGGGATCATGTCAGTTGTGGGGGAATATGGATCATTTCCTGGATAACATCCATGCTATCTCGGTCTTCTCGACCACTAAGGTGACTCATCTGGTTTGGGGAATCTCGGACCACTCACCTCTCCTTATGTCACTTGACACCTCCCCACGGCCAGTAGAATGATTCAAATTTAGTACGTACTGGGTGTCCAAACCAGGATACCATGACCTGGTTGGCGCTATTTGGGCCACTCCTTTGCAAGGCAACAAATGGATCATTTTTCGCAGTAAACTAAGGATGCTTAAAATCATTCTCCAATAATGGGTTATGGACTTGGATCCCTCAGAAGACGATGTTACAACTGTTATGAAGTGGAGAGTCATGAGCTTGGCCTCGAGGTGAAGGGGGATGATCGGCCCTCTGCGGCACTCGCAGAGAAGAAATACATTTTGGCTGATCTACTTCTAAAAAAGGAGCATCTGTCTAGGGAGAGGGCTCGAATCAAATGGATTACAGAGGGAGACTGGAAAATGATGTTTTTCACACGTGCATCAAGGAGAAGGGGAAGTTGGTCAAAATGAACATCCAATTGGAGTGAGGTTCCATCACGGAGGATAGAGACATGATTGGAGGCATGGCCAATTCCTTATTCGAGGAGCTTCTGGTTGGTCCTAATGAACAATTAACTACTGGTTATCCTTCAGAACATTCTTACATCATTTAAGAGAAACCTACCTATGTGTCCAACCAAACAAATGAAGGTCTGGGGGCTATGCTTGGAAAGTCAGAGATCAATGAAGCGCTCATTCATCTGAACCTGAAGAGCGTGGTGGGTCCTGATGGTTTTCCTACTTCATTCTATAGGGCCTCATGGGTCTCAGTGAAAGAGGACAAGATTGATTCAATACATGATATCTTTTCCGGAGGGATCTTACCTAGAATTGCTTATGCTAACACTCTCGTTCTGCTTCCCAAGTCCAATAATCCCTCCTTGATCTCACAGTAACTTCCATTGAGTATGTCTAATATTCCATACAAGATCTTGACTAGAATTATAAACATGAGGATGAATATAGATATCCCTCACAACATTTCCTTGGAACAACATGTGTTCATTAATGGTCGCCTGATCCGTGAGGCCATCTCTCTATATCATGAGATGCTCAGTGATATCAACTTCAAGTCCACAGGGTCTAACATGGCCATTAAACATGACATGAGCAAGGATTTTGATTGGTTGGAATAGAGCTTCATTAATATAGTTCTCTCAGGTATGGGTCTCAACTCTTGAAATGTTGATCTCTTCTTCCTTTGCTTTAGATATTCATGGTTATTTGTGTCCTTTATGGGCAAATCGTATGGGTTCTTAAAGTCTACTCGAGGCCTCAGGGATGGGGACCCCATCTCTCCATCTCTGTTCATTATCATTCAAGACATATTAAGTCATCCTATCTAGAGGAGAATCATTAATGGAGGTATCCTTCCATATCAGCTTCTTATGAAGGCCCTGAAAATCTCTCACCTTAAGTTAACGGATGATATATCAAAATGTTATTCAAGGAATAATTATCTTTTCTTTAGATGATAAATTGTGGAATTTTATTTTGGGAGAATCTTTGTTTTTATTATGGACATATGGTGATTTGGTTTTTTATGGAAATGATAAACCTATCATATAGAATATGTGATTTGGTTAATTACACTTCCATGTGAAACTTTAAGAGTAGTTGATTTTTGTTTGGAGATTACTGCTAAGATTTATAGTGGAATACTATGTGACTAAATCCTTCTGAGTTTTGGGTTACAATATTAAGTTGGGTTATTTTGAAGAATTTTAAGGACAATGGTATATTGAATGGTCTTTATTTAAATTTTGGTACTTTTTGTTGAATTTTAGAGGTTAATAGTTGTATTTCTTTTTATAAAGGATTTACCTTCTTGGGGATTATATGATCTCGTACAAACCATTTTTTTGTTTCGGTTAATGTATAAAGACATGGGAAATATATTTCTTTTTTGTGGATTATGTGATTCTCATGAAGTCGATTCTTGTGATTTTTTGATGTGACCAGGTCAGTTTGAATACGCATCATTGTGAGAAAAGATGTGTTTGTGGTAGAAATATAGTAAATGATGAATGTCTATATGAAAAGTATGAATGTTTCCCTATGTTTTTAGTTAATCTCATAAATAAATTCCTAAACAGTATGAAAAGTAACTCAAAACAAAAACTGTCACTGTTGTCTTTTACTACTGGGGAATCGAAGACCGTTTAACCCATCACGTTTTTTTGATTTTCAGGTGGTTAAATTTCTCCTAATCATGTTTTCTATCACTCTCCATCTGAACTTAACCGTTTGTTCCTTCTTCCATATCCATGTTTCCCTACATGTAATCCTAGTATGGGTTATCACAAGTGACCTTTTTACTTTTATTTCTTTCTTTTAAAGTGATAGTTTTACTGACTATTTTTTGATGTGGGACTTTTAATGATGTTTCCTAGCCCTATTTTAAAATTGTGAGAACATAATTTCCAAAAGTGGGGAAAGATGTAACATCCCAGGTAAATAATGAATAAGTAATATTTCATATTTATTAATATTTGTGAATTAATTATTAATTTTTCTTTAATTGGGTTGCTATGTTCGATAGCGTACTCAAAACGCAACAATGAGTTTCTTTGAAATCTTATATTGCACACTAATAATATAATATTATTATTTTAAATGGTAGTAAACTCATAGACATTGAACTAGAAAGAATTAACAAAACTAACTAAAATATTATTATACATGATTTTCAAATGTATTTACATTTATCGAATAATAGTTAGAGGCTTAAAATGTGAATGGATCTAATTTTTATAATAATTTACACTAAAAGGCCGATTTACCGCCTTTTAATGGAGAACCCTATTTAAATCTATATTTGGTCACTTTAATAAATTCCATGTGAACAAATAAAATTCTTCTTTACAATAGGGGCATCAATATTTATTTTTTGTAAATATTTGGTATTTTTCCGCTAAAGTTCATTTTTGTATTGAATAGTGAAAAATATTGTATTTTAATTCGAAACTGTGTTTTAATATAATTAATTTATAGTTTTAGATTAACTTTTTAATTGGTTTTAAAGTTTATTTAGAATATATTTTTACCATTTAATCCAATATTGGTCATTGGAACTAATTAAACCTTGAAATTGGACATAAACAAGTGTCAATCTTTTGAAAGCTATTGTTTCCTAAAAACACGCAATTTGTTTTAACAACGGGAATTAATTTTAAATTAATTTAGGAAAATTTTATGTTTAAAATTTGGTAAAATAGAAATCATTTTCTAATTCAGAATATCAAATATATCTTTGGCTGATCATTTGGTATTTTTCTAAAAAACATCAATTTTTGATGAATAGTGAAACCACTTAGTAGTAGTTAAAAAAACAGACTTTTTCCGTTAAAAGAAATTTTACTGCTTCTGTGAATTGAATTTCAAAAATACGACATGCATGGTAGTTATTAGTATGTAAAATGTGGTTCAATAAGAAAAAAAATATTTTTTTGGTGAATAGTATCTTTTGGCTTTTATTTACCGTAGTTAAAAGAAAATAAAGTAATTCAAGGTAAAAAGGATATTATAATTATTCAAATTTACCTTAATGAATGTTCGAACCTTATTGTATGAGTAATGGCCCACCATGGGAATATTTGGGTCGATTTTGGAACCCCATGTATCCACTTATGAATGATAATGACACTTTAGATTAATTAATTTAAAGTCCAAAACGACATACTCTAAAATATTTTACTAAATTAATTATTAAATTGTGTTATATAAGTCATTATTTTGACTATAAATATTATTTGGAAAGATAAAAATATTTACTACAACGTGATATTTTTATTATAATTTTTAGACATCTAATAAATTAAATTATATATGACACAATAATGATGTAGTATTTAACTAATTAATAAATGATTTAAATAAATAAGATTATAAATATTAAAATTATATCCAAAACCTATCCAATTATTATTCGATAATTTTATTTAGACCATGAGTCATCTTATATTTGACATTAAAGATATTTGGACTTTTAGAAACCGAATATCACTTTATAAGAAAATAATATTATCACACTTTCCCAAAGAGCCCCTCCCCCCTTATAAAAGGAGACCTTTTATAACCAATTCATCGCACCTCCCAAGCCTTTTGGCTCATCCAGACTCTACCCAATTAAGCTCCTTACATCCCACTATTCAAATTATAAGCCTTACCTTAGGTATAAGGCACTTCAACAAACCATTTTGGTTCAAACCAAACGGAGTTACCCACATTAATGGTAATGGTTTATCTTAACTTTTTTTCTTTCATATTACATCTCCATCCCCTAAACTATTTTTATACCTTTATTTTATAAACAAAATAGTAGCCTAAATATACTAGGATGTTTTTATGATAGGTATTCGAACTAAACTTACACACACCTCCATCTAATTGGTGAATAACATAAGGTTTCTGCGGATGGAAAACTAACACCTCACAAAACGATGATTGTTCAATTACCTCCCACCGCCTCTCTTGGTGGCCATTATTATGGGACTATATTTATATATGATATAAATTATGTTTATGTCTTCTTTATTCTTCTTTATTTTTCATGTATATCATACATTTATGGTTTCCATTATGGGTAAATGTGATAATTTAATTTGAGGAAGTGCGGACTACCGCCCCCTCAAAGTGATTTGACTCGTTAATGACACATGTGGGATGTATAAAGGATAGATTTAATGATACTATATATGATATAATACTATAATTCTAATATAACTATGTATAATTATTTTTTAATTCCACTAATTTAATTAATAGAATTGAAATTAGCGTTCATGTATACGTACGACTAACCGTCTCCATGAACGGTGAATTTTATTTCTTACATCCAAATGATATGTAGTGTAACATATATATATATATACATATATTCTATATATATGATATCTAAATATGAATATCATTATGGATATAATGAACTCTTGAAATGTTGGACAACTTGTAAATATATGGTGTTCATTTTTGACTCAAGTACCAAATATCGACAAAACAGACATTATTAACTTGAATGATTACCTAATGTTTATAACATGGTAATAAGTGATATAAAGGGAATTATAAAATTTAAAAAGGTTCTTAATCAAGTAGAAATTAACTTTAGTTTATTATTTAGGGGATTAAAGAACGAACAGGTGAAGTCAGACAATGAGGTAAGGGGAATTTCCTATCTCACTTTTAATTCCATAAGATTGCCATTGTTTTCCACTTATTTATTGCATGTGGTGTAATGTTCACTGAAATTAATATATATTATCATTATAATCTTTAAATTCATGGTATTTTGTGATTGATTTTTTGGTTCTTAACTTTTGGTCGTACGACTCAATTTGATTACAATGAAGTACGGTTTTTTCATCAAACTTTTTATTCCCGTGAGATTCATGCTATATTGGCCACTATTTCCTTTTGTGTGGAATATGTACTGTCCATGATTTTATTCATTGTGTAATATAAAAAAAATTTGGTATCTAAATATTTATTGAATGATCCTTCTTTTATGTGGTGTATCTTTCATATGTTACCCAATCTGTAAGGGAAACATTCACCCTCCTTTTTTTTCAAAAGACCACATTTTTGTTGCGTCTTTTAATTTACATCATATTATGCTTGGATATGATATTATATATCATTATTGATATAAATTTTATGTTCAAGTGATGATATACCCTTTTTATCTCATCAAATCATTTTCTAGAATTTTAATATGACGCCGTTAGGTTTTTGAATTTTTGCATGGGAACTTCTTAACCCAATTTCAATTATATTGGTTAAACAAGTACTTCTTAAATATATCATCCTTTGAATATGTGTGAATGAACTCTAATTTTTTTACACTTAATATCCACTCATATTGGGTGTATTTCTATTTTTCACACATAATTATGTGATTGATTTGTCCATAATTTAAGGATACCGTCTTTATAAGGGATTTCATCTCAATTTACATTTCCATTGAGAATTCATTATTGTTATGCACCAATTCACTCTTATATGGTGTATATACTTTCCTTTTTCATATTATATCATGAATCCCTATATTCTGTTGATTTTATAATGTCCAGATTAAATTTTATTCCTCAATTAATTGTATTCAAGAGTATCTCATTTTGTTAAAAACTCTTTAACTAAATTATCGTTTTAAATGTTTTACAGATTTATTATTCTAAATCATTATCTTCAATGTCCATGTTTTAAAAATGGGTTTTAGTATTAATCTATATGAACATTAATGTTTTAAAATAATTATTCCTATAAAATATTAAAAGTGTTATGGTACACTATGATTAAAAAATCTCTTTTTTAATGGTTTTAGAAAAAAGATTGACTAATTCAATATCTTGAAATTTCATCTTGTGATTGTAGATGAAATTTTATTGGTGAAATTATTATATTTGAAATATTTTATGTGTTATGATGGTACTTGGACATTTTATGGGTGGTTAGGTGATAAACCACATGACGGGTGGTGCAGTGATAAACCATGATGCGAGGTTATGTTATAAACTCCAATGAATTGGGTATGGAAGTCAGCCATATGGTTATCAAATTTAGTGGTATGTGTTGCAGTCGACCGTATGGTTATTCCATTTATGTTTGTTTATGTCCCAGGTTACCATTATATGTTATGTGTACTTTATATGGGTTTTATGGTAATATTTTGGTTAAAAAGGGTATGTAATGATCTTTTATTCACTGAAGAGTATTTACTACTACATAAAGGAGAAAAGAATTACTTATGATAAAGTATTCATGGTTTACTTGTTGTTTTGAAAAACTAATAGATTTACTTCTCCGTGTATCCCTTAGTAAGCCTTTAATGATCATCCCAAGTTTTGAATGTTTTTCACAGGACTTAAAGAAGAATTGGGTCAAGGATGGGATTAAGGAAGTGTCTTGATATCTTAAACATGGAACTAGACATGACACATTTTTTAGAGTTATTATTTTGAGAAATAAATGGAAACTGATTAGAATTTTATACATTGTTATTTTTTGAAATAAATGTAATAGTTATGTCCTTATTCTGTAATACTCTAAACCCGAAAATATCCTCAATGTGGATTATTTATTTAATTGATGATTATGAAATTTTCAAGGTCGGGTCCTTGCATATATATATATATGATATTCTAGTATATTATAAATTTTATGGGTATTACATGAAACATGTATTGAATTTCCATCAATAATTTTTATTTAATGATTTAAAATTATATTTTGAAAAGAATAAATTTCATTGAAAAGTTATTTTAATAACATTTCATTTATTTCATCGATCCCATTTTTATAACAAATTTCCAATGGCTGAATAACTCTATGGTTCAACATATAGTTATTTTTGAGATGATAAAAGATTAACAAATTTTTAAAAATTATGTGAGATATTATTGGTAACCTTGGGATTGATATTTGATTATTGTTATTTCTGGTTATGTTCATCAGATTATCTTATTGAGGTATATATTAACTTCTGTGTTATCTTATCGTAATGTGATTAATACCATTAGAGGGTTAAATATAGAGTTAATTTGTAGAGGAATATATGGATTCACTTTGGTTCAATGTATTTGATATTATTATGCAATTAAAAATATTATTTTACTATGAATGTATGGTTAATGTATATAAATTATAGAATTTAGGATTGGATGAATTATTACTGTTATTTAATAATGACATCTGAAATTATATAACATAAAATGGTAAATAAAAATTTAATATTGAAGGAATATCTAAAATTATTAATATGTAATAAATGCACACTCTTACGTTTATTGGTGAATAAAAACAAATTTTTGGGGCACATTTTATAATAGGGTCTAAGAGTGTAACACTCGATGATTTTATGTAATATATTCTTTGAAGACCTAAAATTTTGGATTTTGTGTGATATACACAACAATGTATAACAAAAAACTATAGAATAATATATAAACATTAAAATGAAGTTATATAATTTATCAGTAAAAATTGAACTAACCAAATTATTATTTATCTGTATAAATAAAAATACAAGCCACTATCATTTTTAAGGAATTGATATATTAAATTATTGTATCTAAATAATTAATAAGACTCATTTATTCATTAAAATATTACCATTTTACAAATAGATTTTATGATTTTTTATAATATAAAAAATTCATTATATTGAAATTATATTGTAAAAATGAATAATATAATAATCCTATTTTTTTAGTAATTAATAAGAAATAAGATTAATAATGGTTAATAATTTGAAAATTGTTAATGACCAATGAAAATATTTTTCATTATATTTTAAGTTTTTTATAATAGAATTTTAGAATAATAAATTTTTGAAATAACCTTCATTTTTTATATATAATTTTAATATCACATTTTATGGTATTTATATAATATTCTAGGAATAATATATTTTTAGAATAATATTGAAAAATATTCTTTTTACCAAAATTGAAAATTTTCTATAATTATAATTACATAATATATATCTATAAGTTTATAAAACATTTTAACTGGTAAAATATGAATTTATTTTGTAATGAAATAAATTTTCTTATAACATTCTGAATTTATAAAACATATATTTATCATTATTTGATCATAATTAATATCTTACTATAAAATACTCATTTTTTACTTTTTTACTTTTTAAATATTATTTTCCTGAAATTTATTCATATTTATATTAAACCATAATTAATTTTATTTTTATATAATAAACTATATTTTAAACATAATATTAAATTCAATGATATTTTTATCATACATATAAAAAATAATTTTAAAAAGGAACATTCTAAAAAATGGTTTTTACATGTTACACGTGCTAATGATATAACCAAATTCTTTTAGTAAAATAAATTTTATTTGATATAATTGATTCATTTTTTGGAATAATTATTTCCCAATTATATAAATAGATTCTTTTTAGTTTTATTCATTAAATTAGATATCCATTGTAAAAACTAGTTACCTACAAAAAATAAAAATGGTAAAAGTAAAAACAATTTGACTAACGAACCAAAAACATCTAAAAACACATATCAAAATAAAATATTGTGGGGTTATAGATCAGATATAATTTTAAATTGAATTATTTTACATATTATGTTTCACTAAAAATGTAATCCACATTTTTTTTACACTATGTTGATGTATTTAAAAAAAATTCAATTCTCAACACTTATAAACAGGGTCTCTCACTACCCCTTCAAAACCAATCATAAAATAGATTTCCTCCTAAAACTCTTCCCTTTTTTATTCCAATATTAAATTATTAATCACTATTAATACATAGGTAACATGATATTAACTTATTCATTCTCTTTCCTGGGAGACCCTCAATGGAAATCACATGTCCTCAATGTAAGTAAAAATTTCCTAAAATTTTTGTTATTTTATATACTAAATTTACAATTATATTTTGATCATTACTGTAGAATAAAAAAATAAAGGATTTTATAAATGTTTCTTTATTGTGTGGTAATGATTTTATACTATTTATCCAATTTTCCCTATTTAATATAAAAATTCACTCATCCATATGTGAAAACTACTGCTTTCTTTAATCATTATGTTTATGTTTCCTCAACAAACTTATTTGAATTTTCATCGTGATGAATTTAATTAAAATTAATGTTATTTATATAATATATATTATATTATAAAATTATGAATCATATTTTAATTTCCTCATAATATTGTTTAAAAAAACCCCCAACCATACTTTCCTATAGATTACCACCTCATTGGAATGATTAATTTATATTTTTTATTTTCATCTCCCTCAGTCATGGATGGACTACAAAACGGGTCATATAATTAAATATATTTTTTAAAACAAATTAAACTTATATTATGAAAAATTAGCCATCTGATTAAAAATATGTGTGATAAAAACAATGGTAAATTAAAAACATTAATTTTATAATATAAGAGAAAATAATAATTTCTTCGTACTATATAATAACTATGCACCGATTTTCATATTCATTTAATTAATTACACATTTTATTTTTCACACTAAATAAAATAAATATGGTCATTATTATTTTGTCATATTTATATACCATCTAAATCACTTTATAACAATCAATAATTTTGGAATGTTCTTGTTTGGGTATGTTTAAAAACATAAATGAAAAATAAAATAAATCAAAATAATGGTTGATTATGGGGATTTTATATCGTGTAATATCTAAAATTAACATGAATTGATTGAAATTATTTTTTAGTAATTATATCAAAAATATTAAAAGCAATAGTTTAGATACTGATGTTCATTCAAGAAAAAATCACTGAAACATGTTCATCATTGTTTTCAATAAATGAATTGTAACTATAATTAATATATTATAAAATTATAAAATTGCAAAAAAAATCCATAACCTTTTATGATCTTATAATGAAAAAACATGGATATGAATGAAGAACAACAATGTTATTATGAAACTAGTTCAAAATGATCAAGATTACTAACACATGATATCAAATATAGATAATAACATACTATTATACATATAGTGAAAAATAATAAATTATATTTATAGAAGTTTATAGATATTGAAATGTTTCTTAAATGGGTGATTAATATATTTCTTAATAATATTTAGGCGGTTTATGTGTCTTTAGACAAGGAAGTACTTAATTTTGGGGTTTGTGCTAACACAATTTTCTTCTATTGAGTCATAGTTATTATTATTTAATGTTTATTTTTCCAAGATGGATTTATTCTACCAAAAGTTTATATGATATTTTATTTTATTCATACACAATGATGTTTTAATTTTTATTCATAACCAGATTAACAAAAGATTATTACATCAATTACTATGTTAAATTTACGGTTTCATTGCTTAATATTTCAATTCAATAAGAATATATTTCTTTTAATTTTTAAAAAAATTGTTCATATTTTAAATATTATTTTTCTTCATCAGTTTTTTACTTATAATAATTTACATATCATTTAGTTATTACATTTTTAATCATCTCATAATAGTTTCTTTTGGGGAATTAATATCAATGAATCAAATGCTTCCATTGTCTCTTGAAATCATTTTTTATTATTATATGTTCTCAAACATTTCTAGATATGTATCATACCTATTTACGTGACTATATTTGAATGTGTTTAGTATATTATTATTTATTTTTTTATCATTGGTGTGTTTAGGAAATTTTTGAAATATTTTAGTGTGGGTTTGGGAAGTGCACGATTGGCACATGGTTTTCCCAAACCATGCACCTCACCCAACAAACTGTGAAACCCAAGATAGAGGAGGATTTAACAGGTGGTGCACAGGTTTTCAAACTATGTGACCTCTTAAAAGTATACATTTTGTCACACAATGGTGTGGTTCATAGATAGGAACATGTTTATTGTAAACCATTCAACCTAAGGAGCATCCCGTGGGTAAAGAAATTTAAACCCCCGAAAATTAGATTAATAATAACTGTACCCCAAAATTATATACCTAAACACAGTAGCTCAACCCTAAAAAATATCAGTTTTTTGGAGTTCTCATATGGATTAAGAGGCCTTAAAACCTTCTTTCTAGATTTTTTAAATCTAGGATTGAAGATATTAATCTTTCTGTATAATATAATCTCATACCATATGGTTTACTCCCTATCTCATGTATTTGTATCCTAAATAAGAAGGATGTTTTACTATGTGGAAATGGATCTATATATAGGTTTACATATATATAATTGACATGATCTTGAATATAGGTTTCAGATCTAGATATCCAACATCATATTGGTGTGGGTTATACTATAATTGGGCATTTCCATTTGTGGGAGTTTTTTCTCAATACTAAGGTATGTGGTCTAAATTCAATTCCCCTAGTTTCAAATTCCAATTTAATGTATGTGTTGTGAAATTTAAATTGGAATCATTGGAAATTTAATCCTGGATTGTGTAAAATAATATATCATGTAATTTATGGGACCATTTAATGGATTTAATATAATTTCCATGTGATGATGAATTAAGACAAAATATGGACAATAATAGTTTGTGGATTATGATTAATTATATTTTGAATTAATTAATGTAAATTGTTTTGCTAATAAAATTGGTAGAATATGATTACTTAATCTATGAATTAATTAATGTAATGTGGTGATTGTGAATTTGATGAGAAATTTTTCTTGTTTGGTTTTTCAATTAATGAGTTCTTGAATTAAATGATATTTGGGATTAAGGTATTTTAGGACTAAAATTTATGGATTAATGATTAATTTGATTAATTATTGATTAATTTATATTTATTGAATTTTTATTATCATTCTATGATAATTAAGGTGATGAACCTTTAGTAATGATGAATTTAAATAGTATATCATGATGTGGTTGTTTGAAAATAAGGTAAATGATTATTTTCCTTTATGAATGATATGAATTTTTATTTGTTATATTACGATATATGTGGTAAAAGTGTGTTGTATAAGGAATGAGGATCTTAATACCCATATTTGATAAATGTGTGTGGGGATGGGAGTAAGGATCTAAAAACCCATATATGATAAATGAGTGTGTGATAGGGGCTGAGGCTCCAAATATCTGTATGAGAAAAAAAGTGTGGGTTAAATACTGAGGATCCAAATAACCATGTGATGTTGTGTTGTGGCACACAGAAAAAGGCACCATATACCAACAACGATGTTAGAACTAATGTTCTACATCCATTATATTTCCATTGGTCTATAGTACCAATTTTATATCATATGATTTTGGTGATGAATTGTAAACACAATATTCTAATATTTCATATCCCTTGGGGATAGTTCATACTCAGGAAAAGGACGAAACTGGTGTTGAGTGTTCAAGTGTCCTCAAGAACCCAAAGTTTTATGTTGTTAGTTAATCAAAATTGAAATGTGATAACTATTTTCTTTATGCATTGTAATTTATTTTTTATATAATAGTATATATTTTTGTTCACTATATATTTTTAGATGTTTTTGGCGGTGGACTACTTATTTATACCCACACCCATCCCGAGATGTCTGATGGATATTTGAATAGACTTCATGTTTTCATTATAGGAGAACAGAAATAGTACTATATAAGACGGATGAGTTCGGATGGTTCATGGATTACGGAACATGATGTGTTTATAGACCCTCTATAGAGTTCCCTATGTCATTATGTTTTTCGGTTTTTCATATTGTCACTGGACATGTACTTGTCATGAAATATCATCATTTTTATTTTAGATATTGTAATCATGTTTTATTCGTCATGTGATATTGATCTCACTCTGTTAATGGTTATATATATTGGCTATTGTTTATTTATTTCTACAGTTGTACTACATTGATAATGATTTTATAGTGTCCCCATGATCTATATTCGATCGTTGATACTAGATAGTATCCTCTAGCGTACGGGGAGGCATGCGTGAGGTCATGTGAACAATTGGATTGGGGCACTTGTGTGTGGAAATAGGGTAGAGATGTTACAAACGAGAAAAAAATGTGTTATATTTTATTTTATTTCGTATTTCTATTTGTGATCATTATACATGAGAGTAGGATGTGTAGATATTTGGTTATAAGATCATACATTGGAGTAGCTAGCCCATGTATGGGGGAAAACCCATGTTTCTTGGATGGGATTATTGTTATTGATGTCTGTTGCTATAGTTTTTGTCATTTGACATCGAATTATTCACTTATAATGTGATTATATTATTAATATTGATATTTAAATCATGGGCTTATATGGAATGAGATTTATTTATACATGAATAATTTTATTTATGCATGGTAAAAGAAGGATTTATTGTAAGTTGTTTTGATGAAAAATGCATTTGTTTTCTTTTGTTTCTCATAATAATTTTATACCTATCAACATTTGAAAAATCAAAAAATGAAGCAAAATGTGAATAATTGGGTCTCTAGTGGGAAAAAGAATAATTAGATTGAGTTTCCCCATTTTATCAATGAACTAGAATATGTGGTTAAAGGTAGAAATAACATCTCGGTTATCACTGGGTGGTGGGTTTTGTGGGATGATTTATTATTGATTTATGTGAATACATATAAATTATTTTTTGGTTTCAAATATGTTTTAATAATTATTTTTTGATATTTTATAGATATAAATATATATAGTGATGCTTAATCATTGGATGACAATAGGTTATGGATAGAAATGATCCACTAGTGGTGGAACCCGAGGCACTGATAGTGTCGAGTGAAGGAGACTAATAATATAATTATGGGAATAAATCCCCCTTTATATAGTTATTATAGGGATACTATGATCTAGTATTGAAGACTATTTATTCCCTATCATGAGAGTATAAGTTACAACACACTCTATATTTCACGAGAGTGGGTGGGTGGGAAGTAGAAGAATTTTGGATTGATTCCATCCAAACTATACTTGTTCACTCATTGACTCCCACTAATAAAATGTTCATGTTAACAAATTACATACTATGAGTATCAATGAAGCAATGGTGGTATGTAAAGTCTTGTACTGGGATCGAAAATGTTATGTAATTTATGTTCTTTTTAGAAAAGTTCATAGAGCTCTTTTATCAAGAGATACTACGATTTCATAGAGACACTATGTTCAAGTAGTTGACTTCGAGGAGCATGCATGTTATGGTCTATGTTTGACTCTTTAATAACTTAAATAACATTTCACCAATGCTGGTAGGGGATAAGACAACTATGGAATAGTGTTTCTTGAATGGGATTAAATGTGAGATTAAGTCCCATGATAATATTATTTTTTTAAAAAAAGTATTTTGAAGTGATTTTTAATGAAATATATGAGGTAAAACAAAAGGAATCTTCCCATAGAATGAAGATGGATTGTGAGGGATAATCATTCAACTGATCTTCCATGGTAAGTAAGCATCATTATGAAAATTTTGACAAAATACATGGAAATAAGAGTGGTTAGGGGTAATAAACAGTTACATAGTATCTCACTCGGGTGTGTTTCCACCAGTGTGGTAGGTTGAGCCACTTTTGTTGACATTTTCCTTGACTAGTGGTAGAGTATATATCATGTTGTAGGATGGGACATCAATATATGTCATGAATGAACCCATGGAATATGGGTTGATATGGAGCATATAGGGTTAACCATAGTATGGGGAAGAGAACTTCTACAGTATATTGGTTTAGCTGTTGGAGTTCTTATGGTAGTGTTGATTGAATCAATCTATGAGGTAAATCTATGAAAGAGTTCATATATTGAGAGGTTTGTGCATATTAGGGTGATTAAACTATGTCACTTCAATAGGGGTGGATATTTTCCTGTCACTCATTCTTCACTAGTGGGTAGCGATATTGTAACGTCGATATTTAGATGTCCAATTATTATGAATTGTATCATATATCGTGGCTTATTAGATACCAGTGCCTCACATTATTTTATATCTTCCCATATTTTAAATGGTTTGTGCCTGGTTATAGAGTTCATGAGTTGGGTTATGATGATCGATACAACATTGAGAGTACGATTAAGAGACATAAATTAGTTCATGGGGTGTTCTCTCAAGGATAGAGTGTACTCATTATGTTGTGATCTTTATATCCTTGATATTTTATGATTTTAACTACCTATGTGTATGGAATGGTTAGTACCATACTGATCCCACATTGATTATTACTAAAGGATAGTTACTTTTACATCTCTTGAGGGTAATTATAATTTTCTCCATGGAGATTGGGATATCCAGTTAGGCCATGCAAGGACAATTCATCAGTAACAATGAAAGATCGCTAACTAGGGTGCTTCTCTGTTGCTGGGTGATGGGGAGTGAGAAATAAGATGTCTTTTTCTCCATAGTGGAAATGTTCTAGGAAATTTTTTCAGAGTAATTATAAGGGCTTCCACCTAAGAGGGATTTGGATTTTACAATTGACCTCATTCTTTGGAATGATACAGATTTTATTCCCCCATACATAAAGAAACCAAAAAATATTCAACATATTAAAATTTAACTGGATGTGTAGATGGATAAGTGGTGTATCCAAACAATCATGTAACCATGAGGACCAAAATTTTTGTTTTCAAATAATACGGATAGGTTTTCTCAAATTTTTAAATTATTTGACGATGAAATGAATTATAGTTAAGATCTAATATCCTCTTTCATGTATCAAATTTTTATTTTACCATTTTATAGTGTCCTAGGTTTTCTCTAACATCTATGTTATATCATTGTATCATCAGTTGAAGATTTGACATTCTGATATAAAAAGTATTTATTTTAAAATAAGATATGACCTTTATATGTTTATTGTGATGCCGTTTTGGGTGACGAATCCACCTATAGTATTTATATATGGTGAAACATATCTTCCTTATATACCTAGATCAGTTTCATATTTATTTTTTTTGATGAATTATTGGTGTACTACAAGATTCATGAAAATTATTCCCTACTTCTTGAAATTATCCTATGTGGACTCACATTTATTTGGCTATATTTTGTGCTATAAAATTGTCAATTTTGGGGCTTTTAGGTACAATTTGTGGGCCAAATAATCTCGGAGGATTGTTTGTTTGTGGGTTCAATGAAGGTGCATGCATTTGTTTCTTGGTAGAAGACCATGATTGTTTCATAACATGAGTTTTTCTATGATTATCAGGTTATTTTATGGGGGTTCATCTTAGATTTTACTCATTTTGATGCCCCGTGTTTGGGATTGTCTATTAAAGAAGTGATGTTTCAATTTTCTGAAGCATGTGAGAATTCCTTCATAGAGTTATAGAAATTCTTGACGATAACAACAATAATGATCCTACCCTATCCATGTGAGGGTTATACAGTGTTTTGTGAACCATTTTGGATTTTTATTAGAGAAATTTTGATTTATATTGATAGAGTTGTAGCATATGATTATTAGTGTTTTAGGTCTCATTAGTAGAATTACCCTAGCGACAACCTTGAGAAGGCTATAGTGGTTTATACTTTGATGTGTTTAAAATATTATCTGTTCGGAAAAAAATATTGTGTATACAAATAATATGATCTTAATGTAAATATTTTTACAAATAAATTTGTGTCTCTAGTAGTGTATGTTCATTGAGTAAATGAATTCATTTGATTCTGAGATAGCATGTATTCCCTAGAATAGAAACTGTGTTACTAATGGTTAAAGAAGGAAAGCTCATGATATGGTAGTTAAGGATTCTATAACTGAGTGGATAATGATTACATTACTAGATGAGATGAATTTTGTGGTTTAGTAGAGATAGGAGAAGATGATTTTCATATCATTTTTATTAGATCCTACAATTTTCAGTTGGATCTGTAATGACCATATTAGGAAACAAAATGATTATCCTTGGGGGAAATCCATGAAGGCGTGGAGTCTCATTCCGATTAGAAAATATATGAGGATGATATCATGTATGATAATAATTAAGATATCGTGCCTGTAATCATGAAGATGAAGCTAATGAATCATTTTCATGCATCTAAGTGGGTGGTAAATCTTGGTTTGACCAAAATGTATCATGACCTACAATGGTAGTATTTGTGGCTATGTATGAAAAAGGATATTATAGGGTATGTGACATGATGTTACTCGTGTCAATATGTGATGAATGAGCATCAATTATTTCTAGGTTTACTAAAAATATTTCCCATCACATAATGGATGTGGAATAAGGTTACTATGGAATTTTAGGTGGGCCTTTAGATATGTTATTTAAAGCAGTTTATTTTCTACACATTTCATTTTTGTATTTAATCATTTAATTAATTAGGTATGGTATTTTAGTAAAATAATTCCACCATAATATTTTTAATCTTAAATATGTTAATTTGAATTTTTTATGTTTAAATTTATTATATTTTAAAATCATTATTCTTGTTTTAAATATATTTCATTTTTTTTTGATTTGTTGTATTTTATTTTTTTTCTTCAAAATTATATATTAATCTTTTTATTAATTAATCAATTATTCATTAGTTATTTATTTAATTGACCAAATCTTTAGGGTTATTTATAATCATTTTATGTTTTTTATTCTTAATATAATTTTACTTTTATTTCAAATTTTCATATATAATTTGTTTTTAAAAATTAATTTAAATAATTTATATTTAATTTTTTTTTTCATTTTATACATTGATTTTAAATTACACAATTTCTCCGCCTTTATATTTTTAATCGTAGTTTTAATTTTTGTTTATTGTATAATTATTAATATTATAAATTTGAATTTATTTATTTATTCATTTTTTAGTTAATTAATTTTTTTAAATTAACTGTCATGTTAAAAATTATATTATTATGTTATATATTTATTTATATTTTTCAATACGTTTCTATTTATTTAATATTTTAATTTAACTAACAAAAATAATGAATTCATGTTGTATTTGTGAGTTTGTTTTTCTTTTTTAATTATAATGTTTAAATATTTTTAAAAATGTTTATTTGGTGTTAGTAGTAGAGTAGGGGTCACCGCCAAACAAATGGACTCCCAACCACCACTATCAAATAATGGATCCATAACTTATCATGATCCCAAAAAAAATTAACCCAATACAAGACTCCTAACCCACCGTTTGGAATCCAAAAATGGACTCAACCTTCTTTTTCCAGAAATTTCACCTTTGGATGGAATTCACATTCCCTTCCATGAAACCCAATGGAATATTTTATACTCTATTTACCCACCATCAAAAAACTACCAATGATGAATAAGTCTTAACCAATCATTTTTGAAAACTATTTTTCATCAATCACCCATTATCGGGGTGTGACATTTTGTTTCACTCACATTATTTGACCCACAACTTGTGTTTCCACCCTATATTTATCCTCTATTCACCCACCATTTGGGTATCTGAGCATCCAATAGAGTACCCACCATAGAATTTTTCATTATTGTGAATCACCATGTGCCACATAACCAAATCCTTCTTCCATTATCACAAAACAACTCAACTCCATAAATCTAGATAGAAGTTCACTGAATCAATACCACCAAAAAAAAATCTTAAAGGGGTGTCACCATACATTAAAATCCAATGAACCTCCATGAAGAACATAGACACTGTGGGGGAATATGTGATGTTTCTATAGAGCAGCATGTCAATACCCTTTTCATGGGGATTGAGAGAAGGGGTTGGAGAACCCCCATATACAGATTGTATACGAAGACACACTTGTTGAAGATGGATGTATCGAAGTTGTTTCCACTGGAGATGCATCCCACTACTATAGGATGTAATGTTTGTAAACATATCCCACTATACGGGGAGGGTTGGGAGATAGATCAAGTAAAATGGTGTATAAGAACACCCCCCTCAATGCAGTAGTGGATATATAATTGTAAAATAAAAAATAAAAAATAGAAATTAATAATAATAATTAATTAAATAAACTTAGATAAATTAATAGACCTAAAAAATTAATTAATTTTTATATATTTTATAATGAAAAATGAAATTATTATTGTTTTATATTTATAATTATTTCAATTTTTGAAATTTTATTTTTTAATCATATTTTCATATAGTTCTAATTAATAATATTTAATGATTTTTTTAAATTTATAATATTTTTATTTATAAATAACAAACATAATTATTTCTTTTATAAAAATGGATCAAATTAAGGTAATTTTAAACACTTTATAATTAATTTTATAATAATTAATTTATAAAAAATTTATCATATTAATGGTGTGGAATAATCTATCCATTTCTATTTAGGATTTTTTTGTCGTAATCAACTTGTATCTTGTTTAGGTTCTTGTAAGGCATATCATGTCAATGATTTAGTTCGAGGAGTTATTCACTAATCAAATATAAGCCATATTCTTTAGCGAGAAGAAACACCTTTCTATTAATGAATATGGGGAGTATAAGTTACATTTTGGGGAGGATATTGATGACTAACTAGAATATGAAGGAGGATACAAACTCCATGGAATATGAAAATTAGAGGGATGTTTTACGTTTTTGAATATACATATTCATGATTAGAGGGTATTGGATGGAGACAGGAGATTCATGGAGACCCTGGCATAGACTATACATTCTAGAAGGGAGAAGAGAATCATGGATCTAGACATTGGGAGAACTATTATGTATTTTTCATTTTTAGTTTTTTTGTTAATGATTTTTTTCATTAAATTTTCAATAATCCTTGGATAAAATATTTTAGAAAGGAGAATATATATATTTAAATATATTTGTTATTTAATTAAAATTATTTACAATTTTATTCAATATTAAGTGTTCATTTGAAGTAAATATTCTACCTCTGGATACTAAATTGTTTCTCATAATAATTGATTTTAAAAACTCAAAATCCTTTGATGAGACCATTTCTGAAGAGTTTTTTTTATAAAATTCAATAATTTTATGCCCATAATAAATGGAGAACTCCAATATTAATTAATTTTTGTGATTAATATCTAGAATATAGAGATTAATAATTTTTTTAAAAAATTATAATTCAATTTATGTATTGGAAAAAGATACTCAGTATACTAGTATGATTAATTTTTCCCTTGGATCTTGTCTTATTTTCCCTTGAATAATTAAAACTAGAATAATAATATATTTATAAACCAATAACATAATTTTATAACATCATTAATATATCAAACAATCATATAATGATTAATACATCATAATTTCATATAGTAATATTTATGGGTTTGTTTCATTATATTATGGACAAAATAGATCTTTGAAACACTCACCCTCATTCCATTGGGTTTAAACCTTCTCTACTATACTATTTTCTGTTTATAATTGATATATTGAAGGTAGTTATTACCTTTTAACCTATCAAAACCATTTGTCATTTCCAAGATCGTTATACACGATGTGACGTAGTGTTAATAAAATTAAAAAAACAAATATATAAAAATTAAAAATCGTGCATTTAAAAAAATATTATTCTTTTGTGCTAATTTTTTGGTAAAACTAATGGTGAAACTAATTTTATATGTGGTATGAATATGATATTAATATGTTTTCCATGTACTAATTAATGTATATCTACTGTTGAGTCATTTTACATTTAAATCACAATTTGTGTGGTATGGCCTTCCATTTAGGCATGTTTGTGTGTTGTGTGTGTGTTTAATATCATTTTATACTCCAATTACATAATATAAATATTTGTCCAAAGACATTAGAATAATAATATATTTATTATAATATATATAAATAATGATGGGGTAAATTTGTTTAATTCATGGAATAGGATTAATTAATTTATATTTCAATGCAGTAATCCTAGATTTTATATAATAATTCTATTAGAGTGTTTATTTAATTGATTTAATAATTAAGATGAATTTAACTTGGGAAAAATTACATGGGGGTATCATGTGTGTCACACTTATTATAAATTGTGGAATATTTTTGATGAATAAGCTTATGAATATTGGAATAACTCCAAAATAATATATAACAATCCATCATATTAAGATTCCTTTAATGAAGAGGTGTTAGAAATAATGTCATATGAATGAATGTATTTTTCAAAATTGAGATTCCAAAATATAAAAAAAAGAACATATTATATGAAATTTATTTGTGAGAAAATTGAAAAATTATTTAACTCATTTAAAATATCTAATTATGTTAATCTAAAAAATCTAATATAAAATAAAATGATATAAAAATACGGAATATATATTTTTTACAAGTTTTGATCTATAGAAAACGAATTTCAAGATCTTGATTTAAAAGAAAAACCCAAAACTCTACACCATGGAAGTGATGAGAGCACTCAAATGGTTGTAGATATTGTTATGATGGGGGTTGAAATGAAAATAGTTTCTGTTTTTTTTCAACCATAATATTCCATTGATATGTGAGTTGGAAACAAGGGTTTTGGAACATAATTTGGAGGCTCAGATAAATGTTGAAAGAGGTATAGAATTGATTTAAATGAACTAAATCCCTTTAAGGATATAATTGATGAAATTTCTCCTAAAATTAATTGTTATAACTCAGAAATATTCAAAAATATTTCCTTGTAACATCATAGTTTTTTTTGATAATTTAGGTTTAGAGAACTATGATTTAGCATTATAATCCATATATTCCCAGTTGACATATCTAGTTATCAAAGACTAGGTTTATTATCTGTTGAAAATAAAATTTTCATTTAAGAGTGTCTCCAAAAAAATCAAGAAACCATGCTTTTCATCATTATTGAGGTGGTCTTCCATCAATGTTTTCAAGATGATGGGGGGCATGATTGCATCCCTACATAATATAGATAATATTTGACTAATTTTACACATAAAAATAGTTTTTCCAAATTCTATTGAATGTATATGGAAATTAAACCAGACCCAGCTAATTACATTGGTTTGCTTTTTAGGGAGTCTAGCTTGGGAATTTAAAAAAATTAACAGTATGGGAGATAACCATGAATTTTATTTTAATTCAATAATTTTTTTTCCCATTTAATAAAAAAAATTTGTATTTTATTTATAATATAAAAAATATATCTAAATACTATAAATTATGTGATTCATGGGAGTCGGCCGATGTTATTTATTTATTTTTCAATTGTTCATGTTTTGTTATGAATAAAATCATGGTGTTTCAATGCCTTTATCTTCTATGTTGTCAAGAGTGACATGGATTTCATATTCCTGATATATGTTTTTATAGAAGGATGTTGTATAAGTGTTAATTGATGAGAATAGTTCATTTTACTTATTAAATCCCATAGAGAATCTTGGAGAATATTCACTAGAAAAAACATAACCAAGGAAAATCCTTATATTAATTTATCCATTTTTACTTTTCTTATTATTTTATTTTTTATTACTTGTAACTTCTCAAAACCTCTTGGTATATAGGGATATTCCTTGAAATTTTTATGCATTTCCAAAATATATAGTCACTATTTGACATTATGTGTTGGTGGGGGGGGGTACCCTTTAATTCATGTTAATTATGTAAACTTGATTGTGTTTGTTTTGTTTTAAATATAAACTTATTCAAGGTTATTGAAAATTTTGGTTGAATCTAATCTGGTTAATTACTGACACCAATTTCATAATGAAATAAATTTATCCCTTAGGTATTGTATATAAATAATTGAAAATTATTATATTATCTTTAATTAAATTTTATTTTATTCTAGTGTAAAATATTTTTTATAGAACACATAAAATTTTATCTTCATAGTGACAATTAAAAATATCAATTAACAAGTAAATTACAATTTTTTATATTTAAAAGATAAATTGTATCTACACTGTTGAATTCAACATTGGAAACATATATGGGTTTTTTTTGTAGTATATGTTATTTTTTAGAGATAATTCTTGATATAATATAACCTTATAAAACCCCATAATCCCTTTAATATTTTTGGATTAGAATAGAAAAAAAATATCACAATTGTTACAAAATCTGAGGTCCATTAGGAATTATTCTACAATTAAGCCCGTTCTTGCTTAATGGGTAATAAATTAATTGTTGTTGAGGGTTTATTTGAATTATAAATTTTTTAGAATGTTTTATTTTTAAATGAAGTCTCTTACTATTAATTATTAATATTTTTTATAGGAACTATGAAATAGAGTAATGTTGGATAATTTTTTTTATTTATCATCATAACATTAGAAAACATGAATGTTGAACATGAACATAAGGGGTTAATTTTTATTTTTAAAAAATAATCACCATATTGATATAACAAAAATGGTTGTATTATAAGTCATTTCAAACTACTGTAAAATGGAATAATGGGAACCCAAAGTGAATATATGAGACAATAGGAACATGTTATGTTTATAATACCTATATACATTTAAAATTAGTGCATCATCATAGTTCATTGAAGAATTCACATGGTTGGGTAAAATTTTAATAAATAAATTGCCTAGTTATCAAAAAATGAGTTCATTAATGTGAGGGAAATTTTGAACACAACATAAATAATGGGACTATTTAGTTTTATAACATTTATTTAAGCTGTTTCAATAAACTGATTCAAAAAAATATTAATTTAATACTATTATTTTTGAACCCAAGGAGAAAGCCAATATTGAAAGTGCATGTTGTTATGAATTTATTTCCACTAATATATAACAAGTTATCACTACAAGAATTATATAATGGACTATAATTATTTTAATTAAATGGGTTGCATCACATAAGAGGCATGTAATCTTCTACAATAAATGATTCCATGTTCCCCCAATCTTTTATATGTCTTTGAATTTTGGAAAGACCAATTTTAATTTTTTTCATTTGAAAATTGTTACAAAATATTATTGTGACTCTTTGTATAAGTACAATGGAATGAATAAATTTTTTATTTATATAAAAGAACATCTTTTTATTTCAAAAATACCAAAAAGTATGGAATTTATTTACAAAAAGAAATAATTAAATATGGGGTAATAATATTTGGCTTATAAATCTCATTTTTTTCCACATCTCTTATCTTAGTTTGAAATCATTTCATTAATTGTGAATGGTGTGTTCTAAATAATTTAACTTTGTAATTTTTTGAATAAATTTATAAATTGACCATATTTTTTGTTAGTGTATTATTTTTAGCTTTTAAAATGATTAAGTGTATTTAATTTATGCATCCATTTATTATTTTTTCTAATTACTTTTTATGTTTTCATTATTCAGGAAATATTAATTAATTTATTTATTAATTAAGTAATTATTCTTTATTTAATGTTTTAATTAACTAAAACATTAGTGTTATTTTAAATAATTTTTATTATTAATATAATTGAACCTATAATTTATAATTAATGAATTTAATTATATTTTTATAATTAATTATATCATTTTATTTTATTTTTTTATTTTTATAAATATATCAAAGGTCAAATTATTTTATTGGACTATATTTTTATTTTTAATTATTGTTTTGATTTAATTTTAGTTTTTAAATTATAGTTATCGTAATTTATATTTTAATATTTATTTAGTTATATAAGTTCATTAAACTTAATAATTAAGTATAACTATAACAATTATATGTTTTTGTTAATTTTTTTATTTATGTATTATTGTATGTTTATATTTATATCATCTATTAATTTATTAAAAAAAGTTAGTATTTGATTTTTTGGTTGTATAAATTTTATTTTCTATTTCTAATAGTTTAATAATTTAAAAAATGTATATTGAGTCTTTTCGATGGATCATGAGTCACCCCTATACATCATAAGTCCGTACCACCACTATCAATTGGTGGCTCTCTAACTCTTCTCCAGCCCAAAACAATTATCCAACCACATGAATTCAAACCCATATTTGGGAATCCAATGGTAGATCATAACCTTCCTTATACAAAAATTGCATCCACTACTTCATTTCACTTTATGTTCTAATCCAACTAGAATTTGATTCAATACTCTATTTACCAACTATTAGAAGACTTACAATAGTGAATCCTTACACACCCATAATTGATTTGCACATAATGACATAATCCCCCACCATTAGGGAGAGACCCGCAATTTCATTCACACAAGAACTGTTTCTCATCGTAACTCTCATATTCACACGCCAATAGGGATATAAGCCTCCAACCAAGTACCCACGTTTGGGTTTTCTCACTGTTGGAAATCATCTTGTGCCACTAAACCATAACCATCACCCACCATCACAAAACAACTCACCACCACGTATTTGGATAAATACCCCCTGAATCTGTACCTACATCAAATCATTTGAAAGGGGTTACGTAGAACCATTAAATCCATTTCACCTTCAGGAATAACCATTCCAGTATGTGGTAGAAAATAATCTACCAAAGAATATGACGTTAAGTCACCATTTGTCAGGGAAAATGTGAAACCACTAATGAAACCCTGAGCTTCGAATGAACCCAAATCCACACATGATTAAAAAGGATACACCAACACCACTACTATAAAATATGGACAACATTTCATTCCTAGATAAAGGCAGAAACCATAAGATACTATTTTTGCAGACCTAAGAGAGGGATGAAGCCATGTTGAGGAGAAAAATCACCACACCCTCATGTGGATATGGATATCCTAGAGGAAAAATATATTAATATAAATTTAAATAAATAATATATAAATTGAAAATAATAACAATTAATAGAATAAATAAACCTACATCCACAAAAAATATATAATTTATTTTAATCTTACATTAATAAAAATGATTATTTTTATAGATTCGTTTTTATAATAATTTGATATTTATTTTTTTATTTTTAAACATATTTGTTTTAGGTCTGAATTAAATAAATATTTAATGATTTCTTAAAAAATATTATTTTTTATTAATAAATAACCAACATAATTAACATTATTTATAATTAATATTTATAATTAATTTATTTATTTATAAAACGTTCTTTTGATTTTATTTACTATTAATTTATTAAAGTTGTATCAATTTAAGGATGTTATATTACTAATGTATTTATGATTTGGATTATTATGCACTACTACAATGGGATATGGTTCGCATTTATTCTTGAAATAGAATCCCAAGGATTCTATTAGAGGGTTTCTACAATGATCACATGTAGGTGATCTTGTTCTGTGTGAAGAGACACATCGTTGTTGAAGTAGAAGAGGAGACTAAGTTAAGACATGTGGAGGCCATCTGTGACAAATTTTAATATTCAAATGGAAAAAACAAGAATATATAAGACATTAAGGGTGCCCTATACATTTTAAAACATATAATTTTTGGAATAGATAGACCTAGACATAGACAATTGATTTCTGGAGACTGAGATATAGACTGTACATTCTAGAGGGATTAAGAGAAGCACTAATAATGATTTAGGGAAAACTCATATATCATTTTCTTTATTTTTTTAAATTTAATTTTTCCTCAAATATGATATGATCTTTTTCTAATAAATTTTATTATGGGGGATTTGTTTTTAAATTTGATTGTGATTTCTTTAAATACTTTTAAATTAGTTATTTTTTGTGATTCAGTTTTGATTGGAGAGTTTGATACAACATTATGTTATTCAATTGGGTATTTTAATAATTAATGTTCAAACCTCTAAAACCTTTAGCAAGATCATTTTTGATGAATTTTTAATCATATTAATTTCATTATGATATTTCTTGAACTGTATAAATCCATGATTGATTATATTTTCTATTTAATCTCTAGGAGTGGGAGATTAATCAAATATTTCTTCAAAAAACTAAATTCAATTTGTTTCTATGATGAAGATAGTCATTTAACAAGTAGGGATAATTTTTTTCTTTGGATACTTTCTTTCATTTGTTGTAATTATTTAAAATAGAAACATATTATTTTTTCTACTCTATAACAACATTTTCTATCATCCTTAACACATCACACACTTTCATTAATATTTTTACCACATACATCTAAATAATTATATTTATTACTGATTTCATTACTCTAGGGGATAAATAATGACTTGGAACACTTGATCAAATTACCTTGGATTCAAACAATCATTATTATAAATGTTTATGTCTGTAAATGATATTTTTAATGCTTTTATAACCTCCAACCCTATCTTATACTTAAAAGGATTAATTAGAATATTGTTATTTGGGAGATTATGGGAGTTTTGACTATGTCAATCCATTCAATAACAATAAGGGATAATTTCTTAATTGACCATTTAGGCGACATATACATTTCCGATATACATCATATACACATGCTTCTAAAGGGTATTACTTAAGACTATGAATCAAATTACATATACCACTTCTAGATTGATTAGAAAAATGTTCTAGGTTCATAATTATTAATGACTTCATAATTCCACCATAAAACCCAAGGGCAGTCGGAATACACTATAAATGTATTTGAGGATATGACTTAGACATGAAATCCTGAATTTTGTGGGTTTTTGTGAGAAGCACCTTGAATTGTTGGAGTTGTATTATAACAATATTAATCATGAAACAATTATGATTAAAAAATATGAGTATATTTATGGTAGTCTATATATATCACCAATATATTGGATGGAGGTAGGGGAGTCAGAGTTATTATGGCTAGCTCTCATGCATGAGACATCAGTGCTAGTTCATAAAATTCAGAAGCATAAGTATATAGATCATATTAGAAACAATTCTTCTGTCCTTCAAAATTGATGAACCCAAGATTTGTCATAGGGTAATCAGGTTTTCCTTCGAGTGTCACCTTGATTTGGTCACAATAGGATACAATGATAAGGAATGTTGGCACCCTGGTTAGTTAAAACGTTAGAGGTTGTGAAGAGAATCAGACGTGTGACATATCGATGGGATATTAAGTAGATGTAAAATGCAATGCATCATGTTTTCCTTGTGGCAGAAATTTAGTGATATCTCCACGAAAATTCTCATGTGAGTGATGTGGATGACGTTGAGTTTGATACCAATGCATCATTTGAGTAGAATTCAATAAGTTTTTCTGATCATAGTGAGAGTGTTCTATAGGGTAATATTAAGCCGATGGTTCATGTATTTTGGTTTCCTGGATGAGTTCTAAAGGATACATGGGAGAGATATGATTATGTGTTGGTTCATTGTCTTGAACTTTGTACCTTAGAATTTTAGAGATTCATTGAAGTACATCTCGAGGACGAGATGTCATTAGGTAGGGTGATTGTAAGATATTAACTTCTCCCTGATATATTTCAATATTGTATAATAGTACAATTTTATAATTTTTTTTGATTATATCCTGCTTGGTTTTTACCGTGGATGTGTTTGGGAAGAAATTGGATTATTTTGGATGGGTTGTGGGTATTAAACTGTTGGAATATTTTTTTCCCAATCTGTGCGCCCTGCCCCAGATTACTATGAAACCTATGCAATATGGGTATTGTATACATGGTGATGAGTTTGAACAAAAATGAACCCAATTATAAGTAACCAAGTGGCCAAATGGTAGGAGGTCCATGGGTAGGCGCCTAGTAAGGGAAAATAGTGCAGTTGAGTAGGTTACCAAGCATTTAAGATTTTATGCCCCATAAAATTAAGTTAAGAATTTGAGAACCTTCATATTACATCACTAAACATCTTAGATTAATTCCAAAATTATTTCCATAATTTTGAGTGGTTTTTTATGGTTTCAATTACCTTAAGACCTTCTTTATTGATGATTAAATACCCAGATTAATGATCTCAACCTCTCTTAGTAAGATAATCTCATCCCATGTAGTTTCATACATCTCCCCAGTATTTATTTCATCCATGGGATGGATTTTTTCCAATGTGGTAATGGATACTGTCCTATTTCATGATAGATATAAAAAAAAATTTAGTGAATCATGGTTTCCGATATTGAGCTTAATCTTTGTTGTGGTTTTGGTTGTTCCACATCAATTATGGATATCTGTTGGTGAGCATTTGGCGTATACCATGAGGTAGGAGGTTTAAATTCAATTCACATGGTCTTGAATTAAAACTGCGTGTATGTTTTGAGAAATATCAATTGGAATTATAGATTAATTGGGTAAATTAATCCATTATTTGGGTAAATTAATCAAATAATTAATTTATGTACATAAAAAATGATTTATTGTAATTTTATGATGATAATGAATTGTGTTAAATTTGGTGAAATTGGATTTATTTAAATAATATTATTTAATCATGAAATTACTACTGAAAATATTTATGATTATTCAATTAGTGGAATACGATTAATTATATTTTGAATTACTCAAAGTAATATACTAATTTTAGAATTGATGGGAAATTAAAGTTGTGTGATATGTCAATTAATATAATTATAAATTAATTAATAATTTTTATGGAAGTTTGGATTAACCTATAAGGGTTATTAATTCGTTTGACTAATTTCTGATTTGGGGGTTTTTACTGAATCATTTTTATCATTCAGTTTGAGTTATAGTGAATAACCATTATTATCGATGTAATGAAATATTATATAAAGATGAAGCTGTTTGAAAAGAAGTTTAATGATGATTAACCATAGTAAATGAGATGAATGTGTCATATGTTATATTGTGATTTATGTGATAAAATTGTGTGGAATGAAGGTGAAGGATCTATATACCCACATCTTCTAAATGTGTGTGGGATATAAATTAAGGGTCCAAATACCCATATATGATAAATAATGGATGGATGAGAAATGAGGGTACAAGTACACATATGATATAGAAACATTATGATTGTGACTGAAGATACAAATACCCACATGCCTATGAGGTGTGGGATAGATAAGGGAGATCCAAATGCCTAGAGTGTGTTAGGGACTATGTTTAGTGTCCACGAAATTGGAAGTGAACTATGGTTCTAATTGAACATGATATGAGTTGAGATGATGAATGGTAAACTAGGTTTTCTGATATGTGATATACCTTGGGGATAGTTCAAACTCAATAATGGGATGATGTCTCTATTGAGGGTTTGATTGTACATAAGAACAAGAGGTTTGTGTGGTTAATTATACAATACCAAAATGTGATAACTATTCACATTATGAATTGTAAATTATTATTTATAAAATTTCATAATTTGTTTTTCTAGATGTTCTTTTAGACTTCATTGGTGGTTTCCTAATAAGAATTACTGACACCCTTCTTGTGATGCCCGATCTATACTAGAATAGACTTGTTGTTTGGAATAAATTAATTGGGAAATATACAAATGATGGATGAATGATTTAGGATTGAGAAAGGATTATGGAACCATATTTCATTTAGGACCCTCTTGGGAGTTATCAATGTAATTTTTTATTTTGGGATTTTCAAATGGACCCTAGACATGTAACTGTCAGAATATATCTACAATAATGGATTGTATCATGTATTAATATTGTTGTCCTCATGTGATATTGATTTTACTGTTGTAATGGTTATATAATTTGGCCATTGTTTATTAATTTTATCCATTTTACTTCTTTGATAAAGAGGGTATAGTGTCCACATGATCGATAGTATACCCTTGCTGGTAGTTAGTATCAACAAGCATATGGGGAGGCTAAACGAAGATCATGTGAAAAACAAGATTCGGGCACCATTGTGTAAGCACCCAGGTCGAGTTATTATATTTATAGAAATACTTTTTCAATCAGTGAGTTTTTATTATTAACACTATATTTCCTTACTTTTATTAATGGTTGTCAAACTAGATTCCATACTTTGATTAAATGGTGAAATTATTGACATAACTACAAACCCCATACTCAATAACGCTATAATATGAGGGCTTCATACATATATAAATATTCCATTTATTTATTGATGAAATATTGAAAATAAATATCCTCATTATTCCAATACCGATGATTATTAATTTTTATGGAATTATTATTTTATATTGTAATAGTTATTAATTTATTCAGTAGATGATTACAATAGTCTTAATTAATGATATTTGGTGGCCTATATAGACAACCCCTCAATGCATTAATAGGCCTTATGAGACAAAATAACATGGTCATTTTATATATGCTTTCAGAGAAGAAAATATTTCATTAAAATAAGTCTCAGATTGAATGTTCATGATGTATAATATCATGATTTATTTTACGTGGATATAAAATTATATATTCATCATTATTAATTTAATCATTAAAAAAATTATCATTTTCCATGGGAACTTTCCATTCCCATTGTTATCCATGGAAATATTATAATTTTATTTTAATTATAATATGAAAATTTAATTAATTATATATTCGTCACTTATTATTTATTCTCAACTAATACTCACTTATGATCATATATTTTTATCTCTTATATATAACGTTACATAGAAATATTAGTCATAATTTCATATGATTCCATTTTCCTTTGTTATGATGAAATGTATTGTGCATTAAATGTATAAAAAAATAATTTGTTAGGTGAACTTTTTAGTGAACACAATGAATTATTATTGTTAATGTTATTCTTTATATAGTGGAAAATATTCTATTAGTTTTTTAAGAAAAGAGCATTGTTAGTTAATTATTTTTCAATATTATCTAAATTTATAAACCAATAATCTATTGGGAGAGTATGAAATGTATTATTTTATTTTTTTTAAATAAATTATACGATAGTTATGTGGAAGATGACAATGTTGGTATAAAAGAATATATATAAATTATGTATTGTCATCATAATTTATGAGTATTTTAGTGTGGGGGTATCACAATCTATCCCACTTTGACTTCTAGTGTGGCATGATATAACAATCCCATGAGTAGTAAGATGAATAAAAACAATGATTCTATTTATAATCCTAATAATGTGATTTATTTTTTAGGTACGATATCCTTAAAATGGAATACATTTTAAGTTTGAAATACTCCATTAGAATATCATATACAAGCTTAGTTTAATAATGAGGAATATAATATTTTGTGACGTTTGTAATTTAAAATTGTTAGATAATGATATATTCATCAATGTTACTACCTTTTGGATGATAAAAATGTTTCATTAGATATCTTTACCCTCTCAGATAAAATTAAATACATATTTATGTTGAATTTAGAAATTAGTAATCATTTATATTGTTTTGAAAACTATTTCTTGGTAGATTATAAGTGTTTCACGTAATAATAAATTTATTATAGGATGCACACCATCAGTCCAAGGTTAATTTTTAACAAGCATCATCCGTATAGAATAATATTAATTTTAATATAGAAAAAACCACTAATTATTTAACGATTGTTTTTGTTTTACCCCTTTATAATAGTAAGGTTATAATTTTGGAAACAAGTCCACCTATAACCTAGTTGAAGTATCAATTCAGATGTTGGAATATAATCCCATAAAATATTTCAATATAATTAATGAATTAAAATATTTATGAAAATAAGAACAATGAATAATCCTTCATGTCCAAATAATTTTTTAAGAATTATTTATATATAATTAAGAAGAATTTTATAAACCTAAGAAAAATTTTACTTACCATGGGGTAGGTATTAAAGTATATATTAGTTATTAAACCTATCCCAAAATGTTAAGGGGATACGATAAAAGACTGCTTCATATTCGCCTAACCTCTATAAAAGATATCAGATGAAGGACAAGTAGAGCAACAAGATTTTTATATACATAAGACCATTGTGGTGGATGCCTTGTCAGAAAGGGTAGGGGAGTATATTGAATTATCTTAAAATTCCATAAAAAGTTCAAATTTTTTATTTCATAAATTTACATCTTCCATAAATATTATCTCAGAAACACATGATTTAGTCAACCGATAATGCAACTAATAACTCGTATGTCACCCATTGGTAGATCTTGAATTGTCGAACCCTCCAAAATCAGGTGTAATAGATTGTGGTGAAATAATGAGCTAGAGGAGGATCCCACACGGGGTCCAAGTCATTATAGACTTATAATATTCATTCCATAGAAATAGGGAGTAAGGGAAACATCTCCCCAAATCAAACATTCCAACGATAAAAACACATTATTTATTCACATTATTTTTTATGATTAGTGTATTTATATTTCAAAATAATGTATTTAAACGAGAAAGTAACTCTTGAAAATTCTCATAGAAGTAATAACTATATATTGAATAAATAATTCATGCATGACTAAAAGAAAATAGATATATTAAAATATATTCTTCATTCAAAAAAGTGGTGGAATAAAAGGATGATATCTTTATTAGAGGATAATCCTTTTTAATGGAACATTTATTTTTTACACCATTATCTAGATTGTCGATAGTTTGACTATAGAAACACATCTTATTTAAAATCATTTACCCATAAAGTTATTATTTTTCAATATTTACAACTCAACAGAGCCCCAAAATGTTTCAATTGATACAACCTCCACCACTATATTATCCTATAATGAGATTAAATTTAAAGTTACATTAGAGTTAGAGTCTTACAAATGTGGACTAAGAATTAAAAATATATAAATATCATTCCATTTTGATTATATGGCCCCCAGGCCCAGTTTATTCAATTTATCCAAGGATCTAAATGAATCCATTATTGAGTTATTAATACGTAAATAGTATTTTGGGATTCAACTAGAAACCACCATGGAGAACTATGCTGATTAGGATCTTATAGAAATCATTCCATGTTATTTTTTGTCGGATGAGAAAAATGTGGAATTTATTCAAGAAAAAATGCACCAATATTTTTGTCTAGAATCTATAAGTATGTGTGTATAAATTTATTGTTGGTGGAAAATACATTTTTTTAACCTTATCCACTTATAGACCCTCTAGGTGATTGCTCTTAAGGTGATATATTTAACCCCATCAAGTATGACTATTTAGTCTTATGAAAAATGTTAATAGATTCTACTAGAAATTTTTTTTTAATGAAACAATTCAGTGATCTTGAGATAAATATTATTTTTATTTTTTCTATTACAGACATGATGATCATTGCATTAGATGATGAAATTTATGATACACACATGCTGTTGTGCCTTCTGATTATAATGAATGAAAAAATAACCTATGTGTAACAGCCCAGCTAAATAAATAAATATTAAAATTTCATATTTATTAATATTTGTGAAAGAAATATTAATTTTACTTTAAAGTGGTTGCTATGTCTGATGGTGTACCCGATATGCAACAATGGGTTTCTTTGAAATCATACATTACACACAAAGAATATAATATTATTATTTTACTGGTAGTTATGGCCTAGCCAATGTTTTGGCGGGAATGAATAAAACAAACATCAATATGATCATACATATTTGTTAAATGTTTTTACATTTATCTAGTAAATGTTAAAGGCTTAAAATGTGAATGAATCTAATTTTAGTCATAAGTTACTTTAAAAGGATTTTTTACTTCCTTTTGAGAGAAAAAACTCTTAAAATATAGTTTAGGTAACTTTTATGTGTTCTATTTTACCAAATATAATTATTATTCTAAATCAGGACATCAAAATTTACTTTGTTTAAATTTTATGTATTTTTATAAAAAAAATCATTTTTTAATGAAATGTGAAAAATATCATATTTTAAATCAAAAATATTTTTTAATATAACTTCTATATATCTTTAGATTATATTTTTATTGGGTTTAAAGTGTAATTAGATTATATTTTTATCATTTCATCCAAATTTACTCATTGGAATCAATTTCACTTTGAAATTTATAAATAAACAATTGTCAATCTTTTGATAGTTATTATTTCATACAAATATGTTTTTTTACCACAGGAATTAATTTTAAATTAATTAATCCAACAACTATGTATTGAATTTAGTAAAATATGTATCATTTTTGGATTCAGAATATCAAATATAGCTTAGGATGAATTTTTGGTATTTTTCTGAAAAACATCATTTTTTGATGAATAGTGAAACCACTAAGTAGTAGTTAAAAACTAACCTTTTCATTTAAATAAAATTTTACCATTTATTTGAATTGAATTTCGAAAATTAGACATACATGGTTGTTATTATTAATAAAATTGTGGTTTAAGAAGATGAAAATATTTTTTTTTGAATAGTAACTTTTGAATTTTATTTACCGCAGTTAACGGTGAATAGGGTAATTCAAGATAAAAGGAATATCATAATAATAAAAATTACCTTAAAGCATGTATTAACCATTTTTGATGAGTCATTTTCGACCATGGGCATCTTAGGGTCTATTTTGGGACCCCATAGACCCACATATGATTGATAATGAAACATTATTTTAATTATCATAATGTAATGGAAAAAATGACATAATGAAATATCATTTAGTAAATTTATTTTCACATAAGGTTATATAACTTATATTTTCTACTAAAAATTTTATTTGTAAAGATCAAAATATTTTTAATATCATGATATTTTCTTATAATTTTTGGACATCTAATAAATTAAATTATTTATGACACAATAATGATGTATTCTTTACCTCATTAATAGATGATTTAAATAAATATGATTATAAAGATTAAAATAATATCCAAAACCTATCCAATTCTTATTTGATGGTTTTATTTCGACCATGAGTCATCTTATCATTGTCTTTAATATGTTTTGGACCTTTATAAATCGATAATTATTATATAATAAAATAATATTATCACACATTCATAAAGAGCCCCTCCCCCCCTTTTAAAAAGCTCTCATATATAACCCATTAAAAACAAAACTAATGCCCCTTGGATCTCTAAAACCTGGACAAATAATCTCTCAAGATCTCTCTCTTCCACCTAGAAGCCTTATCCTAAGCATAAGGCACATCAAGAATTACATTTGGTTCAAAACAAAGAGTAGTTACCCGAATTAAATGTAATGGTTTCTCTTATGTCCTATTCTTTCATTTAACATCTCCAACCACTAAACACATTTTAATATTTTTTTTAACAACACCAGTATCTATATATCTTCTAAACTTGGCATTTTTCCATGGACGTGTCACCACCATAGTAAGCCATGTCTCCCAATACTTGTCTTCATTCCTCACATATCTCTCGCGACCCCGACTGCCTCGATCCACCGCTCTCATTTGGCCTCCAATTCTTCTAGGGTTCCAACGCCGACCTTCTTCCTCTCCCGCTCACATCTTCCTTCCACAGTTGCCTCCAAAATCGTTACCTCTATCCCCTTGCCTACTCCGTCCTCTCCACCTCCGACCCTGTCGCGACTTCCCTCTCCCTAATCTCCGGTATCTGCTACTCCAATATTCCATCGTCGTTGTCAAAATATCTCGCTCCGCATGCTCGAACTTTAGTTCCTCCTCATTCAGTTCCTCCACCTCTAGCTCCTCCAACTGAGGCCCGAAATTCCCCAGTTTCCTCCTCCATAATCCGCAAATCCAACCCCCGACACTCCTGCATATCCACTTCCCGTCGCTTTGCTCGATCGTATGCAGTGGCCATAATTTAGGGTTTCTCCTCCTCCGCAGAAACCTACCTCCTGCATTTCTGTGGCTACCCCCGACACTTCCGCGTATCCACACCCCATGGATTACCTCTGGCGTATCCAGTGCCCATCGAATAGGGTTTCAGATCATCCCCCAAAATCCACCTTCTGCATATCTGTGGCTACCTCTACCTCGACGGTATGATCTAAACTCTATCCCATCGGTTCTGATCATATGTGTCTACCTGCGATTAATATATTCTAAATGTTGGTCGCGGTTTCAGCAGGTTGGACGGTACATCATGCATCATCCTCCTGTACTAAGCACAGATGACATATTCCATATTCTGTTGTTAGTTAACCTGTCAAAAAGCTACGGTTTGGATTTATTTTCAGTATCTCAATATCCACTACTTAAAAAATCATCATCCGGGCAGCTGTTGCAGATAATTTCTGTGTATACCTCAGTATACACAAAAAAATGTTTAGTTTCTCCTAGAACATTGATTATTTTTTAAACCCATTTCAATTGTTTCCCATCTGTTGCAAATTACTCTTGCCTATCCTTTCTCCAATATTCTCTGTTTATGGAGTCCTATTTCTCTAATGTAATTAATGTTTTAATTTCTGTGTAATTAGTTATTTATTGGACCTTACATTTCTTTTTTACTTTCACATCAACACAACTAGGACATTAACATCATTTGTATGCAGATGAGGATGCCATTGCATTACTGATATGTTTGAGTTCATACATTTACCAGCAGAAATTCATTCGGCTACACAAGTAACGGTAAGCCTAGTAAAGTACTCTGCTCCTTTAAGCTTGTTAATCCTTTGGAATGTGTACTAATATGAATAGAAATTTTACTCAGGCTTTCCTTGGTTCAACAACTGTGATACCTACTGCAAGGTCTGTTATCTAAGTCTATTAGTATATCTATCCATTCAATACTATAATATATTGTTAACATATTTACATTACTTTACTAAAATATCATAGTACTTAATCCTACTTTAATAGGATACGGTCTCATTTTATTGAAGGCATCTATGTTCTTATTTTCTAAATATGTGAGAACAACTGTTCAACTAACTATAGCACTTACTACAAGCACAATCTAAGTATTACTTGACTGCTGATTTATACATGAACTATGCTATATTCACATTAGAACAACTAATTATACTGAAATAGTAGTACCGATGATTATTTATTTGAAAAATTGTTACTGTAATGGTTTACATTATATTTCTTGTAATATACATATTATTTTAGAGATGACAACACTATTTATCATTGTTACATGGTCCTGTTCAGTTTCTTAAAACGCGATTAAATAGATAAACTGAACAAATATGTACTCACCGTCATGATATAAAGACGCACGATTTCAAAGAAGATTACTATGACAACAACGTCAATCAGGTTGTCTTCTAAATACTTTCCACTACTGAAATATTTTATTTATTTAAGAATCAACAACAGTCATGTTTACTATATTAACAAATCGACAGGTAGAATGACCACTGAAAACATTACTGCACCTGAACCTCTAACGCCATATGAGAGGAAACAAACAGAAAGTGGTATGTCTTCATTTTCCATGAATTTTTCAACTCTAATCAATATAGCCTAACATTATCTTCAAACTGTTTAAACAGGTTCAATGATGTCTGACAGGGTATAATCTTACAGAAATTACAGTTTTATGTTAATAATGCCTATAAGAAATTGTTTTACACCAGAACTGGTCACACCAGCTACTGACACTGTATTACGTCGCCTCATTCCTTTTTCATCTATATCCATCAACGGTTAGTTCTTCTTACTGTCTCCCATTTAATTATTTATGATTACTATCTAAAAATATACTAACCATGTATTCATACAACTATTTCATTCCTAGTTCCACAGTCCCTATAGAGTATTCAGAGCTATCAAGGACATACGGTGGCTCAATGAAAAAAAAAACGAACAAACACCACGATACGACATGGGCTTCCTTTCAGTAAACATCTCTGCATTTAAACTTCTATTACATTTATTGTGAATACTATACATTATAGTTTCACAACGTACAGTCCTAATACCAATCTTATAAGCTACAGATTCTATTGGTTGTACTATTAGGGGGTCCAATGATGTATCCTCATCACAGTAAGCACCAAACAACCCACTACATGTAGTCTTCTATACGGTAAAATATTCACTCTTACGAATACTTCTACTTTTTCAAACAGTGATAATAATACTACAGCTGAAAACTGTATACATCTGTCATCCACAGGTCTGATTCACATTACAACTTTCATCTCGCATTTATTATGTATAAGTCCCTTCATATATATGCCCTTGTTTATATCGTCTAACATATTGTCATATCGTTTCTTCCAAATGAGATATTACCAACCATGCAGGATTCACAGAAACAAATGGTGAACAAGTTTCAATGATAGGTACATACATGGATACTACTCCTTCAACGACGTGTGAGATATATCATATAATCAACAACGAAGGTATGTCAACGTGGACATACTATTAACAATATTCCACTTTTTTACTCTTTATAATAATACTAAATATTCACCAGCAGCAACTAACTTGATGATTAATGATGCATCTATGCCAATACATCATCAAACTGCTTAACAAACAGGTGGTTTACATTAACTAAAATCATTAATTACTACACATAGTCCTTATGGGATTTAAAGTTAAACAGAATCTATATTTTTCATTTCATATTATCTATTTCAATCCTTTTCTCTTCAGAATATTTCAAATGTGGAGACCCTTTGAACATATGCGAAAACAGCGGTTCTACCTTCTGGATTAAAGAGAGGAATAAAAAATATAGCCATAAAATGTCCCCCATTACTCAATATGATTATCACTGGGAAAAATAGCTTTACATCCTTTGCATGCATGTACCCTATACCTTAGAACTTTTCTATTCAGTAAAAGCTGTCCAACTTCTAAATCATTCCAATATCACATGCACATATACAACTCTATGTTTGCATTCATGTCATTGGGAGGAAATGTAGACAAATCTCTGAACTGTGGTGGGTCTCCAAAAAATTTTATATTAAATAGACAAAACTACCATTGCATTGGTAGTTTGTGTCCTTCCAATGGACAACCACCCATGTTTGCTCAACTCTATGTATATGATACTGCAAATGAAGATCAGAATAGGGTACGGGCAATTAGGTATGTAATGTTGTATATAGTTATACATAAACATTGTATCTTGCATTTCTCACCACTAATTGACACTATCTTATGCATTTTTGATGAAAAAAACAGAGTCTATTATTGATATCAATATTGTTCAAAAGCTATAGAATATGCTTCATCAACATAATAGTTTATCACATCATTTCAAAACAGCAAGGGATATTATTGAGATAGAGGGCATTACTATAACGAACCATACTTTACAAACATTGTTATTACTTCAAAATGGAAACATACTTATTACAACAAATAAAAAACCATGAAAGGACCGTATAAGTATAGTGTCTTCAGAAACTCGAAAGCATAAACAACTGGTTCATAAAGCATCTACTTTGCCTCCGATTTATTTCATCATATCTAGAGTCCCTTTTTGGCATATTCCACTTAATAACCTTATTCCTGACCTGGGGAAATAAAACATATAAAAGGGTGAGCTCAAATGCTCAGTAAGGGTAAACAAAAAAAATATCAATCACATCATATACGTAAACACAAAACTTTTGGAAATCATAACTTGAAAAAGAGATCATGATTTCATAACATTTGATAAATCATAGTAGTGAAATGTAATCCCAATAATCATAACATAAAACATGAAACATTTTGGCATACACACATAATCATTGAGAATAATTTCTTGTTAGTCAAGACTCATTTCCAAGATTATCTTAGTGGACAAAGTCCACTTCTGAACTGAGTTCACTCTTCGTTTCAGTCCTGTTTCACTGAACCCGTTTAACCTGCCGTTCCAGCCATGTCTATCTCATGAGATATAATATATTTACCCAATGCATTGGAAGGATATATCGGTCCCACCTATCTCATAATGAACCCATTCTTTTGTGTGCCACAAAAATCATAAATCATACATCATTGCATAACCCATGTAATAAAAATGGATTTCTTAAACATCATGACATCATAAAACAATTCATATAAGATACATGAATTCATAAAAATAATTCCGTCACAACATAATCAAATCAATGTAATGATAGGGATAGAATCAGAACCCTATATTATCTTAGATGGAAAATAATTTTGATAAAACACATGAACTCTATTCTTGAGGAAAATAACCTTTCAACTTCAAAAACATTTTTCCTTTCTTAACATGTCATAAAATTTTAAACTAAAAGAAGTTGATTAAAAATAACCATGAAAACTTTTAAAGGAAGCTTCTTGGAAATAATTTTATAAAAATTCATTCATGCCGTATAAGTTAAAAAAACATTCTTCTCGTACTTTTGGTGGAAAAGACAAAGAAGTACCTCGTATGAAAAATGACAAAATATTCATTTCATATCTTTTACTAAAAACTCACTAAAGGGTAAAATAGTATTCAAAAAATTGTAGGTGAATGGAAATAATATTACATATTGAGGAAACATGGATGTGGATGATATAATACACCCCAGTAAATGCCAAAGTATAAACAATCTCGGATAAAAATGAGATTGTGATATTTCCCTTACCTTAGGTCCAATTAGCCTCATAAGTGTCCGAACATCCTGTATAATGATTTAAATAATGTTATTGACTTATTACAGAATAATAATTATTGTTATGATATCATATATGGTCATATTCTTAGCTTCTTATTAGTAATATTTCATTACAACTTGTTATTCGGGTGTTTATTACTTTTTGTTTTAATGCGTGTTTTGCTGAATAAATTCTTATTCTTCTCTTTAGGATATAGATACCTCGTTTACAGAATGTTATTAGTGTAATATATATCATATTCATTAATTCAATTCATTTATATAATCATTATGCAATGAAGATCATATAGAATGAGTCGCATCACATCGTGGAGATGGTATTCCGTACGTACGAACGAGGGATGATATCATTCCCATGATCATGAAATTGTATTGGAGTGTATGTATACTATTTCAGAATAAATATCACTTTACAATAATCATATATAGTCATTATTTACACCATTATTCCAATCCAATTAAGGTGGTGGTGGAAATTAGATTACACCACGTCGTGGAGATGGTATTCCGTACGTACGCACGCGCGGTGATTCCATTTTCCGTAGGATGGATAGATGGTGAAATAGGGTTGTTTCATACTTATAATAACATATCCGTATATTATTGATACTGATGTTATTACATCATAATGAAACAACTAAATAATAAGAAGTGGAAGAAGAAATAACGATGAATGAATCGGTAACGGACATTACCTCTTCTTTGAAGTGCTTTTTTGAAACCTCCTTTTAGGCAATAAAATTGGTCTTTGAAGAAGACCATGACCTCTAGGATTTCTATAGGGAAGTGGAGAGGAGAATTTGGCTGGGGTTGGACAAGCATGAAGTCTCAATGTGGTGTGAGGAAGAGAGGGAGGAGGTGCCCTTTTATAATGGAGGAGAGGGGCACCTTTGGAATAACTAAAAATATTATTTTATTATAAAGCCAAATTCCATTTTAAATAGCTCCAAATTGATTTATTTGGAAGATAAGGTGGGGCGGGGTCTAAATCCTCTAATCCAATAGAATTTAGACAAGTTTAGGTTCCTATTTTGACCTTATCATTTAGATTTATCATTAAGTTAAATAATTTCACTTTTACCATGTCTTCTTGTGGTCTTACACTATAAGGTTAATAAACTTACTATAACAATCCAAACGAACCCCAAGTTGTTATTATTAATATATATAACCTTATCTAAGTCATTTGGCCGAACCTTAGATTTTTAGGACTAAAATAACAATTATTAATATAATATTTGTTTTAAAACCTGTTTTATGTCAATTTTAACACTATTTAGTAATTGATTTTTGTGAAACTCATAACAGAATGATTAGTTCGAAAAAAGTTAATTAAATCAATAATAACATGTCATATTGACCTATAAAATTAGTGTAATTCATAAAAAGTCTCAAATTACATTTATTTGGGTATTTATAACATCAATTACGTCAATATTTCATTAATAATATAATTACTGCATCATCTTTGTGTCATAAATAAATTAAATTATTTTATGCCTAAAAATTACAAATAAAATACCATTATGTAGGAACTCTTTTTAGATTTCTAATGAATATTTATAGTCGAGTTTATCTTATATATAACCTTATATTAAAAATTATTTACTTATTAAACATCGATTTTAACTATTTTAACCCTTCTTTAAATAAATTAATAATAAATGTCCTAATCTAATCCAAGTGGGCCTAAATGGTCATATTTTATTCCTAAGTTTTTTTTGGTCGAATTACACTTATCCAATAGAAATAGGACATGTGTTAGGGAAATAATAATATCATTTTTACCCTTAATTACCCTATTTACTTTTAACCGTGGTAAATAAAAGTAAAAGGTTACTATTCACCAAAAATTATTTGCATCTCACTGAACCGAATTTTACATACTGACATCAACCGTGTCTCTCAGATTTTTGAAATTCCACTCTCAGAAGCGGTAAAATTATGTTTTATGAAAAATTCAGTTTTTTAACTACCACTTAGTGGATTCACTATTCATCAAAAATTGAAAGTTTTCAGAAAAATACCAAAATGTCACCCTAGGATAATTTCGGTATTCCGAATCGAAAAATGAAGTCCATTTTGAAAAATAAAATTTATAAAATTTCAAAAAGTGGTTATTACTATTCATAGCAGCTAGTTTTAATAATATCTTATTAGCATATCATTGTTTAGTGAAACTCGGTATTGCGTACGACGCAAGATATCGAGGAAGATCGCGATTTTGTGTAAAGCAAGCCAAGAAAGTGTTGTGTGTAGAAAAAGATTCCTTTGATGATTTATATATCATAAAAGTCTCGGGTGTTACATTCTACCCCCCTAAAAATGAATTTCGCCCTTGAAATTCGTCACTTTGTAACAAACAGATGAGGATACCTCTCCATCATCATATCCTCAAGCTCTCATGTAGCTTCTTCTAATTGGTGGTTCCTCCATAATAATTTCTCCAATCAAGTGGTCTTATTTCGTAGGAATTTTTCTCTACGATCCAGAATCTCTATCGGTTGTTCTTCATAAGAATGATCCTGCTCGAGCGGTATAACTTCTGAGCTGAGTACATGTGAAGGATCAGGTATGTACTTTCTTAGGAGAGATACATGGAACACATCGTGAACTTGAGAGAGATTCGGTGGAAGCGCCAATCAGTAAGCTACCTTCCCAACACGATCCAGTATTTCTAAAGGACCGATATATCTAGGGCTCAACTTCCCCTTCTTTCCAAATCTCAGGACCCTCTTCTAGGGAGATATTCGTAAGAACACTTTATCACCCACTTAAAACTCTAGGTCTGTTCTTCCGTTGTCGGCATAACTTTTTTGTCGACTCTGAGCTTCTCTTATGTGTTGTTTAATAGATCTGACCTTTTATGCCATTTCATCAACGAGATCGGGTCCTAATAGTTTTCTTTCCCCAACTTCATCCCAGCAAGTTGGAGTCCTGCATTTCATTCCATAGAGAGCTTCATAAGGAGCCATCTGAATACTGGAGTGAAAGCTATTATTATAAGAAAATTCCACAAAAGGTAGGTGTTGATCCCAACCACCTTTCAAATCCATAGAGCAAGCTGTCAACATATCTTCTAGAGTTGAATTGTTCTCTCAGACTGACCGTCTATCTGAGGATGACAAGCAGTGCTGAAACTCAACTCTGTATCCATAGTATGCTAAAGACTTCACCAGTACTTCGAGGTAATTCCCAGATCCCAATCAGATATAATAGAATGTGGAACTCCATGAAATCTTACCACTTTTTTTACATATATCCGGGCAAGCTGATCCAGAGAGAAATCCTCTCTAATAGTAATGATGTGTGCGGACTTTGTAAGATGATCAACTATGACCCAGATAGCATTATCGCCTTCGGATGTTTTAGTAAGTCATGTGACAAAGTACATAGTGATGTTTTCCCATTTCCATTCGGGTATGGGTAATGGTTGTAACATCCCCTTAGACTTATGTCTCTCAGCTTTAACTTGCTGACAAACCAAGCATCGAGAGACATATTTAGCAACATCTCTTTTCATGCCATCCCACCAGAAGTACTCTTTCAGGTCCCTATACATCTTTGTGCTTCCAGGATGAATGGAGAATGAAGAACTATGAGCCTAATCCAACATCTCCTTCTTTAATTTGGGGATGGGAGGAACACAAACCCGATTCCTGAACTTTATTATCTCATCACAATCAAGGTCGAATTCATGAATATTTCTCACCTTCTTTGGTAACTCTACTTCTTCTTTCTGTGCCTCTTTAATCATCACATGTATAGATGGTTGAACATTCATTTGAGAAAGATACTATTTTCCCCCTTCCATTATTTTTCCAAGATCCATCCTTTGTAAATCCATAAATATTGGATCTTTCGTGATCCTCATCATGGACAAACTGGGATGGTCTTGTCGACTTAATGCATCTGCCACCTTGTTTGCTTTCCCAGGGTGGTAATGAATTGAGCAGTCGTAATCCTTAATCAGCTCCAACCATCTTATTTGATGCATATCCAGCTCCTTTTGTGTGAAAATATACTTTAAACTATTATGAACAGTATAAATATCACACCTTTTACCATAAAGGTAATGCCTCCAAATCTTTAATGAAAATATTACCGCAGCTAACTCCAAATCATGAGTTGGGTAATTTTGCTCATGGATTTTCAATTGTCGTGAGGCATAAGCTATCACCATATCATTTTGCATAATAACACACCCAAATCCCTTCTTGGATGCATCACTATAGATCACAAACCTTTCTCCACTACAAGGAAGTGTGAGCACAGGTGCACTGGATAACCTTCTTTTCAACTCCTTGAAATTCTATTCTCATTCTTCTGTCCAAACAAACTTAACTCTTTTCCGAGTCAACTTGGTGAGTGCATTAGATAATCGTGAAAAATCATTCACAAAACGTCGATAATATCCAGTAAACCAAGAAAACATTGGTTATTAGTTACTGTTGTTGGTCTCGACCATCTTTCGATAACCTCTGTTTTTGCTAGATCCACAGATATCCCCTATTTTGATATTATGTGACCCAAAAATGAAACTTTTTGAAGCCAAAATTCACACTTGGTAAATTTAGCATAAAGCTTCTCTTTTCTTAGGGTCTTCAATATAATTCTCAAGTGACCTTCATGTTCTTCCTTGATCATCGAATAGACAAGAATACCGTCTATAAAGACTACCACAAACTGATCAAGATAGTCTCTAAAGATTCTATTCATTAGATCCATGAAGATAACATGGGAATTAGTAAGGCCAAATGGCATCACTATAAATTCATATGATCCATACATTGTACGGAAAGTCGTCTTTGGTATATCCTCCCTTTTGACCCTTAATTGATGATACCCTGAACGAAGATCAATCTTGGAAAAGTATTGAGCTCCACGTAGTTGGTCAAATAGGACATCAATGCACGGGAGAGGATATTTGTTCTTGATAGTGATCTTGTTAAGTTCTCGATAATCAATGCAGAGTATCATTGATCCATCTTTATTCTTAACAAACAGAACATGTTCTCCCCAAGGTGACGCACTAGGGCGTATGAACCCCTTATCAAGATTCTCTTGGAGTTGCTTCTTCAATTCCAGCAACTAAATTGGGGCCATTCTATATGGTGTCTTTGAAATAGCCAAAGCATCCGGTACGAGTTCTATTTAAAACTCAACTTCACGATTCGGTGGAAGACCTAGTAATTCCTCCGAAAAGACATCATCAAACTCACGTACAATGGTAATATTCTTAATCATGAGTTTCTCACCAACCATTTGAGATAAATAACATTCATTTAGTGGAATCAATACCCATAAAATGGAAGAAATTTCCACTGGAAGGTTATGTTCATCCTTGCATCGATAGACGATCATAGATTGATCTGGAATATGAAATGTGACTTCCCTTATTTGGTAATTGATATGAGATCCATGTAGAGAAAGCCAATCCATGCCAAGAATCACATCAAATTCCACCATTGGAAGGATCACAAGATTTGTAGGGAGCACTTTCCCACAAACTTCAATCTGAGAAGAATTATAAACTTTTGATGCGACTGTTGTACCATTAGGGGTTGTCACAGCTAACTCAACATCTATCTGTTGAGTTAATACGGTGATATCCTTAGAAAATTCTTCAGAAATAAAGGAGTGGGTGGATCCAGAATCAAATAAAACATTTTCTACTTTAGATTGGATGGTAAGTGTACCTTTCACCACATCGTTATCGTACTCCACATCGCTGATAGAAATTGCATGTGACATTCCTTTGACTTTAGCCTTAAGAGTTTCTTGACGTCGACCATCATCATCAACCCTTGGATTTGGGCATTGATTGTCATAATACCCCATCTCCTTGCACTTGAAACATTGAAGTTTTGTAGGGTCATTCTGTGTATCCCTTCCTTTTTTTCATCATTAGACATCTTCTTCCCATCATTGCGGCATTCAAATGCCCGATGACCTTCCTTTCCACATTTGAAACATTTACATGTCCCTTTAAGACAACTCCCTCCATGTTTCTTTCCACACATTGAGCATAAGGGAAAGCTCATCTTTTTTTCAATGTGCTCTTTATATTTTCCTTTGAATTCTATTTTCCTCTTCATATCAAACCCATATGACTGATGGGTTACTCCAGTCTCCATCTCGACTTTGAGAGAACATTGAAAGATTTCCTCGTAGATATTGAAGTCCCTTATGGATAAAACCCTTCAAATACTTGGTTTTAAGCCACTAAAGAATCGATCGATCTTACTTTCAGGTTGGATAATAATACCAGAAGCGTACCTTGCATGTCTTGTAAAATTTACTTCATAAGTACCAACAGATTCATCATCCTTTTGCTTCAGTTCAAGAAACAATTTCTCCATCTTTTTTCGGAGAATACGAGGGAATTACTTATTGAAAAATAAGTTCTTGAACTCGTCCCATTCCATGGACTCAATTTCATCCCTTTGCCTCATATTCTTAATAAGATTCCACCATTGATCAACATCTCCTTCCAAACGATACACTACTAGGATGGCTTTATCATGTTCAGAACATTGAAGAACTGAAAATATATTTTCAGTGGTACTAATCCATTGTTCTGCAACTAATGTATCAGTAGACCCGCTGATAGAAGGTGGACGCTGCCTCATGAAGCATTCAACAGAATTTTTCTCCTTCCTTTGCTCGTTTGGAAGTCCTACATGATTCATTGCTTGAGAATATTGTGTGAGCATGGATAAAAGATTTTTCATTCCATCTCTCATAACGTTTGGTTGCTCTGGGGGACAATCATTGCATTGCCCGTCGCATTCCGCATTAACACAGATCCTTCGAGTTCCAGCCATTGACTAAAACCAAGAAGAATAGTGTGAGAAACTCTAATTATAATAGGAAAACCACACAATCAAGAATAAAATTTTACACTTATGGTCTTATCCTAGGTTATTCATGGTCATTTCTATAACACTAAGATTGTGTTCTATGCTTAGAATTATCCTTAGGGTTCTTACTAAGGCTTCTACATCCTAGTTTCCAATGGTTGACTATACCTTTCCTCTGATACCAACTATAACGACCCATACATTATATACATTGTTATTACTTAAAAATTGAAGCACACTTATTACAACATATAACAAAACCATTAAAGGACCATATCGGTATAGTGTCTTCAGAAACTGGAAAGCATAAACAACTGGTTCATAAACCATCTACTTTACCTCCCATTTATTTCATCATATCTAGAGTCCCTTTTTGGCATATTCTACTTAATAACCTTCTTCCTGACCTGGGGAAATAAAACATACAAAAGTGTCAGCTCAAATGCTCAGTAAGGGTAAACAAAAGAAATATCTATCAAATCATATACATAAGCACATAACTTTTGGAAATCTTAACCTGCAAAAGAGATCATAATTTCATAACATGGGATAAATCATAGTAGTGAAATGTAATCCCAATAATCATAACTTAAAACATGAAACTTTGTGGCATACACACATAATCATTTAGAATCATTTCTTGTTAGTCAAGACTCATTGCCAAGACTATCTTAGTGGACATAGTCCACTCTTGAACCGAGTTTACTCCTCGTTTCAGTCCTGTTTCACTGAACCGATTTAACCTGTCGTTCCAGACATGTCTATCTCATGAGATTTAAAATATTTACCCAATGAATTGGGTGGAGATATAGGTCCCACCCATCTAATAATTAAACCATTCTTATGTGTGCCACAAAAATCATAAATCATACATCATTGCATAACCCATGTAATAAAAATGGAATTCTTAAACATCGTGACATCATAGAACAATTCATATAAATGAATTCATAAAAATAATTCCATCACAACATAATCAATTCAATGTAATTATAGGGATAGAATCATAACCCTATATTATTCTAGATGGAAAATAATTTTGATAAAACACTTGAACTCCATTCTTGAGGAAAATATCCTTTCTTCTTCAAAATATTTTTCATTTATTAACATGTCATACAATTTTAAACTAAAAGAAGTTGATTAAAATAAACTTGAAAACTTGTATAGTAAGATTCTTGGAAATAATGTTTTAAAATTCCATTCATGCCGTATAAGTTAAAAAAACATTCTTCTCGTACTTTTGACGGAAATGTCAAAAAAGTACCTCGTACGAAAAATGACAAAAGATTCCTTTCATATATTTTACTAAAAACTCACCTAAGGGTAAAATAAGATTTAAACAATTGTATTTGAATGGAAATAATATTACATATTGAGGAAAAATGGATGTGGATGATAAAATACACCCCAGTAAATGCCAAAGTATAAACGATCTCGGATAAAAATGAGATTGTGATATTTCTCTTACCTTAGGTCCGATATGCCTCGTATGTGTCTGAACCTCCTGTATAATGATTTAAATAATGTTATTGACTTATTCTAGAATCATAATTATTGTTATGATATCATATATGGTAATATTCTTAGCTTCTTATTAGTAATATTTCATTACAACTGGTTATTCGTGTGTTTATTACTTTTTGTTTTTATGCGTGTTTTGTCGAATAAATTCTTATTCTTCTCATTATGTTATAGATACCACATTTACAGAATATTATTAGTGTAATATATATCATATTAATTCATTCAATTAATTTATATAATCATTATGAAATGAATATCATGTAGAACGAGTCGCATCACATCGTGGAGACGGTATTCTGTACGTATGCACGAGCGATGATATCGTTCCCATGATCATTGAATTGTATTGGAGTGTATGTATACTATTTCAGAATCAATATCACTTTACAATAATCATATATAGTAATTATTTACACCATTATACCCATCCAAGTAAGGTGGTGGTGGAAAGTAGATTACACCACGGCGTGGAGACGGTATTCCGTACGTACGCACGCGCGGTGATTTCATTTTCCGTAGGATGGATAGATGGTGAAATAGGGTTGTTTCATAAATATAATAACATATCCGTATATTATTGATACTGATGTTATTACTTCATAATGAAACAACTAAATAAGAAGAAGTGGAAGAATAAATAAAGATGAGAGAATTGGTAACGGACATTACCTCTTCTTTGAAGTGCTTCTTTGAGACCTCCTTTTAGGGCACTAAATTTGGTCTTTGAAAAATACCAGGACCTCTAGGATGTATCTAGGGAAATGGAGAGGAGAAAGTGGCAGGGTTTGGCCGAGCTTGAAGGCTCAAAGTGGTGTGAGGAAGAGAGGGAGGAGGTTCCCTTTTATAAGGGAGGAGAGGGGCACCTTTGGAATAACAAAAAATATTATTTTATTATAAAGAAAAATTCGGTTTTAAATAGCTCCAAATTGATGTATTTCTAAGATAAGGTGGGGATGGGTCGAAATCATCTCATACAATGGTAATTTTACAAGTTTAGGTTCCTATTTTGACCTTATCATTTAGATTTAACATTAAGTTAAATAATTTTACTTTTACTGTGTCTTCTTGTGTTCTTACACTATAAGGTTAATAAACTTACTATAACAATACAAACGAACCCAAAGTTGTTTATTATTTATATATATAACCTTATCTAAGTCATTTGGCCGAACATTATATTTTTAGGAATAAAATAATAATTAATAATATAATATTTGTTTTAAAAACAATTTTATGTCAAATTTGACACTATTTAGTAATTGATTTTTGTGAAAATCATAACAGAATGATTAGTTCGAAAAAAGTTAATTAAATCAATAATAAGATGTCATATTAACCTATAAAATTAGTGTAATTCATAAAATGTCTCAAATTACATTTATTTTGGTATTTATAACATCAATTATGTCAATATTTCATTAATAAGATAATTACTGCATCATCTTTGTGTCATAAATAAATTAAATTATTTAATGTCTAAAAATTACAAATAAAATACCATTATGTATGAACTCTATTTATCTTTCTAATTAATATTTATTGTCAAATTTATCATATATATCACCTTATATTAAAAATTATTTAATTATTAAACATTGATTTTAACTATTTTAACCCTTCTTTAAAAAAATTAATAATAAATGTCCTAATCTAATCCAAGTGGGCCTAAATGGTCATATTTTATTACTAAGTTTGTTTTTGGTCGAATTACACTTATCCAATATAATTAGGACATGTGTTAGGGTAATAATAATATCATTTTTACCCTTAATTATCCTATTTTCTTTTAACCATGGTAAATAAAAGTAAAATGTTACTATTCAACAAAAATTATTTTCATCTCATTGAACAACATTTTACTTACTGACATCAACCATGTCTCTCGGATTTTTGAAATTCCACTCACAGAAGCGGTAAAATTATGTTTTATGAAAAATTCAGTTTTTTAACTACAACTTAGAGGTTTCACTATTCATCAAAAATTGAAAGTTTTCAGAAAAATACCAAAATTTCACCCTAGGATAATTTTGATATTCCGAATCAAAAAATGAAGTCCATTTTGAAAAATAAAATTTATAAAATTTCAAAAAGTGGTTATTACTATTCATAACAGCTAGTTTTAATAATATTTTATTAGCATATCATTGTTTAGTGAAACTCGGTATTGCGTATGGCGAAAACAATCGAGGAAGGTCACGATTTCGTGTAAATCAAGCCAAGCAAGTGTTGTGTGTAGAAAAAGATTTATTTGATGATTTATATAACATAAAAGTCTCAGGTGTTACAATTAAAAATTTAAAAATGTGACTACTTAGAAGAAGAGGAATGAATCCACAGGCATACAACTTACCAACTACTTCTGAGATTGCAATGCTCATTGTCGGCGACATTGAAAATCTAAATAATGAAAGAGATATCATATTTCAAGGCAATGATGGGGGATATCAATGAATTGATGTGATTCACCCACTATACCATCCTCTTCAATATCCATTGATTTTCACGGGTGGAGAGGACGGATATGTTTACAATATATCCTATTGCACTACATCATTTATTGACAACGCAAAATTCAGGAATGTTACAATGTGAGAGTATTTCTCCTATCACCTTCATTCTCGTTCCAATGATTCTTCTAGCCTTCTATTCCCTAGGAGGATTCTTCAGCAGTTTATTGTAGATGCATACACAATGATTGAGTCTCAGAGATTATCTTTTATTTGCTACAACCAGAAGTGCTTAAGGGATGAACTATATAATGGGTTGCAAGATGCTTTCCTTAGGGGTGATCGGGATGGTTCCTTATGTGGGAAGAATATCACTATACCTTCAGCATTTATTGGAGGCCCAAGATATATGATTTATAATTACCAAGATGTAATGTCAATCTATAATTGGGCAGGGTATCCCGATCTTTTTTTAACATTTACCTGCAATCCAATGTGGCCTTAAGTTTATTGATATGTTAAATTAAAAAACCTGTGCCCATCAGACTGTCCTAAAAAACTATCGCGAATTTTCAACATAAAGGTCCAACAACTCCTGAAAGATTTACGAGAAGGATCCTTCTTTGGAAATTCTCGAGCAGGTGTATAACTACGTCACTAAGCTATTCGTGTTTTTTTATTACTACCTCAACTAGAATTTGTTAAATGTTTTTTAAATTGTCTTATTTTGTTTCATTTTAAATGTACGTGTTCATCCAATAGAGTTTCAAAAAAGAGGACTGCTGCATGTGCACATTCTATTATTTTTTAGTCAGAAAAGCAAGGTCGTCACTCCAGCAGACATTAACAGATATGTTTCAGCAGAAATACCAAATAAATGTGACTTCCCAAAACTACATGCAGTGGTCGACAATTTTATGATCCATGGACCTTCTGGTGAAGCCAACCATCACTCGCCTTGTATGAGGAGTGGAAAATGCTCAAAGAATTATCCAAAGAAATTTTATCCCCAGACAACATCAGATGATGATGTTTATGTCGTCTATCAGAGAAGAAATACAGGTTGTACTGTTCTCAAAAATGGTTTAGCATTAGACAATCGGTTTGTGGTGCCGTACAATCCTACTTTGCTCTTAAAATATAAATCTCATCTGAATATTGTACTTGTCAATCAATCTTCCTCTATCAAATACCTTTTTAAATATATTTGCATAGGGCACTATATTGTTACCGCAACACTCTTTGACAGAAGCAATAAAGATCTTCAGGACAAGGGTTTCGATGAGATAAAAATGTATTATGACGGCCGGTACATCTCACCTTGTGATGCTTCTTGGAGGATTTTTTCTTATGATATCCACTATAGATATCCTCCAGTTGATAGACTGCAATTTCATTTACCAGGAGAAAACAATGTCACATATGTAGACTCAGATAAAATTGAAGATATCTTGAATAAGGCCATCATTTCTGATACCATGTTCACAGCATGGTTTAATGAAAATAAATTGTATCCAAAGGGTACAAATCTTACTTATGCAGAATTTCCTACATGGTTTTTCTACCACTCTCATGAAAAGAAATGGTACCCGCACATACAAGGTTTAAGTATTGGGAGACTTTACTATGTGGCACCCTCTTCTGGGGAACTACATTACTTGCGTATTCTATTAACAGAGGTCATAGGATCAACTTCGTATGAATCTATCAGAACAGTGAACACCATTACACATCATACATTCAGAGAAACATGCTCAGCAATGGGACTTTTATCTGAAGACAACGAATTCATACAAGCACTAGAAGATGTATCTTCTTGGGGAATGGGATATTATTTGTGAAGACTATTCGCCGAAATTTTATTCTCAAATTCCGTTTCTCGACCTGATATTTTTTGGTTTGCAAACTAGAAAATCCTAACAGATGACATTTTATATTCCCAACAACAGTGACTACCACTACAAGGTACACACATCTTAATCTCTTGACTGCAATATATTGAAATTTTTCCATTTCATTCTAACATTAATACACTGTCTTTTAGACTTGACACTGACATATCATAAAAAACAAATGTATGCACTGTCTGAAATAGACAACATTCTTCGCATCAATGGAAAATCTCTGTTGTGTTATCCTCCAATGCCCCTTCCAAAGTATACAGTGTATCCTCAACCGAATCGACTGATTGAGGAAGAGAATAATTATGATAGGGATAAGATGAATCTTGAATACACAACATTAGACAATATGCTTACTGATGAATAGAGAAAAGTAATCCAAGAAATTATGTCTGCGTTATCTTTTCCTAATGGTGGCTTCTTTTTCTTACATGGATTTGGAGGTACGGGAAAGACTTTCATCTGGAGAGTTTTAACATTTCTACTATGGTCTGATGGAAAAATTGTTCTAGTAGTTTACTCGAGTAAAATAGCATCATTAATCTTACCTAGAGGTAGAACTGCTCATTGAATATTTCGAATAGCAATTACTATAAACGACCAGTCAGTCAGTAACATTCAACAGGGGAGTGATGTTGCACAACTACTACAGCAAACCAAATTGATTATCTTGGATGAGGCTCCAATGATTCATAAACACTGTTTTGAATCTCTTGATCTAAAATTAAGAGATATTATGTCATCAAATAATGAAAACTATTCAAATCTAACTTTTGGTGGTCTAACAGTAGACCTGGGTGGAGATTTCAGACAAATACTTCTAGTGATCCCTAGAGGAGAGAGAAGTGACATTATCTTTGCAAGTATACGCTCATCATATCTATTGAAGCACTGCCAGGTTTTAACATTGACACAACACATGAGGTTGAAATCACCTGATACTGTTGATGGTCCAACCAAAGTTCGAGATTTTGCAAAGTGGATTTTGGACATTGGCGAGGGTCGCATTGGAGAGCATGATGATGGGGGCGCATGCATTGAAATACCATCCACCTACCTTCTTGCAACAAATAAATCACCTCTAACAACATCTTTTTCATTTTCTTACCCGGATTTCATTGAAAACTTTTCAGATGTTTTGTATTTGAAAGGTCGTGCTATATTAGCACCAACACGTGACGTTGTGAAGGAAATAAATGACTACATGTTATCTCTTACTAATTCTGAAGGAAAATATTATTTTAGCTCTGATTCTGTTTGCAATGACAGTTTTGATACAGATCAGCCAGAGAACATATATACAACTGATGTGTGGAATGGTATCACTTCCTCTGGGTTACCTGGACATTAAATTACTTTGAATATTGGAGTACCCATTATGTTGCTTCTAAACGTTGACCAATCAGTGGGGCTATGCAATGGTACACCTCTTATCATTAGACATTTGGGTAACCATGTCATTGGAGTAGAGATTTTAACTGGTTTTCATTCAGGATATCTTGCATTCATCCCACGAATAAATATGAAACACAATGACATAAGATGGCCTTTCAAATTACAAAGAAGACGATATCCTTTGACTGTTTCTTATGAAATGACAATTAATAAAAGTCAAGGCCAGTATCTATCTTCTGTATGTTTGTATCTTCGCAAACCTGTGTTTTTTCATGGTAAAAATTATGTTGCCGTATCTAGAGTGACGTCACCCGGTGGTTTAAAAATTGTAGTTGATGATAGAGAAAAACACACCACTAACTGTACAGAAAATGTTGTCAACGAGGAAATTTTTTATAACCAATGATAGGTATCTTTTCATTTTAAATTAATACAATTTGATGTTTTGATTATTTGCTTATATATCATCACAAAACATTATAAAGGTTGCTTCATCTGTCATATCTCTACAATATATGTAATCTTGCAGAACTGTAAGCATGTCACGCAGAATCTGTCCCTTGAATGAGATTACTCTTGATGCTGACGAAACTTTAAAAATAGAAGTGCATGTATTGAATTTGTGGTTGAACTCCTCACCCAAATACGGTGTTGCGGCTGTCGATCTGATTATCTGTGATTCCCAAGTGAGTTTATCCACTGCAAAAATTACAGTTCATGTACTATTTCCATAACAACAACTATATGTATTTATTCTGTAGTAAGTTTTTTCATCTCTCATAAATGTGACAGCTGGTTTATAAATATTCACCTTGAAATTTAATTATTTTATACAGGAGACAAAAATTTAGTGTATAATATAGAACCTCCATGAAATTATCAAGTACAAACCATTCCTATGCGAATGCCATTGCTACATTATACAGAACTTCCAGATTGCTCCTAATCAAGTAAGTTACTTGGGGGAAAGACATTCTTCCAGATTTTTTTCACAACAACAACATTTGTTTGACCAACAGATGCTCAGTTACCATTCTTCTGTTTCGAGTTCATTAATTTGGATGACATCATCAACAAATCCGTTCCCGAACAATCCTACCCCACACATTCAGCTGGTACTGAAAAAACAAAAGCTTCCAGTCAATTTAGAGGATGATAGGTTTGCATCCTTCTCTTCCCACTACAATTTAAAAGTACTATTATTATTACCAAAACATCTACTATGATTTATTCCAGAGGATTGAAAATAAATTGTATCTTGTGGGGGGAGTTTGTGAACATCATGTCAGAGTACTTGGAGAAAAACATGGAAACCTCTACAGTAGTGATCTTGAAGTTGGTCAGGGTGAAGCAGATGACATGTAAGAAATATATCTATGTGTTAAAAACAATACGTTACATGTTTTCCTTAATGAACTGTATTTTTCTTAATATGCAAACTTGATTTTCGTCACATTTTGTTCTACATGACCCAACATCTGTTATTATCACTACTTCAATTAATGCTTCGAAAATACTACTCAACCTTGACAACCCAGTAGTCCATGAGTTTAGGAAAAGGTAAACTATCAACTGTCAGTATTTGCGAACTTATTCTGCCTTCAAATAAGTTCCATATGTCTAAAATTAACATTATTTATGTTCCTAAATAATGGTTTTACTTCATTAATCAGAACTATCTTTATATGTCATTCCCAGTTTCAAAGTCCTCTATCAACAAGATCAAACAAATGCATTACAACGATTCCTTATTGGAATAACAGAAAATGCATTTATGATGTTAAACAGATGCTACAGGTCAGTATAATATCCATTTCCCATTATTTCAGGATGTGAACTATCATGCACTACATTTAATATCTTCTCTGATAACTGTATTAATATTATTAATTATTTCATAGCTGAAAAGGTTTTTGATTGATGCAACAATAGTAAAAATTCAAATCACTCATCACTGGTATTTTGAATCGTGCAACTCATGCAAAAAAAATACAAGTATCCGAAGGAAAATTTCAGTGCCAAAGTTGTAAGAAAGCACCAGCCTTCACTACTCCCAGGTATTTATCTACTTTATACCATTTTTTATAACTTTTTATTCATTAGTATGGTTATTATATGACAGAAGTTGTAAAGAGAGTACTCATATATAAATATATTAGTTTTAGAGTACAACTGCTGATTAATGATGACATAGACTCGCTATCTGTTGTTCTCTTTGATAAAAATGTCATGCAGTTTTTAAGCAAATCAGCTTCACAGTTGATAGATGATATGATACAAGTAATCTTCTTCACATTTCTATTTCATTCATGTAAATAATGTTATTTAACTCAATTTCCCATTTTATTATAACATAAGACCATGATGAGTTTGGTTTCCCCCCTGACCTAAATGTTTTCAAATCAAAGAATGTTTTTCTATCACTTGACGTGACAGAGCACAACATTCAAAATCGAAAATGTCGTTCTGAACAGAACACATACACGGTGCTCTTCATCATTGATAATGATGATTTTATCATGAACTATAATCAGGGTTCTATACACAACCAGGTATGCAGTCTCAAACTACCATAGGAATTTCGAGGCAACATGCTGAAGATTACATAACAACAATGTTTTTATAGTTACTTTTTTACAATTCAATTATTTTACAAAACATAGACCACATACTTGAAATGTTCTAACCTCTTTTAACCATCTTTATTAGGAAAATCAAACCTCTTCTTCTTTAGGACTCACCTTGAACATATCTACTGCTGTTGATATAAGTACTACTTCAATCTCTTCAACCCAGGTATAAATTTTCAAAATTCTAACTCTGTAACACTGATGTTGTACATCTTTAATACAGCAAGTATCTTTCTTCATATTTGTTACCCATTTCCTATAATCTTCATAACACTCTATTTTTGGTGATTTTCCATCTGTTAAAAAATAATATCATGTTACATTGGTATTACTAATATGTATTGGCTTCTTCTCATTCGTTATAATTGAACCATCATGTAGAAAAAATTGATGACGGACTTCGATGTTGAAGCTACTGTGGAAGGATCCCTGTCTCTAGACCCGAAGCCTGCATCATCTTGTGCCAATGAACATCATCTCCAAATAGTGGAAATGAGAAACAAAAAAACATCAAAAATAGACTAAATTTATGTATGCTTAACCCAAGGTGGTTTTTTACAACTAACTCTATCTAATTGTTTGAAATTTCCATTACAAATTTTACTCCATACATAATTCATGCAAAGTCTCTAAACTGTATTAAGATTGTGTTTGTAAAACATTTATCAGTAAGTGTTCCTTGTCGCTTTGTTTATTTTTCATATATCGAAAGTGAAATTACTACAGTATTCTGTACTATATAATTGGTTTAATTATGTTTAGTTTGTCTCATTAATTAGCATTGTTGTGTGATGTAGCATGTTGTCTACTATATTAATTAGGTTTTCTTCATTCATGAGATATGAAGAATGTCGATTTTTTATTACTTTTGTTTCATTTCCATCTATCTTTATTTAAATATATTGAAATTCTTGCTGTTTGTCTTTGGTGATTAATTGGGTCTGTGCATTGCAGTGTGGATTTGCCTCTTCATATGGATATCTACCAATGTCATTCGATTACTTCTCCCTGAAGCCTCTTCATGTAACATTCTGTTTAGCATATTAAGTTGAAAAATTACAATCTGGTCTTTTTTGGATACATGACTGTTATGTAATCTAGATATGTTATCATATCAAATTTCAAGGGTCTTTATGGATATGTTTCCCTATTTATGTTTTTAATTGCTATTTGGATGATAGTCAAAATTAATTATGTTTACTTTATTTTTCACAGTGCATTCCATCGTATTCTTCTAAGGTCCAAACATGTTTTCTGAATTCTAAATCATTTGGGTACCTTTTCGTTTTCCATTTTTTTCATAGGGCTTTTGCATTGAGGTACCATAAACAACCGTATTTGGAGACAACTGTAATTTTTCTAGCTGAATAGTATGATCACTCTTAAAATTTAGTATACATATGGTTGTTTCACTTTGATAAATCAGTAGTATTTATTTCTCTTTGGTTATATTCACATTGTATAATTAAACCTTCTGACCTTCTGGTTTTGAACACAAATATTCTGGAAAAAACAACATTCAAGGTTGGGGGTTTTCGATACTTAAATGACACGGTACTGTTTACAATTCATTAGATTAAAGTACACTGAATTAATAAATAGATCAATTTTTTAGAGTGATCTTCATTTTACTATGACTAACATTGTTTCAACATGTGAATCATGCATTATTTTGGGGTATTGTATCATGTTATTTGTTCAAGTAGTGCTTATGTGCTTTATTAGATCATTGAATCATTTTAAGAGAAAAATATGGTATTCCATGGGTGTTTACATTATGTACAGATTTAACTCCTATAGAAGGAGAACACTTGCATCTTCCAGCAGGTGGAAGCATTGAGATGACAGTTGACAACAATATATGTACATATTCAACTATTCTGCTACAAATATTTAACTATTCTAGTACAACTTATGGTGGTTCTATGAACGTTGGTCATGCATCGTCAAACTGTAATCTCACTTCCAGTTTCCATTTCTAGGCAAAAAACAGGACTGGAGGTACTGATTCTTATAATACCTTTCTTTCTTTTTCCTTCTTTTGAATTTTTCCTATGTAAATATGTGTTCCTTGAATCGTTTTCAGCTCATGTATGATTACAGAGACACTGTACACACTGAACTTTTAGAATTTTCATGGTTGCAAAATATTTCTATAAATGATTTTTATGAATTTCTTTCACTGCTTATAGTACATAGTGCTGTATACACTGTGAACTTTTATAATTTTTGAAGTTATATAAATGAATATAGTACATATAGCCAGTTTTATGTGTCCTTGTTGTATATAGTACATATACAGTGCTGTATACACAGAACTTTTGTAATTTTCATGTTTACAACAGATTTATATAAATATAGCCATATATTTCTATAAATACATACATTACACAGTGCTGTAAACGCTGAACATTAAGAATTTTTGAATATCTATAAATGCATAGAGTACATATAACTAGTTGTATGTGACCTGCTTGTATACATTACATATAGAGTGTTGTATACTATTCATTTCAATTAAATTATTTTTTTGAACCATCAGTCACTGTAGATTATGGTTGACAAAAGAAGGTTTCATATAGAGCGCACATTTCAGATTTCATAGCCATTCCATGTTCCCATATTATTAGAGTATTCAATAGTACAGTTCACATTAAGGCTTACGATTCCATAAATGTATTCTTCCATTTAGAGAACATCAATGCATACCACTAATTGTAACATTCCTGTAAATGCTAATAATAATAGCACAATAATTTATATTACATCTATATCTGGTATGCTGTTTTTGTTGTCAACATATATTAAAGTCACTTTACTGTCCATTGTGCATAATACAGTTACAATTGCAACCCATTTATGGGTACCTATTAATGCATTATATTATAATACATTCATACTGCATATTATATAGTCTAATTTCAGTCTAATTGACACCTCTTTCTTTCATGTTGCTATGACTACAATCCATTGCATTTATAGGACAGTGCTTTGTGAGGTATACAAAATATTCACTCAAGCTCTTTCATCCATCTACAATGTTTTAGGATTCATTAATAACCATCCGAGGAAATCATTTTACCCACAACCAATAATGCCTTTTGATGATCAGTTGAACTTAGCTGATATTGAAAATATTAATGTCATTGGTAAGGTAAAAGGAGGATTAGTTCAATTGATGCAACACAAATGGATTGGGCAGTTTTTTTCCCTAAAGGAATTGGTGAACATTTACTCTATTCTATTGTTTTTTGTTTTTTTCTAGACTATAATGCTTATTTATTCTCCACCTTTATCCTAATCATACACTTGTAGTTATGTTTTGTTGTCACATCACAGTATAATATTATTATTACATGATTTCGGTAATGTAGTTAAAGTGGGACTAGGACGACCATGGAGTGGTCAAATGTCATGATTCGAAGTGCTGAGGTCAGGTAGGGGATGACTTTCATGTTGGAATAATATAAGTGATTCATTTGGCAGTTTAGGTAGTTGAGAGTGATGCGAACATGCAATTAATACCAGAGATAAGATGACCTTTTTCAGGTACCCTCCAAATTCACTATATCCCGTTCATTGATTCCCTCCACCTCGGTATTTCCACCCACATCTACAGATGTCGACTCTTTCTACCCAATCAAGGTCTGAACAATATGTTTCTCACCCCGCAACAAGTATGTCTTTATATTCACTATCTAAATATTGTACTCACTATTTTCCAATTCATTAATAATATGGTGTCTTTCTACCACATAAGTTTTTCTAGATTTATATGTTTTCTAATAGTTTGTGCTCATAGTATATGATTGTTTCAATATATTTTCACACATAGTATAGATCCAATATTTCTCTAACTACCTTAAATTGTTAATTCTGTTTTTATATAAAAATTTGTTTGACCTAAATTAATTTTTATGGCTCATTTATTTTTCTTTTCTGTAACGGATAAGATGAAGTGTATTCATTTCAATTGAGACTACTTTTGGTGGTGATAAAATAGATCCTATACCATACTATCTCTCAAGCGACATGAATTATACGAAGCAGGTAGACTCCATTATATCATTGTTGTTTATTATACATGCATAAGATAGGCTAAAGGGTTTTATTTTTTATTTGATGGAAATGTAATGTCAAATGATGTATTTCTTTTAAGTTGCTTCATTTTCTTATTTGATTTCATAGCATGTATTGTATATAAGGTTTGATATTACTATATTGATCTATATTATTTTTTATGGTTTATTTATTTTATTTTATCCTTTTAAATTAAATATGAATTCGTTCAGCTTATCTGATTTGAAGTAACATTACTTCTCCATGTGATCATATGGTAACCACGTAGGAATCTTTACCCCACTATTGTTATATTCCAATGCTTAAAAGGATTCAGTACGAACTACACTATCCAATTAATGTGAAATTTGAGAAAATTCACGGATTTTTGTAGGTGTAATGGGAAGTTAATACAATAGTTTGATTGCTTCATATATTTTCATATTTGATTTCAACAATATTTTTTATAGTAATCACTGTATTAGACTATTCCATTTACATATGGGTTAATGGATTAGTTTACCCTGTTTTTTGAATGAGCCTCTTGCTTGGATAATGCAAAACATATGTTCCCTGTTTATGTGTTTTCTATTGCAATAGAATTTTATTTTCTCATATACATGACATCTCAAATTCATAGATATCAGTTCATTATGTTTTTGATTATGTTCCAATAGAATTTTATTTTGTGATTGTAGGCCATAGCCATGCCATGTTTATATAATATTAGAGTATTCAAATTAAGTATTAAGTTTCAAGTGGTATTTTCAAATTTTTTCTTTTCATTTTCTTTGTTTTTCCCCATGAAAATGATTTAATTGGTTTCATTTCGTTAAGGAGTCTGTTACTATGTGTACTTAGATGGAGTGTGAATGTTTTTTCAAAGCTATGACTGTCTTGAGTGTGCTACCAATTATTCTGACCCAATTTTATCTTAAAATATTAGTTTGTAGGCCCAGATAGCTGATTTCATGGAAGAAACATGAGAATAAAGATGTACATGTTTGTGATCTGATTATATCGTTCCATCATTTATTATCGTCGCTTTTGGCCCATGAGGTGCATTAGGTATCCCTAGCCCAAGAGGTGCATTATGTATCACTGGCACTCAACCAGCTGAGTGCATGCAAGGAAGGAGCACACTGGTTTTCATTGTAGGCTTCAAAAGGTAAATTGAGACTTCTTTTATTTTGATTTCTAATTATTGCATTTATGTAATCATTTTTTTATTCTATAAATTCAGGTGTTCTTATTGTAAGTATTTTTTTCTATACAGAAAATTTTTTCAAGCATTTGAATTTGGATATTTGTACACTGTGACATAGTTTCTCGATGACCTAAATACTTCTAATGTATGTCTTCAAATGTAATTGTCCATTTTAATGTTCTTTTCATTCATGTTCATTGGAATATTGTGTTGTTTATAGAATTAGTGTATAATATTTCTTTCATGTACTTGTCATAATATCTCAGTGACATTAATAATTATTTAATTTCATTCATGTTCAATTTTTAGTGTACTTTTCTAATTACTGTCCATTTCTTTTTTTATTCATGTATTTTAAAATTGATACTTCTATTTTTTTATAAATCATGAGCTATTTACTTTTCCTTATTCGTTAATGTTTTCATGAACGTTCATTTCATTTTTTTTTCAAAATCGTTGTTTTTCTTTTAAATTGAATTTTATCCACTATTTTCTCCATTATGTTTTATATGTTTTCAAATAATTTTCCTTCCATTATATATTCTACAATATGTTTTCCTTATATTATCACTCATGCATTTGTATGGTTGATTTTGTATAGTGATGGTATGCTTATGTTTTTATTATGTATTAACATATATTGTCTAATATGTTTTCAATATTATCCTACATATTCTTCTATGTTATTTTCTTTTTCTTATTTTCTTATGTTATTAATTCTATATTTTATATCCTATTACAGTTCAATATTAAGTATCACTATTATTTTCAATATATACATTATTTATGTTCTTTATTAATATTGATGTTCAATTGTGTCTTCTTGAAATTAATCATTGAACGTATTGCCGTGCGAATGCACGGGTAAGTACTAGTTTTGTATATACTAGGATGTTTTTATGATAATTATTTGAATGACACTTACATGCATCTCCATCTAATGGGTATAAAACATAGTGTTTAGGTGTATGGAAAACAAACGCCTCATGAAATGATGATTGTTCAATTATCTCCTATCACCAATCATGGTGGCCATTAAGATGGTACTGTATTTATATAAGATATATATTATGTTATGGTTTTCTCTATCCTTATTGATTTATCATTTATTACATACCTTTATGGTTTCAATTATGGGTAAACGTGACAATTTCATTTGAGGAAGTGCAAACTACTGGATCGTGTTGGGAAGGTAGCTTACTGATTGGCGCTTCCACCGAATCTATCTCAAGTTCATGATGTGTTCCATGTATCTCTCCTAAGAAAGTACATACCTGATCCTTCACATGTACTCAGCTCAGAAGTTGTACCGCTGGAGCAGGATCATTCTTATGAAGAACAAATGATAGAGATTCTGGATCGTAGAGAAAAATTCCTACGAAATAAGACCACTTGATTGGAGAAATTATTATGGAGGAACCACCAATTAGAAGAAGCTACATGAGAGGTTGAGGATATGATGATGGAGAGGTATCCTCATCTGTTTGTTACAAAGTGACGAATTTCGAGGGCGAAATTCATTTTTAGGGAGGTAGAATGTAACACCTGAGACTTTTATGATATATAAATCATCAAAGGAATCTTTTTCTACACACAACACTTTCTTGGCTTGCTTTACACAAAATCGCGACCATCCTCGATATCTTGCGTCGTACGCAACACCGAGTTTCACTAAAAAATGATATGCTAATAAGATATTATTAAAACTAGCTGCTATAAATAGTAATAACCACTTTTTGGAATTTTATAAATTTTATTTTTCAAAATGATCTTCATTTTTGGATTCGGAATACCGAAATTATCCCAGGGTGACATTTTGGTATTTTTCTGAAAACTTTCAATTTTTGATGAATAGTGAATCCACTAAGTGGTAGTTAAAAAACTGAATTTTTCATAAAACATAATTTTTCCGCTTCTGTGAGTGGAATTTTAAAAATTTGAGAGACACGGTTGATGTTAGTATGTAAAATGTGGTTCAATGAGATGAAAATAATTTTTGGTGAATAGTAACTTTTTACATTTATTTACCACGGTTAAAAGTAAATAGGGTAATTAAGGGTAAAAATGATATTATTATTTCCCTAACACATGTCCTAATTCTATTGGATAAGTTTAATTCGACCAAAAACATACTTAGGAATAAAATATGACCATTTAGGTCCACTTGGATTAGATTAGGACATTTATTATTAATTTATTTAAAGAAGGGTTAAAATAGTTAAAATCAATGTTTAATAAGTAAATAATTTTTAATATAAGGTTATATATAAGATAAACTCGACTATAAATATTCATTAGAAATCTAAATAGAGTTCCTACATAATGGTATTTTATTTGTAATTTTTAGGCATAAAATAATTTAATTTATTTATGACACAAAGATGATGCAGTAATTATATTATTAATGAAATATTGACATAATTGATGTTATAAATACCCAAATAAATGTAATTTGAGACTTTTTATAAATTCCACTAATTTTATAGGTTAATATGACATGTTATTATTGATTTAATTAACTTTTTTCAAACTAATCATTCTGTTATGAGTTTCACAAAAATCAATTACTAAATAGAGTTAAAATTGACATAAAATATTTTTTAAAACAAATATTATATGGTGTTTTACTAAATGTCATAATGAGTGTTTGTTTTAAATTAACATGGTGACAACGACCTTTCTGCCACCGTGAGTATTAATTGATCATTGGCATCCTTAACAATCTGTACTAATTTTAAAAGAATAATGACTACCATATACTCTTTTACGTATTTGGTAAATAAAAATGGTTTTTGGATTTATTATTTCAAAATCTTGTTAAAAATCTTGAAAAGATATATTTTGATTACAATTTGGGAATTTTATCTTTCCATCGTGCTTATGTTATGTGTTATGATTATATTATAGTCCTTGGACATTATTTACATATACAGGTGGTTCCGTGATAAACCTAGGGTGGGTGAGCCCGAGATAGATCTCTAATGAATTGGGTAACATGATAGAGATAAATTATAATTCTTCTCCTAAGAGATTTAGGGAATATAATGTGATGGGTATTCTAAATGTAACTCCATACATAGCTGTGAAAGCTACAATGTAAGTATGTTATAGATGCTATAATTTACTTTTATGATTTATGATTTCAATGTGTTATTCCTAAATCTTATAATTTCTTTCGGTACATTTGTGAGCTTATGTTATTTATATTTTAATGAACTAATGTTTTCATTCATTGTTTTATAACCAATACTGAGCTTTTTATGGTCATCCCATGTTTCGAATTTTTTTTTCACATGACTTAAAGATGACAAGGGTCAAGGATAGGATCAAGGTAATGTTATACTGTCTGAAACATGAAACATGACATGACTCATTTTTTTGAAGAGTTTTTTATTTTATTTAAAAAATGGAAATTGAGTAGAAGTTTCTCCATTGTAATTATTGAGATGTATTGTAATATTTGTTGCCTAATTCTTTAAAACTCTAACACCTAAAAATATCATCAATGTTAATTATTCATTTAATTCGAGATTATGTTATTTTTTAAGGCGGGGTCCTTACTATTGGTATTATAGGTCAGTTTACCTAACTTTTTAAGTTAGGATATTGTGATATTAAAGACCAAAAATTAATTTATGGTATGATTGATGTTATATAGAATTTTTAGATTACAATGTTGCTTAACATATAATATTTATATGTTTAGAATGGTTTACAACAGAGGGAACATGGAAACTGTGTTGGGACGACATCAGGAGGAAGGCAACCTTCCAAATCAGCCACCTGAGATGGTCTAAATCCGAACTGAACAGTTTTTTGTAGTGATGGAACAATTGACTTAGAATATAAATTGTGGTGTTATCCATACATGATATCATCCACAATAACCACAAAGGAACATTTCAGTAGTGGTACATTTTATGAGGAAACATCCCCAATCAATCAGAGGATCATCTGACCCTGTGCTAGTAGAAGGGCTGATGAAAGCACTGGGGAATATATTTGATGTTATGGGGTGTCCAAAACATTGAAAAGATAGTCTCGTTGTTTACCATTTTGAAGGTGATGCTGATCTGTGGTGGTCTATGGTGAAAAATATCAGGGATAATGGGGAGATTGATGCTTTTGATTGGGATGAAATCAATTGAATTTTTCTTGATAAATATTTTCCTATGTTGGTTCATCTTAGGATGGAAAAATAATTCCTAGAATTGAGGTAGGAGGATGACTCACTAGAAGATTCTGAAGAAAAATTCACTCAACTAGAAAAGTATGATCCAAATTTCATATGATATCGTGATAATAAAATAAACTCTTTTTTACTCAGTATTAATGACAAAGTATTGAAGGGATTTAGCTCCTTGTGAGTTAAAAAGTTATGAAAAACATGTTCGATGAGTAGAGAAAGTGGAAAGGGATTTTGTTGATGAACATGTGTTCTTTGAAAAACAACCGAATAATAGGTCAAGGTGGTAGACGAAAAGGAATAAATCTTCAAAAAAGATTGTTTGTAAGAAAATTATGTTTTCAATTTGTGAAAATTGTGGTAAAAATCATGTTATGAAATGTCTTTTGAATTTTGGTATGTGCTACTGAAGTGGTAAAATGGGATATAATGCTCTTAATTGCAAGGAAAAAGATCCTAGTAATGGTAAGACAAAATTATATTTACAATCAGTAAAATGTTTTACATGTAATGAATGGAGTCATTATGAAAATGAGTGTCAAATGAAGAACTCAGCTGAGGGAAAGCAACCAAATTACAAGAAAAAAGACATGGTGAAGTCCTTTACAAGTACTTCAGCAGATGTTGGGCCATTAAATGAAGTATTATCAGCTACACTTTTTTGTTTGCTCAGATTATGCCATTGTGTTGTTTGATTTGGGGTCTACACATTCGTTTATTTCGGATAAGTTTTCTTGTAAATTAGGAATTACATATGAAGATATGAATCCTAAACATATGGTAAAAACACATGGGGGAAATTTTTATACAAAAAAATCATAGTAACCTTCTTGTCATCATTTTTGGAAAGAGTCTAACTAAAAACCATATAGTATTGCCTCTAGTATATTTTTATGTTATTTGGGGTATGGATAGATTTTTTGTTTATCTTACTATGAAGGGCTACAGATCTAAATAGGTTTATTTTCAGAAATTATTTTAGTTTGTGTAAAATTATGAACTCTTACTTTTGATAATATATTTGGATTTTGAGATACTAGTAAAATATAGAAACAAATGTAACCTCACAAATATTGTTGAAAAGAAATGAACCGCTAAGATTAATGAGGCGCCTGTAGTAAATGATTACCTTGATGTTTTTCTTGATGACTTGCCTGATATTATACAAAATTGGGAGGTTGAATTTACTATTGACATAGTTCTTTATGGTATGCCAATTTCAAAACACCCTTATAGAATTGATCAAAATGAACTTTTAGAGTTAAAGAAGCAATTACAGGAGTTATTAGATAATAGTTTCATTCGACATATCACATCACCATGGGATTCTCCAATAATGTTTGTTAAAAAGAAATATGGTTCAACGAGACTTTGAATTGATTATAGAGAATTGAATAAATTCTCAATTAAGAACAATTATCATTTTCCTCATATTGATGATTTGTTTGATCAGCTCTAGGGAGTAAAATATTTTTCGATAATTGAATTGATTTCATGGTACCATCATTTAAAATTAAAGGAATCAATCACTCAAAAGACTATGTTCAATACTAAATATGGCCAATATGAATTTGTAGTTATTCCTTTTGGTTTAACCAATGACCCTACTGTATTCATGGATCTTATGAATATAATTCTCGTTGTGTTCTTGGAAAAGATTTTGGTTTTCTTCATTGATGATATTTTGGTTTATTCGTAAATTAAAGAGAAGAATGAAAGTGGTTTAAGGGTTTTCTTGCACAACATAAAAGAAATGAAACTATATGGGAAATTCAACAAGTGTGAGTTTTGGTTACAAAAAAATTGTTTCCTTGGTCACATTGTTTCCCAAAATGGCATAACTATAGATCGTGATAATACAAATTTTTTTGAATAATATCCAAGAACTACAAATATAACAATGATTCGTAGTTTTCTTGGTTTAGCAGGTTATTAATGGAGGATTATAGAAAATTATGCACGGTTAATTAGTCCAATGACTATGTTAACTCGGAAATGTGTTACGTTAATCTGGGAAAAAAATGTGATGAGTGCTTTTAGGAATTGAAAAGAATATTGGTGAATGGTCCAGTTTAGGCACTATCTTTCAGAAATGGTGAGTTTGTTATCTACTATGATGCATCATTTAATGTTCTCAGTTTTGTTCATATGCATAATGATCAGTTAATTTCTTACGCTTCACGTAAGTTGAAACCTGATGAGTTAAATTACCCTACACATGATTTGGAATCAGCCGCTATTGTTTTTGATTTAAAAATTTGGAGGCATCATCTGAATGGAGTAAAATGTGAAATATATATAGACCACAATGGTTGGAAGTATATATTCACAAAAAAAGAATTAAACATATGACAGAGGAGATGGTTAGAATTAATCGAGGATTATGATTCCATGATTCATTACCATCTAGAAAAAGAAAATAAAGTGGCTAATGCATTGAGTCAAAAAAGTAGTGCTTCATTAACAATGATACATCTGGAACGAGATCATTTGGGTTTTTATGAGATTAAAATTTCGAATCGAAGTTGTTGGTGCATAAAATTTATCTCTTTTGTTTCAGGTGTTTGTGGAATCATCTCTATCAGACAGAATTAAGCAAGCGTCAAAGGAAGACAGTTAGTTGTAGAAAAAGGTAGAGTTGGTTCTGAAGGATAAGTTTCTGGAATTTAACATTGATAATGACATTTTTTTGAGATTTTGAAAGATACTATGGGTGCCATGTGATTCATAGTGGATGAATGAGTTGTTATCTAATGATCATAGTTCCCCGATTTCTGCTCATCCTGGTTGTACTATGATGTACAGAGATCTTCGAGAATATTATTGGTGGGATGGAATGAAAAGAGATATTGCTGACTTTACTGTGAATTGTTTGACTTTTATATAGGTTAATGCAAAGAGACAGTTACAAAAAGGGTTGCTTCAGTATTTACTGGTGCCAATGTGTAAATTGGAATACATATCCCTTGACATTGTTGTGGGATTACCGAGGACATCTCAAGGTAATAATGCTATCTGGGTTATTATTGATCGATTGACTAAATATACTCATTTCATTTTTATTTGAGATACTTTTTCTCTTGATAAACTTTCCCAGTTATAGGTTAGAGGGACAGTAAGGTTGAATGGAGTTCCCCTCTCCATTGTATCTTATTTTGATCCCATGTTTACTTCCAATTTTGGAAAATCCATCAGATGTCGTTGGGTACGGAATTAAATTTTAGAACCACTTTTCATCCTTAATCAGATGGGCAGTCAGAATGAACAATTCATACCATGGATGATATGTTATGAGATTGCATGAGGAATTACCAGGGAATTTGAGACCAACATCTTTCTTTGGTTGATTTATCATATAATAATATTTTTCATTCCTGCATACATATGGCTCCGTTATAAGAATTGTATAGAAAGATATGTCAAACTCCAGCTTCTTGGCATGAATTAGGTGAAGGGAAGTTGATGGGACTAGAATTGGTATAAGATATCATATAAAAGGTTTAGTTTAATTAGAAACAAATGATAACATCTCTGAGAAAGAATAAAAGTAATGCGGATAACTGGAGGAAGGATCTCTCTTTTGAGGTAGGTGTTCATGTATTTCTCAATGTTTCTCCATGGAAATGTGTGATTCATTTTAGTAAGAAGGGAATGTTGAGTATGAGTTTCATTGGAACATATGAAATCCCAGAGAAAGTTGGATCAGTTGAGTAATGAGTGGATTTACCACCATATTTTTCCTAGGTACACAATTTTTTTCAAGTTTCAATGTTGAGAAAATATATGCTAGATCCATCTAGAGTTTTAAGTCTAGAGGAAGTTTAGTGGGAAGAGAATCTCTCTTATGGGGAACAATCAGTCTAGATACATGATAGAAGAGATAAAGTGATTTGAAATAAGTTAATTAATAAGGTAAATGTTTTTTTGGGAAAACCCATATGGTTGAAGAGGCAACTTGGGAATCTGAAAATGATATGATGGATAAATACCCCCATTTATTTTATAAATGAATAAAATCGAGAAGATGCAATTTTCAAATGGGGGGAAGGATTTAAAATACAAGTTAAATAAAGAAATATGAAATTTTCATATTTAATAATATTTGGGAATTAAATATTAATTTTATATTAAATGGGTTTCTATGTTCGATGGTGTACCCAATACGCAACAACGTGTTTCTTTTAAATTTTATGATGCAAACTAATAATATAATATTATTATTTTAAATAGATGTTAATTCCTAGGCATTTTATTTAAGGGAATGAAAATTACTAACTACAACATGATTATATTTTTTTGTTAAATATTTTTACATTTATTCAATAAATGTTAATGGATTTAAATGGGAATGAATTTAATTTTAAGCATAATTTACATTAAAAGGTTGATTTACCATCTTTTGGTTGAGAACACTCAATAAATCTAGTTTTAGTATTTTTTATATGTTTTATTTGGACATAAAAAATTCTTCTTTAGAATTAGGACATCAAGATTTTCTTTGGTTAAATTTTTTTTCTAATAAATTTCAATTTTTTAATGAAAACTGAAAAATACTGTATTTTAGTTCAAAAATACCTTATAATCAATCTTATTTATATGGTAATATTATCTTTCTAATTGGGTTTATAGTTTAAATTGATTATATTTTTACAATTTAATCCAATGTTGTTCATTTTAATTACTTTCACATTGAAATTGGACATAAACAAGTGTCAATCTTTCGATAGTTGTTATTTATTAAAAACATGCATTTTGTTTTGACAACGGGAATTAATTTTTAATTAATTCATCCAAAATATATGTATTTATTTTGGAAAAATAGATATCATTTTCTATTCAGAATATCATATATATCTTAGGCTTAATTTTTTGTATTTTTGTGCAATTATTCAAAATTTGATGAATAGTGAATCCACTAAGTAGTAGTTAAAAACTGACATTTTCATTTAAATGAAATTTTAAAATAAATTTGAATTGATTTTCGAAAATACAAAACACATGATTTTTAGTATTAAGAAAAATTTGGTTCAATAAGATGAACATATTTTTGTGAATAGTAACTTTTGAATTTTATTTACCGTAGTTAAAGATAAATAGGGTAAATCAAGGTAAAAAGAATATCATAATAATAAAAATTATCATCAAACATTTCTTAACCATATTTGACAAGTCATTTCCGACCATGGGCATCATATTGTCTATTTTGGGACCCCATGTACCCACTTATTAGTTATAATGACACTTTTTTTTAATTATCTTAATCTAAAGGAAAAAATGACATAAACAAATATCATTTAGTAAATTAATTTTTACATAAGGTTATATAATTTATAGGTTCTACTATAAATATTCTTTGGAAAGATAAAAAGATTTTCATGATCATGGTATTTTTTAATAATTTTTATACATCTAATAAATAAAATTATTTATGACACAATAATAAGTATTCTTTTCCTAATTAATAAATTATTTAAATAAATAAGATTATAAAGATTAAAATAATATCCAAAACCTATCCAATTCTTATTGGATGATTTTATTTCGACCATGAGACATCTTATAGAAGAATTTAATATGTTTTGGACCTTTATAAGTGGATAATTATTATATAAGAAAATAATATTTTAACACTTTCCTAAAGTGCCCCTCTTCTCCTTTATAAAAACCCCTCACATCTAACCCATTTCTTACAACTCCAAAGCCCCTTGTATCATAAAACACCTGGAGAAATAATCTCTCAGGATCCCTCTCTTACATCTAGATGCCTTAAACTAGGAAGAAGGCAAATCAATAAGTCCATTTGGTTCAAACCAATGTGACATTACCTGAATTAATGGTAATGGTTTCTCTTAAGTCACTCTCTTTCATTTAACTTGTCCAACCACTAAACACTTTTTATTCATTTATTTATAACAACATCAGTATTTTTTATATAATAGGATGTTTTTATGATAAGGATTTAAATTACACTTATATACACCTCCATCTAATAGTTATAGAACATACTATTTACGTGGATGGAAAACAAACACCTCACGAAACAATGATTGTTCAATTATCTCCTACCGCCACTATGGTGGCCATTAAGATGGTACTGTATTTATATATGATATATATTATTTTATGGTTTTATTTATTCTTATGTATTTATCATTTATTACATTCATTTAGGGTTTCCATTATTGGAAAACATGATAATTTCATTTGTGGATGTGCGAACTACCGCCCCCTCAAAGTGATATGACTCATCAAAGCTTTACGTGGAACGTATAAAGGATGTAATTAATGAAATTATAAATGATATTATACTAGAATTATAATATAATTATGTAAAATTATGTTTTTATTCCATTAAATATTAAATAGAAATGAAAATAGTTTTCCTAAATACGTACGACCTAACGTCTCCATAAACAACGCATTTAAATTTCTTATCTACAAATGTTATGTACTATTATAAATACACATATATACTATATATATATATATATGATATATATGATATCTAAATCATGAATATCATTCTGGATATAACGTACTTTTGACCACATATACAACTTGTATATTTAAGAAGTTCATTTTTGACTCGAGTACCAAATATACAAAAATGACCGTTATTATCTTAAATGATTACATAATGTTTATAACATTGTAATAATTGATATAAAAAGTATAATAAACACTAAAAATGTTTTTAAATAGTATAAATTTACATAAGTTTATTATAAAATAGATTAAAAAATGACATGGTCAATTTAGGCAGGAGGTAAGGGACTTCATCTATATCTCCTTTCATTGAGGGATATATTATTTTATACACGACATTCTTTTATACTCTATATAAACACCTTTGAATTTTCATTTAATTCAATGGAAATATTTTTCTACAAGTTTTTTTACTTAATGTCAAAAGGAGTGTTTTTTTAATTAACGTGGTGACAATGAATTTTCTGCCACCATTAGTATTAATTGATCATTGGATTCCTTAACAAGTCATTATAATTTTAAACGAAAGATAACTACCATATACTCTTTTACATATTTTGGAATTGAAAATGTTTTTTGGATTTATTATTTCAATATTTTGTTCAATATTTTGAAAAGATATATTGTGATTATAATTTGGGATTGTTATCAATCCTTTATGTTTATGTTATGTGTTATTATTATATTATAGTCCTTGGGAATTATTTACGTATATAGGTGGTTTCGTGATAAACCTTGGGTGGGTGAGCCCATGATAGCTCTCTAATGAATTTGGAAACATGATAGAGATAAATTATAATGTTTTTCCTAAGAGATTTAGGGAATATAAAGTGATGGGTATTCTAAATGTAACTCCCTATGTAGCTGTGAAAGCTACAACATATTTATGTTATGGATGCTACAAGATACCTTTATGATTTATGATTTAAATTTGTTATTCATAAATATTATAATTTCTTGAGGTATGTTAATGAGAATATGTTATTTATGTATTAATGAACTAATGGTTTCATTCCTTGTTTTATAACCCTTACTAAGATTTTATTTGTCATCCAATGTTTTGAAATGTTTTTCACATGACTTAACGATGAATAGGGTTAAGGATGGGATCAAGGGAAAGTCATGCTGTCTCAAACATGGAACATTATGTTACTTGTTTTTTCAAGAGTTTTTATTTTATTAAATAAATGGAAACTGAGGAGAAGTATCTACATTATAATTATTGAGATGTAATATAATATTTATGGCCTAATTATTTAAAACTCTAATCCTGAAAAGATCTTCAATGTGAATTATTCCTTTAATTAGAGATTTTGAGATGTTTTAAGGGAGTGTCTTTAGTGTTGGTTTCAGAGGTATGTTTAGATAACTTTAGAAGTTATGATATTGTTAAATTAATGACCAAAAATTAATTTATGGTATGAGTGAATTTATATAGAATTTTTAGTTTACCATGTTGCTTCACATATGTTATTTATGTGTTCATAATGGTTTTCAACAGAGGAAGCACAGTAGCTATGTTGGGACGACATTAGGAAGAAGAAAACCTTCCAAATCAGCAACCTTAGATGGTCCGAATCAGAACTGAATTGTTTGTTGTAGTGATGGAAAAATTGAATCAGGCTATAAATGGTGGTGTTATCCATAAATGATATCATCCAGAATAACCACAAAGGAACATGTTAGTAGTAGAGCATTTCATGAAGAAACATCCCCCATAAATCAGAAGATCATCTAACCCTGTGTTAGTAGAAGGGTGGATTAAAGAACTAGGGAATATTTTTGATGTTATGTTGTGTCCAAAACATCAAATGGTTAGTCTCGCTGTTTACCATTTTGAAGGTGGTGCTGATCAGTGGTGGTCGGTGGTGAAAAATATCAGGGATAATGAGGATATTGATGCTCTTGATTGGGATGAAATAAAAGGTATTTTTCATGAGAAATATTTTCCTTAGTTAGTTAATCGTAAGATGGAAAAACAATTCTTGGAATTGAGGTAGGAGGATGACTCAGTGGATGTTTATGAAGCAAAGTTCACTCGACTGGAAAATTATGCTCCAAATTTCATAAGAGAATGTGATAGTAAAATAACATATTATTTACTCAGGATTAGTGCCAAATTATTTAAGATATTTAGCTTCTCGTGAGTTCAAAAGTTATGATAGACTAGTTAGATGAGTAGAGAAGGTGGAAAGGGATTTTTTCGATGAACTCGTGTTCTTTAAAAAAATAACCAAATAAGAGGTCATGGTGGTAGATGAAAGGGAATAAGTCGACAAAAAATTCGGTTTGTAAGAAACTTATGAATATAGTATGTGAAAATTGTGGTAAAAATCATGTTGGGGAATGTATTTTGAATTCTGGTAAGTTATACCGAAGTCGTAAATTGGGATATAAATATCTTAATTGCACTAAAAAAGATCTGGTTAATGGTAACACAAAATCATATTTACAATCAGTAAAATGTTTTACAAGAAATAAAAGGAGTCATTATGAAAATTATTGTCAAATGAAGAGATCAACTGAGCGAATGAAACCAAATTACATGAAAAGGCATTGTAATGTCCTTTTCAAGTACTTCAGAAGATGTTAGGCCATCAAATGATGTACTATCAGGCACACATTTTTGTTTGTTCAGATTATGGCACTATGTTTTTTGATTTGGGGTCTACACATTTGTTTATTTCGGATAAGTTTTATTTTAAATTGGGAAGTCCATCTCAAGATATGAATGCTTAACATATGGTAAAAACACCTTGAGGAAATGTTGATATGAAAATAAATCATTAGAACCTTATTTTCCTCATTTATGGAAAGTGTCTAACTGCAAACCTTATAGTATTTCCTCTTGTATAGTATTATGTTATTTGGGGTATGGATTGGCTTTTTGTTTATCTTACTATGATTGACTACAGATCTAAAGAGGTTTCTTTTCAGAAATAATTTTTGTTTGTTTAAAAGAACTAACCCTTACTTTTGATAACATATCTAGATGCTGAGATACTAGTAAAATATAGAATCGAATGTATCTTACAAATATTGTTGAAAACAAAGGAACTGCTCAGATTAATGACCCGCCAGTATTAAATGATTACCTTGATGTTTTTCCTGAAGGGATTCCTGGTATTATACATGATTGGGAAGTTGAATTTAATATTGACTTGGTTTTTGATGGTAAGCAAATTTCAAAACCCCCTTATAGAATGGCTCAAATTGAATTTTTTGAGTTAAATAATCAATTACAAGAGTTATAGATAATAGTCTCATTTAACATATCACATCACCATGGGGTGCTCCAATCATGTTTGTTAAAAAGAAATATGGTTCAACGAGACTTTGCATTGATTATAGAGAATTGAATAAAATCATTGTTAAGAACAGTTATTATTTACCTCATATCAATGATTTATTTGATAAGCTCTAGAGAGTTAAGTATTTTTCAATGATTAAATTGAGTTTGTGGTACCATTATTTGAAATTCAAGGAAGTAGACACTCCAAAGACAGTGTTCCATACTAGATATGGCCATTATGAATTAGTAGTTATTCCTTTTGGTTTATCAATGCCCCTGCTATATTCATGGATATTATGAATATAATTTTCAGTGTATTCTTGGAAAATATTGTGGTTGTGTTCATTGATGATATTTTTTTATTCATAAAGTAAAGAGAAGTATGAAAGTTGTTTAAGGTTTTTTTTCACAACATAAAAAAATGAAACTATATAGAAAATTCAACAATTGTGAGTTTTGGATACATTAAATTTCTTTCCTTGGTCACATTGTTTCCAAAAATGTCATTACTATTGATCTTACTAATACAAAATTTGTTGAAGAATGGCCAAGAACCACAAATTTAACCATGATTTGTAGTTTTATCGGTTTGGAAGGTTATTACAAAAGGATTGTTGAAAATTATGCTTGGTTATTTATCCCAATTACTATGTTAACTCAAATATATGTAACGTTATTCTAGGAAAAAGAATGTGATAAGTGTTTTTATGAATCGAAATGAAGATTGGTGAATGCTCCAGCATAAGCACTATCTTCCACAAATGGTGAGTTTGTTATCTACAGTGATGCATCATTTGAAAGACTAGGTTTTGTTCTTTTGCATAATGATCAATTAATTTCTTATTTTTCAAGTAAGTTGAATCCTAATGAGTTAAATTACCATACACATTATTTGGAATCAGTCACTGTTATTTTTGTTTTAAAAATTTAGAGGCATCATTAGAATAGAGTAAAATGTGAGATATTTGCTGACCACAATTGTTTGAAGTATATATTCACAAAAAAATAATTAAATATGAGACAGAGGAGACGGTTAGAATTAATCAAGGATTATGATTTCATGATTCATTACCATCTGGAAAAATAAAATAGAGTGGCTAATGTATTGAGTCAAAAAATTAATGCTTCATTAACAATGATACTTTTGAAACGAGATCCTTTGGTTTTTGATTTGATTAAAATTTGGAATCGAAGATGTTGGTGCATGAAATTCATCTTTTTTGTTTCAGGTGTTTGTGGAATCATCTCTATCAAACAGAATTAAGTAAGCGCGGAAGGAAGACATTCAGTTATAGAAAAAGGTAGAGTTGGTTTGGAAGGATAAGTTGCATGAACATAACATTGATAATGACTGTGTTATGAGATTTGGAAAGAGATTATGGATGCCTTGTAATTCATTGTTGACGAATGAGTTGTTATCTAAAGCTCATAGTTCCCTGTTTTCAGTTCATCCTTGTAGTACTATAATGTACATAGATCTTAGAGAATATTATTGGTGGGATGTAATGAAAAGAGATATTTCTGATTTTGCTGTGAAGTGTTTAAGTTTTAAGCTTGTTAAAGATGAGCGACAGTTACAAAAAGGGTTGATTAAGTCTTTACTAGTGCCAATGTGGAAATGGGAAAATATATCCTTGGACTTCATTGTGGGATTACTGAGGACATCTCGAGGTAATAATGCAATATGGGTTATTATTGATCTACTGACTAAATCTACTCATTTCTTTCCTTATTTAGATACTTTTTATCTAGATAAACTTCAAAAGTTATATGTTAAAGTGATAGTCAGGTTGCATGTACTTCCACTCTCCATTGCATCTGATCTTGATCACATGTTCACTTCCAACATTTGGAAAATCAATCAAAAGTCGTTGGGTACTGAATTAATTTTTAGTACAGCTTTTCATCCTCAATCAGATGGGCAGTTAAAATGAACAATTCATACCATGTCAGATATGTTACAAGATTTCTCAGTGAATTACTAGGGAATTTGTGGCCATAAAAAGTATTTGGTTGAATTTTCATATAATAAAAATTTTCATTACAGTATACAGATTGCTTCGTTTTAGGCATTATATGGAAAGCGATGTCGAACTCTAGATTTTTTCGATGATGTAGGTGAAGGGAAGTTTATGGGACTGGAATTGGTAGGAGAGATGGTAGCAAAGGTTCAGTTTAATTAGAAATAAATGAGAATAGCTCAGAGCAAGAATAAAAGTAATCCGGATAACTGGAGGAAGGATCTCACTTTTGAGGTAGGTGTTCTTGTCTTTATTAATGTTTCTCCCTAGAAAAGTGTGATGCATTTTGGTAAAAAGGGAATGTTGAGTCCTAGTTTCATTGGACATTATGAAATCCTAGAGAAAGTTGGATCAGTTGAGTAATGATTCACTTTACCGCCATGTTTTTCCTAGGTAAACAATTTTTTTCATGTCTCAATGCTGATAAAATATATCCCAGATCCATCTCATCTTTTAAGTCCAGAGGAAGTTTAGTGGGAAGAGAATCTCTCTCATGGGGAACAATCAGTCCAGATTCTTGACTGAAGAGAGAAAGTGTTGCTGAATAAGGTAATTTATCAGGTCAATGTTTTTTTGAAAACCCATAAGCTTGAAGAGGCAACGTGGAAATCTGAAAATGATATAAGGGATAAATACCCAAATTTATTTGATAAATGAATAAAATTGTGAGGACTCAATTTCTAAAATGGGGGAAGGATGTAAAATCCAAGGTAATTAAAGAAATATGACATTTTAATATTTATTAATCTTTGGGAATTAAATATTAATTTTACATTAAAGGGGTTGCTATGTTGAATAGCGTAACTGATACGCAACAACGACTTTCTTTGAAATCTTACGCTGCACACTATTAAAATAATAATATTATTTTAAAGGGATGTTAACGCCTACCCATTGTATTAAAGGGAATGATCTGAACTAACTACAATATTATTATATTTTTTTTAAATATTTTTACATTTATTAAATAAATGTTAATGGATTAAAATGGGAATGAATCTAATTTTAAGCATAATTTACATTAAAAGGTTGTTTTACCCCATTTTGATTGAGAAAAGTCAATAAATCTAGTTTTATTCTCTTTTATATGTTCAATTGGGATAAATAAAATTCTTTTTTAGTATTAGGACATCAAAATTTACTTCGGTTAATTGTTTTGTATTTTTATGATAAATTCCAATTTTTAATGAAAAGTGAAATATACTGTATTTTAATTCAAAACATCCATTTAATCTACATTATTTATATGGTAAAATTATATTTTTAATTGGTTTTATAGTTTAATTAGATTAAATTTTTACCATTTAATCCAATTTTGTTCATTTTTATTAATTTCACATTGAAATTGGAAATAAACATGTGTCAATCTTTCGATAGTTAATATTTTTTAAAAACATGTTTTTCGTTTTCAAAATAGGAATTATTTTTAAATTAATTCATCCAAACTATATGTTTAGAATTTGGTAAAATTTATTTCAATTTTCTATTCAGAATATCAAATATATCTTAGGCTTAATTTTTGGTATTTTTCTGAAAATATTCAAATTTTGATGAATAGTGAATCCACTATCTAGTAGTTAAAAACTGACTTTTTCATTTAAATTAAATTTTACCACATCTGTGAATTAAATATTGGAAATACCAAAAACATGGTTTTAATTAGTAAGTAAAATGTGGTTCAATAAGATGAAAATAGTTTTGGTGAATAATAACATTTGACTTTTATTTATAACAGTTAACTGTAAATAGGGTAATTTCAGGTAAAAAGATTATCATAAATAAAAACAATTATCTTAATACTTGTTATAAACTTATTGGATGTGTAATGTACGACCATGAGAATCCATGAGTCTATTTTGGGACCCCATGGATCCAATTAAGATTGATAATGTCACTTTATTTTAATTAACTTAAAGTAATGGCCAAAATGACATAAACAAATATCTCATAGTAAATAGATTTTTAAATAGGGATATATAAGTTATCTGTTAGAATATAAATATTATTTGTAAAAATAATAATATTTATTACATCATTTTATTTTTTAAAATTTTTAGACATAAAATAAATTAAATTATTTATGACACAATAATGATGCAGTGTTTACCTCCTTAATAAATGATATAAATAAATAAGATTATAAAGATGAAAATAGTATCCAAAACCAATCAAATTTATATTGGTTTATTTAATTTATACCATGATTCATATTATCTTCTACTTTAATTTTTTTTGGTCCTTTTGAAACAAAAAATCATTATATAATAAAATCATATTTTCACACATTCCTAAAGAGCCCCTCCCCTCTCTTATAAAAAACCCTCACCTCTACCCCATTACTCACACCTCTCAATCAACTTGGCTCATCCAAACCCTAGCCAAATAAGCTCTTAATATCCCTCTATTCAACGTATAAGTCTTAACATAGGCAAAAGGGACTTCAAGACGTCCTTTGAATCAAACTAGTTGGAAGATACCCTAATTAAAGGTAACATTAAATTTTAAGTTCTTTTATTTTATTTTACTTCTCCAACCCCTAACCTATTTTTATTAATTTTTTTTATAACAAAAACATTATTATTAATATAATAGGATTATTTTGTGAAAATTATTCATACTACATGTAAACACACCTCCATCTACTGGGTAAAGAACATACTGTTTATGTGGATGGAAAATTAACACCTCATGAAATGATGATTGTTCAATTATCTCTTACAGGCTCTCATTGTCTCCATTAAGATTGAACTATATTTATATATGATATATATTATGTTTATGTTTTTTATTTCTTGTATATTCTTCATTAATATCATAGATTTATGGTTTCCATTATGGGTAAACGCTATAATTTCATTTGAGGACATGCAGACTACCACCCCCTAAATGTTATATGACATGTTAATGACTTATGTGGAACATATAAAAGATAGAGATAAAGATATTATATGTGATATTATACAGGAATTATAATATTCCTATGTATCATTATGTTATCATTACATTAAATATTAAATATAAATGAACGTAGTGTTCATGTGTACGTACGGTTTACCGTCTCTATGAATGGTACATTCCATTTGTTATCTCCAAATGTTATGTGATATTAAAAATAAATATATATACTATATATAAATGGTATATGTGATATCCAAATCCTGAATATAATTCTAGATATAATGAAATTTTGACAACATAGACATCTTGTAAATATATAAAGTTCATTTTTGGCTCAAGTACCAAATATCAACAAAACGACCGTTATTAACAGAAATGATTACATCATGATTATAACATGGTAATAAGTGATATAAAAGGATTAATAAAATTGAAAAAGGTTCTTGAGAAAGTTTTAAATAACTTTTTTTTTATTTTTCAAGAGATTAAAGAATGAACGGGTCAATTTGGACATGAGGTAAGGGACCTCATCTCAATACCCTTTCATTGAGGCATATATAGCTTTATTCACAAAATTCATTTATATGCTCTATAAACAACATTAAATTTTCATTTCCTTCAAATGGAATATTTTTCTATGAGTTGTTTTACTAAACGAAAAAATGAATGTTTGTCTTTAACTTACTCGGTGACATTGACCTTTCCACCACCGCGAGTATTATTTGAACATTGTGTTCCTTAACAATCCATAATGTTTTTAAAAGAAAATTAAATACCATAAACTATTTTATGTATTTTGGAATTTAAAATTTTTATTGGATTTATTATTTTAATATCTTGGTCAATATGTTGAAAAGTTATATTGTGAATGCAATTTGGGAATTTTATCTTTATTTTATGCTTATGTTATATGTTATTATTATATTATGGTCCTTGGGCATTGTTTACGTATACGAGTGGTTGGGTGATAAACCTTAGGTGGGTGAGCCCGAGATATCTCTCCAATGCAATGGGTAACGTGACAGAGGTAAACGTGAATGTTTCTCATAAGTGATTTTTGTAATATAAAATTATGTGTATTCCAAATGTAAATCCATACATTGTTTTGAATGATACAACGTATGAATGTTATGGATACCAAAAGATACCTTTATGATTTATGATTTCAATGGGTTATTAATAAATCTTATGATTTCATGAGGTGTGTTAATGAGAATTTGTTATGTATGTATTGATTAACTAATATTTCCTTCCTTTGTTTTATAACCCTTACTGAGCTTTTTATCCTCATCCCAAGTTTAAAAATGTTTTTCACAGGACTTAAAGATGAATAGGTTCAAGGATGAGATCAAAAGAAAGTCATTTTGTCTAAAACATAGAACAAGACATGACTCTTTTTTTCAATAGTTTTTATTTTATGAAAACAATGGAAACTGAGTAGAAGTTTCTACTTTGTAAATCATGAGATATAATGTAATAGTTATATCCTAACACTCTAAAACTCTAAACCTAAAAATATTTTCAATGTGAATTATTCATGTAATTCTAGATTATGTAATGTTTTTATGACGGGTCCTTATAATACCAATGAGTAGGTTGAAGGGGTTTATGGTGATTATTACCATTTAAATATATGACAATATTGATATATTGAATTCCAGAAATAATAAATCTATGTAATTTATTATAAGAAATAAAAATCTATACTGGAATACATTTCTAATAGGATAAGTGTGATTCATAGAAAAACAAGATTAATTTTCATTTTAACATCCCTACACAAACTTATTAGCTCAACATGTGAGGGATAAACTCGTAATCTACTATCCACGTGGTCCCTTTAAAAATTAGTGAGTCTTACTTTTTCAAAAATGTACCATGACCTACGTCGAATTTTTGGTGGCCCTTCATGAATAAGGAGGATTTAGGATTCATGACATGATGTTACACATTAAAATAGGTGAAGGATGGGCATCATTGACCCGATGGTTTTCAACACATATTTCACATTCCACATTTGATGTGAGATGATATTATCATGGTAATCAGGGAAGATATTTCTAGGATTCCATAAAAGTATGACTCAATTAGGGTAATTGTGGGCCAATTGAAAAAGGTAGCTCATTTCATTCCTATTCAAGAGACTTTATCAGTAGACCATTTCGGGGAGAATAACATTCTAGGTGATATTATGTTTGTAGGTGTTCCATGGATAATTGTTTCATATTTGAATCACGCTTCACTTTCCACTAGTATAATGGTTAATAGAAGGCAAATTTTATTGTAGGTATTTATAATAATGGCTTTCCACCCCTAATAATATGGGTAGTCAGAACATACAATTCTATATTTAGTGGACATGATCCAAGAATTCTCCCTAGTCATTGGTGGGTTTGGGAGAAACATTAAGAAATATTTGTGCTACCATATTACAATACAAATCAAGAATTTATTTAGATGGAACCATACGAGGCTCTTTATGGTAGGAAATGTTTGATCGCCTATACATTGAATAGAGGACGGTGAAGTAGAGTTTTTGGGACTGAGTCTCACGAAGGATACATTAGAGTGTGTTCGATTGATTTAGAAACGTATGGATACATCTTAGAGTATAATTTTTTTTATTATAATTGTTAATAAAAACCATATGAGATCATTGTTGGTGATCGTGTGTTCTATTGTTTGTTTCCTAGACTGGGTATTGAATGGATTTGGAGGTTGGTAATGTTTTCATCGAGGATTGTTGGACCTTTTTAGATTTTGGGGAAAATTAGGTCTATTGTGTATTGATTAGCTCATCCAGATAAATATGTATATCATTTAAGGAATATTGAAACCCTTGAAGTTAAGATGAGATATTTCTATAGTTATTTTATATGAGGTTAGTATCAACACCATTATTTAGTTAAATTTCGTAGCAATAATATCATAGACTTGAGAATTTAGTTGTATCCTTATGAATCCCTCTATAAAATGATGTACATGACTCCAACTTGTTGGTATGGAGGTTGGGAATGAATTATTTTGGACCTTGAGCTAGATAACTAAATAATAGAGAAGGTTATATGTATTAAAAAACACATATAGGAAGCTTTGATTCAATAAATGTGTTTTAACCAAAACTATCAATTGGATTTATGTATGAAATTTGATTATAAAGCATTCTTATATATATTTATTTAAATAATATTTTGAGATTTTTAAATAAGGGAAGACTAATAATAAGATATATAAGCCCATATAACATTCTTGATCCTATTATGATGGTAGAAAAAATGTCTTGGTGCTTCTACTAATCCCCAACCATGTTCATTGTGTGTTCCATTTACCAATTTTTAGAAATCACATAACAAATCCATTACACGTACTTAACAATGGGTTAATACTGATGGACCGTGGTCAATATTATTTCAATAAAATGGTGGTATTGAAATATTCTAGAAATGAAGTTCTATAATAAAATTATATTTAACTACATAAGGTTATTTATAATAATCATAAATTAAAGGATGAATATTTGGAACTAGGGAAGTTGACAAGGCATTGACATCCTCAATTTTTGATATAAATGTGATATAATTTTTTGATTGAAATTCTTATATGGTTGTTGAATGTAACAACCAATTATTAAAAAATGTATTATATCATTAAAAATTTATTTATGTTAAATAGATTGTATTCCAAAACCAAGTAAAAGAATGAAATAAAATCTTGTAGAATATAATAAAAAGTATATTATATGTTATTTTACTTAAAAGTACTTATAAAAATAATTCGTAAAATCTAGGAAGAAATACTATTGATTCTAAAGTACTATTTGGGATTATATTTCGTGAGTGTTGTTTTGATTATATATGGTTTAGATGATATTTAATTTAGATTGTAAATTTTAAAAAAAAAAACACATTAATAAAAAAATTAAATTGTTATTAATTACATTAAAAAGAAAATAAATATATTTTACTATAAATAATGGTTTTTTTTAGAAAAATATTTTTATAGGAAAATGTGTTTTCAAATAATAATATATTTTAATCTATATTAATGAATTATTAATATCAAAGGTTAATATAATATTTTCATTCATTGATGTTTACTTTCATAAGTTTTTTTATAGGGCATAAAAATATAGTGAATTCCTTTTTTTTCATAAAAATCAATTTTATAAAAAAAAGTTTTCATTAAATTTTGTGTGCATATTTGTAAATATATTTTCTACACCAAAAAGAAATGATATTTATGAAATTATAAAAAAATGTGGAATTAAGATGACAAATATTATTAAATAATTTAATTATAGTTTTAGTAATGATAAATTGTAAACCTTGTAAAACATTGTTACCACGGTAATGGTTAAAATGATTAAGGTGGGGATTAAACACGGAGATATAGGAAAAAATGAGTCTATAAATTAAATAAATTTGTTTTTTTAGTGATTACAACCTATAATTATTTAATATTATAATTATGGTATACTTTTTTCAATGTTAACTGAAATTTTACGTTGTATTATTTTAATGTTATATGTATTTACACAATTACCAGTGACATCAAATTTAAATGGGAAACTAATATTATCAAATATCTAAAATATATGATCCCTTTTCTCAAAAAAATCTACATAATCACTCTCTCATCATCCATTTCTATGAATATTTTGTAATGTATTTTCTTGAATATCCTTCCAAGATTCCATAATTTGGATTTCATTGGATGATATGAGAAGAAGAGGTATATATTGATGTAGATAATTCTCAACTTTATTTCATCATAAACATCATCGAAAAGATATAGAACCAATTTTACATTATGTAAAAATTAACTTTAAAATAGTTATATTTTTTAAATTTTATGTTATTATCATGTTAAATATCTTTATAACTGGTTATAAAGTGATATTTATAGATATGTGTACGTTTAGACTACGGCCACCATAATGTGATATGATTTGTTATTCATTAAATGTCTACATTAATGGTCATAGGAATAGATTTATTGAATATATACAACATTTATAATATATTTATTATTTTATAAATCCTAATTATTATTCACCATTATTTTATTTCATCAATAAAAATGTTGAAACTTCACTCAGGAGTTCGTACAGATTAATATTTACAAAAAATTATGTATGTAATTTTTCATCCCTAGATTATATTATTTGTTATAAAATAATGTAATGAATAAATATCAAAATTATTTTTATTTTTTATTTTATTTCCCCGAAAAATGTGCATGTACTAGAACATTGGTGTAAAAATATTCCTGGAATATGATTCATTTTTCACAATAAATGACATTTTAATGAAGCATTGTCATTAAAATTGTTATTAGAAATAATGAAAAAGTTATATATAATTTTATATGCATGAAAATAGGTATATATTTATATATTTATATATTGTACTATAGGATTTAATATATACCTGGTAAGATATGAATTTATGTATGGGTTTATGTTATAATGACATTTATTTTTAAAGTTTTCTATGTTAAATTTCCCTTATGAGAAATGATTGAATTCATAATCATTTAAAAAATTATTATGAAGTTATTTATGAAATTTATATTAATTACTACCATATTCAACTTATTGGTTCTTAAGGTGATATTTAATGTGTTTTAATGAAAAGTGTACATATATCATTTATATGGTCGAGAATATTTTTCATACTTGTATTTCATTTTCAAAAAAATTATGGTTGTTTTATATATAAATAATTTTATTCGGCGATATGAATTTTACATAATTTAATTTTAATTAAAAATGAGTAAAAGTAATATTTTATATCTTATATTGGATTCAATTTTTTATTTTACAATAATATAAATAGAATAACCACTTTTAATGTATATAACATGAACAAAATTTTTCATCATCATGGGAGATCATTATTATAAAAATTTAATTACATGTTTTCATAGTTATTCTCAATAAATTTTTTCCCCTCAATATTCATGGAATATTTAATTTTATATATACTAAACAAAAAACATATTTTACCCCTTTTAAAATAATTTTTCAAATTATATTTAATGATATTTTTATCTATGTAATAACCCATTATGTATTGTTATTCCTCAATGGGGATATGATTTCATGTTTACATACTCATTATTTCATTTGATATATCATAATTATGATGTTTTGTGAATGATTTTATAGTACCCATTACATTCTCATGGGTTAATTAAAATATTATGAAATAAGGAATATTTTTTTATAAAATTGTCCAATTCATTTCTCTAGTGTGATATGATTTCATGATGATGAAATATTTATGAAAATTGTTTCATTCCTATTTAATTTTCTTTTATAAATGATGAATGTTGTTTTTATATTTTTAAAAACATATATATTGATGTCAATATGACAGGGGCTGGGATAAAATTATATATCCCTCAAATTCATTTGGGTGAAACAGATATCTAATTTCAAAACATGGGATAGAATAGAGAGTGAGCCCAATTCAATAATGGTACACTATATACATGGATATTCTTGATTGTTTTCCTTGACTATGGAATTGATGGAATGGGTTGCGATCTCAATCAAATATGGGACTCTTTCAATAATGATAAATTTTTTAGTGACCAATGACTAAAGAAAGTATTTTATATAATTATCTTCTGGTGAAGATCTTATGTTTTAATCTAGTGATATGTTCTCTAGGATCATGATTGAATATATATAATTCCACACAATTTTTTACATATGCCTTTAATTATGAAAAATCCTTATTTTTAGAATTCTGGTTTATGATATCTAACTAATTTTGTGTGATTTTCCAAAGTTATGATAATTTGATCATACCCTTTGTATCATATTATTCTATATTATGAATAAAAATTAATATCTCCAATGCATAATATTATTGAGAATCTGAGCACAACCATTCATATTTTTCCTTTTCCAAAAATTATGATGAGTGGTTTGATATATGGTATTTTCAAAAAGGAAATGATTTATGAAGATCATTATTAGTGGCATTGGAGACAATTCATTACATAATTTAATTATTAATCTATTATCCAGTGAGATTATAAATGTACAGTTTTTTATTTCTATTATTATGGGATGTGTTGAAAATTAACATATAAATATGTATTATCTATCTTTCCATTTATTTTATCCCATAATATTAATCTCATTCCAACTATTATAAAACTCACACACATCCCATGTTGTGCATCACCCCACCTGCACCCATTGTATCCTCTGTGCACCTTTCACACCATGATGGTTCCTCTACATACCCATGTGTAGTATATGAACCTATTGAGGGTATTGAATTCCTTAATTTTTTTGTATAGGGGTTTGATGAGGAAATTGGAATATTTTTTAGCAATCCCCTATTTCAATAACATAGTAAAACAGTTAATTGTATTATTCCATTAAAAAACTAAAATAACACTTATTTAAAATATAAATTACATCAATATATAATCAATGACTTCTTAAATATTTATTAACAATATCTAATGGTCATTGAAATGATAAAAAATATTAATATGAAAACATTTTCACTTTTAGAAATCAAATACAAATTTATCATAATGTGGGACAAAAAATATCTTATATTGTATTTTATTTCATTTCCAATAGGAATACAAAAATATGTGATCAAATTCATATTTATTTAACATATTTTTAAAGCTAGATATTCCATATACCCCTTTTCAGGATCTTATTTTATTCTATTCCTTCCCATGTATTGAATTATAATAAAATATTCATAGAATAGGATCATGTCACCATATTCATAGAGACATCCCCCAATCATCCCACTCAATTCATAATAATACATTCTAGGTTTAGAAAACTTGAGGGTAAGAATTATATAATATGGGAACCCATTAAATAAAAATTAATTATAAAAACTATTACCAATTCAAAATTATCAATCTCAAGGATTGTTTACATGTATCATGTTTGATACTCCTTGTTGATAGAAATTATTGAAAATAATTTCAAACATTTTTATTCATTTATTTAATAGACATAATCAATATATAGAATATGATCATTCCATTATAACCATTCCTTTATTCATTTCAATCTACTCTATAACATTCGTTGAATTTTTATCTTTTAATTACATTGATTACAATAATTTATTAACCTTAATGTTAGGATAAATTTTTTATTACCATAGATGGGAGAGTAATCATTGATACATTTTCATTGACCATATATTATGAACCTTCCATTAATTGTACATTTGATTTGAATTGATTGATCAAATATGCTTATCAATAATCTCCAAGATCAAGGAATGCACTTCAACTACATATCATCTATAGTGTTATCATAATCAATAAATATTTATGATTCGAGTTTTTTCAAAAACCAAATGATGGAAGAATTCATCATTTCATCATTAAGTAATATTTTCTTATTTAATAATTCTTATTGATATGTTATAATTAATTTCTGAAAATATAGATATATTTAATGATTTGTTTTTGAATTTTGATATCATATTTAAAATCATAATGGTTGGTATTTTCCCTATATATTATTTTTAAAATTCAATTTTATAAATTGCTCCAATATTATTTCATATTTAGATCAGGAATAGTTCATCAGTCTTATATAATTTCAATATTTCCCAGTTTGAGAATCAATTCCACTAACAATTCAATGCATTTTTCAGTATGAATGTTAAACAAAATTGAGTTAGGGATTATAGTTGACATTGTTTAATCAATGTGATTAATCATATTAATAATTTCTTCTCATTAATTCTTTATTTATTATTTTACTCCTTGTCATGATGGGATATTTCTGATTTCTCAATAATTTTTGAAATCATATTTTTTTAGGTATCATGTGTTAAATTAGTATTTATTTGTATGATATATTACTTATAACATGACCCATCATGGGACATGAATCACAAAATATTTCATTTATACATTCAAAATTTATTCTTCAGATAGAATATTTCTTATAATATTATTTTTCTGTGGGAATCTTTATTTTCCATATGATATAGTGATTCTAAAAATATTGTGTTCCAATCAACAGAAAACTATTATTATTTGTTTTTCATTTTCATTTTTAATTTTCTCATTTCTTTTTGGATCGTGACATCCCTTGAGATTAAAATTATCTTCCTTTCTTAAAATATATAGGCCATATTTCCATATTTAATTTAGGAATATAATAAAACATTATTTCGAAATGCAGAAAATGTATATTATTTATGTCTACATAGAAAAATTGAATAGTATTCCACTTCAAATATAATGGGTACATTTTCACCAAAGATCTATATAGTAGTCATATAATCATCATTAATATTAGAAAAGACTCCACCATTAGTAGAAATATTTAATTGATATTCATTATTTTCTCCATTCATAGATGAGGTGATTTCCAACATACATGCATCCATTTTTTCAATTTTCATTGTTTTCATTGATTATATTTATTCTAATATTTTTTTCATATAAATACAAATCTTCTTGAAATCATCACATCATATAGAACATTAAAAAATATACAAAATTTGTGAAATAAATCTTCAATTAATTGAATATAATAAATATTTGACATGATATGACACTAACTACTGTTATATGTTTTGAATATTTCCATAACTATAGTGATGAATAATTTTGTTGTTATTTTTAATCATATTTAATTATATTACATACTTATAACATCACTTGTGTAGTAATCATATATCTATTAATATATCAAACTTTTTATTATATTTATATAGATAATGAAAGAAAAAATACATAAGTAGAAATTGATAATGTTGTTTATCTTTTTAATTATGAGTGTATCACAAGTGACACATGGTTATCATCCCATTATAACAACATAGTATTAATTATCAAATTAAAATCAAGAAATTGTATGATATGAAACATGTTATACTACAACAAACCAGGAAAAAGTGATGTGAGGGATTGTAATATATTTGAAGACTAGAATAGAAATATAATTCCTTTCAAAAATATATATTGAAATTTATTAATACCAACCTAGACAATATGAATGGTCTTTTTCACTCACTCATAGTAGTTGTCTGTGTATCCTAAAATTTGTTATTTAAATTTAAGGGAACACTCAATAATTTATATATTTATATAAAATTTGAATGTAATATGATTGAAACCATCGAACATTGGCTTATTTATGATCAATTTATTTATTCTAGGAATAATATATACTTATTATACTACATAATTAGTGAATATGAATAGAAAGAGTACAATTTCATCATGATAATGGATAAAAAATATGAAATAAGTTATTATCCTAGTTTATATCTCTTCTCGCTAAATAAAACAATATTATTATAATAATGAATATTCCAAAAATTTGTATCTACACTCATTACTCAACTTATACATGATATATAATGTTTTTAACAATTCATGGTATACATTTTTTATTCACTACATTAAATTACATATATTATGAGTAATTTTATTAAAATGACATGAATTTAAAATATAGTTACTCAAAATTATTAATAATTAAAACAATATATCCGTTTATTTTCTAAATACTAAAAACATTATTTCAATAAAAACTATTATTTATATATCATTTAATATCTAAATTTTATTGAATTCTGTGTCTCTTATTTATAATCATGTACACTTGGTAACATTTTATTTCACTTTTTAATGATATTAATAATTTCCTTCCCATAATGGTTCCAATATCTTTATCGCAATCCTAAAATAAACAAGTTGCCATGAAACTATTATAATATTATATATGGTCAAGGGAGAAGTTTCTTCACATTTTTCTAATTTAATTCTTTAAAATTTTCTTACATCAAGAGTGTTATGATGAAATATATTATGGTAGTCAAAATCTTTCAATCAAAATTAATTTTTTATATTGATCATATGAATTAATGAATCTTCTATTTATAATATATTGATAATATATATGAGATTCTTATTTATATTCTTCATTTATTCCCACAATGACTGATCTCAAATTCTTACATTCATCCACATGTGATCTACATGAGACTCATACAATAATCCTTATATTTTATAAGATAATATTCAAAGTATTATTATTCTATAATGTAATGAACACCCAATGATATTTCACAATGATAGTTATAGTATGTCAGCATGGATCTCAACATGTTGAATCTCAAAAAAAATTAATCATCTTTTTTAATATCAAACAATAGAATATAAATATTCTAGAACATTATAGACTAAATATGGACATTTTTTGATCATTTTGTTATACTAAAATAAATATATATTATGTTCATTGGATTCTCATTTTTTGGGGTCAATTTATCTCATCTCATAGAAATTTTAATATTTGATTTTTTCTTTTAGTCAGTAAAACTACTAAACATGAACGTACAATCAATCATTTTTTACATTTCATATTTTATATAGGATGTACCATATATTATTCATATATTAATCAGTCTTATCATGTATTTAATCTTATCATGGTTGATAATATGATCATACTATTTTAGTGGATCCTTACTTTATGGTTGTGTCCACATCCTCACACCGGTGATCTATTGCAAAAAATCATATGAATAAACAATTTTTCATGGATATTTTCATTAATTGTGTCATTATTTATAATCATGATTGATCACATGAAATTATAAATAATATATATGGATTTTTTAGAAAAAATATAAGAACCATATCCCAATAATGAGGTTAAATATGATAATATGGTGGTATTTTATTCATGAATGAAAAATTCCTATAATTATTATGATTGAGTAATAATAGTACACATATATATAATACCACATCTAACTCATGCTTGAATTTTATGATAGTTTATAAGATTCAATGATTTATTTACCTTAAATTGTTATGCATGGTCGATTTCTTTTACACTAACACACTACTCATGGTGGATTCCACCATGTGTGAACCCAAGTATCTTGTACACTCCTTTCAAGGATTTTATGTACCTCAACATTACCATACATAAAATTATCCTATCATGGGAATGATTTATTTTAGGATAATTCACCACATCTCAATTATTTTCAAATGTTTGAATATTTTTTAGTAATCCCTCTTTTCAAATAGTAAATAAAATATGTGAGGGCAATATTTCATTATATATTCAAAAACATATCATCCAACATCTCAATTAACTTATAAAAAATTAATGAATTCTCAAATATTCATTAATTATATTAAAGCATAACTCCACAACTCATTAATTTTTTAAACAATATACCCTTTCTATTTTTTACATTAAATAGAATAATAAAAGATAGTGTGAAAAATACACTATACTAGTAATAGTTCATATATTCTATCTTTTGTGGAATAAATAATCTATGAAAAAACAAAACTCATTTTTAAATCCTCAACATCCATTTTATCCATTTTAATATTCCAATACCATTAAATCCTATAAGAAAGGAATTATTTAATTTCCCTTAATTTGATTTGATATCCTATGGAGATAAATATGAGTTATAGTTAAATACTTATGTCAATATTTTAATGTCATATATTTTTGGATAAATACATATATTTTGAGAAAATCATCATGAATATAGAATATCCTTAATTATTCTATAAGACTGAAAAATATCCTTCAGTTTGTTCCACAATCCATGAGTATTCCTCTAACATGTTTCGCAATAATCCATCCCACACAATTGGATGTGTGAACATGCTACATATACATAAATAGAATAATTTATCTATAAATATCAAGAATCTCCAATATATTGTTTTTCATACATTCAGAATATTTCCATTTATGCACCGAATTATTATATACATTTTCATATACTCTATTGAAAATTAAGAACACCTTTTCAGAAATTACCTACTGCTTAGAAAAATAATACTTGGATTTTTGTGATCTTGTTCATTTCAAGGAGGTTTATGGCTAAATAACCAAAACGGGGAATAACTGAGAAAAAATTTACAACTACATGGTGCACACTTATATAAACGCCGTGTGCATTTAATTTAAGACACGAGTTGACCAGAAGAGGTACTTTACCAGTCAACCTAAAGCCAGTACACTCCATATTTAAACTATACACATCATGTATAACATTCTAGAAGAAGTTGGTTGATGAGAAGAGTCTACACGCCCATGTGACCGGATGAAGGGGACACGCCATGTTACACAGATACGTGTCATGGAAATATTTCTAGAAGAGGTTGGTGACTGAAAAATGAGACAACACGATGTGTATGATGGGTCTACATGTCGTGAAAATTCACCTACCAGGCGACGATGTATTCCAAGTCAAAGGTGGCGTTTCAGGCCACCTACCAGTGGAAAAAGTGAAGGAAAAAACGGGGTGACAATAGTACATGGCACATACATTGTCCATACGCCATGTACATATTTTTTACATAAAATTATTCCTTGGCCTCTGGACCAAGAAGGGAGTGTATTTTAGTGTCATGTGGATAAAAGGGTTGATGTTCCAAAGGAGAGACACTCTTCCTTTATACTACCGCCATTCCACCGTCTACCGAAAAATCATTTCCACCTCGATGTTTGAAGCATGATCACATTAGGTATCAAGAGTCTTGTGTTTATCTTTACCTCCATGTGTAACATAACACCTAGTGTGTGGGGGTTGTGAGTTTTGATGAGTTTTAATTTGAATTAAGTTGCTATGAATAAATTTTTTTTACATAAATCTTCCGATTCTTCTTCAGTCACTTCATCTTAATCACTGAACATTCTATTCCAGACCAATGGCAAAATATTTAGGGATTCAAAAGGAGAATACTGATGAATAATTTCATGACCATTGGAAGTATTCATCAACTAAAAATGAACTAATCCAAATAAGGATCTGTTAATCACTAACTACCAGACCAAGGAGTTAATTTCTTCATCTCTAAATATAATGTTTACCGGACCATGGAAACATAATTACAAATTAAACCTGGAGAGTTGGGTTATTGTGAGCAAGACGGACTCATAAGAAAATTGAGTTAATAATCAACATATCAAAAATCCATAACCCCAATGCATTTCTCTCTTTATTTGCATCAAAATCAATTTTTCCCATACCTAAATTCAGTTTGTCAAGAAATTTTTTAATAGAATCTTAAAACCAATTATTCTTTTTGTATCCAAACAAATCAGCAAAAATCGACACTAAATTCAGCGGCCTTTGCTAAAAGAATATAAACTAATTTAAACAAGATAAAATAAAATTCTTATATTCCATTTGAATCAACCCCTAACTAGTGTAATACTTGTTAGATTAAAAATAATTTGGCACACCGAAAACATACATTTGGTGAAACGACTCAAAAAAATTTGGAGTAGTTGCTGGGGAACATAAAGTTAATTTTATTCTTGTTTTAATTAAATTTTTATCAATTTTTAGTAAAAATAAAAATCGTAAATTCACAAAAATTTGTTTTCTATTCTCATTTGTGTTTATGTTTCATTTTCCTTGTTTATGCTTGGTGTTTTGTTTTGTTTTGTTCAAGCCTTTAGTTTTATGAGTGGTCACCTCATGCGTTCCACGAACACTGAGTCATCAAGGTCTTCACAAATATCCCAATGATTGAATGGACATTTTTGAGATGCCAATGAGCACTAGTGGATGAACATAACCAAACCACACCACTGGAGCTGAACGAGGAAGGAAATCAAGTTGTTGTTCAAGGAGATAGACAATAATTAGTATCAGGTGAAAACTAGAACCAGCAAGATCCACTTTCTCCATAATACCATCCTCAGCAGCTTTAAAAATTAGAACCAGAGCAGAATCCATATTGCAACCAAGGTCAAGGGCCATTGTACACCCCTTAGGACCAAAAATTCATGTTGGTTCCCCTTCCTCAGAAGCCACCTCCACGTTGTAATCTCATGGAGTACGACCAACCATCAATTCACATATCTAACACATGCATCGTTCATCCACTGGTGCAGGGCCAACACTTTTAGATCAAGGCTTCTATCATGTAGCTGATACAAAACACTGTTCAATTTGGCAGTCTGCCCAGTTGGGATCCCAATGCACATATCTCGAATTTTCTGGAGGTTTGTGACACATTATGCTACCACGGAGTGTCTACATATGCCATCTATATTTTCATTTTAACATTATCTCTAAGGGATAAAGATAACCTCTATATTAGAGGCTTCCTGCAATGATCCATCCTAACCTGGGAAGAGCTAGTCTAAGAATTTCTATCAAAATATTTCTCACCCTTGAAGATGGTGATGTTGCGGAATGAGATCCACAACTTCCAGCAGCATGACACTGAATCATTATACGAATCATGGGAGTGCTTCAAGGAGAAATTTTAAAAATGACCACATGATAGATTTAGACTTTGGATGCATGTCCAAACCTTCTACGGTGGTCTGACGACTAATACCATGCCCTTGGTAGATGCCACAGCTATAGGTATTATAATGAGGAAGTCCCCCAAAGAACTCTTAGAATTTCTAGAATAAATGTCTGCCAACAGCTTCTAGTGGATTTTTGAGGAGGTCACACAGAAATGAGGTATTCAAAGCATTGATTCAACTACCATGCTAGCAGCCTAGTTGGATGATGTGTCCATGAAGACCGACACACTCAATCTAAAGGGCACGTCTCAAGTACATGCGGCAAATCATCCAGCATGTAACAAATGTGGTGATAACCACATCATGGGAGAATACCCAGGTATTTCTAGAGACCCATCAACAAGTGAGGTATGTTATGTTGCACAAAATCGAGGGCCAAACCAGTACCAGTGGTACTAGAACCTGACATGGTTTGATCAACAAAATACAGGATGGGGCCAACAACAACAGATACCTCCGCCCCAGTGACCACCTGGCTACAACCAGGCTAATTTTGATTACCAATACCAGAGGAAGCAACAGCCCCAATAGGGAACATATCTACAAAAAGGGTATCATAACCCTCTCCCATAGTAGCGACGATAGCTGCCACCACCACCGGTTCAACAACCACCTCAGCAGGAGAACACCTCAAGGATAGAGGTTCTTATGGACAAATTCATATCTGCTACTGATACTAGGTTCTAAAATCAGGAATATTCAATTCGAGCCCTATAGAACTAGATTGGAAAATTAGAAAACAAACTATCGGAAAGGTAGCCTGGTTCTGTAAAGGGAAACACAGAGAAGAACCTGAGGGAGGATGCCCATGCAGTCATGCTCTAGAGCGAAATAGAGCTCCAACAGAACAAACCAACATAGCCAGGTGTATCTGCCCCCTCTATTGCTGAAGAAGGTACCAATACTGATCCCTCCTCATCCAAAATCCCACAGATGGAGGCATCGTAGAATAAAGGGAAGGAGGTTGTCAACCCCTATGAACCTACCATACCCTTCCCAGAGAGAATAAAGAAAAGAAAGATGGACCACCAATTTAGAAAATTCATGGATGTGTTCATGAAGCTATACATAAATATTCCATTTGCAGAGGCACTGATGCAGATGCCCACATGTTCCAAAAATAATGAAATAAATACTCTCCCCATGAAAAACAATGGTGGATCTGGGCACCATTTCTCAAACCCATGAATGTTATGCAGTCGTCCAGCACTCAATTCCTCCCAAACTCCAAGATCCAGGTAGTTTCACTATTCCCTGTACCCTTGGACCATGTGAGTTTGGGAAGGCCCTCTCTGACTTAGGGGCCATCGTGAACCTCATGCCCCTTGGATTTTTCAAGAAGCTAGGGATCTATGACTTGAAGCCTACCCGAGTATCCCTTCAACTTGTTGATCGATCCATCAAACATCCGAAGGGACTACTGGAGGATGTTCTCATCAAAGTGGGTAGTCTTATCCTCCCCGCGGATATCGTCATCCTCGACATGTAGGATGACTAGGAGGCACATCTCATACTTGGAAGACCGTTCGTGGAAACCGGGAAGGTACTAATGGATGTGCACTAATGAGAACTGATTTTACATGTAGGAGGTTGATAGAGTCTCCTACAATGTAATCAATTAGGCCAAACATGAATCATTCATTAAACATGAGGATTTTTAAGATATAACCACTATGGATGATCATTAGATTGAAAAACGGGATGATATGGTATGTTCTTTTACATCAAATAACTTTAATAATCAAGACATTCTAGTTGATGATGTACCAGAAGATTTGAAATTTCTAGAAGGCCAGGGATGCAACTATTGGCAATGTACGGTTGTTCCTGATAGTATTGAATGTGAAAAAGTTCAACCCCTTGTACATTCAATTTTGATGGCACCTGAGCACGAACTAAATCATATTCCATATCCTCTAATGACTGGGTATTTGGTACCCAATCAATCTTTTCTTTTCATACATAATGAAAAACTATCACAGGAGCAGGAAGATACACTTCTACATGTTCTGAAACCACAGAAACATACTATTTGGTGGACAGTCGCTGATTTGGAGGGCATAAGCCCTTCCATATTCACCCACAAGATGATACATGAAGAAGGTTCAAAGCAATATCGGCAACCACAATGGGGATTGTATCCCCCCATAAAGGAAGTTATAAAAAAAGAGGTGATTAAATTGTTGGATGCATAGATCATCTATCCCATCTCAGATAGTCTGTTGGTGAGTCCCTACAAGTGGTACCGATGAAGTGGGGTATTACTGTGATTTCAAATTAAAATAATGAGCTCATCCCTACACACACTGTCAGGGGCTGGCGAGTCTGTGTGGATTACCAAAAGCTAGATGATGCCAAAAGAAAGGGTCAATTGTCCCTGCCATTCATGGATCAAATGCTAGAGAGACAAGTATGGCATACTATCTATTTATTCCTTGATGGTTATTCAGGCTATAAATATATTTTCATTGCTCTATAGGATCAGGAAAAGATCCCATTTAATTTCCCCTACAGTACGTTTGCTTACCAAAGGATGTCTTCTGCAATGTGCAATGTCCATGACACCTTCCAATGTTGTATGTTGGTCATCTTCCACGACATGGAAGAACATATCCTAGAGGTATTCATGGATGATTTTTCTGTTTATGGGGAATCATTGGCCACTTGTTTATGACACCTATAGCTAGTATTGGAACGATGCGAGAACACTAACCTAGTTTCGTAATAGTAAAAATGTCATTTCATAGTGAAAAGACGCATCTTCCTTGGCCACATAATCTCAGCAATATGGATAGATGTGGACCCGGTGAAGATAAAAGTCATTTCATGACAACCTATTCTGACACCTGTCAGATCCATCCATAGCATCCTAGGACATTCCGATTTCTACTGGAAGTTTTTCTGTGACATATCCTAAACTTCCAAACCCCTCACCAATATTATAACCAGGGATTCCATATTTGAGATCGATGAGACATGCATTGGAGATTTTTAGCATCTGAAGCAGGGTCTGGTGGAAACTCTAGTAATGATTTCTCTCAACTGGGAGGAACAATTCGAGGTGACGTACACTGCCATTGACTACACAGTGGAAGTTGTCTTGGGCCAGCGTCTTGATCAGATATTACGACCTATATATTATTCCATAAGGACACACAATGTGGAACAAATCAAATAAACCACCATAAAGAAGGAGATGCTTGCTGTGGTTTTCGCATTTGATTGGTTCCGTTCTAACATATTGTTGCCTAATGTTATTGTTTTTAATGACCATGTAGAACTAAAGTACCTACTGAACAAGAAAGATGTGAAACCCCAATTGATCCACTAGGTACTCCTATTATAAGAATTTGATATGGACATCCGAGATAAGAAGTAGAGTGAGAATATTGTTGCTGACCATATCTCCCACCTAGAGAAGCCTCATTTGGAGATGGAGGATTATCAGGAGATCAAGGATGATTTCCCTGATGAGGACCTCATTTTAGTTAATGAATCACATATACCACGGTATGCTGATATCACTAATTTAGTTGGTTACAGGTTTCATTCACCCCGACATATCCTTCCATCAATGGAAGAGATTTTTCTCTGTTATAAAAAGGTACTTCTGGGAGGATCTTCATCTATTCAGATCCTGTGCAGATGGATTGATCTGCCATTACATCCCGAAAAATGAATTTCATGATGTCCTAGAGTTTTTTCCTACCTCACCTGTTGGTGGCCATTATGGGCCTGAGTATACGATAGCAAAGATCCTGCAATCTGGTTTTTTCAGTCCCACTATGCATAAAGATGCTTGGGCCTTTGTTTTCTATTGAGATCTGTGCAAGGAGACCGGTAATGTGGGACGTTGAGCTGAGATTCTTCAGCACACAATCCTGTAGGTCGAGAATTTCGATGTCTGGGGAATAGATTTCATGGGACCCTTTACCCCATCTTTTTGGAACACTTACATCCTATTCAACAATGACTACATATCTAAATGGGTGGAAGCCACTACTTCAGAACACAACACATCCAATGTAGTCATGAGGTTTTTGAAGAAAAATATTTATAGTAGAGTTGGTGTTCCGCAAGTACTGATTAGCGATAGAGGGTCCCACATCGACAACACACTGAAGATAGGAATACTATTGATGTATGGAGTAAAGCATAGGATGAGGACACCATATCATCCCTAGTCCAGTGGAAAAGTGGAGCTCTATAACCATGAGCTCATGCAGATCCTTTAGAAAACAATGAACACTTTGAGGAAAGACTGGCCCAAGAAGTTAGATGATGCTTTGTGGCCATATCATACAACTTTCAAAACACCACCGGGAATGTACCCATTCCACCTCCTCTATTGAAAACCCAGACATCTTCTAGAAGAATTGGAACACAATGCCTACTGGGTCATCAAGGCCCGGTACTTTGATTTAATGGCAGCTGATGAAAATCGGATGTTCCAACTATCAGAACATGATGAAACCAGATTAAAGGTGTATGAGAATGCCAATATTAATAAGGAGAAGATGAGAAACATTCATGACCAAATGATTTCAAAAAATTCATTCCACCCCGGTGATTAGGTACATCAGTTTAACTCTCATCTTTTCTTATTCACATGTAAGTTAAAGTCACGATGGTCAGGACCATTCCAAGTTATAAAATAATTCTCTCATTGAGAGGTGGAAATTTACGTGGAGGAGGGTCAGCTATTTAAAGTGACCGGGCAATGATTGAAGGCTTACCATGACATACACAATATGTTGGGAATGTTTTCCACCATGCAGCTCCGGTAAGAAAAGTTAAGTAGGATGACCCAACGACCTAAAACAATGGCGCTTCTTAAGAGGCAACCTAGAGGATACACGCTGTGTACCCCCTATACACACAGAGTTTACTTTTTTCCTTTTCATTTTTCTAGCTATTATAAATATATATATTAAACAAATAATAAAACAGGGATGATGCTGGTGCCGATGTTAATGTCACCTGAGTTTATCTGAGCCATCACCGGTTCGATTCCTCCCAGCCTACCTTCATCACGGGGTCCCTACTTTTAATATTTTCATACATGGCATGTGTTGTGGTTTTTAACACACACACACACTGAAATATATATATATATATATATATATATATATGGTTATAATAAAACCCACTATGGGGATGGATCGGTTGGCCAAGATCGTAACTCAGCTCCTAAATACCTGTGTTCGAATCCTGACAACCACCCCGTTATCATCATTTACACATATATTAAAACTAAACTTCATGACTTTCGATATACATCATGTGTGAAATATTTTTCCTCACTAAATTAAAAACATTTTCATTTAATGTAATTCTATGCGGGTGATGTTGGAAAATTGGAAATGTCTCGGCCCTGGTTCCAACAGACCTAGGTTTGACCTCAGCTAATCTCCCTACATCATCCCCTTATTTTATAATTACAAACCACACGACATTCATTTCATTCTTCCCATGTAGTAAATTCCATATACATTAACTATATATAAATAATAAATACGGGCAGTAGTACAACCTTTGTTCCAATGGTTGAGGGCTTTCGTTCGGAATGACTGATTGTTAGTTCGAACATCTCCCCAACCCGCGGACCAAAGGTTGTACTTCTATTTTTCCAATTATTAAACTCACTCTGTGTATTTTCCTACTACATTACATGTATAGTTTTATTTTTAAATTCTATGTATATATATATATATGTCCATTTTTATTATAATTATTTAATTAAAATTAATTATTATATTGTTTACTATAAATAATAAAAAAAATTCGTGATACAAGGTGTTTATTCTGTATGTACGTGTCATGTACCTCGACTATATAAGCTGCGAACCACCCGTCTTTAGGCCGTGTCGCGTAGAGCCCCCTCTTCACCCTGTTTTTCTTTCCCCATATGACACTCGGAACCCTTACGCTCAAATCAGTCGATTTTTTTGTTTTGGGTTCTGATTTCTCTTGCATTGTGATCCTTGGTCCAGATACGCCCTTCTACACCATGTCTTTCATGTTATTAGAACCGTTAAGGGTGATTTTTGAATCATCTGACCATTTTTCTTATGCGATACACAACCACAATATGAAGGACACACGTCGTGTACATTGTACAAGGACACACACAAAATGATTCACAATTTGAATATACAGGGTGTGTAGATTTGGTACACACCGTGTACCTTTCCCCATCGTGGCCGTATATCTTTCTGAACACAGAATAAAACACCATTTTCATCATCATGGCATGCGTGTTTCGTACACGACATGTATGAAATTTTTTTGGACGATCCCTATATATGACGTCACTCATCCTCGCACCCCATGTTCACGTACATGGTGCGTGTGTTTGGTACACGTCGTGTCTGCCATTTCCTTTGGCCAGCCCGTGTCTATCCCCCCCCCCCCACATAGCCATGTTCCTCTGGTATCACACATGCACTATCCAATCTATACAAGGCGTGTTATTTATTATTAGAACTGGTAAAAACATGGCCTTGTCTATACTAATATATGACCGTTTCCACTTTTCATGAACACGACATGTATGTTCGGTACATGCCATGTACCCACTACTACAAATAAGGGCTTTATCATCTGCCATTTGGAGGCTACTAAAGCCCTTTAGCGTCCGCCAAACTGCGGACGTTTTTGGCCTGTCGCTAAAGGAGTTAGAGGCTGCCAAATGGAAGCCGCTAAAGATCAACCCGAAAAAATGAAATTTTCAGCCCGTGATGCAGTATGCAACACGGCTATGGTCCACAGCTTGGCTCACTGGCCATGGCGGATGCACAGCGGCGGGGGAGGGTTCGGGTCGGTTAGGGGGAGTCGTTTTTTGGTGGGGTGATGTCGGGGGGGGAGACCATAGGGTCACTGGAGGTGCACTGATATGTTTGGGATGGCTGCAGGTCAGGCGGGGGTGGGGCGGCAGGGGGCGGCGCGGCGGCGGGCGACGAAGGGATGGTGTTGCAGGACTTGTTGAAGAAGATGAGGGGAAAATCCCGCTGATTTTTTACTTCAGTATTAGCGGCCACCATTTGGTGGATGCTAATACACCGTTTAGAAACCACTAATACATGCAACTAAAAGGCGGGAAAAATCATGACGATTCTTATTTCTGTATTAGCGGCTGACAAATGGTGCCTGCTAATACCCCTTTTAGCGACCACAAAATGGCGGCCGCTAAAGCTGACACGTGAAACTGCAGAGAATTCTAGTAGTGACCCTTTCCTGGTCTACCTTCTGCTCCATCAGCATGTTTATCCAGATAACACGGTATGCTACTCAAGTTTCACTACCCGATGTGTACTATGGATGTACACACCGTGTACTTTTATTTTTCATTTTTCTCATATTTTTTTTATATTATTTTTTTTATTCATATATTTGGTTCTTATTTCTATTTCAGGTTATGGAAGACTGAGATCCTTCTTATGGGATGCATCCCGCCTCCACCACTGAGGGAGAGAGGCCCATTTACCATCGGATATGAATCCAACCTGTGATGCCGCCAGAACTAGATGATCCGGTATACAAGCTCCCTCCATTGTCCATCCTTCCACCTCTCGCTCCCTTAGCCAAATCTAGTTCTGGAAGTGCTGAAACACCACCACCTCATACCGAGTCACCGGTATCCATCATTTATTCTCCATCAGCTGCCGCACTTCTTGTTCCCCCTTTAGTAGCTGCGGGGCCCACATTGACCATATCATTTAGCGGGCCTCCGTCTACTTCAGCAGATCCAACCCCAGAGACAGATCCTGCTGCTGCTCCTCCACCTGGACTGGGACCAGTAGGTTTTCTATACCCATGCATGGTGTTCCTGGTTACTAAATTGGCACATGACAGGATCTGGTGCTTCTCTCTCTACACAATTCTGTTAAGTGACTGCTACCTTGATAGCAGCGTCCCACATCAACTCGGTTTCTTGGGTGCGTTGGAGGTTCTTCTTGGCCATAATCACTTATTTTCGATCTTCTAGGTCAACAATCATATTTTCCGCGAGTTATTTCTGGTGTTCTCTACCTCGTATGAGTTCGATGGGGCTGAGTACTGGAAGACACATGGTGATGCAGTACTAGTGGTTCGGTTCTGGCTGGGCAGCTGATGATTTTCCCTTACCATGATTGAGTTCAGCCGAGGGTGGGGTTTCTACCCCCATCCAGTCACCCCACACCCTATTTAATCCATGACCCAACCTGAGCAGTATGATCTTGTGGCTATTTGTTGAGAGATTGTCGGGACCGACAACTGCTACAACCCTACCTCACAAAAGAGCACCCTTATCATAGACCCCATCTTCCATTTTACCCACCGGTCATTTAGAACCATTCTTTCCACCCTCCATGAAGATATGGGGGTCGTGAATGGTCATGGAATGGATCTATTTAACTGTGTCATCCGGTAGGACTACCCAGACCTCCATTACATTGCCGCCTCCTACTTCTATTCCATGTTTACCGGTCATCAGGGCAATCTGAACGGTGGGTTTTACGCCACTCTCATGGCCCACTACCTTGGGGTTTTGAGCCTTCCATAGCCCATGACATATTAGGTTCACCCAGCAGATGGACAAACTCATGCTTATTCGAATGGGATTGATCCAGAAGTAGGTGGTGAATACTTCTTTGCCCAGGCTCGACCCCGCCCACCTGCTGACCCTCATGGACATGTCGATGAACCTACTCTTCCTTCTCCACCATCTACAGATTCCCCATCCCACCCCCTTCTGCTGCCCCCTATTCTTCTAGCCATCCTTCTTTTGTACCACCACCATCCCACCTACCCATGCATCATCAGTCAGTCTCTCCCTTTTCCTCTGACTCGATATGATGGAGTAGCACTTGGTTCGTATCGCCAACTTACAGGACCACTTAGAGCAGATGCTGGGGCTTCTCCTTTGGAATCATGGTATTCCACTGCCACCGGCCCTGCCTCTACCTCATTTCCTATGCCTTCTTCTATAGCTCCACTGCCCTTTCCTACGGTGGCCACTGATTACGTTCTCTTATCTACAGCAGGCCCAGCTAAAGCTACTACTACTGCCACCGCTGATGCCATTCCCGGGGTGGTTATTGAGCTTCAAATACTGAGTGAAACACCTGCGTCTCCTAATTCAACAACTTCTCCTCCAGGTGCAGATTCCGAGCCTCCAGTTTCTATGGCTCGTGATCCTTCTCTCCCAGCTGGTTCTATATTGGATGATGCATATTCTAAGGAAACCCCCTGACTGGTTTTTGGGACTCTTTCTTTTCATTGTATATATATTTTTTCAATATCTTGTTCCTGTGTCTATTATGTATTATTGTATTGTTCTCTTTCTTACCCCCTGACATGTACTTTGGCAGGATTTGTGCTCCACTTTTATATCACCTTCTATTTGTATACACCTATAAATTAGGGGAGAATTCTTTTTTCCATTGTTTACTTTTCTTTTCTTAGTTTAATTTTTTCCTTAAGTCCCTTATGTCTGTTCCACTATTGTGTCCCCACCTTACCTTGATCCCCTTTTTCGGCACTTGGTGGACCACTTGCGGTATTAAGTATAGGGGCATATCTTGACCTCTCTAGTCTTTTCCCTTTTCAGATTCTAGGAGTACCTCATTATTAGAAGATATCATTGACAGTGTGATGATATTTTTGTTTAATCATTATTGTAAATATGAAATCTGGAAGGGGATATTTTTTAGCAATTATATTCTTATTTTGGATCATAATTTATTCTAACATGATTTCTAATATAATTTAAATTTCAACTTTTAATCCATGGATAATTACATCGATTAGAACAATAATTTTTTTCCAAGTCATGACATGATTGTCTCTTTATTTGTTTTTTCCACTCTAGAGAGGTATTCTAAAACCTTTGTCATATTCTTTCTAATACCCTCTTTCTTTTGAGATTCTTCGAATATACATAACTACCAGAATTTGCATGTTTTTTTTTCAAAACCTAAGGATTATTTGTGTTACATTAAAACTAATAAAGAATTATATTATATAAACATCTATATCTTGAGACTTACCCTACATTTTATCTTTGTAAATCCCTTAGAGACCATGAATAGCCATTATAGGAAGCCATAACACAAGACTATTTCCCTTCCTACCTTAATTATTTTATGATTTTTCATGATTATTCATTTGATCTCAAACGAATGTATTGACAACACATGGCATAATACCAGGAATTGTCAAGAAATTAAGTATGGGGGAAATCCTCTTAATCATTTAGTGTAAATAGGTCTCTAAACCTCTATTCGTGGAAATTATGAGTTGTCACCTTTGTAAATTATATTTAGATAATGGTACAAAAAATGGGACCTGATACTCACATGTTGGTTTGTGAACCCTACCTAGTCAATTAAAGTAGATTAGGAGATCATTTGATCTTGTTGAAGATTCTTTTACAATGAGAAATTTTTTGAATATCATTCATTATTAATTAAATAATTTATCCTCCTAATTCAATCCTCAGAGTTATTTTCACATATTTACCTTCCAACATTTAGACAAAGAAACATCTTATCCTTATTGAAAGTCCATCATTATTTTTTCAAGTAAGTTTTTCTGAAGTGGAGAACTAGATTTCTGGAAAACCTGTGGATAATGTGAATATATCTTTGATTGAGAAAAACTTTTATTTAAAATTTCTTGAGTGTTGAGTATATTATCGGTGAGGTAAATTATCATGTGGCTTGGTTATTTTTGAATGGTTAAAACATGTGTTAAAATAGTATAAAATTAGTCAATTGAAATTATATACGAGGAATGATTTGAATATCTTCTAGATTGAAACTATTTTGTATTCTTTTTGAAAATTATTCATGTAGCTTATTATTTACATTTATGATTAATCAAATTCCATCCTTTTATAATATATAATCATTTAATTAGATGTCGATATTTTCTTAAGGGCAAGAAAATGGCTAAGTATGGGGGAGTTTTATTGACCCGATTAGTGTATACATTTTTATATTCTCTATTTAAAAATAAGAACAAGTTTTTAACACTTACATAATTCTTAGGGAACAAATACTTTGTTTTTGGTGATATTGTTCATTTCCAGGAGGTTTATGGCCAAATAATAAAAGGGGGAAGAACTGAGCGAAAATTTACAACTACATGGCGTGTACTTATATACACGTTGTGTACATTTAAGCTCAGACACAGGTTGACCAAATGCGGTACATGCCCAAGTATCCAGAAGCCGGTACAAGCCATGTTTTCACTATACATGCCATGTATATCATTCATGAAGCAGTTGGTGGAAGAGAAGAGACTATACGCCCGTGAAGCCGACTGAAGGGGACACATTGTGTTCCACAGATACACGTCATGGATACATTTATAGAAGATGTTTATGACCAAAAAATAGAAAAAAACAACATGTATGACATCTCTACATGCCGTGTACATTCACCTAACTGGTGGTACCATGTTCCAAGTCAATGATGGCGTGTTAGGCCGCCTACCAGTGGAGAAAATGAATGAAAAAATGTGCTGACCACAGTACATGACATGTACTTTGTCCACACACCATGTATTTATTTTTTCTATAAATGGAGGCTTTGGGCTCTGGACTAAGAAGGGAGTGTGTTATAGTGTTGTGTAGAGAAAATGGTTGATGTTTTGAAGGAGATGTGATCTTCTATCATGCTATCATCATTCCACCATCTATCGAAGAATCATTTCCACCTCGAAGTTTCATGCATTATCACATCAGGTATCCAGGGTATTGTGTTTATCTTTACCTCCATGTTTAACTAAACACCTAGTGTGTTGGGGCTTTGGGAGATGATGAGTTTTATTTTTAATTAAGTTTCTATGAATGTATTTGTTTTAATAAACACTTTTAATCTTCTTAAATCACTTCATCTTAATCACTGGAAATTCAGCCCCATGAAACTTTTGAACCATGAAGCCAATATCTGGTAGGATTTTTCGGAATAATGTTGCCATTTAAGGGATTATATAACCAAAAAACACAAATTCAATACATTAATTATACAATTAATTGATTGATACTTTTTAAAAATTCATATGAAGATAAATTCATGACTTCTTGAACCCCCAATGTTGTCCATGATCCATGGATCATCCATAAGAAAACACATTTTTCGATGGTTTCTTCTATATAAGGCCTAAATTATCCAAGGCACCCTCAGATATCAATGAACCATGGAACTTGAAAGATTCAACTATAAATAAGAAATGTATTATCTCATATTTAGTTGGTGGATTCACAAAATTTTGGAGAATTTTAAGATACACAACATAACCTCTATTTTGATATATCTTTCAGATTTTAAATCCATCTTATTGAATTATATATATTTGAGAATGATCTAGTGGTGGTTTCCTAGAAAAAATTACGCCCTTCTTAGGTTGATTTCCATAGGGGACCCACAAATCCTTGAAATAGGACAGTTAACATGGGGGATACAAAAGACCTTCCAATGAAGAAACAACATACGTTAGGACAACATCCACCAATCCCCTTTTGGTGTATCATAATTTATTTTTATTGGTCTCCCAAACAATACAGATGATATACATGAATTTAAATCAAATTAGTGAAAATTAATGTTAATATATTGCTCTGTGGTGACATGAATTACTATCTTCCCCTCAAGTGTTCCATTCTGGACTTTATTTCCATTAGAAGTCATATGAGTGGAAACACCACCAGCAAATATTTTTCTCTACACATCATTCAAAAAAAATCCATGATAACTCATCCCATAAAAAATCCCACACATATTTAGTTCCTCTTATTAAAAAAATTGTTGCACTTATTCAATTTATTATGACCTTCCAAATACTCTTTTAAAATAGGTTATATTTAAAGAATGTGAATAGAAAACTTTATTTCACATCCCTATAATAAATGATATTCTATAACCTATGAATAGAATCCAGCCATGGAATTCCCCTTCATTTTCTTATACTTCAATGTGTTCTTATTTTATATTAATTATATTAATAAAGAACGAATGAGGTGAGGGACGTTGTATGATTTAGTAGACTACGAATTTGATCAACAATTGTAGTTTTTGATAGGTCATGAGGACAACTGATTTGAAAAAGGGTATATTTTTATAGATTTTTCTTGAGGCCATGGGTAGTAACGTTATTTTTATCACTAATTTCCAAATTTTTCCACCAATAAAAATATTTTCTCCCAGTAGTCATTCTATGATATGAATTATTGTATGAGTAAATTTTTCTAATGGTGAAACTAATACCTGAATTCCATTATTCATCCCATTACCAACATTTAAATTGAAGGTGTTTAATATATACAAGTTTCCATTCTAAAATAATACCCATTAAACTCTTCATAGGACCCTATAACAATTTATATTAGAGGACTCGAACCTAGTTTGTGACCCAAAAAATCATCGATTGAATCACCAGTTTTTTTAAACATAAATAGTGGTTCTATAAATATGTCCCAAAATGATAATTATCATGGAACAATTCACCTATTATTCAATTTTACATGACATTAAATTTCCTGAAAATGGAATTAGTTTTTTGGAAATATACTACATTAGACATTGGACTATGAAAAAAATAATAATAAGAACCTCCTCATATATGTATGTGGGACCATAAATGGAATCATTGTGATCCTTGTCACATAGGATCAAAATATATTTGAAGCCTAATTAAATGTAATTTAGTTACATGGGGTTTTATTTACATTATATAGATATTTAGGTAGCCTCTATCATTAGTTTAATCCTAACTTGATCAATACTCACCACCAATACATCGACAAAATCATTAAGTCATATTCAGAGACCTTAAATCCCAGCCAACCCTTTAGCCTTCCTAGGTAATGTGAAACGCTTGTGTTCCTTTATGTCATCATGGAAGACTCTAAATCTCTTACTTCCATTTGACCTTCATTGAAAATAATAAACTCCAATGTAAAAATTAAGTCATTCTGAGAGTCATTATATTTATGTACAAACTTAATATATTATGTATGATAGATTACTCAACTGTACCATGATAACAACTAAGGAAACCATAAATACCTTCATAACATTAATATTTATATGATAGAAGTAAACTCTACTGTAATCCTTATATTGTCTTGGGAGTCCATAAATTTAATCATTCCCTAAATCATTCAATAATTTTTGAAAACAATGACTTAAGATAATGTTTTCCAAGAAAAAATTATATAAACCATTATTCGTATGACATTAAAATTATATGTTCCTCAAACATAAACCTCATGTATTTATAGGATACAATAAATGAGTGAAACCCCAAAATACATCCCCAATTAAAAGAATTTACATTTCAAACCTTATGTTCTCTTTATAGTACTTAAATACCAGTGTACTAGTAATTCTTCTTGGAAAAAATGAGAAATAGTGATCATTTATGTTATCATGGGTTACTTGAAATCCCATTGTGAAATTTATCCATCACTAATGACATAAACTCTAGTAGGAAGTTATGTCCAAACTGGAGATCATAAATCCATGTGCTTTCTTATGTGTTCTCAAAAGACATAAAACATCCATATAATTTTAATCCCTCATTGGATTCCATAAATCCCAATGTATTAATAATCCTTATTAGATAATAAAAAACTATATCACAACCCATTTTTTTCTTTTCACCAAGAAATATTGATGACACATTCTTTCAAATTCATCCCTAAAAAATTATTAAATTTTAATTAATAATTTATTTAAAACATTAAATAACGTTTTAACCATTCACATCATATAGAATAAATAAATTTACCTTTGAGGAATTATATTTAATCAATAACTATCAGTAAAACTAGAAAAAAAGATTAATAAATATATCTAGTTGATATTATACCAACCACATTAGCCAGAGATGTAAAAAAATATGTTTTTTTAGGGATAGATGTTTTCATCATATGGTCAAATGTGTAAGAGAGTCCTAGAAAAGACTATAAATAAGATCATGAAATGATACAACCACCCATCTTCTATGTTTTGACCACCACCATCAATGTATAAATAATAAATCCATACAAACACCCATTATAGTAAAGTATGACTATGATAAAATGGTAGGAAAATTTAACAAAAATAGTTATTAAATTAATTATTAATATTCAATTCTGTATAAACAAAAATTTGATGTGACTATATTAGGATTAATTGTGTTATCATGTTATTAAAAATTAATCATAGAAATGGTATCTCACAATACTATGTAATTTTATGCCACTGATAATATAATATTCTATTTAGATCAAATAAAATAATCATTTTTAACTTAATTTTCCAAAATAAAGGTTTATTAACATAATTGATAAATATTTGGTGGTAAAATATTTTTTATATTCTGGAATCACTCATATATAATTATATAAGGATATTTTGAATTTGGGTAAGAAATATAATCATCCTAGGAGTTGATGCTCTATTCCAGAAAATATGGGGGTTTACATGATCATGATATACATTCATCTAAATCAGATTTTAGTTTTTTCTTATTTTTATGAAGAGAGATTCATATAGTATTTTAAGGTAATATATGTTAACAGAATTTTAATATTATCATATTAAGTTATAAAAAATTGCTAAAAAAATTAGTAAGCCTACATAAATATAGGTAATTCATTAAATTTATGTAAAAATGGTTAGATATTTCAAAACATTCATATATGTTATATTAATTTTTTGGAACATATATTTGAAGTCCCTTCTCAATAAATTGGGTAGTGCATTATAAAAATAAGTTTCCTTGTATTATCTTATGTATGAAAATTTTGATATGAGTGATCCAAGAATGATTTTCTTCCCATATTATTCTATAATCATTGTTTCACAAATTTATAGTGACCTAAATAGTATTATATAGATATTTGAATGGAGTTGGAAACTTTCAATAGATTATTTGGGTTATGAAATAACTCACATAATAATATAAGTGTTATATAGGATAATTTTGACATGTTTGAAACCTAAATATCTCTATGATGAGATAAATTCAAAATTAGAATCAATATATAGTGAAATATGGATATTGAGATACTAATAGATATAGATTATGAAATCAACAAATCTAATGGGTATGTTCTATAAAAATAATTATTTTATTATTTCATAAAAAATTGTATTCACATGTTATATACTTTCGAATAAAAATATTAATATTATTACAACAACATGATAATTCTGTTTAAAAGAATAATAATATTGATAGCCATCAAAAAACACAATACAAAGCATTAATCAAATTTTGATACAAATATCATTAATTGAATTCAATTTTTATAAACTGACTATTTAATTAGGGGTATGTTTAGATGTAATCAAATTATGAATTATATTTATTATGTTTTTTTTTTAAAAAAATTATTGATTAATAATTATTAAATAATAACTTAGATACTTAATGAAGTCATTTAATATATGGAAAATACCATTTCATCATTGTTCATTTTTATTTCATTTTTATCATATAAATTATGATTAGTTTATTATATTATTAAAAAATTTATTTGAAATAATCAATAAAACTTCGAAAAAAACATTTCAATATTATCTTACAGTGAATTTCTAAGGCATTTAAAAATAGATTAATTTTATTGTGAATATTGAAAAGTATAATTTTTTATAAAGGAAGTCATGTATTTCAATGTAAAATTTAATTTATGTTTTGAATGTGGTCATAAATTAACATTTTTCTCAATTAATTATAAATTATATAATTATATATATATATATATGAAAATTCATTATCCTTGATTTTTGTATTTGATTATTTTTTTGGAGTAAAAAAAATAATTTTAAATATATATATATTTTAGGAAATGTGTATTTATCTTTACAACTTATTTTAGTTAATATATATTAATTTTTTAATTTTTTATATATTATATATTCATTCAAATATTATAACATTCTTTTTTTGGGTTCAAAGAGTAATGGAAATGAATTAAATTTAGTTTTATGCCCAAAAAATAAATATCCTAAAATAAATTTTCATTGAGTTGTATAGAATTTTTGAAATAAATTATACCACATATAAACTTATTTTAAAATTGAATTAATATTGTGAATTGTTAAAATTACCATTATTTAATAATTTGAACATAATTTTTGGTCATAATAAATTGTAATTATAGTAAAAAAGTTTCACCTTAATAAAATGGTAAATCGTGATAACCATCATTAAAACTACATGATAAGGACCCAATTTTACATATTAACAATCATTTGATGAATTTATTTCTACCATTATCACCATTGGTTCTAAATTTATTTATATTACTATACACTATTCCATTGAAATTAAAAAAAAAATTCATGAAAATTCTCCTAGGGTGTCAATATCCCATTTATAATTGGACACCCTCCTCAATTATATTTATAACATCTTGATACTACTATATCAAAAAAACATGACACCACTATATTAAAAAAATCATTAGATATTACACAGTGTTTTTGTAATTCTTAAAAGACCCTTCAAAGGGTCCTTATGAAGGTATGTAAAGGAGGTATCTCTTTATAAAAGTAATCATCTTAGATGTCATCTTCTAATTAATTTATTATTTTCCCACCATTAAATATGTTTTAATAATTTAAAAATAATAAATTAAGTATCTTCAATATACAAATAATCCTATATGATTATCAATCCTACATTATCAACCACTAATTTCATAAAATTTGAAATGGTATTATCTCATTTTCTTACAGGTGGACTGCCACCTCCACATAGAGATATGATTCATTTTCAATCACTATATTTTTTAATGTTTATTATGATATATTTATTAATAATGTATTGTATTTATTACATATTTATTCTTTTTGTGAACTATAAATGGATCTTTAGAGTATTTTCGATACATGTTTGCACTGAATCCTCTTCAGTTAGACCCTTCTGAGTAGATGGAGATTAAGTCTCTCCTTAAACATGCTACTACATGGATTTTTTTAATCCAAAGTGGGAATGGTCATTTTAGCCTCATCATAATGATACCATTGAAGGGTACATATATTCTACCCTTACATGTAAGGATATTTCTTTCATGAATGCTCTTACTGGAGCCTCCTCCAGACCAAAGAATAAAAAATATCCCACCATCATTAAACTCTTGTCAAAAGGTGCAATAAAAGTGTAATATGACCTGAACATGATCAAACAAATGTTATAGTTATGTAGATTCATTGTCAATGTCCATATATCCTATGAAAGGGGAGTGAAGCCCTAGTCTATTACAAATCTAAAAGACTGAATATCTCACTGTTGTTTCTTTTATAGTATCCATCTGATTTTGATCAAAAAGGTTATTTCTATGTCATATTTTAAAATAATGAATATCATAATGTAGTATGGTGCTTTGGAACCCTCAACCTGAAACTATGACTCTTTCATCTATCGAAATGAGATGATAAATTCAACCCTTTTACTCAAAAACATTCCATCACTCATGTTTAAGAAAGGATCCATACGATTACATGGATATAATGGCACCCTGAAATCTTAAATGACTTAGGTTATAACATTGGATCTCCATTGAGAATTGATCGACACAAAATCAGTGGTGATTTTGGAAAATATACCAAAGTCTATATTGATGTTGACATGGTGACATCACCTCGAAATTATTTTTCTAGGGATTTTAATAACCATATCATTAAGATAAGATTTGAGTTTGAGAATACCCCTCAATATTGTGACCACTATAGAATAGTGGGACATATAATCAACAACTATTATATTGTTCATAAATATGTTAATCCAAATCCAAACAACACTCCATGGATAGGGGTAACAAAATAAAATAATGTTATCACAAATAAGTATATGAAAATTCTACAACTTAACATCCAGAAGGGGTGACATGGGATAAGTCATCATACAGTAGTAGTACATGGGTTTATTGAGCTAAATAAGTGGAGTAGCATAGTTACCTAGACAAGAAGGCTAAGGGAGGTAACCAAACAGAAGTAGACAAGAAGGGTTCAGTCGGTGATAATGTTCTTCTTGATCGTCAATGCATGTCAGAAGATATCCTTTCAATTACTACGAACATTAAGTCTAATGTATTAAAATTGGATTTTATTAACTAAAATTAACAAAAAATCATTAATAAGGACACCATAATTGTAGATTTCAATAACCAACATTTATTACTCAAGCAAGTACTCAGTGGTATTCTAATTTAAAACACAATCACAAAGTTGATAGAGAACATCCCCATTATGTCATACATCTACGATGGAGGTAGTGACTGATTTATAATGTTCATTGAGTACATTCAAAAGTAAAAATTGTCCATTATTAAATATTAAAAGGTACATTCAAGGAGATCTGGAAGGTAGAAAATGTTTGACCTAAATGAAAAAGGTGGTCTTACCCAAAAAACAGAAATCATAATGAGACTCTTATTTTGGAACTTCTAGGGGATATCCAACCCTATTATGTTAAGTTCCCTCATGATCCATGTAGGTGAATACAACGCTATAGTTATAGTAATTTATTAACAAAAAAATGGCGTCAACAATGGGTATCTCATTGAAGATAATGATTACTAACTTATTGGATGTTATCACCATGCTTCCACCACAGACAGATTATGGATTCTAGCTCAAAATATTTTAGACATCCCTACTATTTTCGGTGTAGATTAGAAAATAGTCACATGAAGGTTCTTTAATTATAGTTATTATACATTCTGCTCAATGGTATATCCCTCAAAATATTATATTAAAAAATATCTGTGGAAGCACATCCAAGAACAATCCAGGTTTATCTCAGACCTATCGGTGATGATGGGTGACTATAATGCTATAATTCACACTGATGAGATGTTGGGTCATGCCTCTTATAATGACCCAACCTTAAAACATTACATAATATTGAATTAAATAAATAATTCACAATGTGAATATTTTGAGGATTAGAGTTTTAGAGAATTTTGACATAAATACTACATTACATCTCAAAAATTACAATGAATACACTTTTACCTAGTTTCCATGTTTTTCCTAAAATATGCACTCTTGAAAAAAAGAGTCTGGTATAGATCTATGTTTTAGAGAGCATGTCTTTTCCAAGATCCAATCCTTGACCCTATTCATCTTTATGTCTTGTGAAAAACATTTCAAGACATGGGATGAGCATCAAAATCCCATTATGGGTTATAAAACAATGAATTAAAACATTAATCCATCAATACATATCACCCATAATCTCATACCTCATGAAGTCATAAGACTTTTGAGTAACACAATGAAATCATAAAACAAATATGTAACTTGTGGCATCCATAACATACTGACATTTTGACATTCACATCTATTTAGGGAGTAACGTTTGGAATAACCATCCCTATATATTACATAAATATCTTAGGATAAACATTAATGTTTACCTTTTTCATGTTACTTAATGCATTGGACAGCTATCTCAGGCTCACCCACCCTAGGATTATCACAGAACCACCCATATACATAAATAATGCCCAATAACCATAACATATTCATAACACATCAAACAAGCATAAAATAAAGAAAAAATTTCCACATTTCAATCAAAATATTTCATTTCAAGATATTGACAAAATCGATGCTTTATCAAACCATTTTAAACATTTCATAAGGATAATTCTAAATAAAGGTGTCTCATACCACTTGGAAACATTTGAATGAAATTTTAATTTGAAAACATTTATGTTCATATAAATAAATACTTAAAAACATTTTTACAACATGGACGTTAATGAGAAACAATTAGAAGAATAAATCATTAAAAATGTTAACACAATATTTTAGTTAAAGAGTTTATAACCAAATGAGAGATGCCTGAATAAAAATATTGGAGGAATAACATTAATTCAAGATTATAATATCATGAGAATAAGGAAATACATGATATAATATGCCAAATGGCAGTATATACACCATAAAATAGGGAACTGGTGTATAAAAACAAATAAATTTCAATAGAATATAAATTGAAAAATAAATCCATTACAATGATCGTACCATTAGATTAAAGATAAATCAACAACAGAATTATGTGAGACACATATAAATACACTTAATATAAGTTTATTTTATGTGTAAAAAAATAATTGGTGTATCACACATATTTAAAGCAAGGCATAATCAAGAAGTCGATGTTTAACCCATGGAATGGAAGTTGGGTTTAGAAGTTCCCATAACAATAATCGACACACCAAAGACTTCGCTTTAAAATTAAAAAAATGAGTTGATGGGATTGAAAAGGGTATCTCACCACATAGACATTAACTTTACAACAATACTGATATAAAAAAACAAATCCCAACATAAGAAAAATTAAATTAAAAGACATGACATAACTGCAGCCTTTGACAAAAAGAGTACGGTGAAAGGTTACCTTACATGTTTGGTAAGCTACAAAACATACACCCCATGAAGGAAAAATTATATAATGAAGATATAAATACACATAAATTATAGTCTATTACAAAACTAATACAATCATGGGAAGTGCATACACCACACAAATAGAAATAGTGCCAAATAAACCATGAATCCCATTGGAATACAAACTGATACTAAAGCCCCTTACCATATTCTAATCAATCGATTCGTTTGAAAAAAAGTTAATAACCACAAAATTAATCACAGTATAACCTGAATATAAAAATAATCATGAAAATATATATCATATTGTGTTACACAATACAGCACATGAAATAAATTAGTGGCGAACAAATGAAATATCATGGAATTAAAATTGAGAAAAGTAACCCATTACCTCATGTCTGACTTGACCCGTTTGATCTTTAATATCTTGAATATTAAACTAAATAAAATTTATAATTGATTAAAAACATTTTTTATTTTTATTATTCCATTTATATCCCTTATTACAATGTTATAAACATTATGTAATCATTTAAGTTAATAATGGTTGTTTTGTCGATATATGGTAGTTGAGTAAAAAATGAACAGCTTAAAATTACTAGTAGTTCATGTTTTCAAATGTACATTATCTGTAGAATGATATTCATGAATTATATATCTTATATATATTATATATAAATTATATATATGTATTAATAATAGGTCATATTATTTGGAGGTATGAAATTAAATGCATCGTTCATAGTGACGGTAATCCATACATATTCATGAATGCTATATTCATTTATATTTCATATTTAATGAAAAAAAACAAAATTATAAATAAGTATATTTTAATTACATTATAATATCATATATAATTATAGTATGTAAATCATTTATACATTCGACGTATGGCATGAACGAGTCATTTCACTTTGAGGAGGCGGTAGTCCAAACTTCCTCAAATGAAATTATCGTATTAACTCGTTATGGAAACCATAATGGTATGAAATAAATAAAAAATAAATAAGTATGTAGAAAATATAAATATAATATATATGACATGAAAGTATAGTTTCATCTTAATCGGAGCCATATGGGGTGGTAGGAGATAATTGAACCATCATCGTTTCGTGAGGCAGTAGTTCGCCATCCACAATAATTTTTTATGTTTATTTACCCATTAGATGGATGTGTGTGTATGTTTATAAATAATACATATCATAAAAAACTTTTTTTTTAGGATACTCTATTTTTTATAATTTAAAGGAATAAAAATAGTTTTGGGCATTAGAGAAGTAAAAAAGAAAGAAAAGATCTTATGAGAAGACGTTACCTTTAAATCGCATAACTCTATTTGGTTTGAACCAAAATGATTCCATGAAATTCCTTATACATAAGTCAAGGATTATAGTTGGTATAGAGTGATATTAAGAGAATATTTGAGTATTGGTTGGATGATCCTTGATGATTTAGAGGTGTGAGTAATGGGTAAGAGGTGATGGATTTTTATAATGGGGGAGGGGCTCTTTATGAAAGTTTGAAATATTATTATATGATATATTGATTCTCTATTTCCTAAGGTCCAAAAGTAATTAATGTCAAAGATAAGATGAGTCTTGTTAGAAATAAAATCATCCAATAATAATATTCCAGGTTTTGGATATTATTTTAATTTTAATAATCTAATTTATTTAAATCATTCATTAATTAGGTAAACACTATATCATTAGTGTTTCATAAATAATTTTATTTATTTTGTGTATAAAAATTATAAAAAAACCCTAATGTAAGATATTTTATTCTCATTCAAATGAATATTTATAGTCAAAATGATAACTTTTATAATCACATGAATGAAATGATTTACTAAAAGGTCTATGTTTATATCATTCTGTTTTCATTACATTAAATTAATTAATATAAATTGTCATTTCAATCTTAAGTGGCTCCATTGGGTCCAAAGATCGACCCATGAATGACCATGGTCAGAAATGTATCAACCCATAGAAATAGGACAAATGTTAAGGTATTTTAATATTAGTATAGTAATTATTTAATCCTTATTTACAAGATTTACCCTTAAACCATTGTAAATAAAATATTTACCAAAGTAAATATTCATAATGTCTTAAAATTAAAGTTACTAATTAACACAATTTAGACCTATAGATTCCAAATGTGGAATCCATTTTTTCAAATTAAATAAATAGAAGTGGAATTAATCAATTTAATATTAATACCTATTGTCCAAACAAAAGGCCTGTTTGTAATAAATAATTCCTATCAAAATATTGACACTTTTGTATGTCAAATTTCAAAGTGAAATTTCATCCAATGAGAAACAATGGATTAATTATTTAAAATATAATCTAATTTGATATTAAAACAAAATAGAAATATAATATAATCATATAAATAAGCTAGTTGAACAGGTAGATTTGAATAAAAATGCATTATTTTTCACTATTCATTAAAAAATAAATTTTATCATAAAAAGACCAAAAATTTACCCAATTTAAATTTTGATGTCCCCATTTTAAAGAACAATTTTATTATGTCAAATTTTACATATAAAAGTAACCAAACTAGATTGAAATAAGTTTTTCCATCAAGAGGCGATAAATTGACATTTTAAAGAATATTAGAGTATTTTTACTTAATATTAGATTCAATTACATTTTAAGCCTCTAAATTTTATTGTATAAATGTATAAGAATTTAACACTAATGCGTAATCATATCGTTGTTTGTTCTGATTATTTCAGCCAGGAAAACATGTATGTGTTAACTATATTTTAAAATAATTATATTATATTATTATTTTTCAGTATAATCAACATTGTGTGCAATGTAATATTTCAAAGAAACTCATTAGTGCGTATTGGGTATTCCATTGAGCAAAGAATCCACATAAAATTAATATTAATATTTAATTCACAACTATAAACAAATATGAAAATATTATATTATTTATTTACATGGGATGTTACACCCTTCCACCATTTTAGAAATTACTTCCTCACAATTATTAAAATGGGCTTAGAAATTTCATTAAAAGATTGACATTGGAAAGAAAGTGAATAAAACTCTCACATTAAAAGAACGAAAGATAAGTAAAAAAGGTTTCCCGAGATAACCTATTCTAGGATTCTATGTTGGAAAACAATGATATGGAATAGAAACTAACTCTCATAGATTAATAGAGAGTGACAAGGAACTTGATCATGAAAAGTTAAGCAACACAATACAAAAAATTTGGTGTTAGATAAAATATTTATGATAAAAGAGATCTTATAAAATACATCTTTCAAGATCCTTTTCAAAGAGATAAAGAATTTTTTTAATAAATAGACTAATATCATATGTAAATATACCTACTTTTCATGTAGAGTGTCATCCTTTAAATATCTTGACTAGAAACTGATATGTTGACCTCACCTGTTTTGATAATCCCAATTATTCTTTCACATACATTGATAATCCAAAATAATTTTTACCTATATATAAATTCTTTCTATATATTACATTCTATTATCAAGCTGATAATAATATTAAAATAATCATTAAAATATTTTAATCAATGTTTATCTATGTTTATATGAATTAGGAAAAAATTCTAACTCAATCAGATAGGTTTTGCATAAAGCAGATAAGTGTTAAGTCACTGATATGCTTATAGCTACTTATACAGATCTACCAGTACTTAGTATATCGATAGACATAGTCACCGATAAGAAAATGTCACCAATAGAATCAGAGCTACCAATAGAATAACTCTACCGATAGAATAATTCTACCGATAGAAAAAGTCTACCGATATAACAAGTCTACCGATATGTACAAGCTACCGATACAAAGTCTACCGATAAGTATAGTCACCGATACAGACAGTCACTGATACACCGAGCTACCGATAGAAGCAAAGATATCGATAAAAGGAGTCACCGGTACGTATAGCTACTAATACAAAGAGTAACAGCTACCGATATAGGGAGCTACCAGTACAAGGACAAAGAGCTACCGATAGGAGCTCACTTTAATACAAAGTCTACCATTACATATCTACCGAGAGAAAGCTACTGATGAAGGAAATACCAGTCACTGATTCTTATATCTCTATACACTGACAATATTATTTATTTATTAAGCAACGGTTATATTTGATCATTTTAATGCAATCAATGTTATTTAATGATAGTTGTCAGCATGTTAGGGAACCCTACCTCGTACCTGAAAAAATTTAATAATTCGCATTTTCCGAAGATGAATTATATAAAAGGAAGGACAAAAGACCGGGCACAAACAACTGAGATAAGGTTAGTGAAGTGTGCATAAAAATGGAAAAAGAGTGCTGTAAAGTGGTCCATGCAGAATGACTACATTCATACTCGAAGAACACTGGACAAATACGAAGTGATTCATACAAGAAGAGAACAAAAACCCATCATCAGTAAAGGAGTGAAGAACAACAATGAGCTTCTCATACACTTAAGCTGATCAAGCAGAACTAGAAAAATAAGGAAGGAAATGACACAATGTTTTCCAAAAAAAATCAGAGAAGGAATCAAAAGCATTTCTATCTAATCAAAAGGAGTCCAGAGCTGCACTTCAAATCTCTAGAGCATTATTAACTCATTTATACTATCTTGATTCTTCTTCTATTTACATTTTGACTAGTGTGTGTACTCTGTATATTTTATACACACATTGTCTCTTGTGATAAACTTGGGGATCTCTAAATCCTCACACAAACCATCCATAACTCATTTATTTCCCACTGTGGATAGTGGTAGAGGTCAAGTAGGACCGGGATAGCTTGCGTGTTATTGTTCAAATTCCCATGTAGAACTGTGGTAGCGGTCTTAGTACCTGGACAGTCATTGAACTGTTGTTTACACCAATCAAGGTTGTGGATCTAATTTATATAAATTATTTGAAAGGACTAATTCTCAGCTTGAGACTGAACCTCTTGGTTACATCTACTCTACATCTTAGATTAAGTCTAAAGTATATTACATAATTTATTTTCCACTGTTAATTACATTGAAATACAATTTTTTTAAAGTTCCTTTGATAGTTAATCATGTAAGAGTTTTTATCTATTTAAAATCAGTAGGTTAGTTTCCAAATATAATTTAATCTTTTGATTAAATTAACTGAGACCTAATAAATTTTCTTAGAACCTAATCAAACCTTCACAGTTTTACAAATTCACTACAGTTTAACATAGTTTTTAATTGGTGGATTTTAAGAGAAATATTTTAACATGAATTTTATTTTGGAACTCATTTCACCCCCCTCTTGAGTATCCACTCAGTCCAATATTTGGTATCAAAGGTTGTTGATTATTAATGGTTTTTAAAATACTCTGTTTTTTCAAAAGCAATTTTTGCTGTTACTCAAATATCATAAATTTCTATTAGTTCAAAATTTTATATCTTTATATATATTTTCTAAAATATGATTATGGACAATAGATTAGAAGCTGCTACTACTAACAAGACACCCTTGATTAATGGTACAAATAATGATCAGTGGAAGCTTTAAATGAAAATTCATTTGAAGAGTATAGAATTTGATATATGGACTACTATAGAAACTCAATAAAAGATTCCAGATACTGATATAACTACTTAGTATGAAGCTACTAAAACATATTATAATAATAACTATAAAGTAATGAATTCTTTGTAATGTGCTTTATGTGATGAGAAATTTAATAGAATATCTTCTTATAAAACTGATTATGAGATTTGGGACACTTTGGCTATTTCTCATGAGGGAATAACCAATGTTAAAAAAATGATATTGAAAACATACACTATTAAATGTGATAATTTTAAACTGAAGCCTGATGAACCCATTTCTAACATGTATCTCAGGTTCAATGAGATTGTCAACACTGTGAGCTCTCTTGGTAAAGATATTCCTGCAAAAGAATAGATCATGAGGATATTAAGATGTCCACCAGGAGGATGGAGATGCACATCTGTTTACATTAGAGAATCACGCAACTTTAGAAAACTGCCTATTAATTAATTAATTGGTATGTTAATGATGTATGAGGAAGAACTAAATTTGAACAAGGAGGAAGATGATGAACCAAAAGGAAGCCATTACCTTTTATGTCTACTGCCTCGACGAGAAAGGAAAAATAGAAAGTTCACATACCAACTGAAAGCTCATCAAGTGAAATTTCAGATTCTGACAGTGATGCAGAGATGGCTCAAATAGCCAGAAGATTCAAGAAGTTTTACAGGAAGAAGAAATTATTTAGAAAATCAAATTACAAATGAAAATATGATAACATTGTTCATTGGAAGAAGGAATGGAAAAAACCTGATAAGAGTGATGAGATTGTCTGATATGAATTCAAAAGGAAAGGACATGTAAAAGCAGACTGTCCAAAATTGATGTTCAAAAAGAAATATGACTACAAGTACAAAAAATATAAGAATGTTATGAAATCATCTTAGAGCACTTCAGAGGATAGTTCAACTGATTCTAATTCTACTCAGGATGAAAAATATCAAAAATCTAATATGTGTTTTATGACAAACACATATGATGTAACACTGGACACTCCAGCATTAAATTCATATTATTTTGGAGTTGATTCTAATTCTGAATATGAAAATATTTATAGTGAAGAGTTATATGAATATAGTAATATTCTAGAAGAAAAATATAATGAATTGAAGGAAAAGTATAAGACCTTGAAGAAATATCACGCTCTAACCAGTTCTTTTAAATCCTCCCTTTATATAGAAAAGGAAATGAATCCTCAATTACTTAAGGAAAATACTGAACTGAAGTTTTTTAATGAGCAAATTAGTATGGAATTAGAAAAAATCACAAAAGGAAAATATACACTTACTCAAATTCTAGGAAAACAAGTGTCACCAAAATATACCACTAGAATAGACTATCATCCTGGACAGAGACAGATTACTAAAACTAGATTTATTTCTAAATCTGGAATGATTACTGCTAGTTATAATTCTGTATATTCATATGCTTCAACTAGTTATTCATTTTGTTATAGATAAAATAAATTTTATCATTCAAAACCTATCAATTATGTAAATTATTTGGGACCAATAAGACAAATCTGTGTACCTAAAGCTTTGATTGGTAACCTGTCTGGACCCGTGAAAACCTGGGGACCAAAATTGTTTTCTATTTAGACATATTTTGTAGGATACTTGCGTGAAGAGTTATCATAAGAAGGTATGGTATTTGGACAGTGGATGTTCAAGGAATATGACTGGGGATTACTCATATTTCAAAATCGTAATCAAATTTTATGGAGGCCATGTCACATTTTGTGATAACTATAAAGGAAAAATTATCAGCCTAGGACATATTGGTAACACTAATTCAGTTTTAATTTCCAAAGTTTTATTTTTTTATGGACATTAATATAAACTATTGAGTATTTCTCAGTTGGGTAATGATTGCTTTAATGTAAAATTTGAAAATGATTATTGTAATGTTTTTAACTCTAAAAATGTTTGAGTATTTTCTACTTTGAGAAATGAAAATGTTTATACTGTTGGTTTGAATTCTTTAGCTAAATAAATAATTACTTACTTAAATTATTTTCATAAAGAGTATGGGCTATGGAACATAATAATAGGACATTGCAACATTTATTCACTTAGAAAACTGACTAAGAAGAACTTAGTTAGATACCTACCTAAAATTGAGATCCCAACAGACAATGTTTGTAATACCTATCAAAAGGGAAAGCAACATAATGTTTCTTTCAAATTAAAGAATGAAATTTCAACATCTCAACCTATCGAGTTGGTTCACATGGATTTTTTTGGATCTTCTAGAGTTTCATGTTTTAATGGGAAGCACTATGTCTATGTCTTAGTAGATGACTATTCTAGATATACTTGGGTATACTTCATAGCTCACAAAACTGAAGATTGTTTTCAATTTATTAAATAATCCAAGTCTGTAGAGAACCTTAGTGGACTTAAGATTAATACCCCGAGAAGTGATCATGGCCTTGAGTTTGATAATCATGAGTTTGAATCCTATTGCTCACACAATGGATATAGTAACAAATTTTGTGCCCCTAGAACACCTCAGCAGAATGGTGTAGTAGAAATAAGAAATAGAACCTTTCAAGAAATTGCAAGAACCATGCTTAATGAGTATGACCTACCAATTTACATTTGGGATGAAGCTATAAATAATTTTTGTTATATTATCAATAGAGTATTGAATAGACCTGTTCTCAAAAATACCCCTTATGATTTGTTGAACTATAGGAATCCTAAGGTTAGTTACTTCAGATTTTTTGGTTTCAAAGTATTTATTCTCAATACAAAGGATAATCTTGACAAGTTTTCTTCTAAAAGTGATGAAGGAATTTTTCATGGTTTTTCATTAACTAGAAAATCCATTAGAGTCTTTAACAAACGAACCAAATGAGTGGAAGAATCTGTTCACATCATGTTTTTTGAAACTGTTCCACATTAACCTAAGTCTTCTCTTGAAAATCATGAAGAAGATTTGTCTATTCTGGACATTAATGATAATACCAATGAACCTGCTGTAGAGACATCCATTTCTGGAAACATTCCACAATCAACTTCTGTTGATCCCAAACCTACCGAAGAACCTAAAAATTCTAGTCCTACTATTACTAGATAAACTAGGATTCTAGAGAATCATTATATGGATGATATTGTTGGTAATCGTGATAGAGGGACACAAACAAGAGCTTATCTATGAAATCAGGTTGAACGTCTAGCCTTTCGTTCATAGCTAGAACCTAACAATATCAGTGATGTAATCAATAATAAATTTTGGGTAATATCTATGCAAGAATAATTAAATCAATTGGAAAGAAATAATGTCTGGTAATTAGTAGACAGACCAAGGACACTTTGACCATGTGCACTAAATGGGTTTTTAAAAACAATTTTGATGAGTCTGGAAATATAGTTAGAAACAACGCTATGTATGTTACACAGGGTTATAGTCAATAGGAAGGTATAGACTATGCTGAAATTTTTTCCCCTATAGCTAGATTAGAATCCATTAGGATATTATTTGCCTATTTTTCTCATTATAATTTTAAGTTATATCAAATGGATGTCAAAAGTTCTTTTCTAAATGGTTTTATAATGGAACATGTTTTTGGTGAACAACCTCCTGGATTTACTAACCCCCATTTCCAAAATCATGTTTTTAAACTTTCTAATGATTTATATGGTTTAAAAAAAGCTCCAAGAGCTTGGTATGATAGACATAGTAATTTTCTTATTTCAAATGGATTTACTAAAGGGATTTCTTATCTAACTCTTTTTATTAAAATAATTTATAAAGGTGTTATTATAGTACAAATCTATGTTGATGATATTATTTTTGGATCTTCTAAACATTTTTATGTACTGATTTTTCAAAGAGTATGCAAAATTAATTTGAAATGAGTTTAATGGGAGAACTCAAGTTTTTTCATGGATTTCATGTTTTTTAAAATGAAAATTTTATTATTTTGAATGAAAGTAAATATACAAAGGATCTTTTAAAACGTTTTTGGTTGGATAGTATTAATGAATGTGATACACCTATGAGTACTGGTTGTAAATTGGGCATTGATGAAACTGGGAAACCAGTGGATCAAACAAGTTACCGAGGTATGATTGGAATTTTGATTTACCTTACTGCTTGTCGACCAAATGTTATGTTTAGTGTGTGCATGTGTGAAAGATTAGAAGCTAATCAAAAAGAATATCATTTACTTGTTGTTAAAATAATTTTCAAATATCTTAAACATACTAGAAATTTCGGTTTGTTTATCCCAAAGGGAAATATTTTGAATTAATGAGTTATTCAGATGGTGACGTTGCTGGTTACAAGTTGGATAAAAAAATCATATTTGGAACAAGTCATTTATTTGGAAAATCCTTAGTTTCTTGGTGTAGTAAGAAACAAAATTCGGTTCCTTTTTCCACTACTGGAGCAGAGTACATAGCTGCTGGTAGTTGTTATGCACAAATTCTGTGGATGAAACACTCTGTTTTAGACTATGGATATGATTTTAAGCATATTTCAATAAACTGTGATAACACTAGTGCAATTAATATCTCTAAGAGTCATGTATCTCACTCTAGGAAAAAAAACATTGATTTAAGGCACCATTTCTTGAGACATCATTACCAAAAAAGGGGATATTACTCTTGAATTTATTAGTACTGAACTTCAATTTGCTGAAATTTTTACCAAACCTTTGAGTTTGGATAGGATAAGTTACATTAGACATGAGTTAGGAATGATTAAACTTGACCGGTAGAAACCTCATTGTTATATCTCACTGGTATAGAAACCTCGCTGTTATACCTCACTTGTACAGAAATATCACCATTAGACCTCACCGGTTTGAAACCCCACCGCTATACCTCACCGGTATGAAACCTCACCCATATACCTCATCGGTATGAAACCTCACTGATATACCTCACAGGTACGAAACCTCACCAATATACATCACTTGTATGAAACCTCACCGATATACCTCACCGGTATGAAATCTCACCGATATACCTCACCAGTATGAAACCTCACCGATATACCTCACCTGTATGAAACCTCACCGATATACCTCACTGGTATGAAAACTCACTGATATACCTCACTGGTATGGACCTCATTGATTAGTGGATCTCACTGTTAGGAATTCTCACCAGTATACCCTACCATTAAGTATGCGTTGTTTTAAACATCTGTCTGCCACCAGAATATATATCGTTTATAGTTTACTTATTTTTTTAAATTATTGTATGATTCATAAAAGATAAAACAAAGTCTTAATTATTCTTGATCCACCTCACACCCTTTACACTCAAGCCTTATCTCCCGAATCACTTGAAAACACTAAGTTACTCAAATCAGAAATGGAAAAAACCAAAATTCCTACAGTCAATGATGATATTGATGAGCCGAATGCAAAGAAGCAGAAGACGGTGCCAGAAGCAAGTAGCAGTGTTATTAGAACAAGGTCGGGTTGGAGACCAGTGAACCCGCATTTTCAAAATAGAGTTATTGTGATTGAAAACGATCTATGCTTGGAATGGTTGTTGTCTAGTAAATCATTAGTTATAGAGGTGCGGGAAGATTAGAAGTGGTTATAATGATTTGGGACAACAATGACCCCCACTATCCGAAGTTGGAAAAATTTTCTATGAGTATGTTCAGTTTTAGAAATGATATGTCGAGAATAGGATTGTATCTGTCATGAATGGAGAGGAGATAGTTTTTTCTTCTATTAAGTGGGTTTAATGCCTTAAGGTTCTACACGAAAATGTTTTTGGATATTCATCAAAATCAGTACCACCTACGAGTGATATTATTGACTATGAGACTACCTTAGAGGAGCTCACTGGTAGTGGTAATAAAAGACATGTGGTGGATGCTGAAATGGATGGAGAGAACATATTGTTTTTCAAGTTTGTTCAGCATGTTTTAATTCCAAGGAGGGGGACTTTGTGAATTTATGATATCAAGATATCTATATGTTACATATTTTGATACATGGTGTGAAAGTGAATCTGTGCAGGCTGCTAATGATTCAAATGGAGGACATGACCAGGCCAAAATCAAAGACCAATGACTTATTCATTGACAAGTTAATATCAATAATGATTAATGTAAAAGGAGTAGCTGAGTCTCGGGATGAGACAGTAGTGGTAAGAAACAACTTCTGTATCACAAGCACTGTATGTAAATACATGAAGATAAACTGGAACCCACGGAAAAGAGAGTGGGTTACCGATGAAATAAAGTTATATGATAAGTTCAATCCTATGGATCATCCTTCATGACCTATGAATGATAGGGATAAAGGTCTGGGACCTGATGAAGAAGAGAAATAGTATAGTGATAATTCAGAAGTGGAAGATTCCTCTGCAGTAGATGGAGGAGATCCTGACTTTCCTTCTAGCCCAGCTCCTGAAATTTTATCACAAGAAAATAAGAGTGCTTCTTTTAACCTACATAGTATAGAAACTATTTTGGGTATAAGCAATAAAGAGGCACCTATTAATGAGGAAGACAAGTATAGAGAAGATCAGGAAGAGGATGCGCAAGAAAATGAAGAAGAATTTCATTCAATTGAAGCATCTATTTCTATCAGTTTGAGCCTTAGTCCACTGATTAGACATTCCTGAATGCTTGTTGAGTAATTTGATGAATTTGATAGACCTTTACCTATTCCCGATGAACCTCCTGCTGTTGCAGAAATATTGATGGTTGTGAAAGATTATGATGAGGAAGATCAGACTGATGAAGGTGTTGTTTCCATACAAAAGAATGCACCGGTTGAGGGGGTGCATCCAATCAGGTTTGGCAGTGTTTCAGTGGCTGTTGAGTTTGAAGACTGGGAAGAGGAACCAAGGTTTGTAGTTTCTGGAATGGATTACCCAGATTCTGATAATGAGACATCCCTTCGGTGACCAAAAATCAATTATGATATTCAGAATGAGATATTACCTAAGGATGTGGTCAAAACACATGATCTGGATAAGATGAAGTCTAATCTCAAAATCAGTTTTGTGGAATAAATAAGGAAAATGGAAGGTTTAATGGTGTCATCTATTAAATCTATTATGAATGACATTGTGGTCATTATAGTGTCTGAAAGTGCACATTTTTTGCTTTCACCTACTGATATGATCACCCGGGATGACTTAGCATCCTTAAAGGGTGAGCTGAATGTGACTTTGAGTGCTTCTGTTGCTGATTTAAATAATCACATTGTTGAATAAATGAGAAATTTGTAAAATCCTTTCAAACACTCTCTTGGTCGTAATGTATCAACCTTTTTGGTAGAGATAGTAGATGAAGTCACATCTTTCCAAAATCAGATGTCTAGCCTGGTAAAGTATGTTGATGTTCTAAAGAAATTATTTTTCTATCTGGAATCCTATATGAGTACAAAATCTCAAGAAAACAAGGATTTGGCCTATGTGAAGAGTGTGGAGAACCCGATGGATTCTGTTTTTGAAGGTTTGAAAAAGTATGTGGAGAATCATAACAGTTCCCAAGATTCTAGAGTGAAAAATCTTATTAGTGGGCTAAGAAAGAGTTTCAAGGAAACTGTAACCTTCTCTATTGGTTCTCTTTCTTCCAAACCTTCTATGGATTTGTATCAGTTTAGAGCTTTGATGAAGGAGGATCTTGGTTCAATATCAACCAGTAGCTCTGTGGTCTCATCTGATCTGACCAATGTGGTGACTTCTACTAGAGATACCACTAGACATATCATGAATATTGTTCAAGACAATATGAGAGATGATTTTGTTTCTCAAAAAGAGGTGAAAGACAAGGTGGATTTTTATTTCCAAAGGGTTTACACTAATCATCAGCTCAATAATCTTTTCAAGCCTCTGTTAGAAAACATTAAGCTACCTCTTTTCAACCAAGACTTCCGAGAAGAATTCACCAAGCTTAGAGTGTTGACCCCTACACTGGAAAAATTCATGGAGAACAAGGATGATTTCATTTCTTCCATGGAAAGAGGAGGACGAATAATTATGGATTTCAGAAAACTCTTATTTCCTTTATTGCATGTTGATGCTCGAACAGTGATTGTACCTCCAGCTTTACCTGCATCTGCCTATATTACTTCTCCTACTCAGATGTCACTTGCTCAAGCCATCTGAAGCCTTACTCTTATGATCACTCCATGAGCTACACAGTAAAGGCTATAAACAGTTTCAGTAGCACTACCACCTCTGATTATTTCTGGTGTTCATATGCCTCCACCTAAATCCACGACACCTGAATCTTCTTCTAAGACCATGTGGAAATCTTATTCCGATGATGTGGATTGATCAGTGGCTAGAATATTTTTATATGAATCACCTGTATTTCTTTTTTTTTCATTTTTGTATTTATTTGTATGTGTTTGCTCAAAGGAATATATTTTATTTTACAATATTTTACTCCTTATTACTTATTTTCTCCTATTTTTCTTTCTTGTCGCGCTTTTTTATCATCGCAAAGGTGGATAAATACTATCTAAGGGAAACATATCTTGGGGAGAAATAATAACTTTAATGAAAAAGGGGGAGAAATAATATCTCTACTTCTCTTAATTCATTTCTCTATGGTGCATTTGTTTTATCTTTTATCTTTGATATATGTGTTTTATAATATATTGTCTTCTCCGATACAATTGGATTTAATGTTATATCCTCTAATACATTTCTAATTATTGTGGGATTATAATATCATAAGTTGTGATTATCAAAAAGGGGGATATTTTTTACCTCACCTTTTTTGATAATCCCAATTATGCGTTCACATACTTCGTTAAATCCAAATAATGTTTACCTATATATTAATTCTTACAATCTATGCCATGTTATTATCAAGCTGATAATAATATTAAAATAATCTTTGAAATATGTTAATCAATGTTTTTCTATGTCTATATGAATTTTGAAATAATTCTAACTCATTCAGATATGTTTTGCATAAAGCATATAAGTGTTAAGTCACTGATTCGATTATAGCTACTGATATAGATCTACCGATACTTAGTCTACTGATAGAACAAGTCTACCTATAGAAAAAGTCTACCGATAGAACAAGTATATCGATATGCACAAGATACAGATACAAATACTACCGATAAGTATAGTCACTGATACAGACAGTCACCAATACACTGATCTACCGATAGAAGCAATGCTACCAATAGAAGGAGTCATCATTACATTGAGCTACTAATACACAGATTAACAGCTACCGATACAAGGAGTTACCGGTACAAGGACAAAGAGCTACCGATAGGAGCTCACTACTATACAAAGTCTACCGTTACATATCTACCGACAGAAAGCTACTGATGAAAGACTTACAAGTCACTGATTCCTATAACTCTATACTCTGAAAATATTATGTATTTATTAAGTAATGGTCATATTTTATTATTTTAATGAAATGAATGTTATTTAATTATAGTTTTTGGCATGTCGGGGAACCGTACCTCGTACTTGTAAAAAGGTAATCATTCCCATTTTTCAGAGCTAATAGCTATAAAATGATTGACAAAGACCAGGCACAAACAACTAAGAGAAGGCACATGAAGTGTGCACAAAAAAGGAAAAAGAGTGATGTAAAGTTGTGAATATATAAATACTACATTCATACTCAAACAAAACTGGACATACATGAAGTGATTCATACAAGAAGAGAATAGAAATCGAAATTTAGTCAAGGAGTGAAGAACTACAACGAGCAGCTCAAACACACAAGCTGATCAAGTTGAACCTGAAAAAACAAGGAAGAAAAGGACACTCTATTTTCCAAACAAGAACCAGAGGACTCAAAAGCATTTCTGTCAAATCAAAAGGAGTCCAGTGCTGCACTTCAAATCACTAGAGAATTCATAACTCATATATACTCTTTTAGTGATTCTTCTATTTACATTTTGAGCAGTTTGTGTACTCTGAATATTTTCTACACACACTGTCTCCTGTGCTAAATTGTAGTGTCTCTAAATCCTCACAAAAACCATCCATAACTCTTTTATTTCCCACTATGGATAGTGGTCGAGGTCAATTAGAACCTGGATATCCTGTGTGTTATTGTTCTTATTCCCACGTAGAATTGTGGTAGAGGTCTTAGTACCTGAACAGTCTTTGAACTATTGTTTGCCCCGATCCAGGGTGTGGATCAAATTTATATTAATTGTTTGAGAGGACTAAGTCTAGGATTGAGGATGATCCTCTTGGTTACATCTGTTGGGCATCTTAGATTAAGTCTAAAGTATATTACGTACTTTATTTTCCACTTCTAATTACTTTGAAATAATTTTTTTTAAATTTACTTTGATAGTTAATATAGAAAGTGTTTGTAACTATTGAAAATATGTTGGTTAGTTTCAAAAGATAATTTAATCTTCTAATTAAATTAACTGAGACCTAATCTATATTTTGAGAACCTAATTGAACCTCCACAGTTTTACAAATTCACTACAGTTTAAGTAAGTTTTTAATTGGGGGATTTTAAGATAAATATTTTAACAAAAAGTTTATTTGGAACTCAATTCACCCCCCCTCCTTGATTATCTACTCAGACGAACATAATATTTTCTCCAAAATTCAACAAATAGTACCCATAGTTCGACAACGACCATTCAATACAAAATTTACCATGAAAAATACATCAAAATAATATTACTAAGATTGAATCCCATAACTAAAAAAAATCATATAGTATTCTAGGGTAAATCATAACATATATCTTCAAATAACATTGACTACTGTTAAAATCTTATACTGAGGTGTAATTAACCTAATAACATATTCTCTATGGCAGGTTAATCATTTCCATAAAAACCCGAAATTACTATATGGCCACAATAAAAAAATAGATTCTTATAAAATAAAAATTTCAACCATTACTCCACAAATTATATACCATAGTATTCTATTTACATTAAGAATATATTGTTCCCAATAAATAACGAATCGTCAATAATAACTGTTATCATATAATCACCAAATCATTTTCCTTTATTAAGGATATCTATTTTATAAAAAATAATAACCAAAATCAACATATTCTTAATCAATAGAATCATTTAACGAAAAAGAATATGTCATACTAACTAGGGAATTCACATAGTCCATTGGTAGGTGATAAATCCCAACAACACATTAGTTGTGGGTTTTATTCCCAAATATTTGTCTGACGTGATGAGTTGTCAATCTATCTACGTGTTGTAATTTTTCAAAAAACTATATAATTTTATAACATTTCCATGAATGAGATAAATTACATAAAAATATCCCTAACAAATTTTAACCTCATATTTTATCTCATACCTCATATTTTCATCCCATAAAGTAATAAAATTCCATGAAATAAAAAACAAAATATCAATTGAACCCTTAAACATATCTATTTTCTCCACATAAGAAAAGGAAACTATTTATTGAATAAAATTTTCACATATCAAACCTCATTGTTACACATATTAGAAAATGTTCAGAATGTAATCCCATCATCAATATATCCTTAATACATTTAATAATTTCATCATCCTATAATGTACCACAACTCTTGAATCCCTTATATGTAGTATTTTAAATCATACTACATTCCTCATGATCCATTTCCATTCTTTTCCAACATATTCCTTAACACTTCATTCCTACAAACAAAATGATGAATCATATCATATGATTCAAAAATGTAAAATCATCATCTATGAAATAATCCATACCTTTCACAGGTTATTGTTAGTTTCATCATCATTAATTTGAATGGAATTAGAAATTGGTAAACATATATTTGTACGATCCTACCGACCCCATTCTCGAACCTTCTCTTTAGGACGTCTATTTGTATAATGACCATTAACACCACATTTAAAACATTAAACGATCCTTCGGAAAGAACTTATTTCCCTTCCCTAGAGTCAATTGGACGCTTCCTTTTTCCATGGAAGGTTCTTACTTTATGAGCTTCCTTACCACATCTATAGCATCTTCCTGCCCCTATGAAGAAATTTCCTATGTGTTTATTTCCACATCCTTGGCACATAGGTTTTTAATATACATACATTTATAATTATTACATGATCGTCAGTAGGGTTTTGTTTCGTGCATATACGATGCCTTATAAAAATATCCATGTATCGGGTGGTCGCTCATGACTCCGGATAGTTGGTTGAGAATTACCACAAGAGATATCATCACAGCTCCCATTTCATTCAGGTACTTATTTAGAAAACCAACACATTTTTCTTCACATCAATTGTTAGATTGGTTCCCTTCATATCTATTCGTTGACGAAAACCAAAATGTTCAGTGTGAGTATATCAGTAAAGTCATTATATACTATCTTATGAGGAGGGTAAACACTAAAATATACTTTTCATGTTATCTTAAGCTCATTATATTTATCTTAAACATCTATGGCTCTTTCCAATATGCTAACCATTATGGTTTTTTCAATTATGTTTAAAAACACCCTAACCTCTAAAGTTATCTAAACCAACTATTGATACCAGCTATAGGGACCTAGCATTAAAACATTACATAATTTTGAAATAAATGGATAATTAACATTGAAGATCTTTTTAGGTTTAGTGTTTTATAAAATTAGGCCATAACTACTGCATTAAATCTAAAAAATTACAAAGTAGACACTTCTACTCAGGTTCCATTTTTTCAACAAATAAACACTCTTCAAAAAAATAGTCATGTCTAGTACCATGTTTTAGACAACATGACTTTTCCATGATCCCATCCCTGCCCCTATTCTTCTTTAATTCCCATGAAAAACATTTCAAAACATGATATGAGTATAAAAAACTCAGTAAGGGTTATAAAATAAAGAAAAAAATATTAATCCATCAATACATATAAATCATATGCTCATACCTCATTATGTTATAAGATATAGGAATAACATCTAGAAATCATAAAACATAGATGTTACATGTGGAATCCATAAAATTATTACATTGTAGCCTTCACAGCTACATAGGAAGTTACGTTGGGAATACCCATCACATTATATTATTTAAATCTCATAATATAATCATTAAAATTTACCTCTGTCACATTACCCAATTCACTGAAATGTTATCTCAGGCTCACCGAATGATGTCTTATCCTAGAACCATCCACATACCTAAATATAACCAATAATAATAGCATATTCTAACACATAAAAAAATTATGGAAAGATAACATTTCCACATTGAAATGACAATATATCATTTCATGATATTGACATAATCATTGATTTATAAAACCATTTAAATCAATTAATAAAGAGATTTTGGAATCAAAGTTTCAAAAACCACATTAAAGCATTTGAATTAAATTTTAATTTTGAAACATTAATTTAAATATAAATAAATCCTCAAAATGATTTTTTAATCATGGGAATTAATGGAAAATATTTAGAAGAATAAATAATTAAATAAATTTAAAAGATATTTTAGTAAAAGAGTTTTTAAAAAATTAAAAGAGACACTTGAATGGAAATATTTGAGGATTAACATTAATCAAATCCTATAATATATTGAGAATAAGGAGATTCAGGATATAATATCTAAAAGGGAAGTATGTACAACGTATAAAAGTGAACTGGTGTGTAAAAACAAATAAGTCTCAAGGGAATGTAAATTAAGACGGAATCCATTAAAATTATAGTATCATTAGATTAAGGATAAATCTATGAGATAATTAGGTGTGAAAAATATAAATACATATAATATAAGTGGATATTGAGTGTAAAACAATCATAGGTCATTCCCATATATTTATAGTAAGACATTATCATGAAGTATAACGTTAACCCTAGGAATGAAATTTGTGTTAACATGTTCCCTTACTGAAATTAGACAGCCCAACAGGGTAGAATTAAAATTAAAAAAATGATTTGATGAGGGAGAAAATGCTATCTCATCACATGGGCATAAAATTTACAACAATATAGATATAAAAGTACATATCCCAACATAAGAAAACTTAAATTAAATGACATGACATAAATGATGCCTTTGACTAAAAGTGTACGGTGAATGGTTTCTTTAATGATTTAGTAAATTAAGAAACATACACACCATGAAGGAAGAATAATACAATGAAGATGTAAATACACATAATTTAAATTATATTACACAAATAAAACAATCATGGTTAGTAAATACACCACACAAATAGAAATAGTCACAAATATATCATGAATACCATTTGAATAAAAATTGAGTTGAAAACCCCTTACCACATTGTAATTGATCGATCCCTATGACCAAAATTTAATAAACACCAAATGAATCATATAATACCATGAATATAAATAGAATCATGATAATATATATCAAATTCCAGTACACATTACACAACATTCAATAAATAAGTTGTGATTATTGGAAATTTCATGGAATTAAAAGTCAAATAAAAACCCTTGACCACCTGTCAGACTTGACCCGTTCATTATTTAATGCCCTAAATAATAAATATATATTATTTTACACCTTAATAATAACCTTTTAAAGCTTATTATTCATTTTATATCATTTATTAACTTGTTATCATCATTATGAAATCATTTAAATTAATAATGGTTGTTTTATCGATATTTGGTACTTGAGTCCAAAATGAACTTCTTATAATTACAATTTGTTCATGAGGAAAAAATTACATTTTCACCAGAATGATATTCGTGATTTATAAATCATATATAGCATATATATATATATATATACATTATATATATGTATTTATAATATTACATATCATTTGGAGGTATGAAATGAAATGCACTGTTCATGGAGAAGGTAAGCCATATGTATGGATGATCGCAACTTGCATTTTTATTCCATATTTAATGGAAATAAAACATAATGATACATAGGTATATTATAATTACAATATTATATAATATATTATTTTAGTATCTTTATCATTAATGTGTTCCATGTATGGAATGGAAGAGTCATATCACTTTGAGGGGGAGATAGTCTACACTTCCTCAAATGAATTTATCATATTTACCCGTTATGGAAATTATAAAGGTATGATATAAATTAAAAATAAAGAAGTATAGTGACAATATAAATATAATATATATCACATGTAAATAATGTTACATATTAATGGAAACCGTAATATGTGGTATGAAATAATTAAACAATCATCATTTCGTGAGCCAGTAGATCACCATCCCCAAAAACAGAATGTACTTAACACATTGTACAGAGGTGTCTGTAAGTGTAGTTGGAATCCTTCTCATAACAAAAACCTAATATATTGATCATATTTTTTTAATTAAATAATGTTATAAAAAGAGATTAGGGGTTTTATAAGTAAAATTAATGAAAATAACTCATGAGAATATGTTACCTTTAAATCAGGTAACTCCCTTTGGATTGAACCAAAAGAATTTCTTGAAGTTCATTCAACCTAAGGTAAGGAATCTAGGTGAATGAAATGGATATTGAGATATTATTTGAAAAGATTTATGATGAGACATGGGGATTTATAGGTGTGATTAATGGTCTAGAGGTGAAGGCTTTTTATTAGGGGGAGGAGGGGCTATTTAGAAAAGTTTGAAAATATAATTATATTATATAAATATTCTCAGTTTCTAAAGGTCCAAAACTCATTATGTAGAAGATAAGAATAATATTGCTCAAAATAAAATCATATAATATGAATTGGATAGGTTTTGGTTTTTTTGAAATTTTTATAATCTTATTTATTTAAATCATTCATTAATTAGATAAACACTACATCATTATAGAATCATATTTAATTTTATTTATTTGATGTCTAAAATTTATAAAAACAAACCATAAGGAAGGAAATATTTGTATCTTTAAAATGAATATTTACAGTATAAATGATAACCCATATATCCCCATGTATGAATGGATTTTCTGAATGATATATGTTTATGTCATTTTTGTCATTACTTTAAATTAATTAATATAATGTGTCATTATCACTCCTAAGTGGCACCATGGGGTCCCAAAATCGACCCAAGGATTCCAATGGTCGGAAATGTATCAACGAATAATAAAAGGAAACATGTTAGGGTAATTTAATATTATAATAATAATAGTTTTTTACCCTTATTTACCTGATATACCCTTCAACCATGGAAAATAAAATATTTACCAATGTAAATATTCAAAATGTCTAAAAATAAAATTTAATAATTTACACAATTTGAATCTACTGATTCCAAATATGGTATCCATTTTCCCAAATTCAAAACATAGAAGTGGCAGAAATTAATTTAATATTAATATTTATATCAATACAAAAATATTGTTTTTAAGAAAAAATATATATTAAAATATTGACAATTGTGTATCTCCAATTTCGGAGTGAAATTATATCCAATGACAAACATTGGTTTAATTGGTAAAAATATAATCTATTTACACAATAAAACAAATAAGAATGATAATATAACCATATAAATAAATAAGATGAAAATGTAGTTTTGAATTAAAATACATTATTTCTCATTATTAATTAAAAAAAGAATTTTATCAGAAAAATAAATTTTTTTTACCAAAAGTAAATTTTGATGACCTGATTTTCAAGAAGAATTTTATTTTTGTCAAATAGAACATACAAATGTTAGCAAAACATTATTTAAATAGGGTTCACCATCAAAAGGTAGTAAATCAACCTTTTGAAGAATATATGAGTATTCATGCTTAAATTAGATTCATTCACATTTTAATCCTCTAACTATTATTGGATAAATGTAAAAACATTTAACAAACATTAGTAATCATTTTTTAATTAGTTATGTTTATTCCTTCCAGTATAATGGATATGCATTAACTATCATATAAAATAATTATATTATATTATTATTTTTCAGTATAACTCAATGTTTTGTGCAATGTAAGATTTCAACGAAACCCGTTGTTTCTTATTAGGTATGTTATCAAACATTAAATCCCCTTTAAATTAAGATTAATATTTAATATAAAAAATTAATAAATATGAATATTTTATATTCATTATTTACCTGGGATGTTACATCCTTCCCCCCTTTTGTGAATTGCAACCTCACAATTTTAAAATTGGGCTTAGAAACTTCATTAAAATCAATACATCGGGAAAAAGGCAATAAAACTATCACATTAAAAGAAATATGGATAAGTACCAAGGTCATCTGAGATAACCCAATCTAGGATTACTTTTTGGAAAACATGGATGTGAAAGAGAAACTAAATCTCATAGATTAATTGATAGTGATAGAGAACTTGATCACTAAAAGTTAACCCGCACAATACCAGAAATCTTTGGTTGGGTAAAAGTCTAATGACAAAAGAGAGCATATAACATATTTGCTACAAGATCCATTTCATAGAGTTGAAGAATTTTATTAACAACTAGACTGAGATCATAATTAAATATAGCCATCTATCATGTATGGTATCATACATTAATAAAATTCTATGAAAAACTCATCTTTTCTCCAAAATTAAACAAACAGTACCCAAAGATCAACAAAGACCATTTAATACAAAATTTATCTTAATGAAATTATTCAAAATAATTCAACTTATATTGAAACCCAAAACTCAGAAGAATATGATCACATAGTCTTCCATGGTAATTCTTAACATTTATCTTCGTATAGCATCAACTACTATTAAATTATATTACTGAAGGGAAATTAACCAAATAACATATTCATTATAATAGGATAATAATTTCCATAAATAACCAAACTTGATATATGTCCACAATAAAAACATAGATATTATAAAATAAAATTATCAATCATTACTCTACTAATTAAATCCCATAGTATTCAATTTCTTTTAATCATATAGTGTTCCCAAAAAGAGAAAACGTATTCCAAAATAACCTTTATCACTTAATCACTGATTCATTTTCCTATATTATTGATATCTATTTGATAAAACATAATATAAAAAATATCTTATTCTTGATCAATAAAATCAATTAACAAAAATTAATAAGTAATATTGAAAAGGGACTTCATGTAGTCTAGTGGTAGGCGATAAATCTGAATCACCCAATGGTTGTGGGTTCAATTACCGCATCTTTTTCCGATGAAATGAGTTGTCACACGATGTACATGTATTTTTTCTAAACCTATTTAATTTTATAAGCTTAATAAAATGATATGAATTACAGATAAATATCAATAACATATATCATCCTCAAATTTTATCTCATACCTCTCATTTTCATCCCATAAATAATAACCATTATTTTCCTAAAAAAAGATCATATGAACCCTTGAGCATATCCATTATAAAAGATAACTATTTTTTGAATAAAATTTTCACATATCAATCATCAGGTTACACATATTGTAAAAAATATTCCAAATTAATCCTGTAATCAATAGATCCTTATTAAATTTAACCATTTCATCATCCTATACTGTAACATAACTGTTGAATCCCTTATATATAGACTTTTTAATCATTCAAAATTATTCATGATCCATGATCCATTCATTTGCATCATATTCCCAAATACATCAATCCTAAAAAAAATCATGAATCATATCATAAGATTCAATAACATCAAAACATCATCTAAGAAATATTACATACCATTATATGGTCATTGTCAGTTTTCTCATCTTTAATTGGAATGAAATTATTAATTGGTAAACATATATTTCCATGATATTGTAGATCTCATTCCCAGACATTCTTCGTAAGACATATATTTGTATAATTACAATGAACACCACATTTAAAACATTAAATTGATCCTTAGGAATGATCTTCATTCCCTTTCCTAGAGTCAACTAGATGCTTCCTTTTTCCATGGAAGGTTATTTATTTATAACCTTAATTACCACATCTATATCATCTTGTCATCCCTTTGATTCATTTTCCTAAGTGTTTATTTCCACAACCCTGAAACATAGGTTTTTGTATATACTTACCTTTATGATTATTACCTACACATCCATAAGTATTTGTTTCTTGTATATAAGATGCCTTAAAATAATCTCAATGTTTTAGGTGGTGAATCATGACTCTCAGATAGTTGGTTGAGAATTACCATAGTAGTTCTCATTGTAGGTTCCATTTCAATTTGTTTATTGTCAGAATACAATCAACATTTTCTTCACCTCCATGTTACTTTGGTGCCTAGTGTATCTGTCCACTGACTGAAACCAAAAGGATCATTGTGAGTATATCATTAAAATCATCATATACTATCTTATGAGTAGTGTAAACACTAAAAAATACTTTTTATGTTATCATAAAATCATTCGATTTAGCTTATAAAATAACGACTCATTACAATATGCTGACCATTATTGTTTTGTCACATATTCTTAAATAGCACCCTAACCTCTAAATTTATCTAAACTGAACATTGATTCCCAAATTAAGGACCTATACATAAAATATTACATAATACTTAATTAAACGAATAATTCACATTCAGTATCTTTTTATGTTTATAGTTTTAGAGAATTTTCCCATAACTACGATATTACATCTCAGAAATTAAAAAGTATACACTTCTACTCAGTTTCCATTTTTTTCATAAAATAAAAACTCTTCAAAAAAGAGTCACGTGTAGTTCTATGTTTTAGACATCATGACTTTTCCTTGATCACATCCTTGAACCTATTCGTCTTTATGTCATGTGAAAAACATTTCAGAACATGGTATGGGCCTAAAAATTTCAATAAGGGTTATAAAATAAATACATAATACATTAATCCATCAATATATATAAATCATAAGCTCAAATATTATGAATATATAAGATTTAAGAATAAAAAATAGAAATCAATAAACACAAATGTAACTTGTGGCATCCATAACATATTTACGTTGTAGCTTTCACATCTACGTAGGGATTAACGTTTGGAATACCCATCAGAGTATTACCAATATTTAATAACCACCAAATGAATCACATAATACCATGAATATAAACATAACAATGACAATATATATCATATTTCATTAAACAATACACCACTTGCAATAATTATGTGGCGAACAACGCAAATCTCACAGAATTAAATGTGAGATAAGAGACCCCTTACCCCATGTCTGACTTGACTCGCTCATTATTTAATATCCTAAATAATAAACTAATGATAATTTATACTTGATTAATAATATATTAAAAGATTATTTTTTCATTTATATCACTTATTATCATGTTATAAACATCATGAAATCATTTATGTTAATAATGGTTGTTATGTCGATATTTGGTACTTGAGTCCAAAAAGAACTTCTTATAATTACTAGTTGTTCATGTGGTAACAAATCTATTATACTCATAATGATATTCAGGATTTATCAATCATATATATCATATATATCCATTATATATATGTATATAATTGTACATAAAATTTGGCGGTATGAAATGAAATTCGATGTTCAAGGAGATGGTAAGCTGAACGTACACATGAATGCTAATTTCATTTCTATTTAAAATTTAATGGAATGAAAACATAATGATACATAGGTATATTATAATTATAGTATAATATCATATATAATATCTATAACTCCATCCTTTATATGTTCATCACAGGGCATGAACGAGTCATATCACTCTTAGGGGACGGTAGTCCGCACTTTCTCAACTAAAAGTATCGTATATACCTGTTAGGGAAACCCTAAAAGTATGATATAAATGAAAAATACAAAAGAATATAGAAAATAAAAATATAATATATATTGAATATAAATAAAGGTCTATCTTAACACCAGCCATAAGAGGGGGTAGAAGATAATTGAATAATCATCGTTTTGTGAGGTAGTAGTTGGTCGTCCACAGAAACAATATGTTCTTTTACCATTAGATGGTGATGTGTTTATGTAAAGTTAAAATCATTTTCAAAAAAAAACCTAGGATATTAAGGATACATGTGTTGTTATAAAATATGGAATTAATTTATTTTAGGTGGTTTGAGAAGTAAAATAAAATAAAAGAACTAACGAGAAGATGTTTTCTTTAAATTCGGTAACCCGCTGAGGTTTTAACAACAATTATTTCCTGAAGTGCCTTTTTCTTAAGGTAATTCATTTATGTGGAAAAGAGGGATCATTATATATAATTTGGGTAGAGTTTGGATGATCCGTGGGGCTTGAGAGGCTTGAGTAATAGGTAAGAGGTGATGGATTTTTATTAGGGGGAGAAGGATCCCTTTAAGAATGTTTGAAAATATTAATTTATTATATAATGATTATCAATTTCTAAAGGACCAAAAATCATTAATGTCGAAGATAAGATGATTATTTTTCGAAATAAAATCCTCCAAAAACAATTAGTCAGGTTTTGGATATTTTTTTATCTTATTTATTTAAATCATTCATTAATTAGGTAAACACTAAATCATTTTTGTGTCATAAATAAATTTATTTAGTTGATTTCAAACAATTATAAAAAAATTATGATGTAAGAAAAAAATTTCTATTTCAAATAAATATTTATAGTCTAAAAGAAATCTTATATAACCCCATGTAATAATTGATTTTCTAAAAGCTATATCTTTGTGTCATTTTTTCATTACATTAAATTAATTAAAATATATTGTCATTATTACTCTTAAGTGCCTCCATAAGGTCCCAAAATTGACCCAAGGATGCCCATGCTCGGAAATGTATAAACAAATAGGAATAGGACACATGTTAGGATAATTTAATATTATTATAATAATATTTATTTACCCTTATTTACCTGATTTACCCTTACACCATGGTAAATAAAATAATTTCTGTAATAAATATATATAATGTTTAAGAATAAAAGATACCAATTTATACAATTTGGACCTTCTGATTCAAAAAATGGAATCCAATTTTTCAAATTCAAAACACATAAGTGGAAAAATTAATTTAAAATTAATTCACATTGTAAAAACGAAAAGAATGTTTTTAAGAAATAATAACTGTCAAAAGATTGACACATGTTTATGTCCAATTTCAAAGTGAAATTATATGCAATGACAAACATTGGATTAATTGGTAAAAATATAATCAAATTAAATTTTAAAAAAAATTAAAAAGACAATCCAACTATATAAATAAATTAGATGAAAAGGTAATTTTGAATTGAGATACATTATTTTTTACAATTCATTAAAAAAAATTATCAGAAAAATACGACAATTTTATCCAAAGTAACTTTTTATGTCCCAATTCTAACGTAGAAATTTATTTTGTAAAATAGAACATATTAAATTGACCAAAATTATATTTAAATAGGGTTATCCATAAAAAGTAGGTAAATCAACTTTATAAAGAATATTAATATATTTATGCTTAAAATTAGATTCATTCACATTTTATGCCTCTATCTTTTATTGGATAAATATAAAAACATTTAACTAAAATATGTAATCATGTTGTAGTTAGTTATGTTTCTTCCCACCAATTCAAAGACTATGATTTAACTATCATTTAAAAATAATAATATTATATTATTATTATTCAGTATAACTCAACGTTGTGTTTAATGTACGATTTCAAAGAAACACATTTTAGGTATCGAGTATGCCATTGAAAATAGATTCCCCTTTAAATTAAATTTAAAATTTAATTCAAATTTGTTAATAAATATGAAAATTTTATATTGTTTATTTGCTTGGGAAGATTCATATTCCCCCATTTGTGAATATAATCCTCCCAATTTTAAAATAGGGCTTAAAAATATCCTTGAAAGTTCCACGTATAAAAAAAATTCAATAAAACTATCACATTAATAGAAAGAAAGATAAGTACAAAGGTCACCTAATATATCCCATTCGTGGATTCCATGTAATAATTCATGGATATGGAAGAGTAAATAACTATAATAGATTAACAGAGGGTTATAGAGAACTTGATCACTAATCGTTAACCACCACAATATCATAAATTTGTGATTGGGTAAAAGTCTATTGATAAAAGAGATATTATAACATATTTTCTTCAAGATAATTTTCATTGAGTTTAAAAAAAATTAATAACCAGACTAATATCATATTTAAATATACTTACTTGTCATGTATAGTTTCATCCTTTAATTAAATTCTACCAAAAACTCATATTTTCATTAAAATTCAACAAATAGTACCCAATGATCAACAAAGACCATTCGAATTTATTTTGCCTTAAACATTTCTTCAAAATAATACAACTATGATTGAAACTGAAAAGTTAGAAGAATTAGGTCACATTTTCTTCCATGGTAAATATTAATATTTATCTTCAAATAACATCGACTAATCTTAATGTATCATAATGAAGTGTAATTAACCTAATCACAAATTATATATGATAGGTTAATCATTTCCATAAATAACCCAAATTACTATATGTCCACAATAAAAACATAGATTTATCGAAAATAAATATTTCAAAAATTACTCCACAAATGAAATCCCATAGTATTCTGTTTATCTTAAACATATGGTGTTCCAAAAACAGAGAACATTTTCTAAAATAGACTTTATCACTTAGTGACCAAATCATTTTCTAATATTAAGGATATCTATTTGTTAAAACATAATATCACAAATCAACGTATTATTGATCAATAAAATCATTTATCCAAAAAGAATAAGTCATACTAACTAGGGCCTTCAGGTTGTCCAGTGGTAGGGAATAAATCCCAATCGTACTTTGGTTGTGGGTTCGATTCCCGTAACTTTTTCTGACATGAAGGGTTTTCCCACAGTCTACGTGTTTTCCTTTTTCTAAAACTATATAATTTTATAACATTAAAAAAATTGATAAATCCCTTAAAAATAACCATAACATATTATAACCACAAAATTTATCTCATACCTCGAATTTTCAACCCACAATGAAATAACCTATAATTTATTCAAAACAAAAAAGTTCATATGAACCCTTATGCTTTTCCATTATATCCACACAAGAAAAGATAACTATTTATTCAATAAAATTTTCACAAATCAATATTCATGGTTACACAATTTAGAAAATGTCTTCAAATGTAATATCATCATCAATAGATGCTGAATACTTTTTAAGCATTTCATCATCCATGAATTTACCATAACTCTTGAATCTTTATATGTAGACTATTTACTTATTCAACATTCTTCATGATACATTATCCATTATTTTCTAAAATATTCCATATTAATTAATTATTACAAACAAAATCTTTAATCATATCATAAGATTGAATAATGCAGAAAATATTCTAAGAAATTATTCATTCCATTCATTAGTCATTTTCAGTTTCCTCATATTCAATTGGATTGGCATTTGGAATTGGTAAACATATATTTGTAACACCCTTCTTATCCCATTCATGAACCTTCTTCTTAGGACATCTATTTGTATAATTACCATAAACCCCACATTTAAAACATTTAGTTCATCCTTATGATATAACTAAATTCCCTTTCCTAGAGTGAACTGGTTTCTCCCTTTTTCCATTATAGGTTCTTTCCTTATGACCTTCATTACCAAATCCATAGCATCTTCCCATCCCATTGAAGCATTGCCTTAAGCGTTTCTTTCCACATTCTTGAAATATATATTTTTTAATATAATTTTTTTTATGATTTTTACTTGAACTACCTTAGAGATTTATTTCTTATATATATGATGCATTATAAAAATCTCCCCGGTTTAGGTGGCCGATCATGACTCCAAATAGTTGGTTGAGAATAACCACAAGAGTTATCATTGCAACTACCATTTTATTCAATTCATTATTCATAGAACCATCACAGTTTTCTTCTCATCCATTGTTACTTGGGTGCCTACTAGATCCATCCATTTACTAAGAACAAAATGGTCAGTGTGAGTATATAAGTAAAATCATCATATACTATCTTATAGGGAGGGTAAACACTAAAACATATTTTTTCATGTTATCTTAAAATAATTTGATTTATCTAAAAAACAAGGACTTTTTCCAATATTCTATCCATTATGGTTATGTCACTTATGCATAAATAAAACCCATACCTCTAAGGTTATCTAAATCGACCATTGATACCAACTATAAAGACCCAGCCTTAAAACATTACATAATCATTAATTAAATGAATAATTCAAATTGTGGATATTTTTAGGTTTATAGTTTTAGATAATTAGGCCATAACTTCTGCATTACATCACAAAAATTACAACGTAGTCACTTCTACTCAGTTTACATTTTCTCATAAAATAAAAACTCTTGAAAAAAAAGAGTCATGTCTTGTTCCATGTTTTAAACAGCCTGACATTTACATGATCCCATCCATTACCTGATTTATCTTTAGGTCCCATGAGAATAATTTTAAAACCTTGGATGAGCCTAAAAATCTCACTAAGGGTTATAAAATAATGAAATAAAACATTAATCCATCTATACATATCACTCATAAGATCATTCCTCATGGAATCATTAGATATAAGAATAACACATAGAAATCATAAAACATAAGAGAATATTGTTCCTTACATAACAGACTTACATTTTAGCTTTCACACATACATAATGAGTTATGTTTAGAATACCCCTCAGAATATATTCCCTGAACCTCTTAGGAGAAAAATTAACATTTACCTCTATCTTGTTACCCATGCAATTGGAGATCTATAGGCAGCTCACATGCCTTAGGTTTACCACAAAACAACCCATATATGTAAACAATGCCCAATAACCATAAATATTCATAACACATTAAACAAGCATAATGTAATGATAACATTTCCACATTTTAATCACAATATATCATTTCAGTATATTTATATAATTAATGCATTATAAAACCATTTTCAAAACCATTTAAAACATTTAATAAAGAGATTTTTGAATCAAAGTGTCCCATACCATTTTAAAACATTTATAAGAAATTTTAATTTCATTACAATAATTTTCATATATATAAATCCTTATATCAATTTTTAAAACATTGAAATTAATGAAAAATATTTAGAAGAATAAATTTTTTAAACATTTAGAATTTTATTTTAGTTCAGGAGTTCATAACCAAATGAGAGAAGGAATGAATAAAAATATTTGAGGAAAAAAATTAATCAACGATTATAATATCATGATAATAATATGATTCATGACATAATATGTCAATGGGTAGTATATAAAATATATAAAATTGAATTGGTGTATAACAACACATAAGTCTCAATGGAATGTAAATTGAGAGAAAATCCCTTACAATGATTATACCATTAGATTAAGGATAAGTCAATGACATAATTATTCATTGAAAATATAATTACACCCAAGAAAAATGGATATTAAGTGTAAGAAAATAAGAGTTCATTCACACATATATATAGAAAGTCATAATCAAGAAGTATAAGTTTAACCCAAGGAATAGAAATTGGATTAAGAAGTTACCTTATAGAAATTTGTCAGCCTTATGACATCGCTTTAAAATTTAGAAAAAGATTTGATGAGAGCGAAAAGGGCCTCTTTTCACATGGAAATAAAATTTACAGTAATATGTATATAGAATAACATATCACCACACAAGAAAATGGAAATTAAAATACATGACATAAATGAATCCTTTGATAAAAAGAGTATGGTGAAAGGTTCTCCTACCAATTTGATAAATTACAAAACATACACCCCATTAAAGAAGGATCATACAATGAGAATATAAATACCCATAAATTAAATTATATTACACAAATAATACAAACATGGGTAGTAAATACACTGCAAAAAAGGAAATAGTGGCAAATATAGCACGAATCCCACTTAAACAAAAAGAGAGATAAAACCCCTTTCCACGTTGTAATCAATCGAGTCGTATGACCAAAAGTTAATAAACACAAAATAAATCACCTAATACCAGGAATATAAATCAAATAATGATAATATATATCAAATGGAAGTACAAAATACACCCCATGTAATAAATAAATGGGAAACTATGGAAATCTCACGTAATTAAAAATAAGAAAAGAAACCCCTTAAATTATGTCTCACTTGACATGTTCGTCATTTAATCTCCGAAATTATAAACTAAAGATAATTTCTAATTGATTAAAAAACTTTTAATGTTTATTATTCCTTTAATATAACGTATTTCCATGTTATAATCATTATGAAATTATTTAAGTTAATAATGTTGGTTTGGTCGATATTTGGTACTTGAGTCAAAAATGAACATTTTGTAATTACATGTTTTCATGTGGTCAAAAGTAAATTATATCCATAATAATATTCATTATTCTTATTTATTATATATTATATATATTGTATATATACGTATTTATAATAGTACATAACATTTGGGGGCATGAAATGAAATGCAATGTTCATGGTGACGGTAAGTCGTATGTACGCATTAAACACTATTTTTATTTCTATTTCATATTTAATGGAATGAAAACATAATGATACATTGGTATATTAAGATTCCTGTAACTCCATCCTTTATTCATTCCATGTATGGAATAAACGAGTCATATCACATTGATGGGGTGGTAGTCCACATTTCTCAAATGAAATTATCGTATTTACCCATCCTGGAAACCATAAAGGTATGATATAAATGAAAAATACAAGATTATAGAGACAATATAAATATAATATATATCACATGTAAACATAGTTCCATATTAATATCAACCATAATATGTGGTATGAGATAATTGAACAATCATCGTTTTGTGAGGCCGTAGTTCCCCGTTCAAAAAGACAATATGTTCTTTACCCATTAGATAGAGGTGTGAGTAAGTTAAGATCGCATAATTCCCATAAAAACAACCTAGTATATTCAGGATACTAGTTTTGTTATTTAAAAAAAGAATAATAATTGTTTAGGGGGTTGTAGAAGTAAAATAAAAGAAAAAAACTCTTGAGAAGACATTACCATTAATTCGGGTAACTCCCTTTGCTTTGAACCAAAAGGATTTCATAAATTGCCTCATGCCTAAGGTAAGGATTATAGGTGTAAAAGAGGGATATTGACAGCTTATTTGGGAAGAGGTTATACAATCCATGGGGCTCTCGAGGTGAGAGTAATAGGTTATAGGGGATGGTTTTTCAAAAGCGCGAGGATGGGCTCTTTAGGAATGCTTGAAAATATTATTTTCTTCTAAAATGATTCTCAATATATAAAGATCCAAAACTCATTAAAAAATAATTTAAGATGTTTCTTAGAGAAATAAAGTCATACAATAAGAATTAGAGATGTTTGGGATATTGTTTTAATTTTTATAATCTTATTTATTTAAATAATTCATTAATGAGGTAAACACTACATCAATATTGTGTCATAAATAATTTTATTTCTTTGATGTATAAAAACTATATAAAACAAGATGTAGGGAATATTTTTTTATTAAAAATGAATATTTATAGTCTAAATGATATCTTATATAACCCCATGTATGTATTTATTTACTTAATGATATATGTTTATGTCAATTTTGTCATTACATTAAATTAGTTAATATAAAGTGTAATTATCACTCTTAAGTGACTCCATGGGGTCCCAAAAACATCCCAAGGATGCCCATGGTCGAAAATTTATCAACAAATATGATTAGAACACATGTTAGGGTAGTTAAATGTTATAATTGTAATATTTGTTCACCCTTATTTACAGGATTTACCCTTTTATCGTGGTAAATAATATATTTAATGAAGTAAAAATTTATAATGTCAAAAAATAAAATATAACTATTTACAAAATTTAAAACTTTTGATTCCACATATGGAATCCATTTTTCTATATTTTAAACACAGAAGTGGAAAAAAATAATTTAAAATTAATTCCTATTGTCAAAACAAAAGTCGTGTTTTTAATAAATAAAAATTATCAAAAGATTGACACATGTTTATGTCCAATTTCAAAGTGAAATTTCTTCCAATGACAATTATTGGATTAATTGGTAAAAATATAAAAAAATTACACATTAAAACCATTTAATAAGATATATTGACCATATAAATAAATTATATTAAAAGACATTTTGGAATTAAAATATAGTATTTTTCACTATTCATAAAAATATGAATTTTAAGAGAAAGATAAAAAAATGTTTACCTATTGTAAATTTTGATTTCCCGATTCTAAAGAATAATTTTATTTTTTCAATTATAACATATTAAAGTGACCAAAACTAGATTTATAGTGGATTATCCATCAAAAATAGGTAAATAGACCTTTTATATAATATTATAGTATTTATACTTAAAATTAGATTAATTCTCATTTTATGCCTCTAACTTTTATTGGATAAATGTAAAAAAAATTTGCAAACATGTGTAATAATATTATAGTTAGTACTTTTTATTACTTCTAACACAACATATATGTGTTATCTATTATTTTATATAATAATATTATATTATTATATTTAAGTATAACTCAACGTTTTGTGAGACGTATGATTTCAAAAAAAATGTTGTTGTGTATTAGGTACGCCATCTATCATAGAATCCATTTTAAATTAAAATTGATGTTTAATTAATTTTTTTTAATAAATATAGAAATGTGATATTCTTTATTTACCTTAGATGTGACACCTTTAGTTCCATTTATATGAATTTTTTTAGATCTTGTGTTGATGAGTCTAATTTAACTAAAATAAATTTGATTGGAGGTAAATATACATTATAGAGGAGGAATATTGGAGTAATGAGAGACATAAAAATGGATTGTGCATTTTTAAATGATCCTTTACATGGGAGTTGGAAGTACATCTCATGGGTCACAATTGGAGGGTAAAATTCATACCACCACCCAATTTAGAATAATTTCATAGATAATGTTTACATGAATCCTATTCCGTCAAGGTTTAATAATGCTTTCACTACTCTTCTAGAATACTAAAATATTTATATAGATACATGGACAATGTATGATCAATATATAAAACATTTATCATGTACTCTCAAGATAAAAGCTTTTAAGGTAATGATAAAGCATTGGATCAATAAAAATTTCAGCCTCCTCGATCAGAAGATTGATTCTCTTGAAAACTATCTACATGAAATTCAAGAATTCATCACACAAAATAACATCTATAGTGTTACCTCCCAATAGAAAAGAATTTCCTCTCGTTTGTAGATCTAAATCATTATAGGGGATACCATTTAAAAATACTTATTCAATGTAATTTAGGTTAAAGATGGAGATAGAATCACTAGATTCATTAAGTTGCTCCAATGAGATAAAAATTCAATTTTCCCATTTCTCTATTGTATAATTGGGACAATATTTTAAATGATAGACAAAGCATCTCAAATCATATAGTATCTTTCTATATGAACCTATTTAATAGTCTTAGAAAGAGTATGGAATTCATGAAAGGAATCATTTTTAAACTAGTAACTGATGTTGATGATATCCTTCACACCTCCTCCCCAATAGATGTTGGAATCATATGGGGATATCTTTGGTATTAATAATGCAAGATCACTTTTCATGGATGATTTTACCAATCAATTCTTCCAATTTTTTGGATATCATTTAGAATGATGTTTGTAGACTTGTTAATCAGATTTTCGCATATGGATCTATCTCATGGGGATTCAATTCCCATTTCATTACATTAGTTAATATGGTAGTGAATTCACGTGATATCATCAAATTCTGGTCAGTTACTCTAATCAAAACTATTTACAAGATCCTCACACAAAAACATTATAACTGAATTTCACATGTCTCTAAAAAAATTATTTCTTATAATCAATTTGGTTATGTAAAAGAGAGTAAAATACTATATTGTATTCTCACTATATCTGAATGTGTAAATTTACTTCAGAAGACCAAGAGTGGAGGAAGTATTGCCCTTAAATTTGATATCTAATTTTTTTTGACATAACTAACTGGGGATACATTACTCAGATTTTTCATGAGTTTGGATTTAGTATGTGATACATTAAATGGATTGAGGAACTAATTAGTTCTAATCAGAATTCCATTATTATAAATGGATCAATGGATGGCTACATGAAGTTATCCCAAGGGGTATTGTAAGGTGATCTTGTTTCATCCATCATTTTCCGCAATTTCTGAAGACTACTTAAGCATATTTATTCTTCATGTGGCTAACAAGGATGAAATTAAAATAACCAGGGAAGCTCAATGTCTCTAAACATCTTCTCATCTTCTTTTTGATGTAAATAGTATCATAATTACTCGTGTTGAAAGGTAATAAATCCATAATATTATGATAACTTTAACTTACTATCAAATTGTTTTAGGGGAAGAGGTTAATTTGAGAAAGTCATATATCTTATTTGGAATGAATATCTCAACCTCAATAAAATCTCACCTGATGAATGATAATGGCCTATGAAATGGTTCACTACCATTCACATATATTGGATTATACATGTTCCTTAGAGGACCCTACCCCGTTAATTCATGGATGTAGTGAGACAGATTAAACGATTTCTATCCTGTTTTAAGGGAAAGTCCCTCTCAAAGGCTGACTGACATTGCATAGTCAAACTTGTGGTTTTTAAAAAATCTTGTTTTATCCTTCATTGTGTAATCATGTCATTCTTTAAAAATTAAATCTAATAACTTCCCTATGAGAAACATTATGAGGATTGGAAGTGTCCTAGAAGAAAAATACTCACTACCCCTTGGATGAATGGTTTTATGCATCATATTATGGGAGAACGTGGAATAAAAAAACATTAATCTCTTCAACCAATCCCTACAATACAAGTTCATTTGGAGAATCATCATTAAAAATTCACACTATTTGGAATTTATCATATATAAATTAATCAATAAGATAATTGAATAGAGTATGAGCTAAATGTAATTATCTACATGGCCTATTCATAGAAGTTTTTTAAAAAAAGGTCAATATGAACTCTAACTAGTTGGAAAGTGCACACTCCTCACTCAAATTCAAGAAAGAAAACTGGGCTGGTGATCCTTAAATTGATAGTGTTAGCACCCCTATCCCATAAACTGACTACAACACCTTCATAATGAATCAAATTGAAAGGGGTAACATTTTTCCAATCCACAGAGATCTCATGGTTTTATCTTATAACTTCGTAGACATTGATGATATTCTCATCTATGAAAAAAATTAAAATGAAACACAAAATTCCAAATGTTATTATAATCATTTAATTTCTTGAAATAGCACAAGGATTACAAATTTCTTCAAGATATGGCTATTTCTATATCACTTTACTCTTCAATAGTTTCTTCACTTTAATAAGAGTACAGATGATGATTGCCTTCAACATGTGGGAATATTACAATTCTCATGGTGTTCCATGTGCTACCAGCATCTGGATGATGTGAACCATATCATTCTATGCAACCTTGTCATTGAATCCCTCTAGAAATCTATTTTGGACTATTCCAAATCCACCCCATGAAAGATTATGAATCATGAGTATATCTTCTTCATTTGTTAATTGTAAAAATGTCAAAGCAGTTTCATATTCTATTCCTAGGTACCTATGTTGAAGTCATATATATTATCTAAAGTAGTATAAACAAACACATACATGATAACAATACCTTCAACCCTAGTATATATCTCTCTAAAAATCATCTTGTGGTCAAAAATTACAACACATTGTATGATGAATGTTGTGAAAAATGAATCCAAGACCTATCAGTGCAAACAATGCAATGCTTCTAAGGTAATTTTTCTAGACCCCATGAAACTATTGTATTATTTTTGTTACCCCCATTTTTAGGCTGAATTAAAAGCATCTTAGACAGTGCCTCGAGAGGAAAACTAGGACCTGCATTGTACAGAGTTGTTTTTAGAGAACAAAATAGTGATTTTTTAAAAGGAATACATGGATCACGTGGTCATTCCACTACTCATTATGAGGAAATGAAGGGTTTTTTTAAAGATATTGTAGTTTCTCATCAAATAAATTAGATCACAATTTTTGTTTGAAAGTGATTCAACCACCATTGTTTGGGTTGTTAGAGTACGACATACCCGTCTCATGTGGAAGCTCATATCTAAATGGATTAACTATCAGAACACTCTTGCTTTGAATAATTTTATCATCATAAACATATATTGTGAATATAATAAAGTGGATGAATTCCTAGCAAAAAACAGGGTCTCTGAGGACACATTAATTCATAATTCCAACACCCCTTGTTATTTTATTCCTTTTATTTAAGGTGAAAAAATGTAATGTACCCTCCTATCGATGGTTGTAACCTTGATTTTTTTAATGAGCATTGTTTCTTGATTATCTAAAAAAGTTAATTATTCCTTTAGAATGGTAATATATCATATAACTTATTATCATTATATATTTTGGAATGTTATAACGTCTCTTGTGTATTTGTGTGGATTAACACATCTATGGACTGATGTAATTATTTTTAATTTCCACTTTACATTGATAGAAATAATGATATATTCAAAAAATGTATATTATTTTTATGATATTATTAATTTAATCTATAGAAAAATTATTATTTACTTTTCTTTCATTTCATTAATTGAAAAATTAAATCACGACTTGTGCATACTTATGTATCATCATCTCTACAAAGTAATGAATTTATATTTTCCTCACCTATTTATTTGAATTATTATAAAATTATATATAATTAATAAATATAATTCTCATTAAATGATACAAGTTATGGTATTATGAAATTGTGAACAATGTATAAGGTCAAAAAAATTTGAATTGGACCGCACATGAAAAAAAATTCAAATGGAAATTATAATTTAAAAGATGAACTATTAATGAATGGGTATAAAAATGTTATAATTAATTATAATATGACACTATAATAATTAATATGTTTCTAATATATATTAATATTAAGTTAAATTTTATTATAAAATATTTTACATCACATTCAATGATAATTGAACATCAGATTAAGGTTTATTGTTTCACTTTTAACATTGTGAGATATATTCCACGTCCAAAAATTTTTTCATTATTGTGGTGTATGGAATGAATCATTTATATGTAATACCATAAATATATTTACATATATATTATTTAATATGTCATTTGAATCTATTCCTTTAATGGGGTTTATTATTCAATATTAAACGAAATAGTAAGGGGATTAAATATAAAACAATCCTTTAAATAGACTGATAATGAAGAAATTTATAACTATTAAATTATAAGATATTTCCTTCCAAAATCATATATATTAGCTTCTCATATAGTTATTCATTTTATAGTAACGTAATAGTATATTTTTACTCCATTTTGAAACTATATTTATTGATAATATGTTTTCATAGAAATAGACATTATTTTATCTATCATCATGAATATGTTTCATCTGTATCAATGTTCTGTAAAATTATTTCATGAATTACTACACTATACTACAATGATTTTGGAATGCTATTTTTAACCATGTTTAAATTTCCTAAAAAAAATTAATCGAATATTTTTTTTATTTTATGAACAAGGTATATTTTACTGAAGGTGTAAAAATAATCTTTTTTAACAACTATCACATGAATGATATTACTAAATATAATGACCGATAAATGTTATGAAATTACATTAAATGATTCATGTTATTTTTCACTAAATTATTTCAAATTTTTTTTAAATTTTTCAAATTTTGAAAAACTAATTTTAAAATGAAATTCATATTTTTCAAAAAAAATTCTATTAATCCAATAAAGTATTATTTTATCTTCTATAAAAACATCCATTGTTGTATGTTCATCCTTATTTGGGATAATTATTAATGATACTAACCTTATTATTTCATTGTATTGTTTAAAATATTGATAAAGATATTTTTAGGAAACTTTTTCATTTTCTACGGTATTCGATATGATGAAATGATGAAATACATATAAACTTGTTTATTTTTTCATGTTTTATTATATGACGATATAATGAAATGATGGATTTTTTAAGATACAATTTTATAAATATGGATAATTTTTTTTATTTTATTTTTTGTCTTGTAGTTATTTATCCATCATCATTGAGTAAGGATGTATATATCTAGTAATAATAAGGATTGGAATATGGAGTGAACCCTATTCTATAAGTGAATTGGTGTACTCTAAGAGTATTGAGGGAGATAAATGACCAGTGAAATGATAGAATATGTAGTAAAATCCATCCACTATGATATTCAAGGAAGTGATCCTTGAATAAGGAATTTTTTTCATTACATTTGTGTATTCTAAAATAACATATTATATAATTATGATAAATTATAATAACTAATGATTGACTAATGATGACTACACATTATTAGGTCTCATGTATTTTAAAAAGAGAAAATGGAAGCCATGATTCATGATTAGAGATATTTAACTAATTTCTTATAATTATACAAACATATTATCATGTTATAATACATTTTTTATCCAATATAGTCATATGATTGTTGATTGATATCTCTTATTTTTACCCTTACTAACTGTGTGTGCTCACCCTTGGTTATGATGACTGTTTTTATGATTTATGGCGGTAATAATTGTTCTATTAGTGATGAACAGAGTGGAAGATAATAAAAAATTATGTTACTAGGTTAAATATACATGTTTATAATTACCATAATAAATTATATTTTTGGTGTGTATAGTAATGTAATTTTATGGATAATCATAATAAATGATGTAAAATTTTTATGTTAAAATTTTGGTTTAGTATAGTTGGTAAAAAGTAGAGTTTAGTTATCATTTAAAACTAAAATGTGAAAAATTTAATCAAGACCATTAGGATAAACCTATGTATATGAGATAATTTTAATTATTATATTGAATTATGTGTGATTTTACTAGAAAATATGTCCTTCTAAATGTACCAAAATATTGATGAATCTATGTAACATATGTACCTATGGGTAAAAACATTGACCATTGTTGATTAATTATTATTCCAATCATTACATCTGCACGAAAATTCGACCTATAACTACAAACCTTTCTCTAACCACATGGGTTATATATGTGGGTTAATACCATTTTATTTTTAAACAATTTTGATGGATTTATAACATTGATTATCATGGATGGACTATGATAAAAATAAAGTTTCAAATATTGAAATTAATGTTTATATATTATTACATCTCATGAAAAAATATCATTAATATTTGACCACTCAATTTGATATTTCTTTCTCATAGTAAACAATTTGGTGTTGGAAAATTATTTTAACCAAAAGGAATTGATTTTAAAATGGATTTCATGAAAAATATAATCAATTTCATCCTTAGAAACAAAATTTGATGAGAACCATAAGGTGACAAATTTGGTTATTTCTAATAATCTATCATGATTTATTATTAACAACTAAAACAGAATAGATTTTCATTCAAAACATAATAAATATGAAAATAAATTTAAATATAAATTTATTTGGAAATAATAATAGAGGAAACAGATATTAATTTCCATTAGGTATTGAATCAGAGAATACAAACCTCGAATAATATCTAGAAGGAAGAGGAAAAAGGGTTCTAGGTTCGAATGAATGGTATAAAAAAATGTTTTTTGGAAAATTTGGGGTTATTTGGGTAAAATAACTATTACAATGGATACAAACATGAAAAAATATGGGATATTATATACATGTCATCTACATTGAATGATTGATATTATGGTGAACTGGGATTTATGAATAATGTTATAGTAGGTTCATTAACAATTATATCCTTATTATATGAATCAAGGAACATGTAAGGATTTTTATGAATATGATTTTCAGTAGAATTTTATAGTAATATGTTGATTTATTTCGATTACTGATAATTATGATTAATTGTTAAGGGGATATTTTATTGAAATTACTTGATTGGGTTAAATATAAACATTATTATGTTCTTTATGTTGATATAATAATGTTTATATGTGATTAACATATGATTTACATTGGTAAAGTAAATCATATTTTGTTAGGGACCTTCATATTTTTTAGATATTTGATAAAACATATATTTTAGTCACATTATATGATCTTTATTTATTTTTTAGATTTGTGTAATTGATTGGACATAGTTAATTTCTAAATGAGTATATTATTTATTGAGGATTTATACTGATTTAGGTTATTTTGGGAAATGAATAAGACTATTTGGGAAAATATACATGACCATGTTATTAATGTGTTTGACATTATGAAATTAATTTTGTTCTTTAGGGATTGTTTTAATGTGAATATTTGGATATTTATTAAATTTATTTTTATATGTTTGGGTTTTTGAATTTTTGGAGACAAATTTTTTTAATGTATTAAGGTTAAATACGTATATAATGGTTTATTATGTAATTTTAGAATAGTTGCTAATTTTTTATTGATTATTGTATTAGGTCATCCTATGAAGAATTAACCACACTAGGAAAGCTATGAAAACAATTTTAGTATTGATAAATATATAGACATTGAATAAATGACTATACCATATTTAATAGTGATTATGATATACTAAAATATAAATCTTGAGATTCAGAAATGAATAATTCATCTTTGGTATTCATTTCATGGGGTAAGAGATGATCTATAGATTTACTGAAGCATATACAGTAGATGAAATTGTTCCTATAAATGGGAATAAAAAAATATAATATATTTTATAATTTTTCATATCATAATATTAAAAAAATCCCTCAAATATACAAATTTTATCTTGAAATAGAAACTTAATTATTTTACCTTCATTTCTAATGAATGGATGAAAGATTCACCACTAATTGATTTATGTTATTATGGTTATTATACTTCTCATGCACATGTTCTATATCACTCTATAATAATAAATTTATTTTATTTCAATTCTGCATGTCTATAATTTATATTTTTATAAAATTCAAACATATCTAGGAGCTTGATGACATGTTTAAATAAGTAAACTCTATGTTTCCCTCTCCCATTTTTCAACAGATGATTTGTTTTATCTTTTAACAATGATGGGTTTTAGCAATTCTGTTGAGAAATATTGAATCATTCATGAATGGGATAAAATTATGATGATTAAATTTATTTAATGGGGGGAAATTTGACACAAAAAAATATTTATTTTGAAAATTATACGATGCTTGATTTCTGTCTCACCATGAAACACTGATCACCAGGAGAATTGATCTATAAATATTAATAATTGAATGTGACCATTATAGCCTAGCTATTTAGATGGAGGGTATGCATATGAACACCCCAATTATGAAATGTATTTATATTAGTTATAAATAATATAATCTTATTAATTAATTTTATGGAAATAAGTATTGAGATTTTTGTGAAGGTGTTTTATTATTCGAAAAATGTATTAAACAATATTTGTTATATTTCCAATCATCAATATAATATTATGAATAATAAATAATTTTTTGTGAAATTTTTCTTGAGATAAAGAATAAAAAATTTTATTTTTTTTTCTAATATCATCTTACGTTGAATGTTTTGGAAATTTACAAAAAAAATTATTTTTCAATTAATAGTGAATGATAATAATTAAAAAAATTATTTTCATTTAAAGTAAATGTACTTTTTGATTTGTATAAACTTTTAATTTAAGATATTAATACATTAATAATAAATAATATAATTATTTATAGAGGAATCACTATTGTACCTGATTTTGGTATAAGTTCATTTTTTGAATTAAATACACAATGTTTTAAAAACCATTTTTATGTGGAAAGTACGTGTTCATATTAATAATTTAAATTAAATTTATATTATTAATGTATTTAAATAATTTTATATATTATATATTCAATGAAATATATTAACAATCATTTTATGATTTTTACATGATATGAAATGCAATTAAATTATGTTTTATTCTTAAAAATGCATTTTTCAAAACCGAATTTTCATTATGTTTTGTGTGGAAATTTAAAATTAAATTCTTAAACATAAATATGGTGAATAATTTAAAATTTATTAAATCATTAGATATATAACAATTAGTATAATTTAAAATGGTAAACATCATTTTTGGTAATAATGAGTTGCCCAAATCGAAAAAGTTTTCACCATAGTAAAATATTAAATTTGGTTAAACATTGTTAACAAAAAGGCATATAGCCACAAAATTTCAAAATAATTATTATCTATTGATGTTAAATAGATCCTTATTAACATAATGTTGAAAATTAATTATTTATGGGACACTATACAATTTAATTTATTTAATAATATTTAAATACTTTTAAAAATTCAAAGTGTATCCCACCCAACACTTATAAAATAAAAACCCTCCTCTCTGTTTGTTACACCAAATTCAATATATTATTTCATAATAAACCAAACCATTTATATTATATATTTAGTTATATATTGTTTATTGGTAACAATATTTATAGAATAACATTCTAGAGGTCCTAAGGATGGGATCTAATAGAGTTATAATGAAAACAATGTGACTATATTTCTGAGCATCTTTCAATTTGTTGGTTAATACATATAATTTAAATCGATTTATTAATAACAAAATACTAAATTCTATATCTATAGTATAAATAAATTTTATAATGATTATGTTATAACCATATTCTTTGCTCATTTCCATCAATTATTAAATTCAATTATCATGAATGAAAATTTATGGAGTATGGCCTCCTTATTGTATCACCATAATTAATAGTTTAGTTTTATGATGGAATATATTTTTATATATTATAATTATACGATAATAATAATTCTATATTTATATGATTATATCTAACATCATAACTTCCATCAAATCTAATGAGATAACATATCTATTTGTTTGGTGGGGGCTACCACCTCCACAATGCGATGCAATTCCTTTTTCATTTTCACATTATACAGGTGGTAAAAAGTATATAATTAATAAATATACAAATCTTTTATGATATTAATATGGTTCTAGAAGGAATAATTATTATTTAAAATTTTTTCATTCCATTCAACCAAAAATGTTAGCTTCACTTATGCATGCATACAGTCAATAATAACTATAATGCAATGTGAAAAATTTATCATCTACTCTATAATTAAATAACATAAAAAATGTACATTAATAATATTATACACATTTCATGATAAATTTTCTAGTGATTTTAAAACTATGATCAATGTACATGGATCCAAACTATTGAACAAAAAATAAAATGGATAATGAAATAGTTATCACCCTAAAACAAACATTTTATGGAATAATATAAATAAATTGATGTTTAGATTTAATAAATGGATCATATATGATATTATATGTATGAATATAGTTATTTAATATTATTATAAGTAAAATTAACTTTATATATATTATTTAATATTGTATATTAATAAATTAAAACTTAGGTTAAGGGGTTGTTGTCTAAATTTTTATTAAATAATTCACATGTTATATTCTTAAAATGTTTCATTCATGTAGTTTATATAATGATATTATAATATGTTATATAATAAATATAATTATATTCATGTAATTTTTTATTTCATTTTATTTATTTTAGGTATTCATCATTCAAAATTTTCCAATGTGATTAGGGGTGGACATTAAAATCTCACTTTTTCTAATATTCGTTATGATTAAATATTAGATGATGTAATTATATTATATTTCATTCTAGAATATTAGTTATATCATTTTAAATTGTTTTTAAACTTATTTATTAATTATTATAATCGTTTTACTTCCTATGGTATGTTAAATGATAGATTAATTTTAAGGAAAAAATTCATTATTTCCTCTTTGGTCTGGAATCATATTCTACTTCCATGTTCTCTAAAATGTTTTCCAGAATGTTTTTACCATGATCGTATTATTATTTAATATAATTTATACCCTTTTCAAAATTTATATATATTTATTTTAAAAGAATATTTTTCCCTTTTTCTGAAAATGGTATTTTTACTAATTCTGTGAAATGAATCATTATTTTTACCGATTATGGTATAAAGTTAAATTCATGCCAACTTGACAAATCATTTACTTCAACAATACATTAAAAAATTCATAGTTATTTTAAATTAAAATAATTCCCATAATATTTTTAAAAAAAATTCAAATTAAATAACTTATTTCTTAATAGAAATGGTATTTTCTTACAAATATATTTTAGAGATCTTTTAATAAATTTTATTGTTTCTGATAAAATCATTTTATGTTAGTCATGATTTAATAGGGATATTATTAATTGATACAAACCTGATTTTGTTTTGGTTGGTGATTTAATAAAAAAATTATTTTTATTCATTAAAATTTCATATTATTAAATTACATTTATTTAACTTACACAATCACATTCCTAAGGATCATAAAGGTATAATGCCTTTAAAAACATTGAAACAAAACTATCTATTTCTTAATAGGTTTTAATTATATACCTTTTTTTAATCAAAAGATGAAGCCTTTTTTTTCATTTCATACATAATATGTATTATCATTATCTTGGAAAAAATACATAATATTGGGTGACTCTAGATGCTTAGTATAGGAAAAAATGGAAAATACCTAAAATTTATGAGCATAAGGGTATGATAACATGATCATAACCAATTAAAACTATAGAAATAATATCAAACATCATAATATTGAGTTGTGGTATATGGATGATTAGTTCATAATACATGAATCATAATGAAATCATTGATCACTATCCCTGAGAGAAGATCTTTGATATTTGATATAGAATTTTTTCATACAAATAATCATGGAAAAACATTTATCAAGGATACTCACAGATACATTTATAGCATATTGATCATGACATAACCACTTACGTACCTACATTATTCTTGTGATGGATTCATCTATACCCGCTTTTCATGGTTGAGATAACCTCTCTTGTACACTATGATATCATAAAATAACAATCATTATCCAATTCTTTAGAGGGATATATATGTCCCACCCTTTATATAATCCTTAAATTTTCAAGTCATAATATAATAAAATAATTTTCATATTACAATCCATGAAATGAAATGTAATTCATAAACAATTAATCATGTAATAAAACATTGTAAATAACCGAGTTTCATAACTATTTATTCGTTAGAAAAACAAACCATATAAGGAAATTCTAATAATGGTATCATTAGATTATATCCATTTTAATGAAAAATTAACAATAAAGGATGTCATATTAGATGAATTATGTTTCTAAAAAGAATATAGGAATATATTTAGTGGAAAATATAATTTCATTGAAAAATAATTTTTAAAACATAAAATTCAATCGACATTATTAAAGTACATTTAATCAAAAATAATATTTGAGAAATTTATAGGAATATTGGATAAATTTATTGATTATAATGAATGGAAATTTAAAATACATAAAAAATTACTTTTTTTCACATTTTCGGAATTAATACATAAATTCCTTGTTTCATAAATTAAATGAATATTACTTTCAAAATATTTTGTTAAAAAATTCATACATGGTTATAAATTAGTTTAAATAATTCATGTGTTACATTAAATAAAATTTGAATAAAATTTTAGAAAACAATGATGTTGGGGAAAAATTATTTTCAACTGTAGTGAGAAATAATGTCAGTCTACTTTAATGACATTCTTTTAGAATATTGAGATCAAAAGAAGAGGAAAATAAATTGTGAAATATATTATTAATAAATAAAAATAGGAGAATAAAATACATTCATTTATAGAGATATTTTTCATTTGATTTCATTAACATATAAATAAAATTAAACATTTCTGATAAATGATGATATTGTATCATAAATCAATTATGTGTTTTTAAAACATTAAATCATAACACCCATGAAGTATTAACAATAAATTAAACAGAAAATATCCAAATAATAATTAAATTTATGATATTATATCAAAAAGTAGAATTATATATAGCTCATAAAAGAAAACATGTGTAAAAGTTAACTTATGTAACAATGAAGACAAACTAATAAAAAATACACTATTGATTTTGCAATCATTTGAATTGAAAGACCAAATATAAAATAAAATAAAATAAACATTAAATATCATTAAAATAATTATAACCATGAATAAATTTTCAAAATGAAAATATATATCTCTCATAATAAAATATGGATTTATAACATAAAATATTTTCCAAACAATAAATATAGAGATATAATTTATTTTCTTTAAGTCCACACATCATTGATACTTGACTGAACCTCCTCTTATTCGGTGAACATCATTTGGATTATTCCAAAATAATTACAATAGATGTTTAGTAATGAATAAAATGACTCTAAGAAGATTATTAGAAATTAGGGATGATATTTAGGGAGTTATAGGGTGATAAATGTTTTTTAAAAGTACTAAGAGCGTAGGATATGTGGTGGAATTTTCTAAGATGGGTAGGGGTGAAACTTGGAAAACTTTTAAATATTAAATTGTACCCACGTTTTTCACATACCTCATTGACCCATATAGTACATTATAGTGTCATTGAGTTAACATTTCAGGTGAATATATATATAATGGTTGTTGGATAAATTTATAGGTCATTTTAAACCTTACGTTTTTAGTTTAACCATATTTAAACACATTTTAATCATAATATTGGCAATCAATTTTTACAATTATTACTATTCTCTTTGCCCAAGAATTTTTTAACCGTATTAAAAAATATATATTATCATTATTAAAAATATAGAATATAATTTAAAAATTCCATTAAATTTAATTTAATGAAATTAATTTAAAATTATACCCACATACATGGAAAAAAATCATGTTTCTAAAGAGAAAACGGTCAAATGCTTCAAATTTTGATATTTTAAAATAAAAAATTAAATTGATTCCAATGAAGAAAAAATATATTATTAAAAATATAATTAATCTATTTTCATACTTTACATCATTTAAAAATTATTCTTATACATTTCTTAAATTATTTTGTAGATTTCGACAACAACTAGTATTTTTCACTACTCATCGAAAAAACCAACATTTTAGAAAAAATAAAACAATATCACCCAAAGGAAATTGTGAAATTTATGATTGAAAATATATTTATATTTATATATTTCACAACTATTTAAAATAGTTTTTCATTATGTTCATAAAAAATATTTTTGTAGGAAAAAATCCCATTTAGAACATATAAATACTTTACCAAAAAATTATATACCTTTTCTTAAATATGTTTCAACTATATATAGAAAAAAAAAATTATTTTTTATATAGTTATTTTTATTCATTCCATTATTATTAAATATTATTTAATAATTTTTGTGTCAAAATAATAATTTCATTATTTTATCATTGTTTGTTATTACTCGACTATGTGTTTAAAATAAGCTATTGAATAAATAAAATTTATTCGAAAAAATAATTCATAAAATCTTCAGGTGTTACATTGTGAGTCCATTAAAGTTATTTTCTCCACCATAATTGGAATATTTGTTTAAAAAATCAGAATAAATTTGACTCAATACATCCTTAGGTTCCCATATTTCTTTTTCAATCAAGTGGTTTCTCCACAATGCATTCACTTAGTGAGTGGAATTGATTCACAGAACCTTATTGGTTTGATCTTGAATCTATAATGTTTGTTCCCAAAAAAAATTACATTTATCCGGTGGAATGACCTATGATTTATTTATTTGTGGTTGATAAATTATATACTTTTTTTCTAGAGACACATTTAACACATGATGAACTTGAGAGTGTTTCGATGGATGCATGAAGCAACAAGCAAAAAACCAAATATGATTAAGAATTTGAAAGGGATTGATATACCTATGTCGCAAATTTTATTTATATTATAAGCCCAATTAAATCTCATTTATAGGATTAAATCAATTTTTAATTCATGTGTTACTCCATGAAATGATGATGAATATGTAATTTATGTCAAGAGATGTATAATATAATGATAATTAGTTCCATTTATCTCTAATTATCATCATAATAAAATGGATGTAATTAGTTTTCCAATATAAATAATTAATCATATATTGATTTAATTCATTAATATCAAAAACACCATCTATGGAATAACATAAACAATTCCACAAATGATTAACCATATAATCCATCAAAAATAAAATGTTTATGAAAAAGATCCCAAAAACCCAAAAAATCTACAAAACACTAATAAAAAAATAAGTATATATAAATTTTCATACAACAAATTTGTAAATACCATGCTCATATTTTCCCTTAAATCACGATACGATCCAATATTTTCAAAAAACACAAATTAAAACCTACAATATTCCTCATTACATAAATATCTATATATTATTGAATAAGTTCCAAAAATCCAAAATGTTTTAAACTCCATCAATGATAACAAACATTGGATTTTCAACAAATGAATATTCAGTTATGATGTCCTCAATAATATACAATTTAAAATATGTATATCGAGCATCTATTTATGAAAAATAAATATTTTTTTCAACATGAAGAAAAAATTAAGTATTTTCTTCATTCAGTTACATGTTTTCCATAAAATATCAAATTTTTATTAAATAACATTTCTGGGTTGTCTATTTGTGCATTGATATTCCTATAAATCATTAAAAAAAGCCTATAGAACAATAATTTTATAGTTTTTTATTTCATAAAACATAATTATTGAATTTTAATAGTTTAATAATTCAATCATTCTCATAAACTATTTAGTCATTAACATGGCTACATTATCTAAAAATTTAGTAACACATTATATTAATATGAAATTCTAATAATTTCATAAAATTCATCAACCTCAATGGAATGATTATTATTATGTTTTATATAAGTGATACTATTAGAAAATATGTTAACATTTATATTTCATTTTATGTCTCATAATAATTAGTATTATATCCATTAATCATACCACCATGATTATTGACTTCAAAATCATTTTTCATAGGAAATCAATTTTCATGATTCCCAAAATCTAGCATTTCAAACACTGATGTGTTTGTGGGTAGTTTTTTAGAAATATATATTTATTTGTACCAATATCGTAATTATTCAAATAACACATAGAGTCATCCCATTTATAAAATTTATTTCAACAATTAAACACTTAATAGCCCCCTTAATACAATTTATTCCTTATTTCCTACTACACATCATGCATGAATGAATTATCATCTCCTTCTCTTGATGTTTTTTAAATTACCTTGAATTACAACAATATTTTATTATAAAAACCATGTTATTGATTTGTTATTCAATTCCTTATTTCTTCATTTAGATAAAAAAATGATTTTCTCATGGCTGCAAATATCTTATATCGTTAATTATATTTAAATACATGGTTTTAATCCACCGAAGAATCGATCGATATCCCATTCAGGATGGACGGAATTACTATAATAGTATATCATAATTCTGGTGAACTTTTCCTCATATGTAACAATTCATTCACTATCCTCCAACTTTATCTATATTAATTCCTTCTCTATTTTCGTACTAAGAGTACTGTGGAAGTACTTATTGAAAAATATTATTTGGAAAATATCCCACTCCAGGGAGTCTATTCCATTGTCTTATATCATATTCATGATACGTTTCCCCTGCATATCCCCATCGATATTTAAATGATAGATACTAAAATAAATTAATCATTCTCCAAACACAAGAAAGTGTAAAATTTCATTTCTGTGATACTAAAAAATATCTCCTTAACTAGTAGATCAATACACCCTAAAAATATGTTGGATACTTCCTCATGAAGAGATTAAAAAAATCGTTCACTTAATTTATCAATATAAATGATAGAGTGATTCATAGAATGAGAAAGCACTGTGAGTATAATAATAATATTTTTTCCAACTCCTTTAAAATATGGTTTTTCATGATGAAATTCATTTCATTATCCATTTAATTTAGTAAAACATGGTTCCTCTAAGCTCCATACAATTAATGAAAACATAAATAATTGTTTTACTATAACAAATCATTATGGGAAACCACATGTTAATATAAATAAATTGTAGGATGTCTAAATCATGACACCGTCTTTTTGATATATTGAGACTTTGGATTAACATAAGTAATTCAAGGTCATTAATTAAAACCATCAAGATGGTTCATAAAAAGAATTTAAAATTCCAATGAATAACAAAAGATAGTGTCAGAATAGGTGAACAATAAGGTCCATTTCCATATACCATGTTACCTACAATTCGATCATGATTCAACATTTCTAACGTTATTACCCCAAGGAACATCTATTCAAGATCCACAAACACTTGTATTAAACTAATAGGGATATATTAATTAGAAGCTAATCAATATTGCATTAACCAATTTTCCTAGATGATTTATTATACATATAATTATCCTTAGACATATACCTAGGGATTTTACTATGGTTTTAAAATCCTATATTTTAAATAATAACTAAACCTATTCTTTAATACCTAATAGGATGACCCGGTGTTTCAAAACATAGAAATTACATATATTAAGATGAATATTCATTAAATCATATAAAAACATAGAATGGGTTTATAAAAGAAGAGTTCATTTAGTAGCAAGGTAACAAAAGAAACTAGTTCATATGAGTTCACCATCCCATACAGAATAGATCATAAAAACTAAAACATTTCTTAGATATATCTAACCTAATATCTATCATAAACACCTAGGAAAAATAATCCTAAATTTTTTTTAAATGATAAATAATGGAAAAAAGGATATACAAAATAATAATGTTTGAATAACGATTTGACAAAATTATTATGACATATGAAAAACATACTCTCTATTTCAATGTTCAAAATATTTAGTCCTAGAATAAGGATTGTAAATTCATTGAAAATGATTGTTATTAATTTATAAGACCACGCGATGTGATAGAATACAAATAACATAATAGATGTTATTTTTTTGATATAGGGAAGGATAAATATACTAATGAGAAGGCTACCCAACAACACATTCATAACATGTCAGTCTCGGGCTATCTGTCCATGTAAATACATCAGGAAAGGGACAACCTCATGTGTACTGAATTTTGGAGATTGGGATAATCACCAATATAGATTATGATATCATAAAACATTAATAATTATTAACAAAATTTTAAGGACAGATAAACCCTTATAGTCATATAATACTATTATTTTTTAACCACAAGATAAAAAAATTCACAATTATATAACCCATTAAAGGAAATCAGTTTCCTAATCATTTCATATTTTCATAACCCAAGATAATGAAATGTGACAATGAAAAATTAGTTCATCGTAGAAATTAACCATATTCAGAAGCCCATTAAATGGTATTATTGGATTTTATGCCTACTGAAGAAAATTTAACATAAAATAATATCATCATAAATAAAAAATTATTTTTAAAAGACAATTGGAAAAAATTTTGTACAAAATAACCTTTTATTAAAAATAATAATGAAAAAAATTAAAATTCATAAAAATTAAAAATCACTATCCTTGAAGATATTAATTTAATCATATAATTTTATTTTTAAATTATTGAGTGGTCATAATAGTGGAAAATTACATATAGGTCATAAATATTCCTTCCACATATTTGGTAAAAAATAAGTCTCTCTAGTTTTGAATATAAAATTAATATACCATATAAATGATTATTGTTTTTTAATTAAATTAACGGTAAAATGACATTAAACAATCACATATGAAAATAATAACATTATTGAAAATATTTTCTGAGAATATTTATTTGGTATAATAATGTTTTTAAACTAAAAGTCATATATTTTTGATTTTCCTTAAATATATTTATTTCGAATATGGGGTACATTAAGAGAGGAAAATAATAATATATATTTTTTATTATATATAAATAAATATAGTATAATAAAATTCATGATTTTTGTAAAATATATTTCATAAGATTTCATCATTATATGCATAATCATTAAAATCATGATAAACAATGATATTGTATCCTAAAACATATACCACTTTGTTAATATTGAATTGTAATCCCCATTAATAAATAAAATGAAATGGAACATAAAATATCTTGTGACTAAATATACTGATGATACTGAATTTCAAAAGGGTCTATATATAAAACTAATAAATTAATATAGATTAATTACATAACATTTTAAGCAATTAAGAAAAATTGAAAACAAAATCCATTACCAATCTCATAATCATATGAATCGTAAGCGTCATCAGAAAATAATATCAAAAAAACATAAATATCATGAAAAGGATTAATATATATGATAAAAATGGTCATATGGATATTATATGAACATAATAATGTAATATAGGGAATCATAGTACATATTTCCCAAATAATATTGTTTGAGATGAAATTCCATTTATGTTTCCACTTCCTTCGTACTTGTTCAAACCTCCCTTTTCAATGAACTTATTTAGGTTTATATATAAATCCTTATTATAAAGATTTAATAATTTATATATGATGTCCAATAATTTTATGTTAGGTCCACAAGGAAAAATACTATTGGAGGGGGGTATGGTGATTCAGGGTATTAAAGATAAAAAATAATTCCCCTTTTGGTCTTGTTTCATCATTAAAAAATACACATTTATAAATTTCTCCAGTAGAAATGTATGAATATAAATTAAACCATGCACATGGAAAACAAATCTTACATGGTTCTCCTTTCATGGGATATGTCCAAAGATACTACAATGGTGATTTTCCAATGTACCGAATCCACTAATTCTCACTGCCAATTACATAGTTAAACCAAGAACACTTCTATGCCCAAGCTCACCACCATTACAATGATTAGGTTCTTTTCACTACCTTCCCAAGGGTCTATCCCATTATATTTTTCTCTATCTAAAAAACATTGTAATGTATCACCATCTTAACATGTATTTTCTTAGTAATCTTAAAAGGGACCCACATACAGTTTAAAGACATGTAGGTCCTTTTGTTATCTCTACTAAATGCATCCTCCACTGTATGTACTTGCTCTATTAATGATCAAATATAATCAATTGATTAATACCTATATACCACAGATGTAATAGGAAGCATCAATATTCTCTCACAATCATAGGATGAACTACACACAACACAATGTCTTGAGTGTATATTTTTTCTCTATCTTAGAAAACCCACATGCACACCAATTACAACATGCACACAACTTCTTTCTTACACACAGCTCACTACTATTGCTCAACCCCCTATTGCATGAGGCTCATTAAAGGCACAAAAAATATTTTTAATGATAGATATATCATATTATATATTATTTTTGAGCGTGCATAAAAGAGGGAGGTATTCACCTATTTATAGGAATTTTTCTGACCCGACGTGCTACTCTTAAAACTTTTCCCGAATCAAATAAATCAATTTGTGCAGGTATCATTACTAAAATGACACCTATCATAGAAAATATATAACTTGTGAACCTTAGTTTTATTCCAATATTTTTATTTTCTCATGTTGTAAAATTACTAGTGCACAATATCCAAAACCACCTTAACACTTTAACACGACATCCTTTTCCAAATACACTTTTCTCCATTCAAAAATATTTTGACCCAAAAATTCATCACACTAGGAAAGGACACCACATTAATACTATATATTTTTACCACATCCATATCATATATTTATTTATCATAGATACTTGTAAACATCTCTTCTTCACAATATCTATGGAATTCTATGACTGAACATAGAAACCCAATTGGCAACAAACACATTAAACACAAAAATGCATCAATGATACATTGAGGGATTTTTTCTAAATTGGTTATGGGAAATTATATAATATATATGGGTAGGACATGGATGAACATAAGCGCTTTGGATGTGTGAAGTGGGGAGGACAAGGGATAGCCTTTTTTAATTGGGGGAGATGACACAATTGGAGTATTTGAAAATATTGAATTGTTTCAACATTTTTAACAATTCCAAAAAGATCCTAAATCGGAAATTATCCAACATTAGTGTTTGTATGGTTAATTTTTATCTAAACAATGTGGTTTATAAAATTCAATCGATGATTTTTCCATATATACATTTAGTTGAAAGCTATATAAATATGTTTTAGCATAATCAACATTAATTTTTTTTGTGTATTTACTTTTCATCTTAATCAAAATAAAATCATTACTTAATAGATAATTTAAATTATTTTAATTCCAAATATGGTATAAATTTTTTCAAATTTTATTAATTAAAGGATAGAATATTTATCTAAAATTTATGATATATATGTGATTAGAATGTGGTTTCCAAATGGAAAATTCTAAATGGATTAAAATGTTATTATATATAAATTTAATATGTTATTGATCAAAATAACTAAATTTGAATAATAAATATATAACATATCATATATTAATTTTAAAACCATTATACGAAAAAAAATTACATTCTTGAAATGAAATATGAATTTTCAAAAAAAAATATTGTTTTCAAAATTAATCAAAAAAATCATCTTTTCAGAAATATATAAACAATTCACTATAAGATAATTCTGAAATTTATATTTAACAAAATTTGTTTATTTTTTCAAATAAATTATCTTGTTGTCTCAAAAATTTATTTAATTATTTTGTCCCAAATTTCTTTTTGAGAAAATTGTGTTTTTGAAACCTTTTAATGCATTATATAAAATTAAGTACATTTATATCCCTTTGTTTTCATTATATGAAAAATCAATAAATAAAAATAATTTTATTTAATTTTTATTCATTCCACATTTTCTTATGGTTAGGTAATAATAATCATGATTAAATAATAATATTAATAGCTTATCATAGTTCATTTAAAAATATTGTCGTGTAAAATATAATATATCAAATAAATTAAATTTATTAGAAACCATCATTACATAAAAGTGTGTTACATTATAACCCCCATAAAATTAATTTATCCCTCAAAATGTGTTACTTTGGTTCAAATAAGTTAGAATTATTGTTTCCCATTAAAACATTAGGATCCCATGTAGCATCCTTGGGAAGGTTGTTTCTCCAAAAATAATTGAACTGGTGAGTGGTATTGGATTGTATTGAAATATTAGTATTCTTAAGATATGATGCCTATTTTTTCTCATTATAAATACAATACTCTAGTATGATGACCTTTGAGTTTAGAAAATTCAATTAATCAAGTAACCACATCCGTAAGTGAGATATACAGATCAAATAACAACCATGATAGTTTTTCAGTGGATGTACGATGTGATTAGATAGCATATTGATACCCTTAATAATTTTAAATGGAATGGTATAACTAGGTATTATCGTTCCTTTATAACATACACCCAATTTCATAATTTACTAATACTTCAATATATTTACACATTATCTCTTACTCTATGAAATAAATATGAGTTTTTTATGCATGATGAACTTACAGATCTCATTATCCATAATATAATTAATTGTTATTCCTTTATTACATATTAATTATAATAAAAAATTGATAGTATAAACTGTCTAAAATATATACAAATTATTACAGTGATATAATACATTAATATCAAATTCCTTATAAGAATTTAATAATAAACAATTCTATAGATGGTTCAGATTAAGAAAATCCCAAAAATAGAAACTTTATAATGAAGGATACTATATTTCATAAAATCAACATAACATTAATTACCCAATTTTTACAAAGTATTTCTTAATGAAAATGTTCTAAATATTTGAATTCATAGTTCATTTATTCTCAAGAATCATCGGGATAACCAAAATTATTATAAAATCACAATAAAATCATTTATGCTTACTCATTCATTTAAAAACCACAGTTTATTAATTATATTCATTTGATCCAAAATGATATAAAATCAATAAATGATAAAAAATTATCTTCTTCAAAAAATAATTATTCAGTTATTAGGTCATAAATATTATACAATTTACTTAATTCATGCAAATGATATCATTATCAAAAATAAATATCAATTTTCAACATTTGGGACATAATAAGGGGTATCTTCTCATAAGAAAGTGTCTTTTATATAATATCATCATTCAGTTAAATCACATTTCTAGGTTTTCATTTATATTCATAATATTATTTAAAATACATAAATAAAATCACTTATAGAAAAATCATTTTATTTTTCATGATTCATATGACACAATTATTGAATTTAAATACATTAATTAGTTGATAATTTTAAATCATTATTGTGACACTAAATAGTTTTTATTATATTTTTCATTAGGAATTCATTACAATAATATAAAATATAAATCTTTTCATAATATCAAAAAATATTAATAAGTTTATTCGTTATACATTTAAAAAAAAGAAATATATGAAATACAACACATTTTATATGTCATTTTCAATCTCTTCATAAAATTTACTACAACAATTTCTCATACTACCTTGATGATTCACTTCATCAGCTTTTCCTTTTGTTAAATTGAGTTTACTAATTCATAATCTCCTTTAATTTGAAGCACTGATGTTTGGGAGGTGAATTTACAGAGATTTATTTTTATTAATTTCATTAGAAGACTTATTTACATCAATTTAGCACTCATCCACTTGATTACCATCATTTCAAAACATAAATCAATTATTAGTTCTCATATAAAAATAATGTCTTTATTTAATTCCACAATTCAATCATGATGTAAATATCGTCATCTTCACTCAATGATTATTATAGATTAATTTAAATATGTTCGTACATTTTTATCAAATCCTTGTTATTGGTGGGTCTCTGAAATATCTATTTCCACATTGTCACCAAAATAATCGTTTTCATCATTTCTTCCTATGTACCATATGTATAACTCTTTTATTTGTCTTTTTTTATATAAATGAGGAATGAAGCAACCATAAATTATAGAGGGATGATAATACCATAATTATACATTGAAATCCTTTTAAAATATACCTCTTATGTGACAACAGATTTATCATCCTCCTACATTAGATCATGTAATTCTTTATCCATTTTCAAAAAAATAATTTGAGTGATGTACTTTTTAAAAAATAATATCTTAAATAAATCCATCCTCATAAAGTCATTTTTTTCTTATTGTCTCATATTTCTGATTATATTTTAGCATTGTTTGACTATAATTTCCAAATGATAAATGGAAAAAAATAATTTTTCATGTTCCAAACATCAAATAACGGAATATATATTTTAAATTGTACTGATCCATTTTTCAAAAACTAGTATATTACCTAATATTCTAAAATAAGTTATTCGTTACCTTTTGATGGACTCAATTGAGTGTGGGTTCATTAAATTATCAATATAATGTACATTATGATTCATAACCTAATAAATTCATGTCCATATAGTACCAATATTTTAGATTCCAATTCATATCAATTTTGATATCTTATAGAGACAATCATAGCATTTTTATTTTCATTTAGTATTAACATATTTCATCAAGACCAAGACGTTGACTAAAATCAGTAATCATAGTTCTTAAAACACTTATCATAGTTAGAAAATACATAATCATAAATAGTACATATATAATTTCTAAATTCATAAACATTTTATTCAATATATATCACTTTTGGATACGAAAAATGCATTTGTGGTCACTATTAAAATCATTTATAATGGGTCATAACATGTTTTTAATTTTACAAGGAATATAAAATAAGAGTTTCAAATTAAGTTTATAGTAATATATACTATCATATAATAGGAAGTGATCAAGTCTACCATAACACACATGTTTCTGATTAATTATTTATAGGTAAATATTTTCCCATAAAACATCCACTTTTAAAATCTAGATATGTATTTATTTTTTTGAAACCAAATTCTCTATCCATCACAAATATTATCTTTTGTTTAACTATACATAGAATGATACATTGATTTATATTTATATATATCCCAAGGTATTATTGTAATTTTATCTTATAAATGATCCCAAAGGATAACTAATCCTATTATATGATACTAACTATAACCACATAAGGTTTTCATACATAAAAATTAAAACTTTTATGATAAATATTCATTATATTAAATAAATACATGTATAAGGATCATAAAGATATATTTCCATTTGAAAAATGGAATCAATAACAAATGGTTCACAAGATTTATACATCATCTCTCACATAAATCCTCAAAAATAGTATCCTTCATATATATATATATATATATATATTTATCTCACCTAATACTCTTCATCATAACCTCATGAAAACAAAAATAATAAATGGTGAGCTCTGATGCTCATTAAGGTTAAAAGTGGTAAATATTTAATCATAAAATTCGCATAAGGGCATGATAAAAATAAAATTACATATGAAATGAATACAACATATATCAAATATAAAAAACATTAGTCATGGAATAATGAAGAGTTTTTCATAAGAAGTGAGTCATATAGAAATAAAGAAAATGAGCCATGAGGGAATAACATAGATATAAGAAATGGTTTTTTATAAAAATAATCATATAAAACATTACATCATTCCTACCAAATAATAAATTCATAAAATTTTAAGCTTTGGGTCACCACTGATGAACCTATATCAGGCTAGGGATAACCTTTTATGTACCATCTATCTGGGATTGGGATAACCTCCCATGTACTCTCTGATTTTACATAACTACAATATTTAACCAATGAATTGGAGGATGATATAGGTCCAACCCATCACATATTCTATATATTTATATTCCACATGGTTATAAAAAAACATCTTATCATATCCCATGATGTAAAATGGTTTTAATAAACATTCCATCATATCATAACACTCAATAAATAAATTAGATTTATAAACATTTTTTCATAATAGATTCACATCATCCATAAAATGACTATAAATGATCTCATTTGACTATATATACATTATATAACAATTAACATTTTTGTATGTCATATTAGATGAAATTTTATTATGAAAATACAATAATAAAATTTCATAGGGGAAATGATGTTTCTTTGATAAATAAATAAATATAGATTTCATAAAAAAAGAGGGAATCATTTTTTATAAAAAACATTCAAACATATAAAATATTATAAAAAACATTAAGGTTCCATTTTCCTGGTAAATTCAATATACATTTAAATAATTATTCCTTTTACATTTTCTGTGAAATTCCAAATGGGTCTTGTTTTGAAAATGACATAAATATTCATTATAATTTTTTAATACATAAAAATGGAAAAAAAGACTTTAAAAAATACTCTAAGAACATTAAAAATGTTCTGAAAACATTTTATAAAATTAGATATATTTTATGAAAAGGCTTTTTGAACCATGATTGAAATTAAGATTGTTTTCATAAAACAATCATTTGTAATAATGAGTACATGAAGAGGGGAAATTGAAAGGGATCTTGTTTCTCATGAAATAAAAATAGGAGAATAAATTTAATAATATGAATGAGATATATTCCAAGGGATTTAAAAATCATTAGAATAAACATAAAACATGTTAATAAACAATTATATTAGTACATAAATCATTAAAATTATGGTAACATTGAGTCATAAGCCCTATCATAGAATAACATTAGTTAAAACATGATATGTTATGAAAAAAATAAATTCATAAAATTAAATTTCAAATGGGATGTATGTGTTCCTCATAAATGAAGATTGATTCATAATATAATGTATGTTACAATGACAAAAAATTGATATAAAAAACCCTTACCTCTTAAATATTCTATTGATTCATAAGACCCCTTAAAGATTAATATCAAAAGACATTTTATATATAATGAATATAATTAGAGAATTGAAAAATATGTCTTTGAAAATTTATTTACACATCATAAAATAAAATAGGATCATAAAATAACATATATCGTATTGAAGATAGTTTGAGATGAAATTATGTTACTTTAATTATCAATGCCCCTTAAAAATGTATGACCCACCTCTTCATTGATGAAACTATTTAGGTTAATACGTATTGTAATTATAGGTGGGTTACAAAATCATAACAATTAATCTAATAAGTGGAGAAGTATTTAAGGGTTATATTTTCATAAGGCTTGGATGGACCAAGAATGTTTGGAAATGTGAAAATGTGAAATATGGTCTGGCCTTTTATAATTTTGGGATAGGAGAAACATTTTAATTTTAAAAATAATAAAGTGTAATAATGTATTTCTCATAGAATATTGATAAAAACATGCCATTATTGAAACCAATAGTTTATAAATATTTAATAAATTCATCTATTTTATATTTGACAATATTCTTGGGTTATTTTACCCTTATCAATTAATTTTAACTTCTAGTAGACACATTTTCACCATAACCGTGACAATGAATTTTTATTTTTTCCCTATTTGATTAGTTTTTTTTCTTTATTATACAATATAAATTATTCTTATTCCATTTATAGGATAAATTATTCTAAAATTACACCCACATAAGTGTAAAATTCTAATTTAAAATTAATCCTAACAACATGTTGAGAAAGAAAATTTAAAGAGAAAATGGTAAAAATATTAATGAAAATTATATAATAACACATTCTGAAAATTATTCCATTAAATGTTTTTTTAAAAAATTTAACCATTATAAATTTATTAAGGGAAAATGTGTTTTTAATAAAATCTATTAATTCTCAATGTTCATCAAAAAATTCAACGTTAAGAAAAAACTCAAAAATTCACCAAAATATAATTCTAAAACTATTAATTGAATAATGAAAATTAATTTTTATATTTTATTTTAATATTGTATTAAAATAATTAATTTTATTATTGTGTCTATTTTTAGAAAATAATATTTAGAAAATTATAGTCCCTCCAAAAATTTAGGTACAATATTTATTTTTTCCTTATTTAATTCCAATATTCGTAATATATAATATTTCTTATTTATAACCATCCATAAATTATTAATGTATAGGTAATAAATATCATTATTAAATAGTAATATTAATTGTTTTTCATGGTTCGTTAATACATGGCGTAATGTTTAACACCTTATATTAAGAAAGTTAATATTATTTTAATTTTCTTAAACCCTCAGGGTGTCAATGATGATGATGAGATATTTAAAAACAAAATTTATTTTTCATTGGATATGATATGATAATGTTATGATTTTTTTAAATCGGTTTCCATTCCTCATGTTTTGATAGGATGTCATGGTGATATTAAAAATTTTCTATGATCTTGTGGCGCATATATGTTTTTTTTATTATGTGATTTTTTGGACTAGAATTATATATCCCTTTAATGAATTTTTTAAATATAGATATCTCGTGAGATAATATGTCTTGGTAGGGATGGTTAAACCTTTTTAATAACAAAATTTTTATACAATGATACTTTTTGGGAGAGAAATATTGATTTGAAAATAGTAGAATGGGGAGTCAATCCAATCCAATATAGTATAATTGGCATTTAACTTTGAATAAATAAATTATTTTCTGTTCCAATTTTTATTCTAAAACATATGTATAATTCATATGACATTTTCTCATGAATCAAGATTTATTGTTGATGATTCTACACTCTTGTGACCTTTTTGTTTTGATTAATTAAACCTTAAATAATGAATCATGAAAAAATATCAATGAAAAATTTTGTTTAATTTTTTTATATTATGTTAATGTTCTCATACCTTTATTTTGATATTATTCTTTCATAAGAAAAATTATTCACATTCGGTAGGTTTACCATTTTAGATAATCTAGGATCACACTTTCTTATTCTTCTTTTTCTATTGAATATGATGAAATTTTTTATGAATAATGTGTCTAAGAGGGTTGGTTGGTGTAAAAAACATAGCGGGAGATTATATAAATATTTTATTTATCAAGTTTTTATGTATATATGTTTCAGAGACATTAAAAAATAAATTTTCTTTGTCACAGATCATAATGTTATGTATTAATAATTTATATAATAAGATATAATATTTATTTTTGAAAATATGGACCACTAAATTTTTTTTAATAATTCTTCATATTCTTAATATTTATTCTAAATTGGTTTAAATAATATATACTGGGTTAAAAATTTAGATATTTTCTCAATTATATATTAAACAGTTATAAAATTATTTTGTTAATTGTTATTGAAATGAATTAATCTTACAATGACACAGATGTATTACATACCAGATATAAATGAAATATTTTATTATATGTATATAAAATCGAAGAATAGAGATAATTTTTCATGGTTAAAGGAGTTATATATAATATCATTCTATCATGGTTTTTCCATTATAGTTTTGAATATATTTTTTAAGTGTATTTATTATATAGTCATATATCTTTTAATATGTTCAAACCATAAAGAGGAAATTGATTTTTTCTTGTTTGGGAAAGAAAATATTTATAACCTGATTAATGAAATATATTTTTTCAATTTAAATAATCAAAATGGGTTATATACTATATATTAATATAAAGAGTATACAAATTATAGTAATGTAAATTTTAGATTATAATATTAAAATTATGAAGTTTATGATTAATTATTCTAATAGAAAATTCCATTGGAATGTTATCCGTAGAAATATAAATGACAAATATATAAATATAAAGATTTGTTGTTGTAATAATTTAATTGAGATTCATCTTTTTGAACTTAATCCTATAATTTTATTAATTTTAACAAAATTATCATTTAATGAAATAAAATAAATCTAAAGTATAATATTTCGATAATTAAAAATTAATGTTTATAATTTAATCAGTATAAATATATGTATTATTATAAAAAATATACTATTGTTTTTATTTGGAATGATTAATTATTTTTTATAAAACAAGAGTCAGATAATTTTTCATTATTTTTTGATATTAAAAGATAATGTATAGAATTGTATTGGGCATTGTATAAAAATACATTAATAAAATAAAGGTAGGGAATACTTTGTCCAATATTTTATATATTTCATATGATATTGACTATTTTTTTCATATAACAGTACTCATAGAATTCCTCAATGAATATGAGGATCTAAAAGTAACTATTTTAATCATTTAAATTTGTCTCTATCATTGGTTGGTTTATTTGACCTTTCTAATTATTTTTTGGGTTATAAATAAAAATTAAATTATCCCTTCATCTTAAAAATTCAAATTGGGGAAGTCAAAAAGACACCATATGAAATATTGGTTGAGAAATATTCAATAGGACTTTCATTTGTATTTTATTGATGAATTTGGGTGATTAATATTATGTAATGTATTATGGTAATAATTTCACTAAATTATATACAATTAAATTTCTTAGTTAATAAAATATTATAATAAATATTATTATCGTCAAACCAAGTAAAAATGGTTTTTGGATTGCTCAATTATATTTATTGTGAAGTAATATTGGGCTTATGTATTATATCAGGGAATTAATAACATAGAATAGTTTTGGAGTAATATATATGAATATTCACAATGTTAAAATTTGATACGGTCCCATGAAGGGATTTAGAATCCCAACTAAATGAGGTGATAAAAAAAATGAAAAAATTGGTAGGATTAAATTTTCTACCAAAAGTAATTGTTTTATTGTTGTGAATTATGATCAAATAAATTTTATTCAAGGAAAAACTTATTCTTACAAAAATTAATTCAATATTTTTATTTCTATTAAATGATCAATTAATATTACATCTAAAATGTTATCCTTTTGCAAAAATCATGTATGTATTTTGATTGATTGAAATTAAGGGGTTAATCCCAGATGGTGTAAGATGGGTGTTTAGAATAATATTTTAAAGGATGCTAGATATTAAAACCCAATGAAAATATTTTTTGAAAAAATTTATGGTAATGATAATGTGATTGACAATAAATATATCTTAATGAAAATTATATACAATAAAATCCTTTATGTTCTTTTTATCATATCTATATATTTTTTATATACTATCTACTAAATTAATGGGATATAATATCATGATAAAAATAAATATTCAATTTTTTATATATGACATTACATAATTGTTTTGATGATCACAACTATTTTATTAAATATGAATTTTTCAATTGATCATTTCAGGATTAATGTAATATTATATGAGTTGGAATATTTGTTTTAATGGTAAAATAAAATATATTGTTATTAAAAAAAATCAAGATGAATTATTTATATATAAGTAGATATCATGTCAAATAGTTTATTGTTTAGTAAATTATATTGATTATATAAAACTCATTGGAAATGATACCCCTATAACAATGTTTCTAAATCTATTGATGAAATTATTTCCATGAATAATTGAAATGATGGGAGGAACAACATACAATAGATAATGATCTATATATATATTAGGGAATTATTGATCACTTTTTGAACACATATATTGGTAAATGACTAAATAATTTTATCACTATGAACATAAAGAACATTATTCTACTAGTGTTACATGTCATGATTTTTAGAAAGGCCCAATGTTTTTTTAATAATATATAATGTATATTAACAAATAAAATTACTTATTCTTTGAAAATATGATCAATCATGAATTTTTTGTTGCGATCATGGATATATTTTTCTTATTAATGTATCTCAACTAGTTGATTCTAATCAAATTCTATTTAATGTAGCAATACTGATATTAAAAATTAGATTAAGTACTAAATAATAATAAAAATATTTAAAATCCAATGAGAATTACTATACCATTGTTTTGTGGGGAATCAATGGTGTATGTTTTTTCAATTACATATAAAAATTATCCTTCATACCATTTTATGTTTTTGATTTAATGTTATTTAATATATTCCTCATCCATATGAAACTATTATCAAATTCAACGGCAAAAAATTAATCATTTACATTGTTTATCTATGTTGGGTAAGCCAAAACTTCTTGAGCCTGTTTTTCATTGAGATTTAGAATATGTAACCATTTTAATATATGTTGACTACATTTTATTGTCAATAAAAAAATTGTTTTTTATGTGTTATCTATTTCCCATGGTTTACATCATCCACTTCTAGAATAAAATTGGCATTTTTAAAACTAGAACCACTAGTCACTAATATTTTATTATTCTATTCAATATAAAAATGATCATTAGTGTATATCATGATGTAACTATATCAGGGAAAATATATTCACATTTAAAATTATTTTATTGACTTCAAAGGATGTATCAAAATAATATCATTCACATCAACCTTCCTATTACAGATTTTAGAATGATCAATTTATGCATGTGGTCACAGACACGCACCTCAGTGTTCCCCTAACCTATAAAAAAGTTATTAAATGATCACAGTAAAATGTATTTTCCTTCCAATTCTATTCAATATAAATATAAATAACTTGTCGATCTTCTCCTATTCTTACTCAATAATGCAGTTTTAAAAAATAATTATAGTATTAGATTCTAAATTATCTATTATAAATTGAAAATACTAAAATATATATATATATATATATAATTTTAAATTTAAATATTTATATGAATAATATTTAAATAACTATTTACAAAAGTTCCTCATGGATTCTATTGAATAGAATTAACAGTAATCTATATCTCCTATTTATTAATCTAGTTTGATCTTCTTATTAATTCTTAAATACATCAATTTTAAATTACAATTTATATTTCACTAAAAAAATGTAATAATATTCCACATATTGTTTTTGGTGAATCATTACTTTATTGATAGCTTGTGATATAATTATATTTGATGTCATGTTCTGAATTTTCAGACTCAACATGTTGTAGAATATTTCCAAATTTCACCTTAAAAATATCTTAATGTTTTACTCTTTTGATGCCATAAAAAGACTTTATTAGAACATTGAGTCCTTTATCATCAAAAATTTTCCAATTAGGAAAATGATACTCCATAATATATAGTGTATTATATGACATCTTTTACAAATTCTTACAATTTTTTTAAAATTATTATGTGATCTTAGTCAATTCACACAATATATTATTGTCTAGCACTAGATCAAATGAAGTATTACATGATCTTAGTCAAAGGATTATACGAACTCAAAAAATTTATGATGAAAATTTAAAAAAATTAATACACATTCTCGACCTCTAATGATATATTTAAGAAGGTTTTATCAAAACTCAAAATCAATAAAATAATAACAATTATGTCTTACATGACTAATAAACCTGAATGAAACATCAAATATAACTTATAAGAAATGGATTACTTATGAAAATTCAAATACATAAACATTTTTTAAATTTTTATGATAACAAACAATGATTTTATGGCATTACATATGTTATAAAAAATCATTGAGATATTAGAATTTTCTATCACCAAAACAAAAAATTATATAATTATTCTAGTAATTATAGAACTACATCTAGTATCCTTCCTATAATATTATTAATAATTTTAATAACTCAAAAATATATAAAAAACATCTTTAAACCCATATTCAGATTTTTTATAGTAAAAAAACTATGAAAAATTCCATTGGTTTTTTCCAAACTCCACCTCAGTATTCTTTTCAACCCATAACCACTAAAACTATGAAATATAGAATCACCAAATTTCATAAATATAATAATATCAATAGATGAAAATTATAAATTATTGTCTTTGAGAAAATTTCATCCCCTTTGGTACGTAATTTTTGGATAAGTAATCTAGATTACCCCCTCCCCCCCCCAAAGGAACAGTCATTCAATTTTATATCACTATTGTTTCCATAAAAATTATTTGGAAATAGAATATAAATGTATGATAGTTTTCAAGTACATTAATTACATTGAAAAAGAGTCTAAATAATATAGGGTATTACCAAAAATATTTCAATTGAGACATAATTTTGGAACCATTTTATTTAGCCTCGAAGTCTCAAATATCTTCTTGGTAATTACATTGGTGAATATATATCCATGTTGATCTCAAGTAGAAATAAATTTTTTCTTTATATCCCCTTTGAAATATAATCATTTTTTATGTGAAAAAATATAAATATTTTTTGACTGATATTTGTGATCTATAATTTATGAGACAAACAATGTTTTAATTATATAATGAAATTTTGAGAAATATTAAAATTTTCACCTTAAAATGTTCAAGATGCTCCTCTATTGTGTCCATTTCAGAAAAACAAACTTAAAATTCATATATTTGGATTCAATTTTTCTTAATGTTAACGGGTTCTCTTTATTATTGTGCAAGCTAAAACACATTAAAAAAAATTCAACCTAATGTTCATTTTAAATCATCAAATTCAACTCACTCTTCAAAAAATAAATACACACTGATCCGTTGTTTACACCTTCTATACATCACCCCATTGATTAAGGTTCTTTTGATGTACATGATAAATATATTGGAAAATAATAAGTGATATTTTTTGGATTACATTGACAAATATCATAAATGGTCACTGTATATATAACTTATTGTCTAGAGTCAATGTTATAAAGTTATCTACTAAACAATGCATTAAAATATTTTTGATCTAAATTTTATAATTTCATATGATTCAAAAGCATAATAAATGCATATAATGGTTTAGAATATATTATGTAGTTCTTGATATTGTATTTATTCAATTATTATCTTTCATATTTTTTTTTACAAATAAAAATATTCCTTTCCTTTTTATAAATTGAAATCAAAAAAATCATTCATTTCTCTAAGAAACAAAATATCCAAATAATTAATCATTTTTATAGAAAATTCAACATAAAACCCACTTTATTTCTTACAAATTTAAAATCAATAGAATAAATATTTATAATAAGAGTTCCTTCTACCACCACCCTCATATAAGGAACTTTTTAAACTATTCTGTTATATAATTTTATCTCTATCATGTTTCCATTGAAAATTTATTACCATGATATAAGAGCATAATTAATCCTTTATAGAGCCTTATGTATATTTTAATATACTTTTCCATCACTGTCAAGGATTAATACATCTAGATAAAGAATATAGATTCCTTCTTCCTACTAACCATTTAGAAAATTAGATTTTATATACATTGGTTTTATTTTATAATACATATCACCGATAGAAATATCTATTATTCATATATATATTAATATTTGAATATTGGAAAATATATCCTAAAAAAATATCTCCATCCATATAAATAACCCTTTTCATAAATCTAGTATTGTTTTTCGATAATTCCTCATTATCTATTATCTTACTACTAAATATTAACTTTTTCTTAATCACATATTTTTATTTTGGCCCATAGAAAAGATTCAATGGGAAATATTTACCAATTTGAAGAGTTTTATCATTAAATTTTTTTATTATTTCATTACATTTTCTTCTTAAATAATTGGATGAGTCTTAATTTGAAAGATAATAGAAGTTTTATTATTCAAATTCAATCTAATTTTGGTTGGAACTATATCATTTTCAATTATTTTTATAATTTCAAACTCCACATTTTTCGTCAGTTTTTTATATTTTAAATTCTCATTTTTAGAGTCTATTTCTTCATCAGTAGTTATATGAAGATCAATATCTTCAACTAGTGTCTCATTCCAATATTGTTTATCACAAGTATTCTCTATAAACAATTCACAATGTTAGTTATAGTCTCTATAAAAAAATTTATTTAGAACATTAAGGTTATATTTATTTAAAAAAAATAAATCATTAATATAATCTAACTAATGATTCTTATTATTCTAATTTCTATAACACCATGCATGAGATAAACATCCTAGACATATATGTTCCTTTTATTTCTCATTAAACATCCCCATATTACTATTTTTAATTATTATCAGAAAATTACTACCAATGAATCTGAATTTGAGGACTGTTTATTATATTTTCTATTATAAATAAAATGATTTCATGATTGACACATGTTTCAATTCAAATATGCTCTGATTATACAAAACTTTTTAAGAAATATACCTCCATAAAAACAATTACCCATTGCGCATAAAAATCACAATTCCTCCAATTTCTAATAGATTCCCATTGAAACACAATTTCATCGCGTACGGAAAGGATTACAATATTGATTCTATGTTCTATTATTAATAAGATGTGATTGTGTTATATTCCCTTTAAACATAGTTTTTTTCAATTATAAATATTTTTATATAAACCCCAAACTCGATCTTATATTTCATTATTTATTTTCTAAAATTGAAAATTAGTAATTTTATCATATTCATCGATTAATTTTATTATATATAAGTCCTATAAAGTATATTTATTCCCCACTAGTCCAGATATATCTAATTTTTATTCATGTGACTTTATTGATATGTTTTTATCTAGTTCATATCATCCATAAATTTTGACTCTCTTTTGAAAATCCACATAATAAGTAAATACATCTCGGATTACTTGTTGTAGATCACTCACATTGTTTTGTTTTCATCCTATTTTCAAACTAATAATAAAATATATGACTATTTATTTATTCACCTTTGGAAATTATCCACACATATTTTATTTTCATTCTGATCAAATCATTTTTTTGAAAAAAAAATCATCATAGTGTTGAATCGTGAACAAGAATTTTTCTTTTAAGACTATCAATAGTAAATATATAATCAAATTTCATCATTCGAGGTCCATTAAAGCTAAAAAATTCAATTTTAGTTCAATTATATTTCATATTGATAATTTACTCAACCAAAATCATTTTCATCAATTATTTTTAAGATAATGACATATGAAATCATAATTTAGGAGAAACCAATATGATTAATCCCATATTTTTTTCTTGTTTATATGTTGGGGAGATAAAATAATACGAAAAGAAATTTATGTTTTTTGTCACATTATTCATTGCCTCACCATTCCACTAAAAATATCTTAAAATTATGGTCATGGATATTATATAATAGAGTCCTTTATGGTTACACATTCCATTGATATCTCCTTGAAAATATAATTTGTTTTATATTGGTAGAAATGATAATTTTATATTTATTTTTTTCTTATTCTTGGAAACGATCATTCTATTCAGTGGATACACCCCCTAATTTAATTAACTATCATATTACATGAATGTACACTTTTATAATAATAGTCTTATAAATTATTCCCAAATACCAGAAAACACCAATAGTTTTTATTTAAACTAGTTCTTTCATTATGTTGTGAGTCAATTTTTTGTTGTTATTATACAATAATGGTAAATTTCATTGATCAATGATTTTTTTGATAAAGGGATAGTTTCCATATTCATAATCAAAAATATTTTAGGGATATAGAAATCGTATTTTTAGAGTTCTTATCATCCATTTTTTCTATATTTTTATTTAGAATATTCACATTTTGACTAAATGGATTTAAAATTCATGTCTGTCACATGAGTATTTTTTACAAGAAATTGTTTACAACAGTCCCAATCAGAGTGTTATGACTAATAATTTATGTTCAAGAGATTTATCATTGTAATTTTTAAATTTTAATCATATATTCTTATCCATAATACACATCAAATCATCAATGCTATTATCTTATTATTTGGTTTAAATTACATTTCAAACTTCTTTAACATAGTATATTTAATAGTAAATTTTATAAAAAGAATGTTGATTCCATTAAAATAGTCATTTTAATATTTCTAAATTTTTTTTTTCATCATTCAACTTTCCAAATATTTTCATTAATAATAATATACTTATTTTGTGTTTAGTGTTTTTTTAAGGTTCACCGAAATGTTAGTTCATAGAATATATTCAATGTAGATTTATTCTCCTTCTTCAACTAGTATTTATATTTTTTCTTACAATTAAACATATTAAATTATTCTACTAAATTTTGTAACACTATGAAATTAATAATGGCTAATTCATGTAGAGTATCCATCATCCTCCTTACTCAATAATGTTACTTTTATACATAGTAAATTTTCAAACTACTCATCGTACTTATTTCTATTTTTATAACTTATTACCTATTACATTAAAATTGTAATTTTTTAATCCTATTAATATTTTTAATCCACACATTTAATTATTGGGCTATCATCTAAAATTCTTTTAGTTTCCCTACACATATACAACATTTGTGGAAAATTTCCATACCATGCCCACTTTCCCTTTTTCATTTTTCTTTTGGTAATTTACAATATCCTACTATACTAAAAATGATTACATAATTAGTATTTTTGTTTTTAGATTAATCCACATTGACCTCCTTCTTTCATTTTTTAGGGTCTAGAATGTCATTTCATCCTTACCCATTTTCATGAATCTAGGTCCCTACCACTTATCGTAATTGAGGAGTGTGTTATATCAATCATCTAGGTATAATTCTTAATTTCATTCAATGGATTTTATCATTGTATTTAATTTAATAGGGATATTTATCATTAGTTTCTTCATAATTGTTGAAATATATAATGTACCACTAAATCCCCATATATATATCACCGTCTAATTCTCCTAGGTGAAATAATAAAAAATTGTATCATTTGAAATCATTTTTATTTTATAAAAATAAGATATATTGATTTTTATCTTCTATACAATTAGAATTTACATACATATTATGATCATTATTCCATATTTCAATGTATATTTCAACTCACATTACTATTTTGTACACATTATCTAAAATTGTTGGTAAAATTTAATTTATAGCCTTTCCATATAACATCATATTTTCATTAGAGAAGTTTTTTTGAATATCATTTAGGGGGTTTCAAACCCACTACCATTACATCACTTACATCAAAACCAAGTAATATATGTTAATGAAGGATCCTATTTTTCAATATATAAATGTTATTTGTGAATATCATTGGAATTATCCCACTGTTTATTGAGTTTATATTCTCAATTGACCACCTTAATTAGGGTAGAATCATAGAATGAACCATTATATTTCTAATACCATATGAAGATAATATACCATAGATAAAGGGATTTATTATATTAAAATAGTATAATATTTGATTTATAAACTAACCATTATGGCTTTGTAATGTTTTTATACTCTATTATTTAATCTATTTTAACCTGTATGAAACTTTAATGAAAGGAAACATACTCTATTGTATGTTAGAAGTTTTTTCTAAAATATATATAATAGTAGTTATAAAATAATCAGTCGTTAATCATCTCTAAAAGTAATGTACATTGGTTGGGAAGGTATTATCATTTTCTTAGTGTAGGTATTATATACTTATATAATACAATTGTTGTTAATTATATTATAACAACAAACATTTAATAATATCATCTACTTTTTATTGTGAATAAGATCTTATGTGTATATAATGATGTCTCTAAATAGTAGAAAACACAATTTTCATTGAAATCAGTCTATCGATTTGAATAAATGTATTGAAATATTAAAATACATATTAGAATTGTTCTATAATATTTTTGAATCATTAATGTGTGAATGATATCATTCACACAAACTTAAATAGTATTCTTGACAAAAAATATACCATATGATTAATAAAAAATTTGGCACACATAAATACCATAATTCAAAAATATTAGAAACCCCAGTTCAATCATCTCTTAATTCACTTCATTATAGAAACTATATAAACTCCAATTATTATTAATGTATAAATTCACAACTTTCAATTTTAAAAACATAAAACACTCCATTTATTATTATTCCAATATTATATTCACAAAATTATATGAATATTACATATAAATATTTTTATGGATATTGTTCCTTAATTCATGATAATATTGGTGAGACTAGTCCATGGATCTTGATTGTTTTCTCTTTGGCATTGATAATGAATTATAACTATTTTAATTTAAAAATACTATAGTTATTTCTCTATGTAATTAATGTTGGATTTTAAAAAATATTTTTCTCAAATAATAGTGTGACCAATTGCTACTGATATGTTGACAGTTTATGTAAAGTTTAGCATCATTATATTTTGTTTCTGGGGGTATCTACTAGAATTTTTAATTTTCCTTGAAAAATTATTGAATTATTGATTTATTTTGGTTTAAATATAACTCTTACACTATAATTTGATTCCTTTTAAACTTACTATATTCTTCGTTAGAAACTAATTATCCATAAAATAAATTAAGTATTATGAATGATTTATGAAACCCTTTTGAAATTTATCATAATGTCTTACATAATATCTGAATATGTCTTACCTAATCTAATAGGTTTAATCAATCCCATACAATGTATTACATTATATTAATGTATTATGTGATGTATAAAAGTATTACATGATTTCAGAAAAAGTATTACATGGTCTCAAATTATTATGAAATCATAACAAATTTATATAAAACTCAAAATCTATAAAAAATCCCAATAATGTATTCTAAAACATCAATAGTCCTATAAAAACTCAACAAAGTACATTGATAAATAAATATAATATTATAAAATATAAAATATATAAATATTTAATTTAGTCATATAAAAATATCGGACAGTTATATTAAATTATAAAATCCTTGCAACTTCATCGGATCATATCCATTTTTAGATCCAACATAGAAATTTGAGACACATTCTACAATGTATAGATCATCCTTCAACCACATTCATAACATCTCAATATTGATCATTGAAGCTGAAAAACTTACTAACCAAATAATATTAGTTATGATTGGTAAAAAATCAACCACATTAAATAATCCAATTAGATTATTTGGATTTATTCTATTATAAAACTAAATGGAATGGAATTTCATTTTACCCAATATGGATTTCAATAGGGTTTGTAGGGGTTTCTCAATCCAAAAAATTGGAATCTAGTGGAAAGGAGTCAATGAAACACATTTTTAATTGTTTCAAAATCAAATAATAGAAAATAAAAAGTCAATCATTTACTTCGAATCAACCATGGATTTATCATACATTGGCCATATTCACTAATGAAGGATATAATATTAAAATAATATAGGAAATACCTAAGTCAAAAAAAACAAATACTATCTAACTTATTCATACAATCATACCACATTGAATACGAAATAAATATGATAAAATATATGAAAACTAAATATTGATAAAATAGATTCCATCTTGAATAAAACCTCAACACAAAAAAAAACAACATGATCAAATCCATGCAAGACAAGGTTTCTCACCTCATTTGTACTCAGACATCAAGCACTAAATAAGGTGAGAAAAAACTAAATGGAAAAATTACCATTTATATAGTATATATGATTTATTAAAATCATGAATGTCTATTCATGTTATGAGATAACACATTTTTTATGATCTCCATATAGATTATATAAATGTTCATTAAAAAAAGACATAAGGGTTATCATTAAATATAAAAAAAAATATTGTTTTCATTTTAATAAGTAACTAGTTACATCAAACCATTCAATATCACTTTTATTGGATGGAATTGTTTTTAATGAAAATAATGTGGAATGATTACTTAGTAATAATATTATTTTAAACCTAAAATGAGTGAAATTGATATCAAAATTAAAGAAACAAAACCATCATTACTTATATCCAACCATTTATTAAAACAAAAATAAATATTGAACAAATTTATATTCCATTTTAAAATGGTAATCCAATATCATTTTTATAACCATTTTAAAAACTAACATAATATCAATAAAAACATGAAAATTTGAAACCTCTATATCAAAGCTGTAAAAAAATTGAAAAATGAAAATGGTGTTTTATGTATAAAAACTCATTTGGATACATATATCATGGTAATACCCTATGTAAACCACCAATATGGGAAGTCGTTTGAAGAAAAATTCAATCAGTAATATAAAGATATGTCCCAAATGATATGATGAAACATGAAATTTTCATTCTAACATTAAATCCAAAATAAATACTAAATCCTCCAAAATATTTTAAACTGACTTCATTAGAGAAACGCCATCATGCTATACCAGGTAACACAACTAGAGGGAAACTAGAACTTGAACCATCTAACCTATATTAGAATGAATTAGGATCTCCATCATATTTAACATATTTGTCAAGAAGTAACTAAAGGTTTATTGATAAAAAAGTAATAATCATCATAAAAAGTGTCATACTTAATAAATATCCCCACACTTCCAATAACCTCACATGAAATTACCCCTTATCACATTACTATAATGATCCAGGGTCCTGGTGTCTATCCCTATAATTACTAAATAAATGATAAAATTCACATTCAAATTTTATATGTATAACAAAAAAATTTAATGTGTTGCATCCCCCACAAGATATCATCCACAAACATGGTACAATATTCAGTTCACCTGAATACCACATAATGATCATATATGAAATTCTATTCTTTGATAGTGCATATGGCACTTGATTAGCCTCACCGTAGACATGTGATACAATAAGTTTTAAGTGCCAAGAATTATTGATACATTTAATCCAATAATGTATAATTATAAATAGATCCTCACTTATTTATCCTTAATGTAATTTAATGTGAGTTGAGAGTTATATTCAACAACAAATAACATTATAGTTTCTTGTATACGGAATGTTTGATTTCATAAATGAATTCAAATAGCCTTACCTTGTAAATAGATCTATACCCAATAAAATGGTTGAAGCATCCTTTTGCAAACCCCCACTGGGTTCAGAAGACAACTCTACACACTAAAGGACCTGTAATTATAGTAGTTGAACTATCAATATTAACATATTTACATGGGAATATAGGAGGAATATATCTTATATATTTCGATGCAAGAAGCCTCCATTGTTTAAATAAAATCCCCAGCTACATTGGAATTTTTTGGTCTTAAATGTAGTCATGCATAGCACAAGATTGAATAAAAGGAGTGGTGTTAATGTCTATATGCACATCCATTAGTCCATCATGGGATGATGGGAGCTGGTTATCAAATAGAATCCTTTTGTGTGCTGTCCATATGGATCATAAAATCGAAGAAACATCAAAAAGAAATATGTTGCAAATATTCTTGCTTCTTACACATTTACATACATAAGAAAATATTTCATCTATATATGTACAATATAAAAATATATTACTAAATATATTACCACCATAAGCCCAAATATATCTGGCATGCATGTAGTGAAAAAAAGATATGCTACACATTTTCCACATTTCTCATGAAGAGATGACAAACTAAAGCCAGTTGTTGGAAAACAATCTTCAATTGATCATGTGTGAGATACCAATTCTTCTATATACTCTATAATAGCCATAGTTTTTAGGGTTAGAAAAATGTGACATTAAATATTGTCATCCATAATGGTGGTTGTAATGAAGAATCACATTGCATAATGTAGTAATCCTTGGAATTGTATTTAACAGTGAGTATCTGCTTCTATATCAATGTATTAACATCCATAATGTTATAATAATGTATTATTATATGGGTTTGTGGGAAAATTATGTAAACTAGTATGATTTCAAGAGACATGAGATGAAAAAAATATCATAATAAGAAGACTAGACGACATTGTGGTGTTCTCAGAATGAATGTCTAGCCAAGGGACTCCCAATCCTTGAAGGGTGGAGTCCCATCTAACCATCCGTTTGGAATGCTGCATAATATCATTGTATGAATTTTTAATATAAGGCTATATGAATGAATAAAGGTATATTTATTATATATTCATTATTCTCATCCTAAACTGATATAAAAACAAATCAATTGATGGATCATTGGAAGATATTACTGCTTATAAGAATTTGTGGCTGTGTCTATCATTAAATGTATTGATATATTTAATTCAAATCCCACCCATGTCAAGTGGTTTGATTTAATTTATTGATGAAAAAATAGTGAGTAGTCTTTCATTTACAGAGCCCATCCACAAGAAGTTTCTTATCATTCATTTCATATCATTTGAGAGGCTTCTTGTCTATTTATATGCAGAAAAAGAATAAATGAATTTGGATGTGATAATGGAATTGAGGAGTCAGACCATGCCAGCTTACGAATTGGCCTCCCATTTCAATCTATCAAGATAATTTCTGATACCAAATATGATACCTCGTAGGTGATAATATTAGGCCTTTACCAAAAATTAAGGTATCCTAAGATAGTTGAATGGGAGTGAGGCTTTCTTCAAAACGTTATTACTAATAATTCTTTATCTTCCATCCTTCAAAAATTTTATTTCCAAAAACAAGAAAAGATCAATTCTAGTAAGTAGATGGAACTACTACTTCCTAATAATGCATGAAATTATTTTAGATATCCATTATTGTATTTATTTTAGGACTGAGAAAAAAAAGGATTTTGTTTCCATAATTTATGTTAAAGGGAACAAGGTTATCCCTACCATCTATGATTCTATTACAGATCCTGAGATAGTTAAGATAATTGAACACCTAGTCCTTTAATCTTTGATAATATCAATGAGGAGTCCAGAGTGTGGATCCCCTTAATGAACATAGTAAAACATAAATAATTTATTATTGAATCTATGGACTTCAAGAATAAAGCAACATCTTATGGTTTCAAATGCATTGGAGATGTCAATATTGAGATATAATATTTCTTATCATGGAGGTTTCTTTATTCGGTTAACTCTTTTAGATGCATTAAATATGAAATTTTCTATGGTTCTACCAGGAAAAAAAATACAAACTGACATGGTGTGACATTATAATTGATAATATCCCCAATCTTTATTAGCATGATTTTTAATATTATTTTTGGGATAGTATTCCAAAATTAAACTAGCATTAAATCAACAATTTCTAAATAATTATTTTTCTTTGGGAAATGTATGATGAAAGTAGAGTTGATCTCTAAGGGTTATAAAGAATGATTAATTAATTATATGATTTAATTTTTCATTTAATCTAGTAGGATATCATAGTAAAACATAAATAATTTATTATTGAATCTATCTAAACCATAGGAACACTCCAAGTCGAGAGATAAATGTTATTTCATAATATCCTCTTTCTAAGAGACCATCATTAGAGATTTATTTTTCTATTCACTAATACAAGGAATAATATTATAAACCATCATTATTTTGTTGTATAATTTGTAATTAGAGTAAAGGAATTTAATGTTTGTGACCAATGCACTTGAAATTTCATCTACAGTTTTTTGATGATACCCATTAAAGGAGACGTACATTAATACATATTTTATTTTCTTTTATACGTGAAAATGTTGATAGAATTTTGAATATTTTCACCCTATTTGTGCCATCTGACATAAAACTAATATTGGTAAATCATATCCTTAATAATCAAAAGGTTATCAATCCTAAAAAGATCATGGATTTCATCTATATAAGGATTGTATTGCTACTGATTTATAATTTTACAATCTTCCAAGTGTTGTTCATCATTTTTTCATATGACATTTGAGGTTAGAGAAAAAATACTACTGAAATACATTAAAAATATAATCCCATTCTTTAACCATCCCAGAAATTTATGAATTAAAATTCCAATACTATCTACCTACTAAGCTTTTAGAACCATTTATTTGCATCAAGCGGTGGGGAGCCCTCTGTTGTTAAAGAGGAAGAGTAAAGGGGATAACCTTATTGATTCAGTTGAATCATCAACCGGAATTGTGCTGTGGTAAAAGTAATTCTTTGGAAAATAGTGACAAGAAATTATTATGTAGACATTCATATAATACATATGGGAAAAACATCTGTCATGTTTTATTGAATGTTGACCATTCATTGTGTATCTACTCTAAGTAAATTCAAAACCTAAAACTGGAACCTCATCAAGACAACATTGTTTTATGAAAATAGAAAATTATGTAGAATAAAAATTATTGAAACTCATTCCTATTTTATCCTCAGTATTTTAGAAATATTTGAAATCACCTAGAATCGTTCATTTATGACTAATATCTTCAGAATGACCTTCAATCTATCTCTATAAGTCCATTTATATTAGGTAAGATAAAGAGTCATAAATAAAATAAACCAAAATCTTTCAACTCTGAAAATCAATAGAAATAGAGACAAACTAAAACTCGGTGATTCATGATAAAACATTAATGTAATTGTTCTTTAAAACCAAATGGTGATCCATACTTGTGTCATTAATATTTTTAGGGGAAATACTATACACAAGGAAATTAAAATTAAAAAAATTCCATTTTACATTAAGCATCTTCGATTGAAAAATGCCAATGATTTTTAGTTTTTAGGTCATCATATAATGTTTATTTCTATTGATTGTTGGGTGAGTCCCAAGCCCTTGGAAATTCCAATAAATGATTTTCTTTTGGAATGGGTTTTACTATGTGTCATTCCCCCCATCATTTTCTCTATTTAGGTGGCCTTTCCCTTTCATTCCTCTTAATTGTTTCATTATTGACATGGTGTGTTGTCCCATAACTACTATCTCTACATTCTAAAATATCTCATATGTCCCAATACATTTTTGACCCTCCTCATTGGTATGGAAGTAAACAATCTGATTATCAGGCTGTGCTCCCTTTCGGTTATCAGACCAGATCATTGCACTCAAAGGTTAGAATTTGTTGATAGACTGTTGAATCATGGGGTTTCAGTAAATGAGGGTTCTCCTACAAGAATCATCGATGGTGGGAACATGAACATATGGTGTCTCTATAGGAGAAGGTATCCCATGAAAATCATCTTATTTGGAATTATCAGTAGAGGACATGTTAGGGGAAAACATGAAAATGGGCACATTCGAGGCTATAATACTAGTTTGGTGAGTGATACTATTCTCCAATGGAGAATCATCGGCCTTCTTTATACATTATATTGTAATGGAGTCATTTTTAGGTTCTCCTAGTGGTGTTTTAGTCTCGTTTACTTTCTTGATAAAAGGTTTGATCCTCACTGTGACAGTGTGACTTCTGGAATAACGATTCAATTTGATAAAAATTTTGTTGGGCCTCCATTGACAATTTAAGACATCAATTTGCTCTGTCACATGAGGTGGGGACATCTTTCATTGAAAAATAATTCCCTCCCTATTTTTCTTCTGTCGATTGGGGTCCTAGTTTATCATTTTTAACCTCATCAAATTTCCCCTCCAAATGTTCCACAGTTAATTCCATACAATTCTATCTAGTTTTTTGAACATCTTTCCCAGGAATAGTAAACCCTCTCTTATTTGAGGGACCATGCCTTGTTAGGTTTTGAGGATTTTAGTATTTCACTATCCTCCTTCATCATGTAGCATCATAATTCCCTTTAACATTGTAGATACGACATTCCATGCCACTATTATACTCAAAAATCAAATGAACAATGAATTTACATCCCATGCAGAATATTTTCCACCTTTTATATTATATCTCAAGTCTCAGGCTATCATCTATTGTCGTTAAGTGAACCTATTCAACAAGATTGGTGGACATGTCAACTTCCACTAAAATCTAACATAATGTCCAAAACGTGGGGTTTTAGTATGGCTATCCAGTCGAATCTGATTCCCCGTAGTGGAAAAAATATCCCATAATATCCTCAGGTGATAGTAGAGCCAATTCAGCCCACATATTCATATCCATACTTATTTATGAGAATTTAAAACATTAAAGGAATTAATGTTCCTATGTCATTCTTGTATGAAATGAAAAATATGTTTTAATGAAATTTCCTCATACGCAATGTGTGACTCTTATATTCGTTAGATGTAACAACCACTTGATGGTATCCCATTTTTATCACTTTCATCCACCACTCAATGAATCTAAAATATTTTGCAATTCATAAGATAAATTCATCAAATTTTACAAAATTTCCACCATTCGGTGCTAAATAGGCATTCAATGATGCAATATCATCAAAACATTACATGATTTTCAAGGGAACCCTAATTTTTCAAGGAAAATGTAATTGTTTATTTTCTAATTAATCTTCCTAGAGGTGGAGTATCAAAATCTTAGAACGAAAATATAAAAATTTGATTTCATAATAACTAAAAAATTACTCATTTGACCAATTCCATTAGTAGATGATGGTTTTGAAAGCATTACCTTCTTATTCTCAATAATTAACATGTCCCTATACTGGAATGTTCCATCTGATATTTTTCCAACCCCTCACCATAAGGATTAAAATCATAGTCCATCTTCTCATCAATTCCTAGATCATTTGGCTTAGGTTTTTCCCCCTTCTCTCTGCGTAATTCTATCCTCCACCCTTACAACAATATATAGTCAACACATAGTAATAAATACCACATAACCAGGTAAGGTATATAGAAGAGGAAGTCAACAGGGCCTCACAAAAATTAATTCTTATATTTTACAAACCACTGGGGATTAACCTTATGAAATTTAACATAGAATTACATTCCCTTTAAAATTTATATAAATATCCCTTTCAAATATCCAAAAGAAACAATTTATATTCTCACACACATATATGAAATCATTATAAAAAAATGTTTTTAATTTGAATTAAATATTCAATATGTCTTAAAATATATGATTTTCATTCAAACCAATTTGAATATCCTAAAAGGATTTCATAATAAAAACATCGTTTAGTAAAATAATTTATAACAAAATATAGGGTTGAATTTTAAAAAAGAGAACCCTTTGATGTAATGATAAAATTTCATCAAAATAATTTATTAAAATTTCATTGGTACCATGCCTAGATATACATCCATAATAATTGAATTTATAAACCTCAAGAAAATTATATATTGATTGAATTATTGAATAAAATTGAGGAGATACCTCAATGAAAGATAAATTGTGTCAGAACATGACATAATCCATATAAAACACCCAAATAAGGAATAGTCCACCATCTATGTTCCAAGCCCAACCAATACCCTAGGATAGAACCAACCAAAAACACAGAATTATAAGACAGAACTATTTTTTTCATAGTAGAATGAAAAAACCAGGTGAAAGGAATGCTGAATAGAAAGAGATAAGGAGATGGGTGAATGAATATTTAATACCATGGAATCAAAATTAAATATGGAAAAAGTGAATAATTTTAAAACATCAAACTAAACCACATGGTCCAAAAAGATGTTTCACAAGGCCTCATGCATGCCTATGGATATGAAATTGACTACTAGAAAGTAGTGGGGGTCTATTTTCACCAATGATGAATCTAAGATATTAGTATAATTCTATTGTAAATATAATAATATAAAAAATATATATAAATAAATAACTAAATAATCATAGTAATCATGGAGAAACAAAAAAAATAGTACCAGACATATATAACATAAATAGTCTATCAATTTTCTATCCAATATAGTGTATAAATTTAGAAAATATAATAACATGTAAATTTATTGTCTCCTAGAGTCTAAAATTGTAATGACGTCTACCCCATGATCCACTACTTATCTGTCAACTATGGAATCCTTACCTATAGTAATATCATTATAAATTATGTTTTCTAATGCATTGGGATGTTTGTGTAGGGTGTGAGAAATAAAACCTAGTAGGAAACTACTAATTAATCCTTAACAAGTGTACACAGTTAGATTATATGTATTTCATGATACTAAAAAATGGAAAGAAAATAATAAAAAAAAATTATTATAAAGATGATTTTTAAACTACCCATGAAACAAAAAACCCAAGTTTTATCTTATTTGGATCTTTACAATAATGATGATCAATGATCATGGCTATAGTTATAACTTTCTAAATGGCTGGATACATGTCACTCAGTATCAAATAGTATTTTTCTATATTATCACATGACTTGGTATCAATGATATATATCATGTAAAAACATGTTTCTTTGTATCCTAAATCAGAATCAAGTAATTAACATGAAAAAAATTCAATCATGATACTCATTATCCATATGGTACATGGAGTAACTTCTATACTACAAGGCTATCATGCTACACCATCCACATCATCAATCATCAAATACACTACCACTATAAGTGTATTCTTACAATAATGATCAGTATTACATTTTACAATGATCCAATCATCCAATTTATGGACAATTAAATTAATTTTAATATATGATAAAAAATGGAATCACATCATGTAAACTATACTATCAAAATACATAATTACATTTGATAATAATAATATATTGAATCATACAACACACACACACCCACATGTGACCGGACTCATGTACGAAATGTAGACTAGATATCACAATAATTATACCATTAAAATAAGTGTATATAAAACCTACAAAAATTTATAAAACATATTACCACAATTTCATTAATAAATAACCTCATGGTTCTTGAAGGAATTTTCACCAAAATATCATCCACATATTATTTTTTTCTAACCAATCAAATTGGATTCCTATAACATAGTTGAAAATTTTATTTCAAATATAAACAACCACATACATTACCAGTTTCCCTCTTCAAGATAATTCTTTATTATCATTTTATGTACATTTATGAGAATACATTTCTTCCATAGAAAATTATCTATTTAAAAAGGAATATAACATTTTTTTATTTTGTATTATATTGGATAAATATGAGATCATAATTGTTTTGTCATTATTTGATAATTTAATGATTGTTATATTATAATAAATAACCATCATAAATTTTGATAAAAATTAGAAGAACTTGATTTTTTATTTTATAATGAATATAGAATGATGAATATCATCCCCTTGAGTAAAAAATCCATCAAGAAAGAAGGAGAGAGAAAGACAGTTTAGCAGCACCATGGAAATTTGAAAAAGAACAGTTTTCAAAGTAGGAGGATTTCACAAATCATAGTCTTAGGGTTTTTTGGGTTACTCAAACACAAGAAATGATTAAAAAATATTACTTTGGTAGATATATTTTAGAATAAGGATAGATTTTTATTGGTAACAACCAATAATAAACAGCTATTTAATTTCACATTTAATATTTTCTCCAATAATATTACTAATGAAGCTTTAAAATGTCAAATATATCGTAGAATTAATTTTAGTAATTTGAAACACTTATAAATGCCTTACATGTTAAAAATGGTATGAATGAGAAGGAAAAGTCTGTTTTTTGTGGAACTATAATATATAGGGGATGTTTTAGGATAACATGGTTTTACATTTATAAACCTTCTATGTGTTATGTAATTATAATTGTTTACACATAATCATCTATTGAAATGGATTAACTCTCAATAAAAGGATCATTAAACCATCACATAACAATTATATATGCATATATATAATTTGAAATGGTAATGTTACCTTTAAATAGTTTCAGGGAAACCCTTATTTGAGTATTGAAACTTTTATGGAATCCTTTTACTGGGAAATATGAAATTTTCCTATGAAGGGAAGTACCCATACATGGGAAAAAATGAAGGAATTTAAATTACATGAGATATATAACAAAAAGGATACTTCTATAAATATATATATGCACATTTACATGGAACATGATATTTCTCGATTAACCTTATACCACTATAGAAATTAAAAATGAAAATTATGAAACATCTAGAAGGAAAACAATAACCTTATGCATCATATTTTTTCCCTTATATAACCCTTAAAAGGTTAGCTTTTAAAATCTAAAAAAAACCCCCTCAATTGTTTACATATCCTTCGTAAAATAAGACTTACCCTTATGAAATGAGTATGTATTTCATAAGGGTAATAATTAGAATGGAAATTTTAGTTTTCCACATTATAATATTATAAAAAAACTGGGTTTCGAGAACATTTAATGGTTGAGACCAATAAAATTAACCAATTGTAACAATTGGTCATCCCCAAAAAGTGTCTATATTGGTCTATATAAAAATACTCATAAATCCATGACAGGACATATTACTCCTTCTTCCACGCCTCCTCATGGATCTGAACATTTTTTATATGATCTAAATGAGTGTTATTTTATACAAAAAATGAAATTTATTACACTGGGTTGCAATATTCACAAAAAATTCCACATAAATTGTTTCATATTCCCACTAAACATCCCCATAATCAATTATAGGAACATGATATGGTTTGAATAATTGAATATGGTACACGTGAAGAACATCATGAATGACCTGGTAACTTGATGGAAGTTCCATATTGTACTCCTAGATCCAATCATTCTCACTATCACGTATAGTGAAACATAATGGAATGATATATTTCCCTTCTTCCTCAGACATCAGTGAAATAAATAAAGATTCACTCTTAAGATGACCAGGTCTTACACGTTTAATTTGAAATATATACCGATAAAGTCATCATGTGACCTCCATTTATTCTATATGATGATCAATCATTTCTATAGCATTTTATATCAAATAGAATTACCATAAAATACTATATCCAATATCCACTACAACACATGGAGCATGGAAATAGATAAATGAATTACATTGTCTCCCATTAATATCCCCATAATTGTCCATCTAAAACAAATCCATATAAATATTGATGTATATGAACTCAATAATATATAGCTGATTGTCCTATGCTCCACCAATGTGTAGAACTGAAAATTGGAAGATATCTTCTTATATTCAAATGATTCACTCCAATAGTTGATCTATCTAACGGTGGTACAATATGTTATATCTAAAATCCATCCCTAGAAACTTATTCGATCCCTACAAAAAATGAGATGTTAAAAATTCAACCTCACTTGAAATAAGGATCATGGAAAATCTTTGTAGGCATACTTTCTCATGGATATATAGCTATCCCTACTCAATCATTTAGTGATTCTCTCATATTAGTATAAAATTAAAACTATTCTTTAATAGATCAATTATCACACATATAGTATGAAATCTCTTCGAGGTTCTAGGTAACCTAATTAGAAATTATATAAATAATTCATCCCTCTTCATAATGGGAATTAGAAGCTCCTAGGTTTAACCACAAGGATGATAGTGCATGGTATTTACCCTCATTTAGGAAAGGCATTTGGAAAAAAAAACCCAGTGATGACCCTTTATACCCATGGCTACCAGAACCATTGCCAAATGACATGTTACATATTTTTAAGACATGTTCATACTTCTCATATTGACATGTATAAGTCCCTAATAATCTACTCTCTCATTAAGGAATTAAATAATACTCCATCACACATAGAGATCACATAGAAAACATCCAATGACCAACTGGGTATCAAGTAACTTCCAAATAGATGTTCCCATATTTAAACACACATTTGTTCAGTGTCTTATCTAGTATATACCAGATAAAAGAGAGAATATTTGATTACTAAGGTTGTGAATGTAAACTAAAGTAATTCTTTGAATCATCAATCCTCTAGTAATCCAAAAATATCATTAAGCATTAATGCTCCTCTGAAGGCCTCTAACTATGATCCTGATCAAATTCTATAATATATCTAACCAAATCTATAATTAGTCCACCATTCCTTGGATAATAATCCATCTCAATGTAATGAATTTAAATATACTCAATACAATACTTATGGCCTATGTTCAAAACCCACTATAAGATAATATAATTGAGGATCTTTTGGCAAGTGTGGAAAATAATTTTGTATTTGAACTGAAATTTTCACAAAACCCATAGAGACTGGATAATATAAATCATCTAAATTCTATTAGTATATTATTTTCACTAATGTGGTTTTAGTTTTCATTTCAAATAATCTAATACATACTCTTTAAACCTCAATATATCTCTCAATATAATTGTAAATGCATAATAGTATGCATCATATCCAATAAGAGGCTCAGGAAGTATCAATACTGAAAAATGTGTCAAAATCCTATTTTGAATAAGAAATTATTATGAAAAATGATTCACCCACTTGATATTTACACCCATATTCAGCTACATTTACATGGTAGATGCCAGATGAGAGTGGTCATAGCTAAAATAAAGATGTTACTCATCTAGTCCCTAGAAGCTCCTTTTCTAAATGAAATTCATGGGATGTGTCTACGATATTATTACCTCCAATTTCTCTAACTAATTTAATATTACTATCTCATACACCACATTCCTCATTAACATAAAATCTTAGATTGAAAAGATTCAATTTTAATCCATCTCATAAAGATGATGTGTTCAATCCATTCATTATAATACCTTAGAGTGCCATTAAAAGTACTCCATTGGTGGTGAGAAGATTTGGATTTCATCAATGAACCCATGATGAATGCTTCTAGGTATGGTTGGAATATCATGTCATTGAGAGTGATGTATATGGATGATGATATCCTTTTTCCCAATGACCTTTATATATACTCATACAACCCATACCCACTATAAAAAATCAACTTCTGGATATCTACCTCTCAAACATATGTCTATTGGTATCTTAGTGGAATATGAAAACAATAAAGAGACAATGGACCACATTAGAGAATACAAATATCATTGATATTTTAAAAAACGATATCGGGTTTTCACTATCAAATTATTTAGCTTCATGTAAGAAATAAAGAGTAAAATAAATCTAACTAAAATTTTAGAAAACAAGATAGTTGAACCCCGTTGTAATGTACCCAACTTGCTAAATCCCTTTTTATATAAGTCATTAAATTGCACCATGTTCTATTTAAATTTGGATAAAACCATAAGAAAAGGATGTATTAAAAAATTTTGTGCCCACAACATTAGTTATATATCAATTGGTTGTGCACTTGGAATGAGTTCTATCTCAAATTAAACTTTTTTATATTATATTGGTGGACATGTAAATTCATTCGGCATGTCAATGTGATAGAAATCCACTATAGAATGTTATGTAAATTGGGTTACAACTAATCATGTTAAAAGTCCCAACACCTCTATCTTTTTTATGATTATCCCATTGTGAATCAATTATAGGCCACCTCAACGTATTACCAATTACCACTACCAGATCATAAAGATATTATATCTCTTTGGTAAAGTAATTTATTCACATATCCAATAGTAATCAATGTGATCTCAAAAACCGGTTTGGTTTTTCTTTTCAATAATCACATTGATTCATTTAATCTGTAGAATAATAGAGTCCCATAGATTTATATATCTATTAATGAAAAACGATAAATCTATGAATTGATAATGATGGTTTGAAGTCATGGAAGATAGTGTATCATGGGATTGTAGTTGAGATAATTTCTTAAAATAAAACTCATGACCAAAAATTTCATATTAATATGTGAAGAAATATGAAGAAATAATATCCTAAAAGGAATTAGATAAATATGAAATGATCAAAACCATACCTTGTATTGATTGTGGTCCCTCGCAACCATCACCAAGAGTCCAATCAACTACATAGATATGAACAACATTAACTCTGCAACCCTATCCTTGAGAAAAAAGAATTATATTTTTGGTTTCATGTTTTTTTTACTATATAACCTTGAAGTATCTTGATTTAATGATCGATTTTGTCACCCAACATGACGGAAATTCATCCTTAATACCTTGGATAAATAAGAAGTTGGAGATTACCCTTATTTCTACACTTTTGTTTGGTGTCCATAGGAATTCTAAACAACATGTTATATGAATATTACATTCTTCAAATGACTCACTATGGAACTCGTTTCAATGGCCTTTAGTGCCCCTATCTTATATATAATCTAAAAAATTCCCATTTTAGATACCATAGGAAAAATTCATCAATATGGCTGGTGGTACAACTATCTGTGTAAATATAGATGAATGGAAATTAACTATTCTATCCTTTTCTGGACCCTTCTCTGTCATAAATAATTATTATAGAACCCGAGTATATTGGGTACAATCAATATTTTTAACCTATCATCACAATTATTTCTGAATCACAATCCCAATCAACATTGATTTCTATTCCTCATCTCCATTGAGGAGAGAACCGTAACAATGAATCTTTAGTATACATGTCAACATGGAAGACAATATAATTTCTCTATGATGAGGATATATAAACTATTATTATTTGGATAGATTAACCATAAATATAAATAACTCACTGAATAATAAGTCATTGGATTTCACCCAAGTGTTTTCTTATTGCATTCGATATTGAATCGTAACATCCCACCAACCTCTAGTAGCACCATATATCATAATGGTATAAAGATTCTATTTCTGACCCTCTGGGGTCTTTACTATGTATAAGGACCTCTCAAAAATTCAAATACAGTCTTAATAATCTAGAGGGACTCTATTAACCTTAAAAATAAGTGTATTCTCAAGCTAAAAGTATGAATTATTTTCAACCATAGTCCTAGTGACTCCCCCACCATAGATGAGCACTAGGGAGAAAAATCCTTGAGGATGTGATCCCTCTACTTAAACTACATGACTAGGTATTGGATCATGATCTGTAACGACATATTACATTGAATCAAGTCCCATAATTAATTTTTTGGTTACATATTCTACAAAAATATGTGAAACATTATGACATAATTTGATAAATCTCACCTGCTCCATGTGATCACAAAAAGGTTTCCCTAATAATCTACCCATAAACAAGGGAATAACATAGTTTAGAAAGAAGATGGTATTTTTCATATTTTCAATCACATAATAAATAGAATATTTTATTCTTACATCATTTATTACAGGGATCAATGACTTTGGGACCAGATCACAAGGAAATAACTCTCATACTCCTACTGGGTTTCTGGTTCCTATACTAAGAAAGGAATGATTTTCACTATAGTGAATCCCTAGGTTAAATAACAACAATAATTTTAAAAATAGAACTATTTTTTAGATATAATATTTATTTTTATGAACTATGAGGTCTCCCTATTTTTTAGAACATTCATCGGGTCCCATGCCTCTTACAGCGCCCCCAATATCTGGGAGGGTGATGGGTTTGTTGGATTCCTCATCAGTCGAGTAACAATTTGAACACTAATGGTTCGTGTGACATGAATGTAATGATTGTAGTGGGTGTAATAAATTCTCCAATAGGTTTAATTATTTAATACTTTTTAGTGTTTATTGGTAGAGGTGATTGCTTCGAAGATGAATCCCATGTGATGCTTATTCATTTTCTCTTGTGTAATCAAATAATATTTTTTTGGTGACAATTGAAATTGATTCATTTAATATCTATAAATATTTACATTGTCTTAGGATGATACCATGGTCTATTATTTACACTATTATTTGGTAAAAGTGTCTTATGAATAATAACTTGTGTATTATTCATATATTTATGAAGGGAATATAATGTATAACTATATTTATTGGAAGATTAATTCTGGTAATCAAATTTCATGCATCACTATTATGAGATCTCTTCCCCCTAAGTATGTGAATCTAATTAAAGATGATATTCCTGCTCATAATTACTGAAGACCCTCATGACTCATTTTTCCTGTTATTTTTACGTTTCTCCCTAATTTTTTCCTTCCACCAATATTAATAAATTAATATTTTTTATGTGTCACTAATTATTGAACACAATCCATTTTTTAAAAAATTGTAACAAGTTTCTATTATATGAAATGTTGAAGGTACAATACACAAGTGCTGGCTGGGAACGTGTCAAATCCATTTCTTGAGTCCCACACAACTATCTACCTTCTATATTGTCCATGGTCTGTCTAAACAGAAATGTAGAAAACATTCAAATGATATAATTTTGTAACACCCTGATAGGAACCATGATATCCAAACTATATTTCCATCTAACCTCTTGCATGCCTACATATAGGCACGAGGCTACCGAGTAGTAGAAAGGTTCTATGAAAAAAATGGGTAGACTATACCTTCAGAATCATGTCATAAATAAAAAAACATAATATAAATAATATAATAAACAATCATAATGAACATAAAGAAATTATCAAGTTGGAATACAGGTCATACAATAAGTAAATGATATCCCATGATTTAATACTAACTATTGTATGAATTTGTATTGTAGATAAACAATTCATTCACTATGTCTAACCTAGACGTTCTCAATCCCACTATCAACTGCATGCTCCACTACAAATCCATTATCACAAACCCCATTCCCGTACTCTGATACATACACATTAAGTATGCACATGCATCAACATTACCCTGCATTGGGTTAGTAATAACGAATTACTCCACTTCTAATTCATCATTTTAATATGATCAAATTTTTAAAAAGATTATCGCATTATAATAATTAATACCAATACAATCATACAAAAAATTCATATACCTTTTTATTTCACAAACTATGATACAGTGAACCCAAACCATAAAAATATCAACTCAACGTAATAATGTTGATCAAAGATGATTGAAATGATTATAAGTTGAAACATTGATGTGGACATGTCAGTAGGTAACTACATGGTTTTCAGATATGATCACACTACTCGGTATACAAATTTTACATCACATTATAACACATTACAAAATATAATCAATCATTCCTATGTAACATTAAATCCATAATTATTTCTTACTACAAAATATCCATAAGATACATTATGTATGTTTTGGGAAAAAAGGCTATCATGCCCTTCCATATTTAATATCACACATCATACAAAATCCCCTGTGAGGGATATTCATTACATGACGATCAAATGTTTCTTGTTCTGGGATCTATACCTATAAAAAAGTAAATACACTATATTTAAAAAAATGATAACCAAAAATATCAGTAAATTACTAGAAATAATGTATAATCATAAAAAATACATGTAGTAGTCCTAAATCATAAAAACGTTCCACACCCACATAAGATCACACTCAATCATATATCAAAAAATCTATAAAACAAATTTTACCATAAAAATTATGTATTGGAAATCAAAATTTTATATAACATACAACCTCTATTTTATTTATGAATAATATAAAATACCATCATGGAAACAACAACGAAATCCCATCCATATTTTAATCGGGTCACACTACTCACCATGGATTCCTAAAATGTATAATAATGTTTTATTTCAGATATAAATAAAAAAATGTGTGAGGATACATTATATATCCTAGATAATACTAATTTATATTTTATATTAATGAATTAGTAGACCATTCATCTATAGAGAAAATCAAAATCAACATATGAAAATAATCCTTTTTCTCTAGAATACTGATTGATAATCATGATATAATAACTTATTATTATTCATTGATAATTTTAAAATGACTATCACTTATTAATTTCTCATACATAACTATATATTTTCATTATGAAATATATTTATAAATATCAAAAAATGGATACCTAAAAAAATATCACACTAGGAAAAACATGTCTTATGATTATAGGAGTAAGTGATATTAACAGCGTATGAGAAATTAGATAGAATTAATTAGTTCAATCATATTGAACATGTCATATATTTTTAAGTGTTTTTTTATTCTATAACACAATATGGGATAAAAAATCAATGCATAGTAGTTGTTCAATATTATAAATGATGGATAACTATATACGGGTTCACACCATTAAGAACAACATATAAAACTAATCATTTAATTTTCCTTTTTTATCAGTTCATAATTTTGTAGTTATTATTTTCTCTCAAAAAATGATCATTAAACTATAAATGTGTAAAAGAATGAGGTTTCAAAATTTTATTCCTTTAAAATATTAAATAACATGATACAGGTTTGGATGGATGATGAAAGAGATGAAAAAATATGGTTTAAAAGTATTACTCCTACACATTTCACTACATAACAGCAGCATGGTTATTCACATATTCAACTTATATTTTATGTTTAAAGGTAATGGATTACCCATATTCATGCCATAAAATAGAGTAAAATCAATTATTTAGATCATAATATCTTTATATGGATACTAGGTTACCCTTACATAATATTTGGAATGAAATTTTTATCTTTATGAAACACATAGGTCACCCTGAGATGGGTATTGAAAATGTTTTCCACACTTAAAAAGGTAATAAATAACCTTACATTACTAAGTAAACATCATTATGTGATATATCATCAAGGAATTACATTTAAATTAGATGTAGAACTCATAAGATAACCTTATAGAGCTATATAGGTAACATTATATAGTATTTGGTATTATCATCCAACTGTTAAAAAAACACAAGAAATTATAATTTACCATAACTCATTGGAGGGAAGAAACACTCTAACCTTACGTAGGGGATACCAACCTCTATACGAAACATGGAAAAAATGATACAATTAAAAAATTAAGAAAAAACACTCTTACCATTAGACGATATTTTAAAACAATATTTTCTCTTATGTAAAGTATATGTGATGATCGAGGGTAACTGTTTACATAAAAATTTTGAATTTTATAAAAAGGCTTCTAATGAATAAAAAATAAGGTTTTCTTAATATTAAAATATTAAGAGGACTACAATAATAATATTGGAAGGAGAATGTTGAATCCAAACCTTCATTATCACCATGTATTGTTTAAAAAATTGTGAGAGTAAAGGGGGAGAACCCTTCATAAATAATGAGAAAGCCATTGTAAATTCATATTTTATGTGGATCTAGAGTTTCAATATCATATGAAAAAACATACACCCATATTTTGACATACATTCACTATTTCATGAATTCTCACCCGTTAAGTATAAGCCATATTCCAATTATGTGGGTCACCCACACACACAAACCACACAACACCATCAGCTAGAGAACTCCCCACAATATTAAATAACAATCAGTATCCATAAAAAGGACTATTACTAATTTTCATAATTCTTAAATATTTTTCGGGAAGTCATATAGTTTTGCTTAAGTGTTTAGTTATATCATAATTGATGAATAACCATCATAAAATCATAATTATATCCCATCCATTAGAAATCTTAAAATAAGATGATAATTTAAATAAATAAAAATAACATTAATTTATGTGTTTTTCAATTCTCGCTACCATTATAATTTTATCTCCAATAATTTCTTTCAAATTATAAATAAAGAAACAAGAAACTACACATATTAAATCATATGGTGGTCGGGAAATTGAATACTATAAATGGTATTGATAGAATGAAGAACCAGATAACTCATGTACTACCATAAATAGGGGACTCCTAAACCAAAAAATCACTAATAATTACCAAACATAGTATAAACCAAAATAAATATACTCATATCTCAATGTTTATATACCCATATGCCTATATCACAAATATTTGTAACTCAAATAAAATGATTAAATTAATGGAAAATACATCTATAATGTTACTTAAATAACCATAAATGACTCTCAAATAAAAAAACATGAATAATAGACCATTATAAGTCAAAAAGTGAGACCTTAAAAGAGAAAAATGAAATTATTAGAGAAACAGAACCAACCATCCAAAACATTGGAAACATAAAAAAATTAAAGGAACTATTATAAAACAAAATTACAACCACAAATTGACATGTTATAAATCACATAAAATCACATTGTGATATAACATGGCCTCCTATATTTTATATAATACTCTTTGTAGAAAATTTGGGACACTAACCTTGAAACTCTATCTCAAAAAGAACCAAATTAATACCATATTAAAAACAAGACAGTACATCACAGGAATTCGTGCATCACATGTAATAGTTATCCATTTAAACACTTTAGGGATATCCCTTATTCAACCTATCATCAAACCCTCATAATACATACTATGAAAATAATAACTAACCATTGAAAATTATATATCATCCAAAAATAATGGGAACAAAAAAATCTCAAATCCATGAGGAAAGGTTCATGTGGCACCCAAAATAAAAAATCCAATAAGAAATACCCCAAAAAACAATACGATATTCCTTATAGAGAACATGAATTCAAAAATCAATCAATCAGATACAATTAAAAAAATAGCATTCGTAGGGAAAAATTCACATATGAATTTTTTCAATAACCCTATATTTGAAACCTTCTAAGTTGACTCAAACAACAACAACTACATTAATAGACCCTTTTGTCATTCCAACATGATTTCATAGAGATTATTGGAAACCATCACCAAAATCATGTGATTTTTCTCTTAATATGATATTTGATAACCCACCATAAAAAATACAATCCCAAACCCCATATAATCTTAATTATAGAATATTGAGATTTATGCCAACCCCCATATTTTTTTATCTAATACAATAAGTCTTAATAATATGGCTCTGAGTATAATGGAATATGCCAACTAGCTTCCAACCACATATCTTGTTTAACACCACCATTAAAATATATTAGTAATGAAAAATATGATGTGTCCTGTTGTTATAGAAAATAAATCCTCTAATTAAAATACCTCTTATAGAGTCAATGCTGACAAATATGATAAAGAAAATTGTGATCTCTTCAAAGTGATCAACATACATTATAAATAAATGGAAAACCAATAATGTCTCATAAAATCATGAGATTTATCTACCATCATGTTCTTATGAAATAAGCACTAAACCATTTTATTATTTAATAATTCTCTTGTCATTTATTCAAAAAACCGCAAATTAATAATCAATCCAAACCATAATAACCACTAACCCATATGAATACTCAAAAACAAATTCCCCATTCAAGACTTAAATACATTAATAGAATCAAATTTTCTATTATTTAATTATAGATACACAATTAAATATGATGAACAATTATTAACAACACAATAGAAAGGATATTGATTTATGGATTCTAAGGTTGGGTCCATAAATAATAGAAAATCAACATTAACACACTATTGAGAGTCTGGCCTGAATGTGGATATAAATGGATCTTTTCTATGATGTGAGAGGACGCATATAGTGTATCTTACTTATAAATATTCCTTCCAATTTTATTAACCATTCTAGGTTAATTTGAATACGATAAGACATGTTCCCAAATCAATCAATGCCTCAAAATACAATAAAATGGTCGTGATGTATCACATGGTTTTAAGAAATATCATATTGTAAATTAATATAAAATCATTGATAAGTTGAATTACACACAATGAACTATTTATTATCAATTATACACAAAATTATGTTTTATTTTATGTCAAACCCAACATGTAGTTTCTTCAATAATGTTTATTACACATAGGACTGAGTTTTATAGAAAAGCAATACACCACTACTATTTAACATGATTTTCGTCGCATATCCTTTGGAATAGTACCAATGAATAAAATTTAATAAATTATTAAAATATGGTTTAGACATGTTTATAAAATTAATTAGTTTATTAATAATCAATTTAAAAAAATATAAAAACCAATTGAATATATCATATGTGTTTTAATGAAATAGTATTTTTATTCCGATAATGGAATATGATAATAATAAAATAAATTAATCACATTAAGTGAAATTTTTTAATTAAATTTATATTTTGTTTATTAAAACTATTATTTTTTATTTAATAAAAAATTTTCCATTATAAAATAAGAATAAATCCTATTTTATTCACAAATGATGTGTTTTTTAAAATACAGTTTTTCCAAAATATATTGATGTATAAGTTTTAATTCTAAATTTTGAAACATTTATAAATTTCTTTATAAAAATAATATTTCCTTAAATACAAATATGAAAAATTATATTTTTTGTGATTATTTTAGTTATCTATTAAGATTAGTTTCCTAATGTATAGTGAAAATAATTATTTTTATTTGAATAAATACATTTCATATTAATATTTTAAATTGGTAAATTATGTTTTAAATTGGTTGTGAATTAAATTTAGATCAATTAAATAAAATACTATCCAATTAATGCCATTTTAAACAATTTCATATTGAAATTTAATGTAAAAACATTGTGAGGTTTCGAACATCTATTCTTTAAAACCATACACTCTCTCATCGTCTATTGGATTAATTTTGATATATTATTTTTCCTATTCTATGAGTTTAATTTTAAAAAATTTATTTCATATTTGTATTCATTCGGAAAAATATATTAATTATTGATAATTATATTTTGAAAAATATAAATAGTAAATTTAGTAATTTCTATGACCATATATAAGGGTATATATGGTGATTAATGGTAAAAAATTATATTATAAATTATATAAATATTAAAAATTTACCATAAAATTTATCTTAATTTTTAGGAGTATTGTTCGACCAAAAGCAACCATGGGTTGAATTTATGAAATCTCAAACAAATAGGATGACTTTTACCCACTCTTAATATTTATTATAAATAAAATTTATTTATGTCAAACATATTTTTGTAACAAGTCAAACATTTTTAATATGTAGCTATAGAGAAGATAATTTTTATTTTAAAAATTCATTTGAAAAAAAAATTATTTAAATTTATATTTTTAATTTATTTTTATTTTTTATTGAATGAATAATTACATTAGCTAATTATTCAACAATGACGCAGTAATTATTCAAGAAATGGAAAAATCAAATAAGTGATATTAAAAAATTATAAAAAATATAATTTATGATAATTAATTCTATGAATGAATTATGTATATTAACTAGACATGATTATGATTTAATAAAATTTTTGTTTTTATGATATCTTCTTTTCAGCTTTTTGTAAAAGTCTTAGTAATGAATAATATGAAGCATAAAATTAATGATATTTAAACTCTATTATTTTTTATTAATTTATATAAAATTCATAAAAATAATTTATTTTTTCAGCATATTTGGTTAAGGATAAAAAGTTGTAAATTATAAATTTATGGTTCTTTGGTCATATTATATAAATTATATTGACCCTTAATATATAAAAAATCTATGTTGTAACGATACAAGTTAGAGGAATTAAAAAATAGTTAAAAATGGATTAAAAAATGTTGAAACCTATAGAATTTTCATTGTATGGTAATTTTTAAACCCATAATCATATTTTATTAAAAAAAAAATTATTGACCTATTTAAAACAAAATGTTAATTTATCTTAATTTAATATTTTATGAATTTCTAAGAGATCCCCTATCATATCCTATAAAAGGACACTTCTTCATATATTTTCGTAATAATTGAAATCTAGTTTGGTTCATATAAGACCTATCCGATTATATTATTATAATTGATACAAAACATTTAGTGTTATTATTCTATGAATAACACAACAATTATAGGTGTTAAGGTGTTAATTAGTGGTGATTCTTCAAAGATGCGGTATGATTTATAATCAAGTGTTTCTATTTTTTCATCATCTTACACTTCATTAAATTATTATTTAATCATAATAAAATCTTAAATCCTTTATAATAATTATGATTATATTTTATTATGTCTTTGTAATGAGCCATATAAATCCCCTTTTCCAACCAAATGGGAAAATATTTCATTATCTATTTGTACGGTGGACTTACCCTACAAAAAATGTCGTTATTAATTTTCTATCATCATCTCTAAAAAAATTTATAATGAAATAATTAATATTTTTAAATTACAATCATGAAAAATTAATCATCACTAAATGATAATATTTCATTTTTTTACCATTCCATGTATAAAAAAATGATATTCTTATTCATCTGTACGTGTGAAATACCACCTCCTTGAAACAATGTGATAAGTTTTTCATCACCACATGTCATGAATGATATATATACGTATAATGAAATTATTATTATTTTTAATAATATTATGATAATTTTGTAATGATAATGTAATACTTACCATTATTCCATAATGACCATTGAAAATGGAAATGTTATGCCTGGGTAGATAAGACCTACCATCTCTATGATTGTAACATAGTTAGTTTTTCATATCCATAAAAAATATGTTGTTTTAAAATTATAATTGATTTTAAAAAATATTCTTTTTTATTAGTATTATTATTCTATTGATGATGTTATACTGAAAACATGGATAATATATATCACACCAAAGTCATTTTTGACTCATGTAAAGAATATTGTTGAAACGTTCAATGTGAAGATTACTAATTACGGAATTTATATAACATTATAATGAGTGATATTAAAAAAATAAGAAACACTAAAATTTTCTAAAATAATATATACAATAACCTTTTGTTTATTATTCAGGACAATAAATATTTTACATGATAATTCAAACTTATGGTAAGGAACTCTTTAACTAAATCATTTTTTTAAATATTTTAATGGTTTATTATTATAATGTATTTCCATTAATTTTAATGATTCAAAAACTTGTTTTAATGAATTTATTTATATATAAATGAATTTTATAAAATTGTAATTTCATAATTTAATGAATTTTTTTTCATAAATGGATTTTTTATATGTTTTTTTTGAATTGTCATTTTTTTCAATATACGTTCATTGGGGTATATTTTGATGTTATAAAACCAACATATTTTAGGAAATGTATAAACAACTCCTTAGAAATATCATAACCTAAAATTATATATTCCCATGTAATTTAATCATTATTAATATAATAATATTTTAATGTTTAAAGAAATAATTTGATCTGAAAATGTATTATTAAATTTTTAAAATGGGTTTGGAAAAGGGATTGATTATTTAAACAACATAAATTTTTTATTATGAGTGAAAATGAAATATTATTAGTTTTATAGTGAATATATCATTCTTTTACGTGTTTTAAATATATAATGGTACTTGGAAATCTTATGGATGGTTACATGATAATCCATTCATGGGTGGTTCTGTAAAAAACATACTATTGTTGGGTATGTGATAGCTCTCTAATGCATTGGATATGGAATCTGACTATATGGTTATTTTATATGTAAGAGTGACATGTATGGAATATAATTACTCAGATATTCAATTTTATTAAAATTGTGTCCCAAGAAAACAATTCAACAATTACATTATTGTTTTTTAGTTTTCTTTAAATTGCATTGATTTTAAAAATGTAATATAATAATTTTTTTGATAAGATGATTACATTTGTATTAGTAAAATGTATGAATTATAGAAAATATTTTATTGTTTTTAATTCTACAATTGGAATTATTATTTTTAAATCTGTTACTCATATTATTTTTCTCATCCCATGTTTTTAAAATTTTTCTCACAAGATTTAAGTGTAAATAGAGAAAGGGGTGATATTAGGTGGATAATTGTGCAGAATTTTCGGGAAGATGAAACATGATTTATTGTTAATACTTATGTTTTATGAAATAATGTATACAGAGTATAATTTTAAAATTTTAATTTATGGGTTTAATTTGTATTATTATTTCATAATTCTCTAAAACTCTAAAATAAAAAGTTACACAAATGGGATATATAGTTAAAAAACATTATAGTATGTAATGAATAATGTCAGGTCCGTACTATTGTGATCAGTGGAAGGTCTAAATAATATTTGAGATTAGAATGTTTTCTAATAAGGTTTTCATAAGAGTTAATGATTTCATAATGGATTTACATATTTATGGTTTAACATAAGATCATGATCATAAAAACCACTTTTTATTTTTTTGTAATTTATTTTTAGGATATTAACAATATTTTTATATATTTGATTTAGAATGGTAATTTACATAGTTATAAATAATTTTATGGTTAAATTATTATATAAGTTATATAGTTATTGACTTTATTATAACATGAAATAATTTATTTCTGGTTTTAATGTATTTTTTCTACATTTCAATAATATTATAATAATTTGGAAGGAGGAAAATCTCACACAACTATTTTATACAATGTAGATGATTTAATCATCACTATCTTGGATTATACTTATTTACATGATCTTAAATTCTTCTTTAGAATCCAAATTAGATGAAATGATGTATTTTATGTATCCGAAATTTTTTAGTTCTCTAAAATTTATAGGGATAATTGTATTTATCTTATTTTATATCAAATAGAAGACTCATCTACATCATTAAAAATGAGTAATATAATCATGGACTTAACCTTTTTAATTCTAGAGATTCGTACTAAATTCTGGGATATAAAATGAAAATGAACTATATAAAGGAAGACCATTATGTCTATATTTAAGGTATGTGTCATTTTCTTGTGTTCTAAGTATTACTAATAATTGAGTTATATTAATAAATCCTGAGGAATTATTCCATTTAATTATTTATAGAAATAGTGTATTAGGAATTAAGAAAAAATATTGTTATATATATAAATATTACAAAAAATTATATAGTGGTATTATATAAATATTATGAAAATCTTGAAACACCTATGTAATATTCTATAATTTGTTTTTGTTTTCATAATTTGAAAATATATTATAGATGATATTGATATATATGGAAAGTGGTGGAGTGAAATGGTGAAAAATTTTAGGTTACATCCTTTGGGATTTGATAAATGCTTGAGGTATTTTTTACCCTTAAATTTAGGATACAAAATAAAGATAATTAGGGAAGAGTATAGTTTATTTTGATATAAATTATTTTAATGGAATTAGTGGACATTAAATTTTAAATGATCATTGATTTTTAGTCAATTACGGGCTATTAAAATTTTGTAACATATTATTTATCTAAAAGATAAACATGATACTAACATGTGATTTGATGATTACGTGATTAATTTTATTAATGAATATGCACAGTATTTTTGAAAACATTTAAATATTATGGGAATTTATTTGAGTAATAAAATATTGATTTGTCTTCAGAGTATTATATTATATTATAGTAGAATTATGGTGATTTATCATATTTTTGGAAGTAGTTAGCATACATCAGTATTATGTGATTTAGGAAATTATATTTATGAAATGAGATATTAACAGTGATTGTTATTTTGGAATAAAATTGTTAAATTTATCTTTGAATATTACGTGGTCCTGTAATTTTAAATATTTAGTTTCAATAAAATTTTAGAGTATTTTGGGAAATTTTATGAATACATACTTATCCAATGATCATTGTTATGAATTGGTTATTAATATTGAATTTTGGATATTAATTTTTTTTATTTTTGAAGGTTTATTAATCATGGAAATTATCTTATATTATCCAAAAAAAATTTGGTATTGGTAAATTTCTAATTCGTAGAGTAATATCTTGTAATCCCTTTTATGGGCATGTGGAATATAAAAAATGATTTTAGTACTTCATGTGGGAACAATTCATCTATAATACCAATAATATAAAGTAAAATAGGTGGTTGTAGAGGAAATTAGTTAAGGGATGAAAATTTAATTTTCATGTGTGTATATTTCAATATGTTTTCAGTCTATGTGGTAAATGAATCCTTAAAATTTAGGAAAAGGTTCTTGAAATAAAAATTTATCCCCGTACAATACTTTTTGATGATATAAATTAACATTTCAATTTATTATTCAATTATTGTTTTTTCCATTTTAAATCTTCTTGAAACATTCTCTAACACTCTAAATTAGTCCATTGGAATTAGTATACCCTTAAAAACCAATAGTTTAATTTTCTATTTATGTTCCCTCTATGTGGTATCCAAATTATTCGTAACTTCAAGAGTCCATTTTGTATGCCATGTTATCTTTTTGAGATATTTTTCCATCATTCCATTTTAATGATGTGGGTTTTGTAAATGAATTTCAAAAATGCTAATCCAATGTTAACCAATACAAATTTCGAGATTGAAATTCATTTTATATGGGGTGGGATGTAACATCCCGATATTTTTATAACAATCATATTTCAAATAAATTTATATTTTTTGATAACATTAGTTACAAAAATTTCAAAGTTTATTTCTAATTATAAAATAATCCATTAATATATTGTGTTAAATAAAACATCAAGTTTCTCCAATAATGTTTATTACACACCATATGAGCTTTTTAAGAAAGAAAATACACAATTAATTATAAATATGATAGTTATTTCAAAGCAGTTGTAATGAGAGGAATGAATAAGATTAAATAAATGGTGAAAATATGATCTAAAAAAGTTTATAGAATTAATTATTTTGTTACTAATTAATTACAAATGAAAATATAAACCAAAATAATATAAAGGATGTGTTTTTATAGAAAGAAATTTTAATACACATAATATCTTTTGATACTAATATATTAAATTAATAAATGTTAGTGAATGAAATTAATTTAATTTTTATGTTATATATCCAAAAAACATCTTAAATTATTTATTAAGTTTCATAGTGGAAAAATAATAACAAATTCACTTTTAATGGGATTTTTTGTTTTATTAAAATAATGTTTTTCTGTCTTTTAGTGGAAGACGTGTTTTAAAAATTACTTTTGTTAGTTTTATATTTTTTTTCAAAAAATAATATTTTTAAAAAAAGAATATTAAAATTATTATCGTTTTAATTTTTCGTATTTCATTTATAAGGTTAATTTTTTGATAAATAGTAAAAAAATATTGTATTTTAGTTGATAACATAAATTCCATTCAAATAATTTCTAATAATTAATTTTATTTTTAATTAGATATAAAATAAAATTATACATATTATAAATATATTAATATATTTTATTTGATTAGGATCCAATTGATATTGAAATTGGATGTAAAAATAGTATGAACCTTGTATCATTTTCACTTTCAAATTTCACTTTTTCACCCCATTTGACAATATTAATTTAAAATTTATTTTATCCTCTTATATGATTTAAACATTGAAAACTGGATAAAATATTTGGAAACATATTTCCAAAATTGATTAAATATATCTATTTTATTTTTGATATATATTAGTAGTATATTTTGTAAATTTTGTTTTCCAATGTTAAGGGTCAATCTCATAAATAAATGTTTAGAATAATACAATAAATATTATATAATTTCCTGGACATTTTTCAAAATATTATTTGATGAGTAATTTTATACCAAAATTATCCATGGGTCAAATTTATGACCACTTGACTCCACTTTTATGGCTTTAATCCCCTTTTAAAATTTTACATTAATGAAATGTCAAATATGTTATACTATTGTTTTTAGAATGAAAAAAATTCTTAATATGTTGTCATTCAAATGAAAAATTAAAATATGTATAACAATTTTAAATAAATAAATTTATTATAATCTTGTAAATTTATAATTTAGTTCTATAAAATAATAATTACATTAAATTATTATATAAAATGATGAATTAAATTTCAATTATTGAAAAATCAAATAAATGAAATAAAAAATTCTTAAAATAAATATAATTTCAGATATTTAATGTCATAAAAAATTTTATAAATTAAATTGAAATATTAGGGATTAATCAAATGTTATAATTCAATGGTATATTTTTTGTTATTTTTTTAAATGTGAAATGATTAACTGTGTCAAAATTGAAATTAAAGTTATTTTAAATATATAATATTTTATTAAATGATATAAAATCACTAAAAATATTAAAATATTAATTTTTTTAAGATAAAAATATTACTCATGGTCTATTTATGGTTACTTTTTATTTTTATAATAACTATAATAACCATTAGGGAAAAAAATCAATGTTTTCACATGAAGAGTTAAATGAGTTAAATAATGGTTATAACAAAAAATATTTATTTTAATAAAAACATGTATAATTTTCACTAAATGATTTTAAATTGACTTAATATCATTATTTATTATAAATAAATAATTTTGGAGAGATTTTGGAATGGAAAATTATTAATCATTTATTTAATATTTTATGAAATTCCAAGAGTGACCCTCCACTATCCAATATAAGGTCACCTCTTATTATCTTTTATTCACACATAAAAACAAATATATTCGACTAATACCTTTCCAAATACATTTTTATAACCCTTTACACCATTATAAATGGATTATGTTTTCCATAATATCAACCATATAAGTGTTATTGTTTTAATCAAAGCATATTGATAGACGAAAAGGAATCATTTCTAATCAAGTGTTTCTATTTTGTATATTATTACTAATTAATAAAGTATTATTAAACCATCAAATAATAAGTACTCTAGTATCTGGAATTTTTTGAGATTTTATTATGTATTTTATTTGTATATGTCCATCTCTTTTTCCATCAAATGGAAAAACAATTCATCATCCTTATGTACGATGGACTTCCACCTAACGAAATGATGTATTTTTTTCCATCACCATTTCTAAATAATGATTATAAAAATTTTATTAATCATTATATATAATATTCATGACATATGTATCATAATAGAAAGATAATATATTATTTTTGTTCTTAAATTTCCATGAAAATACAAATGAAAATGTCGTTCTTGCATTTGTGTGAATTATTACCTCCATGAAGAAATGTGGTTTATTTTAATCTCCACATCACACTGATGATATATAAGTATATTTAAATTGATAATATTATATTAGTGAAATTATTATCTTTTTGTAAAGATTAAATAACACCTAAATTTTCCCCAAAAGGTTCATTGAAAAATGGAATTTTTTCTAATTCGTAAATATAGCCAACCATATAAATGATTGTAACATAGAAAATTATCCATATCCATATTTATTAGGTGTATTTAAAATTATAATTAATGTATAAAAATGAATATTTTCTAATGATAATTTTTTGATGATTTACTAATGAATAATTTTAATATTGACATCATAACAACTTCATTTTTTAATCAAATACCAAATATTTTTAAAAACTCCCACGTGAACATAAATAATTAATTAATTTCTATAAAATACAAATAAGTTATATAAATAGAATAATGAAATTGATAAATGGTATCAACAAATTAAATATTTAAAGTATTTTTATTATTCAGTAAGATAAATATTGTATATGATGAGTAAGAATAATGGTAAGAGACTCTTTAACTAAACCATCATTTTAAATGATTTAATGATCTATTGTTCTAAATTTGAATATTTAATTTCCATTTTAAAAATAATTATGAAATTAATTATATGGAAATTAATGATATAAAATGATGATTTCATGATTTATATGAAATGGTTTCAAAAAGGGATAATTTCAGGATTTATGTACACAACTTCATCTCAATCTCTTTTAATTGAGAAATATTTTTATGCTATAAACCATATTATATTATGAGGTGCTGAAACATCCCCATTGACATATCATATCATAAATTGATTTATTATTCTATTATCTAATATTGATTACGATTCGAATATTCTAAAGCAGTTATGGGAAATTTGATTTAAATATCAATTTTTAAATGTATAAAATTGTTTTAGAAAATAGTGTGATTATTTTAATAACATCAATTATTTTCATATTAGAAAAAAAATAAATTTTAATTGTGTCATTTAGAAAATTGAATGATTTCAAGTGTTGTGGTTATATAATTGTAGTTGGAAACTTGATGGATGGTTACATGTTAAACCAATGGAGTGTGGTTTCATGATAACATTTCAATGGGTGGGTCTATGATAGTCTTCTAATGCATTTGGAATGGAATTTGACTATATGGTTATTCCATTTATAAGATTTATATATATTTAATATGAACACATGAATATTAAAATTGGGGAAAATTATGTCCCATAATTTCTATTTAATATTTCAATGCATTCATATGAGTTTTCATGGAAATATTTTTATTTTTAAAAGGTATGATAATGATATTTCAGAAAATATTATTACATTTTCATGGAAAAAGGTGTGTTTTATGGTATTTTTATGGGTTGTCATAGGACTAATGGTTTTCATTATTTTGTTTCCATTACTATGATATTTGTCCCAATATTGGAATTTTAAAATATTATTCACTTATTAAAATGGGGAATGGAGGAAATGATGAGGTCAAGGTCATAATTGTGTTGAATTTTCAAGAAGAGAGAACATTTTTTTTTGGAAAAAAAATATTTTATGTAAAATGTATAATGATTGTTATTTTCCTATTGTAATATATGGATTTAATTTCTAATATTTTGTCCTAATGATCTAAAACTCATTACTGAAAAGATTGTCAAATGATTATTCTAGTAAAAGAAACTTGTAGTATTTAATGTATAAGGATGATTTATTATAGATCAATTTATAAATAGGGGATATATCAAGACACAAAAATACCTAATACAGATTCACCACATCTAAACATTAAAAAACGTATTATCCATTAAAATATCTAAAGTGAAATGAAAAAATTAGTTAAGTCATATTTTATAATGGTATAAACTTAATAAAGAACCTTATTTCTTTTAAAATAAACCATAATTGGTATAGAATATCATTTAATTAGAATCATAAAGAAATAATTTTATTTAATTTTCTAATAAATTAATTATACCCCCTTTTAAAAATAATTTACAAAAATGAGAATTATTATTCATAAAATTATTTCATTATTATATAGTATAATTAACTAGTTCTTAAAGTATATCATGAAAAACTAGAGAACAATTTTCCAAAAAAACCATTTTAAATAAGATATAAGATATACCTTTATATGAAATTTCCCCTTTTCATCCTAAAAACCTTGTTAATCATCAATCATAAACAACAGATAACATTATTCATAAAAGAAAATCAATTTAAACAAAATCAAAACACCAATAATAATTTATTAAACTTTTATACCACAGTTTGCAATAACATTTAATGTAATATAAAGTTAAAAATACTAAGAAATTAATAAATGAGGGTTGTAAATCATTTTTTGATTTATTGGGTTGTGAAATTATCATGTGATAGGATCTTTGAAGACCTAAGAAGAATTCCACATGGACTCCATATAGATTACCAGATCTTGTGATGTAAAATTGTAGAACCAATTAAATATTTATGTTCACTAGAAAACTAAATTAAATACATAGAATCACATACATAAATAATTATGTATCAAACTATAATTATTACTCATAAAAAATATCATTATTAGTCATGAATGAATTTAAAATTTCATGACTCGGTTCTGGAATACTTATGGAAACATGATGTTCTAAGAGATATATATAGTTATACTCTCTATAAACCAACTTATTAGGTCATTAAATACATATATCCTTAATAATTTGGAACATACTAAATAACAATTGGGTTTGTAAGAGCATAAGACAATCATGAACTGAATCTGTTATACCATTTTTCACAAAAAAGGTTGAGCTAACCAGCTACATCAATCGAGTAAACACACCAAAAGTCCTGAATTATAATAAAATAGAAAATGTAAAAATTTATATATTTAATGTTTTATTAGTATTTATTAATTTTATATTATATATTTATATTAATTAAAAGAATTTAAGGTCACTTTTCCATCAAAAGAAAAAACGTATAATTTCTAATCATTAGAGGTTTTCTTGTATTTTATAATTATATATAAAAATTAAATTTCAATTTTATTTAAATTTAATTAAAATAATTAAACATTCCTACAAGATTAAATATGTCAAAAATTATAATAATAATGGTATTTTTTGATTTTTTTGAATTGTTTAATTTTTCAATGAATATTGAAAATGTTTCTTTTTCATAAAAATAAATTTTATTTTCAGGTATTTAAAATTACCATTCTATATATCATTTATTTGAAATTACCGATAGTTAAATATATTTTAAAATTATAAAAAAAATTGTAATCCATATTATATTCATATTTCATATAAAAAATGTGTATACTTTAAAATTTATTTTCCAAAAACACAGCTTTTATTCATGTTTTAGGAGTTCAATTTAAAATTAAATTAAAAAAAATGTTAATTGTGTTTAATAAAATGTGTTCTATATTTTTAATAATAATTATACATAATATTTAAAAAAATTGAAATAATTTCCATTCACAATGAATAGAAAAAACCCATAAATTATGTTAAACCATTAATGGTTAAAATATATTTATTTCGGGTTAAACTATATAGAATAGAGTTAAAATAGCTAAATTAAATGTGAAAATAAAATATTTTGGAAATATTTCAAATCACTATCAACCCATATTCGAAAATATTTCAATTTGGAATAAATTTTATTGCGTAAGAATTTATTAAATTTTTTCTATTTTAAAATTCGATCATTTCTCTCTCCTTAATTTATAATAGGGAACTAAATATCCTCTAATATCAAAATTTCAAGAGACCATAAATTATGTAAATACCTAATATATCAATGTATAAAATCCTTCTCAATGTCCTAGTTGGACTACTTAGTTGAGAAAAAATATAATATGGATTTATGTATAAACATCTATTTGGTGTCCGAGAAAAGGTGTAGTTATTAACTAAGAGCTTTCAATTTATTTATCTTTTTAACACATTAAATTCTATATAAATCCAATTAAAATAATATAAAAAGTATCATTCATACAATTTTATGTTGTTATGTCAATTATGTGACATATATATATCACACTCTTCTGTTAAATTGGAAATGAAACAACCATTCATTTATATAGAAGGATACCACCTCATGAATCAATATATTTTTTCCATAAAAATATATAAAGACAATTTATAATTACATTATATATATATTATTTTAATGAAATATTTAGAATTTAAAAAAAAAATTGATATTTTTGTCATACATTATATATATTGTAAAATGATAATGTCATATGTGTGTATGATTTGACTATCGAATCCATGATGCAATGTGATATGGATTTTTTAAACTAATGACATGGTTGATATATATAGGTTTATTAAAATTAAAAATAATATATTTATGATTTAATGATCATTATGTATAGGAAAATTTAAATTTACCTTCCATACATCATGCTCTTTCAAAAATGAAAATAAACTATTTCATACATATGGATTAACATCACCACGATTAAAACAATGATCATTTTTTCATAAATAAATATCATTGTTCAATATAAAATATTAATTGATATATAGAGAGGAAAGTTATTCAAGATTTTATTGATTTGATATGATGTAAAAATGAAATATTTAGAAATATTCAATATACAAATATCATTTTTTACATATAAGCTAAATATTATCAATAAATTTAATGTGAAATAATGGACAATGTAATTTTATATTACAAGGTAACAAATAAATAAATTAATAAAAAAAATTAAAATATTATTCATTAAGTTAATAATAATCCTACGCTTAATACGAATATATATAAATTATGTTATTATTCATACTTGATGCAAGGGAAACATTACCATAAAATCATGTTTTAAATATTTTTAACATTTATTTTATAAGTCATTTTCTTCCATGTAAATATTGTTTAAATTATTAATTATATTTATATAAATTGAAATTAATGAACTATAAATAAAATTTATGTCAGTTTATACTTCCATTCAATGGTATTCAAAGGTATTATTTTTATGAATTATATATAAAATGGTTAAAAATTGGGAAATTTAATATCTTATTTTAACATATATGACATCAATTTATTTCTCCACCACTATAACATTTTATTATTTTTGTATTACTTTAATATCGTCTATGTTTTCATAGACAAAAACCCATACATTTGTTTATTCATGGTATTTTAAGAAATTGTTTTAAATGAAATAGGAATTTGTATGTCTGGAATTGTGTTTCTTATGGGTGGATGGAATATTTTAATGATCCTGATGATGGGAATGAAATCATTCATGTCATATTATTATTTTATTTTTATATTTCATCATATATTATATTGTGAGGATTCTATATAATCCATGGATGGGTGGTTTCATTATAAACCAGTAATGATTTAGATTGACATTCTACTCTAATGAAAATGGTAATGGGATGGATTTAACCTATTAAATGTCTCTCGTTTGAGATTATATGGATTAATTAGAAAGGTTACTATAATATTAATAATTATTGAAATAGTGATATGAAATTTATGTCACATGTTACCAACATGATTTTTTTATTCTTTTTATAGGATCGATGATTTAATGAGAAAATCTATTAAGTTTATGTTTATAGAGAAGATAATAAAACATCTTAATGGTGAAATGTGTATATTTGTGAAAACAAATTCAAGGGTTGTCCATGAATGAAAATAAATCATAATTTCTCTTATTTTTCATTTAATATTTCCAAAATAATTATTTTTTAAAAATAATTGGGTAGTGATGTTGATATATTGAGTATAAAATATTTATATAAAGCTCAAATTAAATATTTTGAAGTAAAATTTAATAATTATTCATGGACTAAAGGGTTTTAATGATTAATTACTTATGTCCCATACAAAGATATTTTTGATGATCCAAAATTACATGATGTTTTTTTACTGGTTTTGAGGGATGTAAAGGAAAAAGGATTTGGTTAAGATTTAAATTTTGATGAAATAGTATGGAAGCAGTACATATTGTATATTAAATGTTTTATATTCTGGGAAAAATAAAAACTGAGTGGATGTGTACAAATTGTAATGTAATTTTTATTTATGTAAGCGTGGTTATAAAATTATATAAAACTCTTATCAATAATGATCCTAAAATTTTAAGAGGGTAAAATGCTAATTTTGAAATCTTGATTATGAAAATTTTATTGTTGGGTCCTTATAATTACTAAATGATGAAAGGATTGGATAATTTTAAGGGATATTAAAATGAAAGTATATAACTATAATATATTTTAATATCGTATTATAATGAAATAGAAATTTTAGATTATAAATTTTCATCATATAAACCATTTATGTTCATAATGGGTTTATATAGAAAAAACATTGACTCGTAAGTAGGAAATCACCAAGAAGACAATATCATTATAATTAAAAAACATTGAATTTATAGAATTGGAAATATGTATTATATAATTGTGAGGTCTAATTAGAAAAAATATATAAATGATTGAGGTATATATTAAATATGGAAACATGATCTAAAACAAAAAAAAATTCAATAGTAGATAATTCTATTAAAAACGCTATAGAATTTAATTGATATTTTTACCCAGTGGTAGTTGAGGGATGTATTAATTACCTATATAATAAATTAAATGTATGATTTTTTGGGGAATCAAAATAGAGGTCGATGTATTTACCATTTTCTATGTGATGTTGACTGGTGATTTGTTATGGAGGAAAATAATATATAAATAAAATAGACTTATTCTATTGAATATGAAATATTTATGAATCGTTTAATTGAAAAATATTTTCCTAAGGGTGTTATAAATACGATGGAAAATAAATTAATCAGATTGAAGTAGAATAAAAAATATTAAGATGATGATTATGAAGCAATATTCACATGATTGGAATGAAAATTTGTATCTAGGATCTAGATAGTGTAATTAATCAATTTTTGTCTTCATTAAATACAATATATCAAATGGATTTTCTCTATAATGAATTCTTAGGTTTTAAGAATTTATTTTTTATGCTGAGAAAGTGGAAATTTGGATTTTCAGAAACTATTGTATTACTTGATAAATAAAATGATTATAGCACATAAAAAATATAGATAATCTATTGATGAAATATGAATTTATGAAAATATGATAATTAGATTGTGATATATATTTTTAAATGAACCTTGGGGATTATCTTATGAAATATAGGAAGTTATTCCATTATGATGTGATAAGAAACATATATATTTTTTTAAAATCACTGACATTAATTGGTTCCCAATTCATGTCCTAGGGGAATTTATTAAAATCAAGGGTTATAGTACAAACATAAAGTGTAAATTTCTTAAACCAACTATGGGTTGAGGGGAATACAAACTGAATTTGTCAAGAAAATTAAACAAAATCTCAAATTTCATGAGACAATTATAGGAAATCTTATTATTGATCTATCAAAGACATCCTCCATGAAGGGTAGTGGCAATGCAACCCTAAAAGCACAAAAAAATAGTCTTATGTCGAACAGTAGTGGTCACTAGTATTGCATCATCTTTCCCCAAGGCTATGAAACTCAGAAACCTGCAAGATTCAGAAGGGGAGAAGTAGGACAGAAGACCAGATGATAAAAATATACCCTTCGTGATTTAGATCATCAAGAGAAGGGCACCTCAAGCCCAAATGGAAAGCATAAAAAACTTTTATAAAACTAGAGGAACACATAAAGATTATTCTGAGCAGAAAACATTAGTGTTTGATCAAAGATGAGATGATCAGATTCAGAAAACATCTTTCAAAGGAATATGAACAAGTATACAAGCATGCATGAAGCTACCAACTACCACTATATGAACCAAAAAACTCCAACCATATAATCCATGTCCAAAAAATCATGCATCCTTCGCACTTGTTGAACCATGATCATTAGTATAAGCCTTAGAACAATGAGGCAAAAGGACCTTCAAGGAAAAACAACTCTGATCCCTAAAGAAACAGCACAAGTCACTAGCCACAAGCATCAAACCAAGGGCATCATAAGGAAAATCATTTCCATGGAATGTCATTGAAAATAAAATTATGATGTTTCTTAAATTCCTTAAACATATTCATGTACATTCACTTTATGATTTATAGGATGGTATCCACAGATATTTCGCTATTCCTATATTTTTTAAAATATATTTCATCCTGATCCTCCATCCAAGGTTCCAATTCATCACCCACATCTTCATTAAACTGATATCCATCCCTCACCGCAGGGTCATCGTCTTCAATGTTTGTAGTATCATTTATGTTTCCTTCATCACGGTATGTTAGGTGTTGTTCTGTAACCACCAGGTGTGGTGAAATAACGGTTTGTTCTTTTCGAGAGGCCTCTAAGGCACTAGTGACAATAATTTTCTCAAGGTTAGAGTAATCTTTACATCTCTAAGTCATTTTGGAACACGTTTTAATGTAGCCAAATGCATCAATCATTTATTTTTTTCCTTTCCTTGCACTGGATTTTAAATATGCTTCCTCATTCATATAGGCTTGGTCATAATCATCATGCGTGGATTCTAATGAATCTGAGTGGGAATTCCTATCCTCCTCATTCAAGGATTGTGATCCATCTGTAATGGTATGTTTCTCAAGAATTCTTAAGGACCCCATATCATCATCAAGAGGCTGAACATTGTGGGTAGTATCCACAACTCCATATGACTCATTAATAGGGGGCAGAGGGTCAACATAATTATTACGAGAGTATTCAGTAGGAGCCTTCATCGGCCTGTGAACTCCTTTTTCAACCCAGATTTTGTTGGTTCTTTTAAGGGGATGTGCATCATAATATTTTCTTCCACAATTCTTTGAATAATGTCAAATTAAAATGCAATCATTGCAATAGTCTGCGATGTTTTCAAAGACAACCTCTTGCATTAATCCATTATAACCATTTTGTATCCAAACGTGGGATGGAAGGGACAACAAAATATTGATTTCAACACATATTCGAGCAATATATGGTCGATAAAGAATTCTAGTAGTGATTTCTAGCTTGAGGGGTTTCCCATTCAGACTAGAAATAGAAAAAATTGGTTCTTGATTAAATATGTGAAGCAGTCGACCAGAGAATCTTAACCAAATAGGGGAAATTGGAGACGCAAAATTAGTGTGGTAATTAAAAGACCATTTAAAAAACTTTCTAAAACAACCACCGAAGGACCATGAGCCACTCATCTATAGCCTATAAAAGTCATTTTCAGACAACAAATAAAAATTTTCATGCGATGAGTTTAAAAGAACAACATGAATGTTTTAAAAACCAAGACCTTCCAATGTTTTTATAAGGAAGAATAAATAAGGCATGTGCTTGATGAACTTTACATCAAGAACAAAGCGTAAATCATAAGCCAAGAGCCTGAACTATTATTTTTAGAATGATATTGAAGAAAGGAACATGTGTCGAGTGACATGTTTTAAATGTGATGACAGGGGTCATTGTGTTTACACATTCTAGAAGAATAGAACAAATGAATAGAAACAATGAGAATATAAGGTTAAGGTTGTTGTGTAATCCATTGAAACTAGTTCTATATATATTTTACAACATTTTTGTGTAGAAATAGGTACATTACCAATTTAAATAGATTATGATAATGCATTTTTATGATTTAGGATACAAACATTCATTTATTTATGAGAAATTTTCATATCAAATTAAAATTTAACCCCAAAACATTATTTCCATACATTAAATAAAAACAATTATTTTTGGTATTATTAAAACAAGAATTTAAATGTATCTTCCTATTTCAATATGTGAATGATTATTTCCTACTAATTTGGATTTATTCATTATTATATAATTTTAAATTATGTTGTGTATATATGGTCTTTCACTTTACAATGATATGATATAATATAGATACAAATATGTTTTTTTCCTAAAATGAGGTTCCATTTATATATATGAATGAATTAATAATTTTGATAAAATATCATGATGTTGAAAAACTACTAAATTATAGAAATAAAAGTTATATTTCTCATATTATTGATAAGGATGAAAATTTTCAGATTATTTATGTATTAGTAGTAAAATAATATTAGGTTTTTTCATAATGAGTTTCCACATATTATACCTAACTGAAAAGTTGAGATTACTTTTGACTTTGTTCCTGATTTTAAGACAATTTCAAAACCCCCTAATCAAATATCTCATGTAGGTCTTTTTTAATTGAAAATGTGGGTAATAAATTTATTAATAAAGGATTTATTAATTTTAGGACTTCACCATGTGGTTCTCTTATTTTATTTATTAAAAATAAAGATATTCACATGAGGATTTTCATTGATTATAGAATATTTAATTATATAAATATTACGAATAAGTATTTATTACCATATATTTTAATCAGATCCTATTTGATCATTATTATTCAATAGTGGAATTTAGTTTTGGTTAGTATCTATTGAAGGTAATTGAGGATGATATCCATAAGATAACGATTTATACAAGATATGGGCATTATAAGTTTTTTGTTTGGTACATTGGTTTGATCATTAAGATATAAATATTAGAAGTTCTTATAAATATAGTTTTACATATATAATTTCAAATTCTCGAAGATTTTTGTATTGATTATTTTAATGTTTCTTCAAAAAGATATGATGATACTAAAAAACTACAATGGATTATTCGAAAACAAGTGAAATAATATATTTTTTTGAAATGATGTGATTTTAAAACTAAGAGAATCATCTTCAAAAGTATATATTTAATATGAAACAATGATAATAAGACAATATAACACCCCAAGGATTTAAGAAATATTTTGAAATCAATCCAATTTATATAATTGCATACGATTCACACAACACTAGGTTAAAACGAATCTCGATTCTCTTTTAAAAATTATTATTTAAACACAACCACTAAAGCCAATCCATTAAAATAGAATATAGAAAAAGGAATAATGAAAATATTAATATTACAAGGTTTGCACATGTATAAAATGAATTCAATGGTTATCTATTAGTTAAAAACAAATTTTGTTTTATTTAAAACAGAATGAAATGTTTTCTAAATAACTATATTTTTCTAAAATGAATTTTAGTCACACTATGTGAAAATAAATTAAAACTAATACTTACCTCTAGTACAATAATTCTATAAAAAAATATTCTTTTTTTAAATACACATGTAATAATCATCTTCAGTTATATTTTTGAGATATTTATTGAATGATTAATTTTTCTTTATTAATAGAGAACAATACTAATTTCTGTTGAGAACTGTGTTATCATTATTATTATTTTAAAATTAAATTTTTAATATAAATTTGGGTTAATATTAAAAAATTTATATTATATTAAAAATTAACTAATTTTTCCATTGGAATAAATTTCATATCTAATTTTATAAATAAATCATTATAATCATTTGACCATTTTTTATCAGAAAAAATGTTTTTTCAGCAAGCATGTGAGTTTGATTTTAAATTAAATTATAAAACTTGTGTTAAATGAATTTTTAAATATGGATTACATATTATTAATAAGAATAAATATTATTAGGTAATAATTTCAATTATATTTTTTTCATAGAAAAAATAATAATAATATTGTAAATGATGTGGTTATGGTCAAAACTATATATTGTGAATTACATGTTCTTATGTTAATGTTAGCTTTCCAATAAAATAGATTTTTTTTAACAAATTCTATTTAATATTAATAATTAGAGAGTAAAAAATTTCTAATATGTTTCACATTAATTTTATTTTTAATGGACTAATTAATTAGGTAAATAAAAAGATATAAGTTACTATGGAGAAAACATAAATGGTAAAATTATGTAAAAATATATACTAAGGAATGGAATATTGAAGAAATGTTTTTCGAGCAGTACATATTTATTTACCATATAATGCCTAAAATGAAATATTTATCAATTTTTTAGAGTCATTGATTGAGTGTGACCTCCTATTATTAATCAATTTTAGGCATTTAAAAAAATGTATCTCCCCTTTAATTTTAAAATGGCACACATACCCCTCATTTCATAACACCTATAAAGTCATTTTCAAATACCAAACCATTTCAATATACATCCCAAAACATTAATATAAACATTATGGTTCTTGTTTTACACACAAAAGATCAATTATTGGGTCTATTAGAACAGATACAATAGAGGTTTCTATAAAATAAGGTCATTGGGTAGACTACACTCATGCTTTTTATTTATTCATTTACATCCATCAATTATATATTTAATATCAAAATACCACAAAAATATCTTCCATAAAATTATATTTGATTATATTTATTCCTTAATATTGTTTGGAAATGTCTTCCCTCAAATGTGGAAGGAAATCATCATTCTTGTATACAGTGGACTACCACGTATGATGCTGATGTAAGTTATTTTACATCAACACTTCCTAGGATTAGATATAATTACAGATTTAATATATAGATATATATAATATTTATGATATAATAAAATTTATATAATTATAATATCACATATACATTAATACATTACATTTTTTTAATATGATAATGTAGCACGTGTATACAACGAACTTTCGCCTCGCGAAGCAAGGAGATTCATTTTTTACTTGCTCTTTACATGAAAAATAGTAAGGATAAATATATTGAATATATATGACCCCCAAAAATTTTTAAATAAGAAAATTATATTTTATATATTATTCTACAAGCATAATAGTTTTTAAATAACCCATGAAGTATATTTATTTAAATTTAATCTCTTTAATATATTCTAAAATATGCAACCCTATGTCCATATCAAACAGTATATTGTATAACATTATAAAATTATCATTAAATTATTTTTAATAAATAGTTATACATACATTATGAAAAATATATTTTTAAAAACTAAATTAAATAAATTATTTGGTTATTTATTGATTATATAATTAATAAAAAACCATTTTAAATAAAAAGGGTTGATTTGTGAAAAAACTGTATTATTTGGAACTTTGGTCTAGCTACGCTTTCCCAGATTATTTAAATTTATTTTTAGAAATTATTGTTTTCTATAAAATATCCTTGATTTTATAAATATAGATTTACCTTTGAGTGATTTTTATTGTTTTTTGAAATGTTAAAATATTTACTGAATAGTGAAAAATATTGGGTTTTTAAATAATTTTCATTTAATTAAAAGAATTTCAAAACAACAAAGTTATTTTTATAATTTTTTTAAATTTCAAATAAATTTAATTATATATATATATTCAATATATATCATTGGAATCAATTTCATATATTAGTTTAATTTAAAAAATTGAAAACATTTGAACATTTTCTCTTTGAAAACCCTCTTTATCATCCTGTTGTTGAGATTAATTTTAAATTATTTTTTTATCAAATATTTATTTGAAATTGGAAAATGGTTTCTTTGTTAGGTATCATAAAAATATATATATTATATAATATGATTATATTAATTTTAAACAATTTTTATTTGTTAAAACAATTCAAAGTATTTGACACAATTAAGGTAAAAATAGGATTACCTTGGAGTTAAACTAAAATTATAAGGGTTAAAAATGATCCAAAACTTGTTCATAACCATTTTTTGAAATACTTTAGACATTATATATATAGAAATTGTGTATGGAGAATTTGTAATCCATATTTCATGTGATAAATGTGGGTACACATTTTTTTATTTAAACATTAAATTTTCCACTCAACTCACTTATAAAAGACAACAGATTATGATCTCCACTTCAAACATTCAAAAACCATGGGATCAAGAAATTCATTCCAAAATAAATTGCTTAATTACGTAATATCAATCAGTGATCCATATTTTCATCTTAAATCCAATGATGTAAGGATTATAGTGACACACCAAAATGTTGTTTGGAGAATATGTAATGTCAATTTCAAAACATTTTAGGTCATTTCTTGCTCAAACAATTTGAATTCATATTAAAACATAATGATATAACCAACTAATTATCTTAAATATAAATATATATTTTTCATTTACTTCATGACATATATGCATCTTCACTTCTATAAAATTATTTAATAAATCATTATTCGTGTGTACAATAGACTAATTCCTCACAAATAGATGTTATTCATTTTCTTTCTCCATTATTGAAGGATTGATAAAATGTTGTATTTAATACATTTATATGATATATATGATAATATTATATTATTTCAATTTTAATTTCACATTTACTATCTTACTTTCCTTAGAGTTTAAAATATGATATCATCACTCGTGTGAGCGGTGCACAACCACCTCACGAATTAATTTGATTCATATTTCACATTCAATGAAAATGGAATACACTACGATGAAATTGATGAATATTTTTTTATATAAATGAGATTATATTTATTATTAAATATTAAATTTTATAATATCACTAAATTATTTTTTCATTTCACTCCTTAATGGAGTAATATCATCACTAATTTGTACGTACAACCTATCATCTTGATGAAGTTATGTTATTAATTATCGGTGTCCAAACATCATGAATGATAAAAATAAAATACAAAATTACTATATATTATATAAAAAATTAATTTCATTTCATATATTATGGATCTATATCATTTACCAAAAGAACTATAACATTCACTGAAAATGAGCATACGAGAAAAAATGAAATTAACAATCAAAATAATCAAAATAATAGAATATTATTAAATGAAATGTGAAAAAATGTCATAATATTAATATATTTGATATTATAAATATTAATATTGTTCTAGTATAAATCAATAGGATTCTTAACATCATTACACACGAGGTTAAATAATATTCAACTAAAAGGAAGCATGGTATAATATATTGTGTCATGATTTATCTTCATTAAGTTATATTAAAATGGAATACACTAAATATATTTTATATATATTATGTATTTTTAATTATTCATGAAAAAATAATTAATAAATAACAATTCATTAGATTTTATACTTTTATCACTATTATTACATATATGGGGATTTTAAATGAAAATTATCATGTGGTAAAGAGTTTCAGTAGTTAATTTCACTTCATTGTGTTTTATTACCAATACATTATCTTTATAATTTGATTATGATGTGTATAAATAATATTCAATATATTATATTTTTTAATATCAAAATTCTTTATGTGTATTTACATTTGATACACATAGTCAATTCCTTGATTCATTCTCTCTTCAACGTTATGATCTTTTAAATGTATTTTTTTTAATTTCTATTTAATTGGGACATGTTTTTTTAAATAAGAGAATAATATTCTATTTTGTGTATATACATCCCCCTTTTTTAATTTAATGTGAATATATATATATTTTTATTTATGATTAAGTTTTTGTTTCATGATAATTTTTAAATGTATTAGAATTTAAATGTTTTTTATGATTTAAAACTATAATCCCCCAGCCTTAAACATTACTTAATCTTGAGTTATTACAAGATTACAAATTGAGGATCTTTTCAGGTTTAGAGTTTTAAGGAATTAAATCATGAAACTTGCATTACATTCCACATTTAAACAAAGTGGTTACATAAAAGACAGTATTCATTCTTCCCATCAACGGAAACATATTTAACATAAAACATAGATTCCTTTTTGACACATCCTTGGCACTATCATCACATCATTAACCTTTCCCTTGACCTGTGAAAAACATTTCAAAAACATAGGATTAGCATAAAAAGCACAGTAAGGGTTATAAAAATATGGAAAGGAAACATGAGTTCATATATACATATGAATGAAATCATACTTTACCCATAAAACATAGGCACTTTTACATACCTCATGAAATCATGAATAAATCATAGAAATCATAAGACATAAAAGGTAACTTCAGTCATTCATAACATTCTTATGTAGGGAGTAACCCTCTTGGTTACATTTGGAATACCCACCACAGTATATTCCCTAAATCTTTTCGGAGAAACCTTAATGTTTCACTCCTTCGTGTTACCCAATGCATTGGAGAGCTATATCGGGCTCACCCGCCCTTAGTTTATCACAGAACTACCCGTATTCATAACAATTCCCAAGAACCATAACATAATCTTATCACATAAAACATGCATAAAGGAAACATAACATTTCCACCTTTCAATAACAAGATATCAATACAACACATTGATATAAATACATTATAAACACCTTTTCCAATACCAAAATAAAAGAAATGTAAAACATGGTATTTATTTTTCTTTTAAAAAGAAGGTATGACTTGTAGAGGAAGTTGGAACTCAAATAATGGTCACGGTGGTAGAGAAGTCGTTGTCGCCGCATAAGTACGACAAAAACATTCCCTTTTTTCATTTAGTAAAATGGTTCGTATAAAAAGATTCATTTTGGATAAACGTAAAAGTCAAAGGGTTTTATACACCGTATAAAAGAAAGTTGTGTATAAAACAAAATATGCCTCAATGAGAGGAGATTGAGACGAAGTCCCATACAAAGATGGTATCCATGGATTAAGGATAAATTAGTTACATAACTATGTGTGACAAATGAATACACGAAATATAAGAGGGTATTAAGTGTAAAACAATCAGAGGACATTCACTCATAATCATAGAACGACATATTCAAGGTGTACAAGTTTATCCCAAAGAATCGAAATTGGGTTAAAAAGTTCCCTTTCAAAAATTAGACAGCCTAACGGCGTCACTTCAAAATTCAGAGAAATAGTTGATGAGAGATAAAAAGGGTATCTCATCACTTGGACATAAAATTTAAATCAATAATGATATAGAAGAACATATCCCAAAATAATATTATGTGAATTAAAAGACATAACAAAATAAGTTTTTTAAAAAGTGGAGGGTCAAAGGTTCCCTTACTGACATAGGTATCCTTCAAAACATATGCCCCGTGAAAGAAGGACAATACAACATTGATGTAAATACTCATAAATGAAATAATATTACACAACGAGTAAAATAATGGTCAGTACATACACCACTCAAAGGAAATGGTGGAAAATGTAGCATAAATCACACAGGAATAAAAGTGAGATGAAAAATCCCTTACAAAAACTCGACAGCCTAACGGCGCCAATTAAAACATCCAAAAATGGATTGATTAGATAAAATAGTGCATCTCATAAAATTAAAATAAAATTTAAATCAAGATTAATATAAAATAACATCCCCCATCATAACAAAGAGGAGATTAAAAGAAGTGACATAAAGGATAGTACTTAAAGAGAAAGAGAGAGGTTTGATCTCTTATGAAAATTCGGCAGCCTAGCGGCGCCACTCAAAACTTCCAAAATGGATTGATGAGAGAGAATAGCGTCTCTAATCATATGAACATAAAAATTACCGTATTATTAATATAAAAGAACATCCCAATAACAAGAAATATGAGCATATAAGGAATGACATAAAAGAGTGTACTTAAAAAGAAAGAGTGGAGTAGGATCCCTTACCTCAAGTCCGACTTGTCTTGATCATTTCATTATATTCATGAATAATAAACTTTGGTCAATTAATAATTGCCTATGTACCTCCTTTAGATATTATTATTCATTTCATATCACATATTATAATGTTATAATAATTTTTTAACAATGTTAATTAATATCAGACGTTTTTGCCGATGTTTGGTACATGAGTCAAAAATGAACTTGTTTGAAAAAAGATTGCCCATGTAGTTATAAGTAAATAATTTCCAGAATATTATTAATGATTAAAATATCATATATATCCAGAAAATATTCATTTTATACTATTCCATATCATTTGGAGATAAAAAACGAAAAGCACCGTTCATGGAGACAGTAGGCCGTACGTACGCATGAACGCTACTTTCATTTTTTGTCATATTAATGGAATTAAAACAAAATGAGAGATATATATATGTTATAATTCCAGAATTATATACATAATTTAGATGTAATATATTACATATATATCCATTATATATATGTACTTATAATATTACACAACATTTTGAGATAAGAAATGAAATGTACCATTCATGGAGACGGTAAGTTGTACGTACACATGAACGTTACTTCCATTTCTATTTCATATTTAATGGAATTAAAACATAAAGATACATAATAGTATTTTAATTCCAGTATGTTATCATATATAATATCATTAAATATATCCCTTATACGTACCACATATGGTATTAACGAATCAAATCACTTTGAGGGGGCGGTAGTCCGAACTTCCTTAAATGAAGATATCGCGTTTATGCATAATGGAAACCATAAAGGTACGCCATAAATGAAAAATACAGAAGTTTAAGTAAAACATAAACATATTAGATATCATATATAAATAGAGTGTCATATTAATGGCCACCTTTGAAGTTGTTTGAAGAATGTTGAACAATCATCGTTTCGGGAGGCAGAAATTCGCCATCCACGGAAACAGTATGTTCTTTAACCATTAGATGTAGGTGTGTGTAAGTGTAGCTCGAATCCTTCTTATAAAAACATCCTAGTATATTGAAGATACTGTATTTGTTACAAAATAAATGAATAAAAAGAGTTTAGGGGGTTGGATAAGCAAAATAAACAAAAGGACACAAGTGAAGACATTACCTTAAAATCGGGTAACTCCCTTTGGTTTGAGCTCAAAGGCTTACTTGGGAAGACTTCTGCCCAAAGTGAGGCTTCAAGGAGTAAGAGAGGGAAGTGGAGAGACAAAATGGGCAGGTTTTGGCCGAGCCAAAGGCTTTGGGAGTGTGGGTAGGGAGGTATAGATGGGGGCCTTTTATAAGAGGAGAGGAGGGGCACTCTTGTAAAGTTACAAAATGTAACTTTATTTTCAAAAGAGTTTCGGATTTTAAAGGTCCTAAATTGATTTATTTCCAGGATAAGGTAATAAGGGTTCGACATCCACTCATCCAATTGGTTTTGGACATATTTAGGTCTTAGATATTACATTTTCTTTCCATTTTATTTTAATCGTTAAATAATGAGGTCATCGCTGCATCATCATGATTTCATAAATAATTTAATTTATTTAATGTCTAAAAATTATAAAAAAAATAATATGATGTAGGAAATCTTTTTATATTTCCAATGACAACTTATAGTCAAAAATAGGACTTGTATAACCCCATGTAAAAATTTTTTTAGTAAAACATCTCATGTTTGTGTCATTTTTTAGTTTAACATTAAATAAAAAGATATTTATGTCATTTTCCAACCAATGTGGCTCCATGGGGTCCTCAAGATGACCCATGGATTGTCCTGGTAGGCCATGAAACATCCAATGAGGGTAGGAGATGTTTCTAGGTCATTTAATTTTATTAAAACATTATTCTTACCATAAACTACACTAATTACCTCTAATCGCGATTAAAAACTTAATAAGTTACTATTCACCAAAAAAATTATTTTTATCCCATGGAACCACATTTTACTTTTTAATGACAACCATGTATATTGGATTTTTTAAATTTAAAATACAAAGATGAAAAAAATTCATTTAAACAGAAAAATCAGTTTTTATAAGTACCACTTAGTGGTTTCACTATTCATAAAAAATTGATGTTTTTCAGAAAAATCTCAAAAATTCTCCCTAAGCTATATTTGATATTCCGAATTCAAAAATGAAGTCTATTTTAAAAAATTCAAAACATATAATTCAAATTAATTAATTTAATAATTAGTTCCCGCTGTCAGAGCAAATATCGTGTTTTTATGAAACAATAAGTATCAAAAGATTGACACTAGTTTAAGTCTGATTTCAATGTGAAATTAATTTCAATGACCACTATTGGATTTAATGGTAAAAATATATTATAATTTCACTTTAAATCCAATTCAAAAGATAATATAACCATATAAATAAATTAGATTAAAAAGAGGTTTTTAATTATAATACAACATTTTATACTTTATTAAAAAAATGAACTTTATCGAAAAGATACCAAAAATTTACACAAAGTAAATTTTGATGTCCCAATTCTTAAGAAGAGTTTTATTTGGTCCAATAGAATGTATAAGAGTGAATAAAACTATATTTAATGACGGTTCGCCATCAAAAGGCGATAAGTGAACCTTTAGTGAAAACCAGGGCATATACACCTAAAAGTGAATTCTTTCCGTATTTTAAGCCTTTATCTTATATTGGATAAATGTAAAAACATTTAAAAACACATATAATAATATTTTATTTATTTCTATCCATTCCCGCCAATACAACGGCTACATGTTAACTACCATTTAAAGTAATATTATTTTATTATTAGAGTGCAACGTAAGATTCCCAAGAAACTCTTTGTTGCGTGTTGGGTACGCCATCGAGCATAGCGTCCCCTTTAAAGTCATATTAATATTTTATTCACAAATATGGATAAATATGAAAATGTAATATTCTTTATTTACCTGGGGTGTAACATCCTTCCCCTCTTTTTGGGAATTGCGTCCTCGCAATTTTTAAAATTGAGCTTGGAAACATCCTTGAAAGTCCCACATCGGAACAAGAGTCAGTAAAACAATCACTTTAAAATAAAGGAAGATAAGTACAGAGGTCACCCGAGTTAACCCATACTAGGATTCCCTGTAGAGAAACATGGACTTGGAACAAAAAGCAAAGGGTCATGTTCTTGAGGGAGAGTGATAGAAAACATGTCTAGGAGAAAGTTAACCATAAGAAAATCACAAACTTGTAATGGGTTAAACGGTATTCGATTCCCCGGTAGGAAAAGTTAATAGACAACATTTTTGTTTTAAGTTAATTTTTATTGAGGAATTTATTCATAAGGAAACATAATCACTTATCATGTCGTCTTTAAAATTTTACTATATTCCTTAATCAAACTCATATTTTTTTCCAAAAGACGAGTATTTAGGAAGACTTGTTCACATTAAGAGTATTATAATAATCATCTACAGAATCACCTAATCCACCAAAGATAACTATATACTTCCCATGTTATTAGGCATTAACCAAAACCAAAACCAAAAAGGTTAGTACAAGGTCAGATAATCTAGAAAAGGATAACCCTTTAAAAAGAAAATTGATGCTTAATCTCTAAAATTTGTCCAACAAAACCAAAAGTTCAACGAGGACCATCTGATACTCAATTTGTCCATAAAATTCTTCAAAGTAAACCAATCTAAGATTGAAACCCAAATATTTGAAAGATTTAGTCACATAGTCTTCCACATTAAATCGTAACATTTATCTCCAAACAACATCAGTTGCTCCTAAAGTCTCGTATTGAAATGTAATTAACCTAATCACATATCCTCCATGATAGGTTAATCATTTTCATAAATATCCCAAAATCAACTTACTCTTAATTCATAAAATCATATAACTAAAAATAATCAGTCAAACTAATCAGGGACTTCACGTTGTCTAGTGGTTGGTGATAAATAGCAGTCGCACTTTGGTTGTGGGGTCGATTCCCGCAGCTTTCTCCAATGTGATGGGTAGTCACACGGTCTGCGTGTTGTCCTTTTTCCAAAACTATATAATTCTCAAATAATTCCCCAAAAAGGGAAAAAATCATAAAAAATAACCATAAAATAATTTAACCTCAATTTTATTTCATGCCTTTCACTTCAATCATAACATATAGTAACCCATAATTACCTCAAAAGTAAGGATCAAATAAACCCAAATGGATCTTTATAACTATGTCCACAAAAGAAAAGATAACTATTCCTTGAATAAAATTTGTATATATTAAACATCAGGGTTACACATAATATAAAAAGTCTTCTAATGTAACCCCATTATCAAAAGAGACTTAATACTCTTAAGAATTTCACCATAACTCTTGAAGCCCTTATATGTTGACATTTTACTCATTCAACATTCTTCATGATCCATTAACCATTCCTTTCCAACTTATTCCAAAATACCTATTTCCTACAAACAAAATCATGAATCATATCCTAAGATTCCAAAATAGGAAAACAATAGTCATAAAATAATACATACCTTTGATTGGTCATTGTCAGTTTCTTCATCCTCAATCGGAATGGCATTAGGTATTGGTAAACGAACATTTGTACGCTCTTGGTGATCCCATTCACGAAACTTCTTCATAGGACATGTGTTTTCATAATGACCATGCACACCACATTTAAAACATTCAATTGATCCCTCGAAAATAACTTCTTTCCCTTTCCTCGATTCAACTGGATGCTTCCTTTTTCCAGGGAAGGTTCTTGCTTTAAGACGTTCATTTCCACATCTATAGAATATTTCTATCCATTTGAAACATTTTCCTAGGTGTTTCTTTCCACATCTTTGACACATAGTTTTTTGAACACACTTACCTTTATGATTATTACATGTAATTCCGTAGGGATTTGTTTCTCGCATATATGATTCCTTAGAGAAATAACCAAGGTTTAGGTGGTCAATCGTGACTCCTGATAGTTGGTTGAGGATAATCACAAGAGTTCTCATTGAAGCTCTTATATCATTCAGTTTCTTGCTCAAAAAATTGTCACAGTTTCCTTCACATTTACTGTTACATTAGTGCCTACTAGATCCAGCCATTTATTAAAACCAAAAAGGACAGTGTGAGTATATCAAAAAAACCATCATGTACTAATGAGGTAGATAAACACTAAGATATACTTACTCATTCACTTTATCTAAAACTAGGACTCTTTCTGAAATCATAAACATTATGGTAATGCCACTTATGCTTAAAGAATTCCCTAACCTCTAAAGTTATCTAAACCGAACTTTGATACCAACTATAACCCGCAGCCTTAAACCTTACTTAATCTTGAGTTATTACAAGATTACACAATGAGGATCTTTTCAGGTTTAGAGTTTTAGAGAATTAGATCATGAATCTTGCATTACATTCCACATTTAAACAAAGTTGTTACATAAAAGACAGTATTCATTCTTCCCATCAATGGAAACATATTTAAAATAGAACATGGATTATTTCTTGACACTATCATCACATCATGTACCTTTCTCTTGACTTGTGAAAAACATTTCAAAAACTTGGGATGAGCATAAAAAGCTCAGTAAGAGTTATAAAAATATGGAAAGGAAACATGAGTTCATATATACATAAGAATGAAATCATACATTACCCATAAAACATAGGCACTTTAACAAACCTCATCAAATCATGAATAAATCATAGAAATCATAAGACATAAAAGGTAACTTGAGGCATTAATAACATTCTTACGTAGGGAGTAACCCTCTGGGATACGTTTGGAATACCCACCACAGTATATTCCCTAAATCTCTTCGGAAAAGCCTTAACATTTCACTCCTTCACGTTACCCAATGCATTGGAGAGCTATATCGGGCTCAACCGCCCTTAGTTTATCACGGAACCACCTGTCTTCATAACAATTCCCAAGAACCATAACATAATCTTATCACATAAAACATGGATAATAGAAACATAACATTGCCACCTTTCAATAACAGGATATCAATACAACACATTGATATAAATACATTATAAAAACCTTTTCCAATGCCAAAATAAAAGAAAAGTAAAACATGGTATTTATTTTTCTTTTAAAAAGAAGGTATGGCTTGTAGAGGAAGCCGAAACTCAAATAATGGTCACGGCGGCGGAGAAGCCGTTGTCGCCGCATACGTACGACAAAAACATTCCCTTCTGTCATTTAGTAAAATGCTTCGTATAAAAATATTCCTTTTGGATAAATGTAAAAATAAAAGGGGTTTATACACCATATAAAAGAAAGTTGTGTATAAAACAAAATATGCCTCAATGAAAGGAGATTGAGACGAAGTCCCATACAAAGACGGTATCCTAGGATTAAGGATAAATCAGTTACATAACTATGCGTAACAAAATAATACATGAAATATAAGTGGGTATTAAGTGTAAAACAATCAGAGGACATTCACACATAATCATAGAACGACATATTCAAGGTGTACAAGTTTATCCCAAAGAATCGAAATTGGGTTAAGAAGTTCCCTTGCAAAAATTAGACAGCCTAACGGCGTCACATCAAAATTCTGAAAAAGAGTTGATGAGAGATAAAAAGGGTATCTCATCACTTGGACATAAAATTTACATCAATAAGGATATAGAAGAACATATCCCAAAATAATATTATGTGAATTAAAAGACATAACAAAATAAGTCTTTTAAAAAGAGGAGGGTCAATGGTTCCCTTACCTACATGGATATCTTTCGAAACATACACCCCGTGAAAGAAAGACAATACAACATTGATGTAAATACTCATAAATGAAAGAATATTACACAATGAGTAAAATAATGGTCAGTACATACACCACTCAAAGGAAATTGTGGCAAATGTAGCATAAATCTCACTGGAATAAAAGTGAGATGAAAAATCCCTTACGAAAACTCGGAAGGCTAACGGCGCCACTTAAAACTTCCAAAAATGGATTGATGAGATCAAATAGGGTATCTCATCACATTAAAATAAAATGTACAGAAATATGAATATAAAAGAACATCCCCCATCATAACAAAGAGGAGCTTAAAATAAGTGACATAAAGGAGAGTACTTAAAGAGAAAGAGAGAGGTTAGATCTCTTATGAAAATTTGGCAGCCTAATTGCGCCACTCAAAACGTCCAAAATGGATTAATGAGAGAGAATAGGGTCTCTCATCATATGAACATAAAAATTACAGTAAGATTAATATAAAAGAATATCCAAATAACAAGAAATATGAGAATATAAGGAATGTCATAAAAGAGTGTACTTAAAAAGAAAGAGTGGAGTAGGATCCCTTACCTCAAGTCCAACTTGTCTTGTTCGTTTCTTTATATTCCTGAATAATAAACTTTGGTCAATTAAAAATTTCCAAAGTACCTCCTTTATAGATTATTATTCAGTTCATATCACATATTGTAATGTTATAATAATTTTTTAATAATGTTAGTTCATATCAGACGTTTTTGCCGATGTTTGGTACATGAGTCAAAAATGAACTTGTTTGAAAAAAGATTGCCAATGTAGTTATAAGTATATAATTTAAAGAATAGTATTGATGACTAAAATATCATATATATCCAGTAAATATTCATTTTATACTATTCCATATCATTTGGAGATAAAAAATGAAAAGCACCGTTCATGGAGACGGTAGGTCGTACGTACACATGAACGCTACTTTCATTTTTTGTCATATTAATGGAATTAAAACAAAATGAGAGATATATATATATATATGTTATAATTCCAGAATGATATATTAATTTATATGTAATATATTACATATATATCCATTATATATATGTACTTATAATATTACATAACATTTTGAGATAAGAAATGAAATGTACCGTTCATGGAGACCGTAAGCCGTACGTACGCATGAACGCTACTTCCATTTCTATTTCATATTTAATGGAATTAAAACATATTCATAGATAATAGTATTTTATTTCCAGTATGGTATCATATATAATATCATTAAATATATCCTTTATACGTACCACATATGGTATTAATGAATCAAATCACTTTGAGGGGGCGGTAGTCCGCACATCGTTAAATGAATATATCGCGTTTACCCATAATGGAAAACATAAAGGTATGCCATAAATGAAAAATACAGAAGCTTAAGTAAAACATAAACATATTATATATCATATATAAATATAGTGTCTTCTTAATGGCCACCTTTTAAGGTGTTAGAAGAATGTTGAACAATCATCATTTCGGGAGGCAGAAATTCGCCATCCACAGAAATAGTATGTTATTTAACCATTAGATGTAGGTGTGTGTAAGTGTAGCTCGAATAATTCTTCTAAAAACATACTAGTATATTGAAGATACTGGATTTGTTACAAAATAAATGAATAAAAATATTTTAGGGGGTTGGAGAAGCAAAATAAAACAAAAGGACACAAGTGAAGACATTACCTTAAAATCGGGTAACTCTCTTTGGTTTGAGCTCAAAGGCTTTCTTGGGAAGACTTCTGCCCAAAGTTAGGCTTCAAGGTGTAAGAGAGGGAAGTGGAGAGAAAACATTTGTAGGGTCTGGCCGAGCCAAAGGCTTTGGGAGTGTGGGTAAGGAGGTAGAGGTGGGGGCCTTTTATAAGAGGAGAGGAGGGGCACTCTTGTAAAGTTACAAAATGTTACTTTATTTTCAAATGAGTGTCGGATTTTAAAGGTCCCAAATTGATGTATTTAGAGGATAAGGTGATGAGGGTTAGAAATCCACTCATCCAATAAGTTTTGGACATGTGTAGGTCTTAGATATTGCATTATCTTTCCATTTTATTTAAATCATTAAATAATGAGGTCATCGCTTCATCATCATGATGTCATAAATAATTTAATTTATTTAATGTCTAAAAATTATAAAAATATACTATGATTTAGGAAATCTTTCTATCATTCCAATTACTATTTATAGTCAAAAATATGACTTGTATAACCCCATTTAAAAATTGTTTTAGTAAAACACTTCACGTTTGTGTCATTTTTACTTTAACATTAAATAAAAAGATATTTATGTCATTTTCCAACCAAAGTGGATCTATGGGGTCCCCATGTTGACCCATTGATTTTATTGGTCGGCCATGACACATCCAATGAGGGTAGGACATGTGTCTAGGTCATTTATGTTTATTAAAACATTATTCTTACCATAAACTACACTAATTACCTCTAATCACGATTAAAAACTTAATAAGTTTCTATTCACCAAACAAATTATTTTTTTCCCATTGAACCACATTTTAATTCTTAATGACAACCATGTATGTCTGATTTTTGAAATTCAAAACACAAATATGGCAAAATTTCATTTAAACGGAAAAATTCGTTTTTATAAGTACCACTTAGTGGTTTCACTATTCATCAAAAATTGATGTTTTTCAGACAAATCCCAAAAATTCACCATAAGCTACATTTTGATATTCCGAATCCAAAAATAATATATATTTTACCAAATTCAAAAAATATAAGTCACATTAATTAATTTAATAATTAATTCCCGCTGTCAGAGCAAATAGCGTGTTTTTATGAAACAATAAGAATTAAAAGATTGACACTAGTTTAAGTCTGATTTCAAAGTGAAATTAATTCCAAAGACCACTATTGGATTGAATGGTAAAAATATATTATAATATAACTTTAAAAACAATTCAAAAGATAATCTAATCATATAAATAGATTAGATTAAAAAGAGGTTTTGAATTTAAATACATCATTTTACACTATTCATTAAAAAATGAACTTTATCGGAAAGATGCCAAAAATTTACACAAAGTAAATTTTGATGTCCCAATTCTTAAGAAGAGTCTTATTTGGTCCAATAAAATTTAAAAGAGTTAAAAAACAATATTTAATGACTGTTCACCATCAAAAGGTGATAAGTGAACCTTTTGTGAAAACTTGGGCATATACGCCTAAAATTGAATTCATTCCGTATTTTAAGCCTTTATATTTAGTTGGATAAATGTAAAAACATTTAAAAACACATATAATCATATTTTAGTTATTTATATCCATTACCACCAATACAACAGCTACATGTTAACTACCATTTAAAATAATATTATTTTATTATTAGAGTGCAACGTAAGATTCCCAAGAAACTCGTTGTTGCGTGTTGGGTACACCTTCGAGCATAGCGTCCCCTTTAAATTCATATTAATATTTTATTCACAAATATGGATAAATATGAAAATGTCATATTATTTATTTACCTGGGGTGTTACAAAAACCCATTGTATAGTCTCTATATACTTGGTGACTATTTAATTTTTCTTGAAAATATAAGTTTGTTTTTATAAATATCCTCTTGATATTACATTTCATTAATATATTTTTATTCATGTATGATGTATATCATTATTTACCAAACCATATTCCATTTTTATATTTGTGGTCTACATTGAATGTTATTTATTTAAATTTGAAAATATTTTTAATCAATATTTCTTACTCGATAATAAACTTTTTCATAACAAAAATTATTAACGAATTTAATCAGCTGGTTGTTATTTGAGTAATTAATTAAACATGAAAAAATCAGTGGGTCCTTGTAATATATGTCCCATTAATTCATTGTTATTCTTAAGGTATTAAAAATATTGATAGTCATAGTTAAATGGGTTTTAGGTTTATACCTACACATTAGATTTAAACTGTTCAATGAATGATATTGATAGTTAAATAATCATGTGCATATGATCATGAAATTTAATATCTTTTATTTCAAAAAAATTTCTTTATTATTATTATCCATGATCTCCCTGAATTATATTATCTATGAAATCCTTCTTATTCTCAAATTTCTTATTTACTTGAGGTGTTTTTATATTTTCGTCGTTCTATATTTATTATGACATATCTAGTAATTATAGTAATTTTATTGATTAAATGTAACATTTTTTCATTTATTTACCTTTATATATTTATTATTATAATTAAATTATATTAATCTAATGTATGTTATGTTATTTATATTTCCATTATTATTTTTAGTGATCTATGGTGGATTTTCTTGTATTATCCATTACTATGCATTTAAGAACATCCTTATTTTTTTCTTTTTCCCAGAATCAATGAAGCGTACTTCAATTAATTTGAAAATGATATTATATATGTAATAATATTATTCATAAAAAAATTATTTTTCTTAATATTTTAAAATATATTATCTAAATAAATTATGTATCATGTTTCCTAATAATACTAAGTCATGCAGTACATTGGGATAAAATTCTATGTATCATTTGAAATTTTAATAAATTATGGAATTGTGTATGTGTTCATAGAGTTATGGTCCTGGTATTTGGTATTAGCGGGATTTTTAGAGAATATATGGGAACAATATTAAGACAAAAAAGGCAAAGAAACATAAACCTATGATATTTTTTAATGATATTTATAGAATAACATACTACTGGTTTGGTAAGAAAGTGATTATTTTTTTACTAGAAGTACATCCTTTATGGAAACTACAATTGGAAGTGGTTGTCAAATATTTTTACTTTGGAGTACTAACTCTAATAATGACAAATTTGTCTTGAACCATTATCACATGGTGCACAAGAATAGGCCTTAAAACGCATGTCGTGTAAAACACATGGTGGATATTATTTGGATAATTCAAAATTTAATTATATTAAATTATCAAGGATTTGAAAATATTATCAAAATGAATGACTTTGGTTAAACCTACAGTGTTCTAGATTAAAAAACTTTCATGATTTAATCATCACATAAATTATTATATTGTTTTCCAACTACTATTATTACTTCTGAAGCTATTCTTTTTAGGTAAATTGCTTGACCCAGAAAGAATTTTTTTAACATTGAACATGATTAAATATGTGGTTATAATGGGAAACCAAATGAGATTATACCAGGAGTGAAATATTACAATATTTTACCTAATAATTTATCCTGGAATATGATTAACAACATACACTTTGATGTACTCTCATACAAACCAATGAATAAGATGATATATTTTTCTAAGAGGTCGATTGGTGGAAACTGTAGATGTGTTATGAATCAATTTCTTTCATATGATAAATGTGGAAAGAGATCATAACTATTTCTTAAATGGATGGGAAAATGATTAATTTCTTAAAAATAATGTCCAAAATCAAATAACTGATGCAGAAAAAGTAAGAGTATAATGGAAGGTAATGATATTATATTTGGAATCTAATTATATTTCATTTTCTTAAATATGGTTAATATGAGAATTATCTTTTGGTAATGTATTGTCTCAATAATAATCTATAGATCTAATTGATTTTGATACTCAAAAATGCCCCTGTTTTTTTACTAATTATATTACATTAAGTGAATTTCACGAAATTAATATTCTTTATAATATTTATTTTGGAAATTTGTTAATTCTTATTATACATGGGAAATATTCTTCAAAGTGTTTGAAAAACACTTATCCATGTTCAAGAAACACTATTTATATCATACTTTGTTGAAAGTAATGTAATCAACAAACCCTATGTTTTTATTAATACTTATATTGAATAGTCAGTGTGTATGGTTAATCAACCCTATAATGAAAGAAATATACAGATATATAGCCCTAAATAAGTATGGAAACATACATTTGAAAAAGAGAAAAAGTATTATTAACAAACTGTACATTAGTAAGGAACCCTATTTTTGGGAAGAAAATGTATGGATCATCAAATTTACTATTGTGATTAAATGTAGATTGTCAAACACACGTTCAGAGAATGAATTCTACATAATTGAACCCTATGTTTCAAAAATTTTCATTTTTTTAAGGAAACATACGTTTTATTTTCAATATCAATGATTTGAATTTCTGATTTTATCATAGTTTTGTGCAATGGTCTTTGTGAACTATCACGACAATTTAATGATAATTTTAGAATGATTCAATGATCATTGTGATTGATTCAAAAAATTATATTATATAGGAAACCTTTTTCCTATTCTTAAGGGAAGTTATGACTAATTTGAGAAGTTTTATGAATTTTAGTTATCAAGATTTATCAGGAGATTTTCAGGGATCTATAATTGAAATGAAGGATCACTAATTTTTATATTCTATCATTGTATTTGTTAGAATATTAGTCTGAGTATGATTAAAAACAATATGTGATATAATGAGTCGCATATTGCAAAACATATTCTCAATTGGAACTGAATTCTTATATTGATATATTATGGATATACTTCCACAAATGATCAGACATTGTTTTTTATTGAAGAATATACACATTGGAGGTATACTTGTTTTGAATATTGTATTTTTTGTAAGTCTACTGGTACTAATTTTTATGTCTCTACTTCAATGACCTATTGCTATGAGATCACATCAGAACTACTCGTTCTTAAAGAATCAATTTTCTAAAGATGAATATCCATCTAATGTCTATTGTTGTTTCAACTTTTAATTTCAACAATATCATTTATAATCAATATCTTATTATTATGAATTTCAAATAATTGTACTCAATTGTGGGGGAGTATTAATTTCTCGATATACACTATGGTTATTCAGGTCTATGTTAACGAACCATAAGGCTATATTTTTATGCATTATTTGTAAAGGTGTCAACTACCTACACTCAGTTTTAGATTGGTCTTATGTTATAAGGACATGACTAGTGAAATTCATAAAAATAATAGATATAGTAAATAGTGGAGTGTACTAGGTGGTATTTATGCACCGAACCACTAGAAATAGTCGTGTTCTATAATTTTATGTTAACCAATACTCAAACATTCTTATAGAAGATAATCACTACTTCTCCACATAATCTATAGTCAACATCAAAAGTTAGTATTGTGAATTATTTTGAAAAGAACAAATTGACCCCCCCCCTCTTGTGTATATTTGTATATTCCACCCTAAAAATTTGTATTAATGGAGAGATTTTGGAAATACTTATAACATGATAATAGTATAAGGTATATACAAATATTGAAAGGAATGATCAGAGAAATGAAATTTCAATGGTTCATGATCCTTATTTCAATGGTGAAAATAATCGATGCTATAAATCATTGATGATTATATATTTGAAGAATATAGGAATAAATGATTACTGAAATATCATTATTCCTCATTTAATTCCTAAAAATCCTGCAACTTGGACTGCAAATATAGAGGTAGATTATAACAGAAATTCAAAATATATGAATGTTATTATCTATGTTCTTAGACCGGATGAATTCAATCATGTCTTGCAATTTCATTCTGCTAATGAAATGTGGAAAACCAATCCAGTTTCCAAAGATTAAAGTAATAATGTATTACAAATGCATTATGTAACAACAAAGCTCAAATTTTTTAAATATTAAAATGTTTGATAGAGAGAGTATTAATTTGAACTATGGAAGGATAATATATATTATTCATAATATTACATCCATAGGTGATTCTATCAAAATATAATATCAAACATTGAAAGTACAGAGAGTACTACATAATAAATAGAATTGTATATCAACTATAATTTTACAATCATCAACTATCAAATATATGACAGTGACAGAATTATATGGGACACTGATGATGTATGAATCTTAAATCCCAAAATAATATGAAGATCATATTGTCTTGGAATAAAGGGAAAATACTAGAATAAATGTAACATCCCATAAGCAATAAAAAGGAATAAATAAAGAAGTCAGAGGATAAAATAATTGATATAGATCTGATTCTGAAATGGAAATTGCTCAATGATCCAGAAATTTTTGCATGTTTTATAAGAATAAAACAATGGATTTAGAAAGACCTTAAAAATGGATAATAAATACTCAAGGGAATTTAGATTTTATAAATGAAATAATCTAGGTCATATAAGACCTTATTTTCCAATGATAAAATTTTAAATGATGATGACAAAATATACATATCCAAAAAATATTATTAAGAAAATATGAAAAGAGCAATGATGGTTAGATATAGTGTTTTTGAAGACACCATCAACTCATTAAAATCTGATTCAGAAAAGGAATAATCAGATCTGAAATAAAATATGTGCTTCATTGAAGATATTGATAAGGAACAAACAAGTTATTCAACTAATTATAATTATAAATCTGATTCAAATTATTAAAATAATAAAATGACTGCCTATTTCACAATACTAGAAGAAAAATATGACTCTTTATTAATGAAGAACAAATCATTAATGAATATTCAAAATTTTATTTTTGGAGGAAGGAAACCCCTACTTAAATAACATCAGTTTTAAATTAAAAAATTTGTCTCCTCTACCACAAATAGCATTTTTCAAGAAACAAAGATCAAGGAATTACAAGATAATGTAGAAACATATAAAATTGATGACCTCTTCTTAAAAAAGTAAAAAAATTATGAATAAAACTCATGATAAAAAATTCATTAAAATAATATTTGGTGTAGGTTGTAAGGGTGAAAAATCTAAACTATTTAAGAATTATTTTGTTCCAAACTCAAATAATGTAACATATCATTTTTGTTGTATAGAAAGACATAATAAAAAAAGTTTTTTATGAAATCCCCAAATAAGTGAAATCAAAGATGGATTTAGTTAAAATATATTATCTAAATAAAATGATATGAGTTATAGAAAAACAAAGAAGATATTCATTTATATATCTCTTCTAGATAACACTGCTAGACCCAAGAGAATATTGGTATGAAATTTTTTTTCTAAATTTCTATTACAAGAAATTGGTTATAAAAAAGATATATTGTATATAGACAATGGCTGATCTAGGAATATGAATTAAAACATTTAAAAAAGATACACACTAACTCAAATATATGGATCTCTAGTTACTTTTGGTTACAATACCAAAGAAATAATAATTGGACATAGTAGTATTACAGATACAAAAACTATCTTAGACATCAATGTATTATATGTATAGGGACTAATGCACAACCTGATAAGTATCTCTCAACTATGTGATGATGGATATTATGTAATTTTTCAAATAATTTTGACAATGTGTTAAAAAATAGTTTTCTTAATTTTATAAAAACTATAACTTATAATGATTATACATTGGATTTAAATTCGTTATGTAAATAGAATGTTAATTGTTTAACTGTTATGATAAATGATTCATGGATCTGGTATATGAGACTTTGTCATTGTACTATTTATGCTTTACATAAATTATCTAAATAAAAGTTAGTTTTTAATTTACCAATTCTTGAATTTTATGATGACATAGTTTGACATTCATGCCAAATTTCTAATCAACCCAAATCTTCCTTCAAATCTATTAGAAAAATTGCTACATAAAACCACTAGATCTAATCCATATTGATCTATTTGGACCATTAATAGTAACATGTTTTTCTAGAAAATTAAATATATAGGTTTTAGTTGATGATTATTCTTGATTTAAAAGGGTCTATTTTCTAAAACAAAAAAGTGATCCTTTTACTATTTTTGATTTTTTCTCATAAATTGTTCAAACTGAAAAGAAGTTAAAGATAATTTTATTATGTATTGATCATGGTGAAAAATTTGAGAACCAAAAATTCAATTCGTTTTTTCAAATATGGACACTAAAAACACCATTTTCTTAATAAAGAACACCTCCAAAATGGAATTATTGAATGAAGAAACATAAATACTCAAGAAATGGATATGACTATTATGAATGAATACAATATTCCTACTTAATTATGGGCAAAATTTGTAAGCACAGCCAACTATATATTGAATAGAGTCTTAATTATGCTTATTTTAAAAAAAACATATCAAATTTTAAATAATAGATTGAAAAAAGTAATGTATTGTAATGTTTTTGGATACAAGGTGTATATCCTGTAAACCAAGAATAATCTTGGTATGTTCGATCCAAAACATGATGAATGATTAATTTTTGGATATTCGGCTTCCTCTTAATCGTATAGAGTGGTAATAAATAGTCATGGATTGTTGAATAATCATTTCATGTAATGTTTTATGAAACTGAACCATATAATAATGAGAAAGATCAAACCGATGAAATTACTAACTCTTCGGGAAATATTAGACATGAAAACGTAAAAACGATTTTGAAAATAACATAAATAAAATTCAGTTCATTTTAGAATAACAAGAAACTGATGAACCTAAATGTATTTTAACTAGAAATTTTATAACCCTAAGGAATCATCCTTTAGAGACTGTTATATGATATCTAGACATTTGAATAATAACTAGAAGAAATATAGAAAACCGGGTTGAATTCTATGCCTTTTGATTTCAACTAGATCCTTAGTCTTTTAAAGAAGAATTAGAAGATGAGAGTTGGATGTTAGTAATTCAATATAAGCTAAACCAATTCCAAATGAATGATGTTTGGTAATTAGATGATAGACAATCAACTTATATAGTTAAAGGAACTAAGTGGGTCTTTAGAAATAAACAATATGATCAAGGGATTATAACTAGAAATAAAGGTTGATTAGTAACTAAAAGATATAATTATGAAGAAGGTATTGATTTGGAGGAAACCTTTTCCTTTATAGCTATATTAGAATCAATTAGAATTATTTTATCTTACGCATCTCGTATGGATATTAAATTATATCCAAGTGATGTTAAATATTCCTTTTTAAATGTCTATATAATATAGGATTTTTATGTTGAATATAATCCTAGTTTTGAAAATTCTCAATATCTAGATTTTCTTTTTAAGTATACCAAAGCACTCTATGGACCTAAACAAGAGTATAGAGCATGGAAAGAAAGATTAAGATATTTTTTTACAAAAACTGATTTATTATTTGATTGGAAGATCTATCAACTTTTATGAAATCCATTTATTCTATTATATTATTAGTTTAAACCTGTAGTTAAGATGTTATATTTTGTTAAACTAATGAAAAAAATTTTAATGATTTTTCAAAACATATGAAAAAAAATTGAAATGAGAATTGTGGGAGAATAAAACTTCTTTTTAGGATGTTAAATTTATAAAAAAGATTAAGGAAATTTTTTATAGAAAAGTAAATATATTGAAAATTTGTTGAAAATGGTTTGTCCTTGATAACAATATGTAATATAAAACTCTCATGTGTACTAATATAAAACATGATTTGGATGAAGATGGAAAACAAGTGGACAACAAGGTATATATAGGTATGATTGGTAGTTTATTATATCATAGTTCTATAAGACCTCAAATGATGTTTTATATATGGTAATGTACATGATTTCAAATAAATCTTAATCAGTCTCATCTAATTGTTGTAAAAGGGATTTTTAGATCTTTAAGTGGAACTATTTTTCAATATATTTTTTATTAAAAAACATTTTAATTTAATTTAATACCAAATTCAAATGTAGATTTTAGAGGCAGTAGATTAGAGATAAAATTTACCTCAGTAACCGTTCAATTTTTTGGAAAATCATTAATATCATGGTCATGTTAGAAAAAACACTTAGGTTCCCTATCAATAGCTATGGAAAAATATGTATTTGTAGGTAGTTGTTGTGAAAATGTATTATTGATAAAAACACACTAATGGATTTTGGATTAAATTTTAATTGTACATCTATTTTATGTTATAATACTAGTTCTATAAATATTTCAAAAAAATTTATAAGTAATTCAAGAACAAAAAATAATTATATTAGGTATCATTTTCTCGGAGGTCATGTTCTTAAAAAGGAAATATCTATAGATATTATAAATTCTGAATAACAAATAGTTGATATTTTTACTAAAACTCTTCCCTCTGTATGTTTTTATTTTATTTAGGGGCAGTTATGTTTATTTAAGTTATAAATAAATTTTAATTTTTGAATTTTTTATGTTTTCATTTTATTTTATTTTATTCTACTTATTTTAATTTTTATTCCATTTTATTTATGTTACAATTATATACTGATTATATTAAAATTGATATGTTAAAAAAATTATCTATATATTTTAGTAAATTTATTTTAACTTACATTTGTTTGCTCTGGTTGTTTTTAAAATTTTCAAAATTATCTTACGTAATGAAAATAGAAAAAAGGTATTGGTAAAACATATCCATTACCTATCATTTTCATTTCTCAAAATCTTTTTGTATACAAAACCAATAGCCTACATTTTTTACCTTTTTTACCAATATTTTTATCTGAATCCCTATAACCAAAGAACATCAAAGATATTGTTTCTCCGAAATGACGAAAAACAAGTGAATCGAGGAAGATAAAGACAATGATCTGAAGTGACAATGTGTTTCATGAGGAAGGATACTATAATGAAATTTCATAGATTTCAAATGGATATATGAGAAAAATATGATCTTGAAACATGTGCTAGATTATCAGGGACTAGAATCTATGTTCAATGAAGCAAACTCAAATTTTTTTATGAGGTGGAAATGAAATTTTTCTATAATAGTGTTTATTTTGGTTTTGGTGATTCTCATGATACAGTTTTAATGATAATATAAGATAAAACATTTTCCATTTATTCCACTGAAATTTCCAAAACAATGAACTATCCTCATGAGGATGTTTTTCATTTCAATAAACAGTTTATTAGAGATAAGAATCATATGTTTGAAGACATTATGTCTTTTCTTTTTTTTTCAACAAACTTTTTGAATATTTTTTTCAAAGAACATGTGGTAGATTTGAATATTTTTGTTAAGTTTATATAGAAATTAATTTCTCCATGATTCTCTGAAATAGAAAAGATTCTATATCTAAACATGTATTTCATGTTTCTATTTCTTATTAAAATATAGTAGGATCTTTCAAGGAATTATTTAAGATATCTTCAAAGTTGTTAACAACCAAATCCAAGGATTGATTTTTATTCATAATAAAGGATACCTTCTAGAATTCTATTTAGGAAATGTGTGATTTGTTTAATAGACTCTTGAATAAAATTTCATCACCACTATGTATTAAATGTGGGGTCTCTAATGATGTTAGGTTTTAACAAGAGTCCAGTAAAAGGAAAACTTTTTTCAGTTGGTCCAGATGACCAAAAAATATCAGGATCTTTTTCTCAGGGAGAGCATATTACAATTGTAAATGAAGGAATTGATGAAACTAGAGGTGATTGAATTTCCAAACAGACAAAATGAAAAATGAAATTTCTTAAATATGAATAGGAATATGATGTTGTGTTGCAATAGTTGGTTGTAAAACCAAGGAAAAGATTATATCCACCTTCTGAAGAATAAGTGTTGGGTTCAGCAGAGGTTACCTAGATAGCCCATTTAGAAGAGGATTTTACATAGGGAGATCAACTGGTTGAAATCTAGCTTAGGGATCATTATAATGATGATTTAACAATTGTTTAGAAGGAATATCTAGATATTCATGATGAGAAAAAGATGCTCATATCAGAAAACGTGGCTACTAAAATTGTTGAGAATATATTTTTCTCCATTTTTGATCATGTGGATGAAATACATAAATCATAAACTAAATAAAAAACCAAATTTTTTCATAGTATCTTTTTAAGTTAAATGTCATTTGATAACCCAGTTTAGACGTCTATGGAAAAGTCATCTTGAAGATCTTTAGCAATGGTGGTAGTTTGTCTATTACAACATCCAGATGAAGGGATATAAGATTCCCTGACTAATATATTTGAAGAGCATGTGATTAATTTCAATATGTATCAAGAACAAAATTTAAATAGTTGATAAGATCTCGATGTTTCATAGAAAATGATAACGGAACTTAATGAAAATTTGGATTCCATGATTTAATTTTATGCATTAGAGATATATATGATGAATTAAGTATGAAAATTTATGTTTGAAGTTGTTTGTAAACAATACATTGCAGATCTAAAGTGGTATTTGGGGAATCAATTTGAGCCAATCAATATAAGTGTTAATCAGACAACTACATCTTCCTATTATCCTAGTTCTGGTATAGATTTGATTCATATATTTCATGCAATAACCTCTATCAAGGTTGACATGATTGATCATCTACAAAATCTCATGTGATGTGGTGCTCCAATGTTAGTTCTACTGGACAAATAAAAATTTATTGTTGACCAACTGAATCATAATGAACTAGGTATCAGATTTCAACAAAACAAAATCATAGAATAATTTGACTTGTTTATGCAGTAAGATGAGATTTTTCATGACTTTTGGAAAGGTAATCTTATTATAATTTATATATTAGTAAATATTCAAAAATTATTGTTATGTATTTAGGGGAAATTTATATGAAAAAGTTGCAATTATTAATGGAAGAGTTGAAAGACATTTTTGAAGCTTCTTAGAATCCTGCAGGACCATAACAAAGAAAAATCCTACCAAACCTAACCTTACCATTTCAGTTGACCAATCTCTTTTCCTATTAACATTGAATATTGTATTTATTCAATATTTTATCAAAAAAATTTCATTATTTTTATTTTTTTGTGCCTTATTTTATATTATTTTATGATTATGTCTTCATTTGAAGATCTAGTATTATTTTTTTAAGAATATTATTATAACATCCACTTACTGATCAATGAACAATTAAACATGTTTTAATCATTTTATATACTTTTATTTGATCTCACAAAAATGGGGAGATATTTTGATAAACACAACCTTTCTTTTTATCAAAATAATTCTTCAAATTGAATTTAAAATTAATTTCTATTAATTGTTTATAAAATTCATAATTCTGTTATTAATTTTATGGGATTTAGGAAAATCAAAATGGGGAGATTTTTTGGGTTGTATTGTCTCAACAATACTCTATAAATATTATTGATTTTGATGCCGAAAAATACTCTAGTTTTTTTAATAATTATATTATTTTAAGTATATTTCATGAAATTTGTATTCTTTATAATCGTTATTTTGGAATTATATTCAAGATTATTATTCATGTGGAATATTCATGACTGTGATCGAAACTTTTTTAAGCATGTTTTGGAAATAATGTTTATACCGTATGTTGAAGAAACTAATGTATGGAACAAACCCTATATTTGTATTAACCCATATATTGAAATATTAACAAGTGTGGATAATCAACCCTACATTGACTAAAACACTGGAATAATGAACCCTATGTAAGTATAGGACCTTACATTTGTCAAAGAGAAAATGTATGGATATAATCCTTATATAAGGAACCTATATTTGAGAAGAAAATGTATGGATCATAAACCTTACTTTTGTGATCAACCGTTCATTGTCCACCTTATGTTGAAAATTGAACACTATATAATTGAACCCTACATTTGGTATTTTTTGTTTTGTGAAGGAACATTATGGTTTAATTTTCAATTTCAAAAATATGAATTTTCTATTTTATCGGCGTGTTGTGCAACCATCATTGTAGAATATCACGATGATTTATTGCTCATTTTTGAATAATTTAAATATTGTTATGATTCACTCAAATAATCATTTTATGTATATAAATTCTCTCCAATTATTAATGGAAATTATGACTACAATAATTTTTATTATGATTTTTTATTTTTAGGATTTTCAGGTGATTCTCATGGATATATAATTGAATAGAAGGCTCTATGCTTTGTTTATTCTATTAGTGTATTTGTCTGAACATTGGTCTATGTATGTTTAAAAATAAGCTATGATATATTGATCCACATATTAAAATGCAAATTCGCAATTGAAACTACATTCTTGTAAAGTTATTATATTGATCTTTTAAAAAAATGGTTGAGAACTATTTTCAATAGAAGAAGTTACACATTGAATATATACATGTTTTGACTATTGTATTTGTTGTAAGTCTGTTACTGATATTAATTTCTATCTTTATTTCAATGATCTATTGAAACTGGATCGCTTTAGAACTACTATTTAAGAAGATGGTAAATCTACTGCAAGTTTCTATTTCATCTATGAAGTCCAATTAGAACCATTTTAGTTAATATCATTTTATTGAGATTTTCAACTTCCCATACTCAGTTATGGTGTAGTATCATATTCACTACCTAAGATGTGGTCATTCAGTTATTTGTTATTGAACAAGAAGTATCTTTTTCTAAGCCTTATTTGTGAAAATTTCAACTGCCTGCACTCAATTGTGGATGGGTCTTATGATATTAGGACCTAATAAGTGAAATTCACCAAACTCACAGAACGTGTAAATGGTGTAGTGGACTAGGGGATCATTATTCCCCAAACCACTATAAATATCCCTAATTTTTTTCGGTTTTATCTGATTCTAATACATTCATACATAATACAAAAACATTTTATCCATATAATCTATAGTTGACATCAAAAGGAATAATTGTGAATGATTTTGAAAAGACACAATTAACCCCCCCCCCCCTCTTGTGTATTTTTTTTATATTCCTAACTAACATTTTCAATGTCAATTACCACTTATAATTGTTAAAAAACTAACCATAGAAGGTTCTATGATGAAAAAAAATGGATGAAGTGTTTATTTATTTCGGTTAATAAAATAAATTTTAGATATATTATTGACAATGAAATTTTGGTAATAATAATCCTGAAGCGTCTATGGATTGGGATAATTTTCATATGCATAAATTGATTTATTAACCTAAGAGTTATGAATACCATCATGGGATTATGATTTTAAGGTTAATCATTTTATCAATTTATTAAACACCACAATTTAAAAAAATCAATGTTGTAATTTCACATTATTAATGTTATTTTTAGAGTACATTTATCACAATACAATCTATTGGATTAGTATATTAATGATTCATTTAAGGAATATTTCCATTAAATTTTTTTAATCAATATTAATTGTATATATAATCATTAAGGACCCCATTATTTTAAGTGTTGTTCTAGTTATTATGTGTATTGTTATTGCATAAAACAATTAGAGATATATGTTGATATTTAACTAATTATTTTACTTTTTAGGAGAACATATTAATGTATTTTATCAGAAAAAATTTTCCAACCATATTTGTTTTGGAAAATAGTTAGAGATGTATAGAATAACATTCCAATATTATAGAGGTAATATGATTTGTTAAACGTAAATTTTAGTGCTTCAGGAAGAAACAATTATTTTTTGGATATTAATTTTGATGAGTTAGAAATGAATTGGAAATTGATCCAACTATAAAAATGGATGAAATTGTACATATGAAATAGAAATTTTTCAGGTATATATATTTAATTAAATTATTAGACAGTAAAAAAATACTCAAAACTAATAAAAGTGGCTTCAAAAAAATTAATTTATTGCCGTTGTATTAAATAAATCAATTGATCTGTTAAATCATTACATATTACTATTTATTAGGTACTTATCTTTCCATTGATCATTCACATTCTTGTGATCGAGGACCTCTACCACACCCAATAATTATTTACATTTTCTATTCATGTCCTCATATCCACTTCCTAGCTATATTCACCTACATGGAATGTTTATTAGGCTTTATTCCTATTTCCCTTCTTATTTCCCATCCTCTATTGTCAATAATATGTTTTAGAAACCCTTTTATGATGTGGGTTTATCAAAAAGGGTATTTCTAAATTGTAAATCCATGATTACTGATATCATTTATAAATTGCGAGGACACAATTTATTTATGGTTGGGAGAATGTAAAACCAAAAAAAATTGATAGAATTTTATTTATTCTATATTATTTTACACCAAACACATATCTCAATCAAACAACACAATATATTTAATTAGATTTAATATCATTGATTAATTTTTGGAACACAGAACGTCGAGTCTAGATGAACCTAATATTGTATATTATTATAACCTATCTTTTAAAGTACTTTTTATGAATACTAATAAATAAAATATGAAAAAATATATGCTTTAAAAAATTATAATAAATAAAATGGTTTTCTATTTATTATAAATAATATAAGGAGAATTTGAATGAAAATGAAACATTTTCTATTGAATTGTATATTTTATAAAAGAATGTCTAGTCGCATTGTACATAAATAATTTATATTTTTTTAACAATTATAGATTTTAATTAGGAAAAAATACAATGAATTTTCTAAAATAACATATCAAATTTATCATACGTTAAATTTTTGACAATTTTCTCAATAAGAATTTTTTCAGGGAATGGTAACAAATATGAGATTTTATTAAGAATTTTCATTTCATATAAAACAATTGAATACTAAATATTTATTTTAATATTATTTTAAATATAAATATACATTAATTATATATTTATTATTCTATTTTAGGTTATTGGAATCATTTTCATAATTAATTATGATATTAAAACATTATAATCATTTGATCATTTTTTCATTTGGAAACCCACCATCTAATCATGTCTCTAGGGTTAATTTTAATCTAAATATGCACCATATATGAATGGATATATAAAAAATTGATTCCATTTTTTAAATAATTATAATATATATTAAATATTAATATCGACTAATTATTTTCCATAAATACTAGTAAAACCAGTAAAAAATATTTTTTGTGGTTAATGTTAAAATGGGTTTATATATTGTTTTCAATAATATGATTGGTTCCAGAAATGACCCCAAACATGTCCAAAATTTTTTTACTGATATATTTTAACCATTTATATTATAGGATTGATATTGGAAAATGATTGAGCCTTTATTTATATAACAAATGTGGGTATATCTTTTTAAAAAACTCATGTTTTGAACTAATCTCACTAATAAAAGGCCACATAGTCTCCTCTCTACTTCATACTTACAGAAACATTTTTTTAGATATTAAAAACCAAAATAACATACATAAAACCATAATAACATCTTCTAGGTCTTAATTGGGGCATAATTTCATCCTTATAATGATTTTAGTGAAGAAAATAATATGTTTAAATAAGATGTAATGTCCCAGACCAGGTATTTTATTTTATTTATTATTCCTCATACATAAATTCATATTGCAATATCATGATATAATATAATCATTATTTTATATAAAATGAGATGTTTATATTTTATGTCCATGACCAATATCAATATCATCTTTAATCAAATTTCTTATGAAATAATCATTCATGTGTATGATGGAATTCCTTCTCATGAACTGATTTTATTCATTTTCCCACACCACCACTCAAGGAGTGTTATAAGAATTGGATTAAAATATTAATATTATTTTCATGATATTATTATACCTAATTAATTGAAATATCACATATATCATCTTAATATTATTATTGTATAAAATAAGACAAAAACACTTTTGTGTATGGAAGACTATCACCTCACGATGTAATGTTATTCATTTATTCAATTACATTACTCATAGAAAATAATTAAAAAATTCATTAATATATATAATATACATTATATAATTTAATCTAAAATTATAATTTTTCATCCAATTCCTTATCCATTATCTTGTTAATGTAATGATATCATCGGTCGTGCATTTGTACGACATGATATTTCCACGAAGAGATGTGATTCCTCTTACTTGCCCAGCCTTCAAAAAAGATTCTAAAATAATATATAATGATTTAATATGATATTTTCCCCTAAATATAATTATTTATAATATATGGATACATACTATATCCAAAATTCATAATGTTCATTAAATAAAATTATTGATAAAACAAGCCAATCAACAATAGAAACAATGAAAACAATGAATTATTATTAGCAAAAATATGGTGAAAAATTACAGTAGGATCATATATGAAATGATAATTATTAATATGAATATTTTATTAAAAATTAAAATTATTGTAAATATTAAATTTATTTATAAAATACATTCTCCTAAATGGATGAGTGAGTTATAGGAATTCATCTCAATTTCCATTCATTTAGAGATATTGTAATGGTATTCACCTAATTTCATTTATATGGTTTATATTCTACTAATATATCATGTAATATCATGAATATTTAATTATTCATGGTAATAAATGTTTTCTTTGGAATTATTTTACTTAAAGGAATTAGAAATTAAAATTTCCATGTGATACAAAAATTTATAACAATTTTTTTCAATGGGTTATATCACTTCTTCGTCGTTTTTGAAATTATTAAATTATGCATGTTAATAAATTAGAATATATTATATATTATATTCACTAATTCTATTTTTAAATACATTTACCTCACAAAATTGATTCATAGATTATTTCATAAATCAAATGTGATATATTTATAATAATTTAATTCTCAATTTCCACATCATTGGAAATATTTGTAAACATGAACCTATTCATTTTATAATTTTTAAATAATAACCTTTTGATCTATATAACATGAATATATATTAATTTATGATGATTAATGTATCTTTTTTCCTTTATTCATCATGTTTATACAATTAAAATTTTACCAAAGGGGTATAAATCATTGTAAAATCTCACCAGCTTTTATTATTGTTTAATTTATCTTAAAAAAAATTACATTGTTGTGATCATTTTTTCATTGTAAACTAAATATATATGAAATTTAAACATTTTTTATGATATATATGATTATTTCCTATGTTTTATACAATTTGTTACATATGGTGTTTATGTAGAATGTTTTTTTGACTTACTATGGATATATTATTAATATGTACTCCTTCCTTGACACCAAAATGTATATATAGGTCATATTGTTCACTAATTAATCCAATAATGATATATATGAGAAATTAATAGGATATATATATATATATATATATATGTGGTTTCAGCCTAGTTATTCATATATCCTTAATTAATGGGTAGTCCATGTGACAAATCAGTTACCTTGACTTTTTAAAATGGGATTTGGGTGTCACATAACCATCAGTCATAAACATTGTTTTGAAAGGTCTATACAATATAGTTATAATGTCCCTTAGATCATAATGCACAATAATAAGTAATTTCAACCATTAATAAATCAATTTTTATTATCAATGATAGTTTTAAAATGATATTATATTTGTATGCATTTTCATTTTCATTTTATTGATTTAACGGAATTAGATTTCAGTTTTTACCCTGCTCTGTTGATTGTGACCTATCGATTAATGATAGTCATGTAATTGATTAAATGGAATTTGTTTATATATATTTACATAATCATGTTTATTATTCTTGTAATATTATTATAATTTCATGTGTGTTTTTTCCCTATAATTTCATTATTATTATCATTGATTCACTATGTCTTCCATTGTACATACCTATTAATATAAATTTTATCACACCCTTATTTTGTTTCCTTTTCTAGGAATATATATTGTGTACTATTAATAATATAAAATGATATGCTAGAGGGAATAAACATATTATCAATAAAATTATTCTATATTTTTTCATTGATATGTAGTATGGAAATAATTTAAGTATTGAGTTAAAAAAGGCTATGAAACTATTCTTTAATTCCGGATGTGATTCTTTATATCACTCTCAAATATAATAAAGTAACACTCCATATGTATATTTTTAGAATCTAGTTCATTAAAAAATATTATTGATTTATGTGAACTCTATACACTATTAGTAAATTAATAAATTATACACTTACTAATCCTTTCACTTGTTAAGGGAATGGTATTGTTGTTTGTGCCTATATATAACCTCCAATATCGACAAAGAGATTAAATTAATATTATATAACCATTATTAAATAATATTTATATGGATTTATCTAATGTAAAAATATTCATAACAAATATATCATTCTATCGATGATGAAACCAAATTATAGGTATATGATCTAGAATTTTCATGAAAAAACAGAACAGAGAAAACATAGTAATTTACATACAAAAAAATAGTCAGAATACTTAATAATTATTGAAAATTAGAAAAAATTATTATTTTTTAATAATATATTTCCAATGTTTTAATTTTTATAATTTTTTTTCAAATAATTTACATGTAATTTTCCATAAAATTCCTATGTATAATTTAACAAAAATATTAAAAGAATCTTTATTTTAATGTGTATGGACTAAATTCAATTTTCAGAGGTCATGAAGTCTCAATATTTTAATTCATTTTTAATAATATTAAAATGTAATCGTATATAAATATTTTCAATTTATTTAGTGAATTTTTTATTAAAATATTATTTTCAAAATGAAATTTATACAGTCCATGTGAATGATTTCAATGATTTTTTCAATATAATATTATTCATCCACAACATCAACCCATTATTCTAATTATTATCCACTTGAGATATTTTTTATTCATATCATACATAATCCTTTACTACATAGTATATGATCAGTTTGACTAATGTTGTACAATTTTATTTCCCTTAACTATATTATTGTTGATGGTTTTCGGTTAAGATAATTTATTTGGCGTATGTATTATGATTCCATATGATAATTTTTTAATAACAGTTTTAATTTTCATTATATTTCACCTCATTAATATATGAAAATAATTAATATTATTTATATATAATATAAGACCATAATTAAGTAGTACCTCGATTTATTGTTAGGTTTCATGAGAGAAATTAATTTCATAAAATTATACGGGGTTATACCATTAGTTTTTTACATCATTATGAAATTTCATGGCAATATGATTTGGATTTATATAATTATAAAATCGATTATTGATGTAAAATTAATTATTTTATTAATTATATTATAAATCGATATGTTTCAAGATAATTTGATTATTTATATGGATTTATTTTATAATCCTTTATTCCTAAAAAATTATGTAAGTGTTATTATTTAAATAGAATGAGGTTCATCATTTTACCATCCCATATTTAGTATTATTTTCAATTCATGACCTCTTCCATTGTACACATAACCTTACTAAAAATCTAATATCGCCCATTACAATTTATTATTTTCCCCATCAAACTAGAAAGTGTTTTGTTATTGATATACTAGGATATGCTGAAGGGAATAATGGAATTATCAAAGAAAATAATTAACTATATTTTATGTTTTCAAATACTAGTGATATTTTGGTATCTATATAGATTGAAAAGAAAAATAAAATAAGTAGTCCTTCAATATGTGATATATTATATTGAGCTCCACTATTAAAATGCAACCACTCTTCCTGGGATAGTAGGGTAGGGATTATTAATGTTGTAATGAAAGAATGTTTATTATAAAGCATGGGAACAATATTTAAGAAATGTAGAAAACAAAATGTTAATCATTGAATCATTTTATTGAAAATACTATGTATAAGATACCATCTAGACTCCCAATCAAGGCTTTACCCGAGCCTCTAAGCGGCATCAAACTCTCCACTCTCTCGAGCTAGGGATTTCTTAGCAGTGATTCGGAGGGTGAGGAACATTTCTCATCTTGTCTCCCCCTTTCATCACTTCTTTCTATTCCCTTACCTCATTTTCTCAGAGTTCTTATCAATTTGTTATGGTTTATCTAATCTCATGGACCTCTCTCATTCATTCCATTACTATAATATGGTGATTGAGTTGTTCCGGGAGGTCAACATGTCATATCCCCAACAATTTTCCAAATTTCAAATTTGGTGTTGTCTCCCTACGGTTGCCTTTTAAACAATTTCAACAGTATCCTTAGGTTAATAGTGAAATGATATCCTTACGTGAAAATTGAAATGGTTAGCTTATGAGAACAATGTAATCAGTATACTTAGGTGATGAGTGCAATGGTAGCCTAATGTGAATAGTGAAATGGTAATCTTATGTCAATAGTGTCCTTGGTAACCTTCTGTGAACAGTGTCATTGGTAGGCTTATGTCAATAGTGAAATGGTGAGGTTCCAATTATATCCTTTTCCCTTTGCCAAATTTTGAGTTCATAAACATTGTTTCTTTAATAGTGAGGTTTCAATGGTGACCTCTATCCTTTTCCAAATTTTGAGTTCATAAATAGTGTTTCCAGAATGGTGAGGTTCCAACGGTAACCTCTTTCCTTTAACATATTTTGAGTTTATGAATAGTGAATCTAGAATGGTGATTTTCCAACAATGACCACTTTCCATTGAAAAATTTGGAGTTCATGAATAGTGTTTCAATAATGTTGTGGTCCCAACAGTGACCTCATTCGATTTCTAAATTTTGAGTTCCTGAACAATGTTCCCAGAACGGTGAGGCTCCAATGGTGACCTATTTCCTTTTCCAAATTTTGAGTTCATGGACAATATTTCCAGAATGGTAAGTATCTAATAGTGACCTATTTTCTTTTCCAAATATAGAGTTCATGAATAATGTTTCTAAAATGGTGAGGTTCCAACGGTGACCTTTTTTCTTTTCCAAAATTTGGTTTCATGAATAGTGTTTCCAGAATGGTGAGGTTCTAATGGTGATCTTTTTCCTTTGCCAAATTTTCTTGTTAATGAACAGTATTTCCATCTTCCTACAGTTTCTCCACATTGAAGTTTCATTTGACATAAAATACATTATATCATTATTTTTAGACCTCTAATGCCAATTAAAATGATATAACTTCTATATCAATTTCCCTAAGGATGAGGAAGAATTTACTAGATCTAACTGCATGGTTTAATGTGATTCACTTATAATGGAAATTCCAGTATATCGTAAACCATTGCTATGTTAAATCATATAAAGTTATGAGATATAATCCTTTATAGTTCATCATCCTTGTTCAAATTTGTGATATACTTGAACCTTTCAGTCCACCCTGCATGATTTATACAATAAAACATTCCTCCTTGGATTGGTTCCACTCTGTTTTGATGCAAACAAGTAGTATATGCCAATCTTCGTTATAAGTTATAATCTATTGTCATTCTTTTGGGATCTTCTCCTTATGTTTCTCCTTTCCCATTTATGGGATTTTTCCCCCATGTTCTTAATGGACTTTTCTTGGGTTTTGGCCAATGTGGTGGTGTCTCTACATCCTCGGGTGGATACAGTTGCCATAGGATAAGAGATCGTAACTAGTTTTGTGGATCGTTATCATATAAGAAAATTCAATAACTAATTGAGGTAGGGTAATCATTGCTTCCCTTTTTATTTATGTGCAACTGTATATCTATAATGGTTTATCCCAATGAATCAAAATGGAAATTACATAATCAATATTTGAACTGGATTAATAAATTGATGTTGATCATATGTTATTGCCTTTTATTTTTCTAGATAGAGTGATAACTATTACTGATTTATTTAGATTTTCATTATTGATGGAAATTGGTAAAAAAACATAAATCCAGAAGTAAATGATAAATGTTTTGATAATGATAAAGAGGTGTGTAAATGAATCTAGTTCTTCTTGATGTAAGTTGATGTTAATCAAATTGGTTCAGTGAGGATGTTTAATAAATTTTTTATAGCTTACTCTTTAGGTTTCCCGAAGGTGGAACCTACAAATAATAAATTGGTTAATCCAAGATAGATTAAATAAATGGTTGTTTGATAAATGATAATTCCTTGTAGGGTTCTGAGATACCCTCTTTCTTGTTTAAGGGCCATGAGCTCAATTGATATAATGTTTTCTATCCTGCTGCTTGTTTTATGATGTGAGCCTGGATAAAAATTTTAATATGTGGAGGCATGCAGTCTTACTAGTTATGGAAGAATTTGATGCCTATAGAGGCAAGATGCATCATTTTATTCATGTGGGAGTCAAGGAGGACACTAGGGATGATTAAATTGGTTGGATGTGAATGTTTGGATTCTTATTAATTCTTATTTGTTGTTTATCTGCATTACATTCCCTAATACTCAAGGTATCTGATCTTTCTAACCCTTCTTCAAAAAGGGTCGAAGAGGAATGGGGTCTTCCATGTGCTTTACACGTTTAGATTCTTAAGGGAGGATGGGGGTACACTCTTGAAATGGGCAGAAAAGACTCATTGGGTAGTTCATCTACGCATTGTGTTGAGCACCCTTATATTTAGTATCATAGAATGTTTTTCTAGAATTCTAGGGAATGTCAAAAAGTAACACTATAAATTAATATTCTAATATATTAAGTTAACTCATCGAGTTAGAGCATGTCGGGATGCAATGCTAAGGATAACAGACGTTGGGTGTGAGGCTAATGGAATTTTAATGTGGAATTTTTACTGGTTAATTAATGTTTACATAATTAAATATCATAATGTGCTATAGATTAAAAGGGAATGAAGTAATGTATTAAAGCTGTATAAATGGTTGTCTGCTTATAAGATACTTTGTCATAGATGTGGCATCCAGGAGTCTGAGAGACGTTATCTTCAGTTGAGTCTTGGACTAGGTTTTTCCCATAGTGTGGTTGTGTGATATTTTATTTTTTGTACTTTTATGTTTCTATACATTACTCCACCCCATGAGTTGGGGAAATTAACACCCCAAGGATTCTGAGATCTGGGGGTGTTTTTCCCAACATATCGATGGGAGGACAAATGCCTGACTACCACCTTTGGACCCACTCTCTACTCATGGTAGTTACTTGTGTTGGTAGGAACAATGTTTAGTTTTCCCCATATATGTGTGTAGAGATATGTAATGGATTGTGTTTATTCACACACATATATTCTTGATATAGTTTCATATGGAATACTATAAGTGTAACGTATATAGACTATGATATCTTGAGGATCCTTACTCAGTGTATGTGTTATAATGCCTTGAGTTTTAATACCCGATTTATGATACACATTATGCGAGTTGTGGTGGCTCCAAGAAACTACCTGGTTAAATTGCTTATATAGATGTGGTGGTTTTGTTTCACGCGGTGCAGGCTGTGGTGATTTTCCCATGTGTCTACGGGAAAGCCTTTTTTGATAGAGATGCTTAGGATGTGAGACGTTGGGGAAAAGCTACAAACCTGTGGTGAAGTAGTAGTAGAGTACCATTTATATTCCTTATTATATTATGTACTCCTATACTAATTACTTGGTGACAGTATCCATGGTGAGGAAGGGAATAAGTATACCTATTTACGTGACGAGTTTGTTTCACTTGTTGTTCACTGTGCATTAGCATGATTTATTTACTTTTGCACGAGAGGCTCTGGGGAGGATCCACTTGATTATACTATTATACTCACTCTATGTATATATAAATTATTTTTCTGGTCACATGAAGCAAGATGGAGATCAGGCTGGTTTCTACTAACATGGGGTTGTAGGAGATGTTTGGGCTTCGTGGTTGCTGTTGTTTTTACTTTTTTTTTGGTACATGAAGTTTTCCCCTTTCAGTTGTAGTAGTTTTACAAGAAAATACATAGGTGTACATGGGATTTCATTTATTTTTTGTCTGAGTTGGACTTGGATGTTGTGTGTCTAATCTATCTCTTCATCTTTGTGTTATCATAGTGGGTAATTCCTTCCATTTGTGTGTTTATTATACCCCTTGTTCTAGTTGCCAACCTGGGGCCTACTGGAGGTAGGAATCGGGGGGCATTATCTCCCTTCTCACATTTCCAGCCGAGGTGGGGTACACATTGTGGGGAGGAGTATGTGATAGAGAGGTATCAGATGGAGGATTAGGGATAGGATGGAGTTTGGTGTTAGTCACTTGTGAGGTTGAATGGGTTGGTAGGGCAACAGTGTCAATCATGTTTGTCATGCGATGTAAAATCTGGTGACCTGTTGAGAAATAGGTTTTTATTTCACCCAATGATCTAATATATGGACCATTACATTTACAATAGCTCTTTAACAAGATGACACTAGTTGCAGGGATGAGACCTATGAAAGGATCATGCATCATTCTTTTTTTCTTCGTGTGTTTGAATGGGTTGACCATGGGATAGGTTATTCTAATATGAATAAAAGTAAACAATTTAAAAATTAATGTTGAGTCTTCCATATTCTAAGTTAAGAAGCTCAAACTATTTGTTATTTTACAAGTATGGCTCCAGGTCGAAGTCCTCATCAAGACCACATAGAAGATGTCCAAAAACATATGATAGTAGATTGTCTAAGGGTATAGGTTGATGATGATGACACTTAGAGGAGGACACTTCAAGGGTTTCAGTGACAGAGTCTGCAGAAATAAGAGGGCTCAATTTCAGATTTAGTCAATGAGTCTTGTTGTGGGAGGTTGAGAGAGGCTTTAGTTCAATCCATGGACATAAAGAGCATTGGGTGTCCTTGATTGTGACGATGCTGTGTGGTGCAGTGTGGCAGTGATGGTTCTTGTTCCTTGGGGATCACGAGGAGTCATAGATCCCATTGGAGGTGTTTCAAGATATGTTTAGAGTAATGCTTTTTTCATCGACCATGAAGGTGTCAAGTCCCCAGTAGCTTCTAACCCTTCAACAGGGAAGATCTAGTGTGTGAGTGTTTGGAATCCATTTTATAATCCTTTAATGATATGTTTCAGACCTGTTGCTGGATGAGGAGGACATGGTGAGGCATATCGAGGAAGCATTGAAACCATAGATCCAACGCATTGTTACCCCATTTATGCTGAAGACATATCTAGAGGTGTTGGAATGGATAGAGGTCATCGAGAGGAATAAATAGAAACTATATAATCACAAGAAGGGATTCATCATGATTCCTCTTGAATGAGAGCTGTGGTCTGAGGTACCCAGTTATCAGGGCAGAAGAGTTTCTATTCATATGAGGGTAGGTCCATTCCCTCCACATCTCATTTCTCTAGAGGGAGCAGCTCTTGGGCCTATTCCATCAGATCAGCCACTTGTTTTTCTTGTGGTGGTTGATTTCATCAGCAGCGAGAGTGCCCAATATATCAGAGAAGTCATCGTGCACCGCGTGTTCCACTCCTGGTTCCACTGTTGAGGAAGTTCCAGCTGTGGTAGCAGGAGCCGGTTGCACCAGCTTTTGTTCAGCATAGGTTAGATGGGGCAGTTATAGGACATCCCTATGACGATCCCCATCCTCAGAGAGCAGAGTACGATCATGGTGTCGGTCATCATCATGGTCATAGAGGTCATGGAGTATGTCGTGGTCATCTGCATGCTTTATCATTTCAAGCGCCAGACAATCCATACGTCGTTTGTGGTATCATTTTCTTGATTTCTACCTTGGTGTGTGCCTTATTAAATTCAGGATTGACACACTCTTTCATATCACCTACCCCTATCCATGATTTGGGAATTTAGGTAGAGAGGCTTCCAGTGCCATTGGCGTTGAATATTTTAGTTGGAGGTTGAGTTGACGTGTTTGAATTATGTAGAGACCGTGAGAAAGTGTTGGGGTAGTACCACTCTTGGGGAAATTTCCTATGTTTACGAATACAACCATATGATGTCATCCACAACTAGTATTATTTGTATTAGGTGTAGGCTATCATGGATTTATTCAGGAGGCACGTTGTCTTCTACAAAGAAGATGGAGAGCCAATAGTGTTTATTGGTGAGAGAGACCCTCATATGCTTCAAAGGCATGTTTTATCCTTATCATCCATGATGGTTGAGTGGATGCAGAGTTCTTCAGAGGTTTAGTAGTTGGCGTTTCCTATGGTCATTGAAGAGTACCCTGATGTATTTATATAAGAGTTTGTATCCTTACCCCTAGATGAGAGATCAATTTTGGGATCGAGCTATAACCAGGAGTGTCTCATCAATATATGTCTCCATATAGGATGGTCCCTTCTGAGTTACATGTGCTATGTATATATCTTGATGGTCTGTTACAGTGCATGTTTGTTTGACTGAGTGTTTCACCATGGGGTGCACCGGTTTTGTTCATGATGATGTCTGACGGTTGTTTGGGGTTGTGTGTTGATTATAGTCGCATAATCAAAGTGACAGTGAAGATTCACAATCCTCTTCCATGGATTGATGATTTATTCGATCAAATGAATAGTGAAAGTTGGTTCTCAAAGATCAAATTGTGGTCAGGTTATCATCACATGTGCATATTGGATGAGGATATCCCGAAGACTGCTTTATAATGTCGTCATGGGCATTATGAGTTCGTTGTAATGCTGTTTGATGTGAAAAATACTCCAGTTGTGTTCATGGGATTGATTAATTTTGTGCTATTTGATTTCCTAGAAATGTTAATGGTGGTTTTCATCGACAACATCATTGTGTACTCCACATTTGAGTAGGAGAATACCAAGTATCTACACACCATTTTGGGAGTTCTTCGTCAACATGAGCTTTTTGGGATGTTTTCAAAGTGCATGTTTGGGGCTCGAGAAGTCCGTTTCCAAGGGCATGTTGTGTCCCAGCAGGGAGTAACTATGGATCTATCGAAGATACAAGCATTTGTGTCTTGGGAAACCACCCAGACAGTGTTTGAGGTGGGATGTATCCTTTGTCTCGTAGGATACTATAAGAGGTTCTTACCCTATTTCTCTCAAGTTTCATCTCCTCTGACATCACTGATCCGGATGTATTCGGCATTCATATGGATTATTCAGTGTCAGAGATATTTTGAGTATCTAAAGATGAAGTTAGTATGTACTCTCGTTCTTTTTATTCCAGCAAAGGGAGCTCAGTTTGATGTTTTCTGCGATGCATCACATATGTGGTTAGGTTGTGTTATGATGCATCTAATATTAGTTTCTTTGAATGGGTCTGGGCAGTTGAAACACCATTAACATAACGATGCGGACCATGATATTTATTTGTAATCCACGATGTTTTCTCTAAAGATATGGATACATTAACTCTTCAGAGAGCGCTTTTTATTTTTCACTAAATATAAAATCCTGAGGTATGTTTTCTCCCAGCATGAATTAAACTAACAACATCATCGGTGAATGGAGTTCTTATAGGAATACGACTTCAAAATATCTTATTTATCTAGAAAAGGAAGTGTTATAGCTAATGTGATAAGTCAGTAGTCACGTAGTGATGCATTGCATGAATCTGGTGATTTATGGTGGTTAATGGAAGAACATTAAACAATACATATTGATATAAGAGAATTTGGGGGAAGATATTTTCTTTTTCAGATGACAGTGTAGTCATCTCTAGGGAATTTGGTGGAAGAGTCCCATTTGGGGGATCTAGAGGTGGAGGTCTGGAGATACTAAGTTGTTTATGGTGATGCCCCTGATGTTTTGTCTTAGGATGAACAACAATAAGTGTTTTATTAGGGAAGGATATTTGTTCCTTTGGAAATGCATGAAATGGTTCCCATAGATTTCCATAGTTCACCTTTATCGGTGAATCCTTGAATGGCATGGATGTACTGAGCCTTGTGGAGTCAGTATTGGTTCCTTTGTTTAAAGCATGTAGTTGCAGAGTTTGTGTCTCAATGTTTGATCTTCCAGAAGGTGAAGGCTGAACACAGTGTTTCTGGTTGTCTTCTCCAGCAATTAGATATTCCTCAGTAGAAGTGGGAGAAAATCTTATTAGACTTTATTTATGGTTTACCTTCATCTCAAGGAGGAAAGTATGATATTGTAGTGGTAGTGGATTTTTTAACAATAACATCCCACTTTATTTCAATCACGAAGTCAAGATCAGTGTATGTTTGGTCAAGGTAGTATCTGGAATAGGTGGTGATACTTAATGGAGTCCCAAGGATAATCATTTTTGATCGAGATCCTCATCTAAACACAATGTATTGTAGTGGTATCCAAAAAATTTTTAGTTCTCATCTGTGCCTTAGCATTGCTTTTAATCCAAAAATGGATGGTCTGACAGTGTGAACCATCCATACTCTTGAATGCATTTTACACACCTGTGCCCTGTATTTTTTAGGTTCAGGGATGAGGCACATTCCCTAGTGGAGTTCCCTTACCACAATATTTTTCACTCCACTATCAGTATGGCACCATTTGAAGTCTTGTATGGTGGGCCTTTCCATTCTCTGTTGTGCTAGACTAGAGTCGAAGTGTCAAAAATTCTCATATTGAAACTCGTGCTGAATATAATAGAGATGGTTCATGTGATTTTTGAGAGGATAAAGACTTCACTAGATCATCCAAAATCATATTTAGATCAAAGGAGGATACCCTTAGAGAATGATGATGGGGATCATGTGTTTATAAAGGTGACTCCCTACCATTGGCAGTGAAGGTTATGTCATGAGAGTAAGCTTTCTCCCCTGTTTTTTCCGGACCATCAAGGTTTTGGATCTTGTTGGACCAGTGGCATATAGAGTAGCACATCCCCCACAGATGAGCTAGATACATGATGTTTTCCATGTATCACATCTCCGTCGTTATATTCATGATGACTCAAATGTCATCTATTGGGGAGAGGTCGATGTTGATGATGATCCATTTTTCGAGAAGGTGCTTGTGGAGATCCAAGACCGTAAAGATATGGGTTTGTGCGAAAATTTTATGCCCTTGGTTCATGTCCTGTGCTGACACAGTGGCATGGATGAGAGTACCTGGGAACGTGATTTTCTATGTGCTCAGTACAAAGAGTTGTTTGATGTTTAACTAATTTTATGTAATAATTTCCCCTTTGTGGTTTTTGAACTTTTATGTTAATGAGTGGGTTTTATTTTATAGCTTCATGTGGATTTATCTCTTTTTAGAGGTATCTCGATGGGTGGTCATTTGGAATTTATTTCAATTTTTTAGGTAGGTTTTGAATTCATGAAGAAGATAATGTTTTGAGAGGTATCTGATGTAACGACCCAAACCTCTATGGTCCATTCCATTGCAGAAATATACTATTTTGGTGTTCCAGGAGGTCAAGGTATCATATCCCCAACACTTTTCTATATTTTCAATTCGGTGTATGGTCTCAACGGTAGCCTTGTAAAAAGTTCCAATGGAAGCCTTAGGTGAACAGTAAAACTTTAGTCTTAGATGAACAGTGCAAAGGTAACCTTGTGTGAACAGTGTAATCGATGGCCTTTGGTGAAGAGTGCAATGGTAGCCTTAAGTGAACAGTGAAATGGTAACTTTATGAGAACAAGGTCAATGTCAACCTTCTCTAAATAGTGTCATCGGTAAGAATATATGAATTGTGAGACCGTGAGGTTTCAATGATAACCTCTTTTCTTTTCCAAATTATTAGTTCATGAACATTATTTCCAGAATGGTGAGGTTCCAACAGGGACCTCTTTCCTTTTTCGGAATTTGGAGTTCATAAATATTGTTTCCAGAACATTGAGGTTCCAACAGTGTCCACTTTCCTTTTCCAAATTCTGAGTTCATGAACAGTGTTTCCAGAATGGTGAGGGTCTAACATTAACCTCTTTCCTTTGCCAAATTTTCAGTTCATGAATAGTGTTTCCAGAACTGTGAGATCCCAATGGTGACCTCTTTCCTTTTCCAAATTTTCAGTTCATGAACTATGTTTCCAGAACAGTGAGGGCCAAATGGTGACCTATTTCCTTTTCCAAATTTTGAGTTCATGAACAGTGATTCTAGAACTGTGATGTTCTAGCGGTGACATATTTCAATTTTGAAATATTGAGTTCATGAACTGTGTTTCCAGAATGGTGATGTTCCGACGGTGACCTCTTTCCTTTGCCAATTTTTTAGTTCATGAATATATTTTCCCGAATAGTGAGGTTCCAATGATGACCTCTATCATTTTCTAAAATTTATTGTAAACGAATAGTATTTCTAGCTTCCTACAGTTCGCCCCTTTGAAATTTCCATTAAAATAAAATTCATTTAAAGGCACGTTTTAAGGACTCTAAGGCTGATTCAAAGGCCATAACTCTAAATTAATTTCCCGAAGGCCTGTGATGCATTTACTGGGTCAAAAAACATGGTTTAATGCGATCTACTTTTAATGGAAAATCCAACGTATCATAAACCACTGCTCTGTTAAATCTTCTAATGGGATGAGATATATTCCTCCCTAGTTCTCCTTCCCTTTTCTCAAATGTGAAATGCTTGAACCTTTTATTCTATCCAATAGGAGTTGCACAATCAAACATTCATCCTTGGAATGGATGCACTCTATTTTAATGCAATAAATTAATATCCATCAATAGTTGATATAAGTTTTGATCTATCACAATTATTTTGGGTTCATATCCTTTTGTTTCCTCTTTCCTTTTATATAAGTTTACCCCCATCTCCCTAATGGGATCTTCATGGGTGTTTGCTAACGTGGTGGGGTCTTTTCATACTTAGGTTGATACAGTTGTCACATGGGAGGAGATTGTAACTAATTGTGTGTCTTTTTCTCAAGTAAAGAATATCAATAACTATTTAATGTCGGGGATTCATTGTTTCTCTTTTATTTTACATGTAACTGTATAGTCAACATGTTTTATCCAACTAGATCAAAATGTAATTGAGATTTTAAATATTTTAACTAGATAAATAAATTGATATTGATCATTTGTTATAGCCTTTTGTTTTTCTAGATAGTGTGATATCTATTCATTCATTTTTTATCTTTTCATTCTAGGTGGAAATTGTTAAAGAACGTAAATCCAGAATTAATTGATAAATGTTTGGCTATATATTAAGAGGCATGTAAATGAATTTGGTTCTTCTTGTTGTAATTTGATGTTAATGAAATTGTGCAGCATGCATGTTTAATCAATTTGTGATAGCATACTATTTATGTTTCATAAATATGGAACATATGAATAATAAATTGGTTTATCCAAGATGGATTAAAGAACTGGTTGTTTGATAAAAGATAATTCTTTATAGGGTTATGAGTTACCATCTTCCTTGTTTTAGGGCCAAGAGAAAAATTGATATGATATTTTTCACCATGCTGCATCTGTTGAGATGTGAGCCTGTATTTCTATTGTGGTATGTGGTGGCATGTAGTCCTATTGGTTGTGGGACCAGTTGATTACTAGATTTGAGAGATGCATCGGTTTATGTGTGTGTGTGTCGAGGAGGAAATTAGGGATGAGGAAATGGGTTGTATGTGAATGTTTGGATTCTTACTAATTCTTATGGGTTGTTTATCAGCCATACATTCCCCTCTACTCAAGTAAGCTGGTCTTGCTTACCATTCATCCAAAAGGAGTGACGATGAGTGGGGAATACAACGTTACTTTCGTGTTTTTCTACTCAAGGATGGATGGGTCTACGCTCTTTCTATAGGAAGCAAGGACTCGACGGGTAGTTCATCTACTCACTGTGTTAAACCCCTTGTATTTAGTAGCATAGAATGTTTTTCTAGAATGCATGGTAATATGAAAATGTAATAATCTAAATAAATAATTGAATAAATGATGTTAACACATGGGGTTGGAGCATGCAGGGATGCAATACTGAAAACATTGGACTTTTGGTGTGATGCTAAGGAAATTTTAATATGGAATTGTTACTGGTTAATTAATGTTTAATGAATTAATTAATGTAATGTGAAAATGATAAAAAGGGAATGAAGTAATGTATTAAATATCTTTAAATGGTTGTGTTCTTATAGGATACATAGTCTTAGATATTACAGCTGGGAGTCTGAGAGACGTTAGCTGGAGTTGATTCTAAGACTAGGTAATGCCCATAGTGTGGTTGTGAGCTATAGTAATTTCTATACTTTTCGTGTTTCTATATGCTACTCCACCCCGTCAGTTACGGAAACTAACACCCTATGGATTTTCAGTACTAGGGGTGTTTTCCCCAAGATTCTGGTGGGGGGATGGATGGCTGACTACCCCCTTTGGCTCCCATCTCTTCTCTTGTGGTAGTAGGCATAGTGGTAAGTTTTCCCCATATACATCAGTAGATGGATAAAATGGCTTGTGCTTATTCACACACATATATTCTAGATATCATTTCCAATGGACTACTATAGGTATAAATAGTATTTTCTATGATGCCTTGAGGATCCTTACTCGGTATATGGGCTATAATGGATTTAGGTTTAATACCCAAACCTATGATACACATTGTGCGAGCTGTGGATTCTTTTAGAAACTACCTGGTTATTTTTATTCAATTGACATGGTCGTTTTGTTTCACCTGGTCCATGTTGGGGTACTTCTCCCAGGTGTCTATGGGTATAGGTTTTAGGAGAGAGATTCTTATGATGTGCGCTGTTGGGGAAAAGAGTCAAATCAGTGGTGTAGTAGTAGTAGGGCACCCTTTATATTATTTATTATATTATATACCATTGTATGTGTTACTTTGTGAGAGTATCGATAATGATTCTGGGAACTTAATATACCTATTTAGGTGATGAGTTAGTTTTACTTGTTGTTCATTGTTCATTAGAATTCATTCTCTGCATCCGCACGATAGGATCTGGAGAGGATCCTACTAAGTATACTGTTATAATAATCCTATGTATATATAAACTGTTTATCGGGTCACATAGAGTAGGCTGAAGATCATTTTGGTTTCTACTAACTTGGGGTTGTAGGATCTGTTTGGTCTTTATGGTTGCTAATTATTTTTACTTTCATTTGGGTACTTGCAGTTTTCCCCATTTATTTGTTGTATTTTTTCATGAAATTACATATGGGTACATGAGATTTCATTCATATTGTTTGTTGAGTTGGATTTGGTTAGTTTCTATCTTATCTCTCTCTTCTAGATGTGTTCTCTTAGATGGTAATACCTTCCATCTGTGTGTTTACCATACCCTTAGTGCTAGTCGCCAACCCAGAGCCTACTGGAAGTGGGACTCAAGGTTCATCATCTATCTTCTCACATGGCTGGCCCGGGAGGGGTACACATTTTGGGGAGGGGTCTGTGAGAGTTTTGATGTCTAGATTTGGTGGTATTGGTCAGGTCAAGCCTCTCTAGTGGCACCCATGTCCGATTAATACATTCTTATTCCTTCAAGTGTCAACACGATTTTCCCAGCCGGTCTACGACAATGTTTTGAAAGAGGCTCTGGGATGTGTTGTTTGATTAGTTGATGATGTTTCATGATGTGCATGCATCACCGGTTTTGTTATAGGTCTTAGTGATTCTTTCAGGACGTTGTTCATCGATGACATATAGTTTTGGGTATGTTTCTACGATGAAGTTCAATTGATGATGATTTTAAGAAAGGTTTACATTTCTGGCATTGGTCCTTCCTTTTGACACGGCATTAGTCTACCCAACCTATACTCTAGATTATGGTCTCATCGCTCCTAACTAGGTCAGTCTGGTGCGATGGTTCTTAGGAGGCTTTCGGTCTTTCTAGTTGAGTCGTTGATGGGTTTCCATGTGTTTTGAGATTCTGTGATTTTTTTTATTGAATATTGACAGTGGTGAAGAGAAGAAAATGAATGTGAGTATTGAATTGTGTTTTAAATATGTTGATTCTGAAGGTGAAGGTGAAGTTTTATATGACGATGGCATGTTTATTTTTATGGCTATGCTTCTCAGATTGTATTTTCTAGTTACTGGTTGCGGTGGTGGTGGGGCGACAATGGTGTCAATGGTGGAGATGTTATGATAATGGAGGTTGACAACATGACTTCGTTTGACGTGTGATTGTGATTTTTCTGGGATCTTCTCTTAGATACTTCTCAATGATTTTCTTATTAATGTGATGGTAGCTAGCACATGAAGATACAGGATTGGGGTGTGCCAACGTTGTATATTTTCAAATTTTTTACATTGGTTGATCGGTATTTGAATTTTTGAAACATGAATGTACAGTGACACCTCTTCCTAATGTGGATTTATAAAAAATAAAAAAAATTAGGTATATGTATAAGATACTATCCCAATGGTTTTTTAAGGTGAGATTTATGATTATTTCACAAAAAAACATCTTTGTCTAGATTATAAAAGTGTACGATGACCAACCACTTCACAAACTAAAATAACTCATTTTCTATAAAATATATAAGATATGTATATAATGATGGATTTAATATATATTTATATAATTCTTATTATATAATTATAATATTTTGTATACATTCTTATTCTCTATTATGTTTAAATTATGAGAACATAGCTAGATTTTTTGGATGACTGCTGTCTCAAGAAGCAATGTCAATCATTTTGCACATATTCTTTACATGGATGGAATTAAGTTTACAATAAATGAAAATATTTGATATATATTTTATGATATAAACTATGTTAAAATAATATATCACGCACTTTCTGACCTTTCACTTGTTTAGTGAATGATATTATCTCTCATGTGTAGGTATAACCAATTTTCTCTACATGTTAATATGAATTGTTTTCTATGTAAAATATTTATGAATGGTTATGTGGAATTATAAAACGAATAAAATAGTAAAAATATAAATATAATTATGATTATTATTTAACTATTTACTATTTTTGGAATTAGTACTGTTATAACAAAACCTCCATGAAAAAACTAGGCAATTAACATCCAAAAAATTAATGAAATATTATTGAAAAAAATGTTGTAAACTGTTATAATATGGTTATATATGGTATTATATTTACTATTATCAATAATTAATATATTTATAACAATTCTATATTTATAATTAATGAGGTTCAGTCACATAAAATATATTTCACCTTGAAGTAAGGGTTTCTTATCTCACAGTTACTTCTGTTAGATATACACCATATTCACCACTTATTTCATTGGGTGGTGTATATACCTTCCATTTATATATGTTATATAATGAATAAAATATTTTATTAATGGTTTTTAATGTTTTACTGTACGATATTTCTATCATGGATAATATGATTCAAATTTTACAAAATTTGTATGGGTTTATTTCACAACCTCAGCATTATTTGGGATTTTTTATGATTAAGTATACCTATAGGAAAATAATTTGTATTTTTTATTAAAAACATGTTATATTATTATTTAATTTTTATTGATTATATTTTCAAGTAATAGTACTATTTGCATCCATATTTATTTAGGATGATTGAGGCATTATGTTTATGAAAAATCATATATAATATCTCTCTTCACTCGAAAATTATTTTTTCTCCAAAACCAATTAATTCTAAAAATTTATCAATTTATTTACTATTTTAAAAATTGATTCTTAAATAATTTTTTAACAAAATTTTACATTATTGGGGTTTTTTGAATGTTTAATTAACATTTGTTTCCATACAATTTTCTCTTGGATTTTATCAAAAATGAGATTGGAATCATTGTATTAACATGTATGGAAAGAATATATTTTTCATCCATCATGAACAGTCAAAGATTTAAAAATTATTTTATAATATTCAAAATATATTGAGAAAAAATTATTTTCAATGGTTTTAATGAACTTTTTGTATTAAATGATAATTTTAAAAGTGACAAGGTTATTTTCCAGAAGAATTTTTTTGGGATTTTTCGTGGTATTTATATTCATAAATGACGAAAAAAAATTATATTGGATATAATCCACTAGAGATAGCTTATATTGATATAATATTTATTCATTCCTTGGTTGGTGTGTAATCTGTTTGAATAATGTTTTCAATATTCTTACTATTCACCATATTTCTCTCGATGGCTTATGATTTTATTTATTTTACTAAGGTATGTGTTAATGTTTCATGTGTTGTTTCTTAAATTATAATTCTTATGCTTATTTCATTTCACACCGTTAATATGAGTGATGAAATGATTTTTTTGGATATTGGTGGGGGCCATGATTACATGGCCCCTCGATGCACTAGTATGTCTAATAAGACAACTTAGTTGGCGAAAATAAATGGCCTTTTATTTATAGATTTAAAAATATATGTAAAAAGACATGATTATATGTTTATGATGTTTAAAATTATGAATTACCTCACAATGAGATCATTTATTGTTTTCCATTTGATTATTTTAGTTTTTAGAAAATTCATAGATAAATTTCAATATCATTTGAGGATTTATATATATTTATTTGATCATCCATTATTTCGGCCATATTTGGATCTTGTTATAATTTAAATAGAATTTTATTCTATTATATACCATTCCATATTATTAATTATTATTTTTTTGATATAGAATCCATAATAAAGTAACCCTTACTAACCATCTAATCAAATTCTTTCAATTATTTTATTTTACCTTGTATAGTAGGATGCTTTTTCTCATTAATAATCATGTATATGGTGTATGGAATATTGGAATTCTCAAAGAAAATATTTTTTTAATTTCATGTTTTCAAATGAATATAAAATTCATGTACGTATCTTGTGAAAACGTAATGAATTAACAACAACTCTCTAATATTTTAATTAAATATTTTTTAGGAATAATTTGATTTATTTTTTTCCTGGAATTATAGTTATCTATGATTTTAGAAATCCCTTGAATCTTTATTAATATATTTTGGTTTTTCAGTTTCATTTAATTTTTATTGGTGGGAATGGATATTAATTACGAAATTTTGAAAAATAAATCTTCTGAAAAATTCATAATATTAAAAATTTAGTTTTAAAGTTATCATGTTTAAAAATATAATTTATTTTATAAAAATATAAATTTATCTATGAAAATTATTTCATATAATTAAATTAATAGAATAAATATTTGAGATTTATTTCAATGAAATATATATATTATTTAGATTAAAAATGGTTCAAATATTCAAAAAATATTTCCATCCAATCAATAGTAATAAATATATTTTCATTGCTTAAAAATATTCTTTCTCTAATGAGATGTTTTTAATGTTTTTTAACTTTTATTAAAATTAATTTATGAAATTTAATGGATTTTAATTAGATTAAATGAATTACCATTTATAAATATGATGTTCAATATTTTTAACTTTTGTTATTTTCGGGACAATATGAAATTTACTATCAAAAATTTTTGTTTCCATTGTAAAGTCTAAATAAGATAATTAAATTTAACAGTAAAATGATAAGTATTGTAAAATTAACCTAAATGTTTCTATTATTTTATTTAATGGCCAAATTTATTCAATAATAATCAAAATTCATTTATATAGAATTTTGTGACCATTTTGATGAGATTATGACATTTAAATTATTTTATTTTCCAAAAATCCTAACATGTGAGACTTTTGTTTTCATATCTATATAAATTTTACTATGGGGTTACATAGATAATATATTTTATTATAAATATGATTATAAAATATTATTTATTTATTTATTTACATCATGATTATATATTTTATAATTTTTTAATGGAAATATTCACCATAACTGTTTAAAAAATGATACAAAAATATTAATCTCATTACGAAAAAAATAAAATATATGTCATTGAATGTATTATATGTATTATAATTTCTGATAATAAATGTAAAAATTGATTTTTTATATCTATATAAAATATAATGGAGTTTTTAATGATTAATTATTTTATTTTTCATTGACTTCAAGTATATAATGTTAAATTAAATTAATTTTTTCAAAATTTACAATATTGATATTTTTAAAAAAGAATATATTATTAAATTATATTAAAATCCTAATAGATGTGAAATAATAAAATATTGTAATGGTGTGGTCTAAAATTTCATAAACATTCAATCTATTTCAATAGATTCACTTTATTATTAATAAATTAACTTTTTAAATAATAAATCTTTTTATACAATAATTTAAATTAAAATAGTCCAACACATGGTTAACTAAAATAATAGGATTTAAAATTATTTCAAAACATGTCTAAAGTCTATATAATGATGTTATTACAACCCAATAAAAACTTATAAATAATAAATTTCTATTTCATTGTTTTTTATATTGATTTTATTATAATTTAATCTTTTGAGAAATTTGAAAAGTGCCCCTCAACTAAATTCATAAATGAGTCCCTCCTCCCTCACTTCATTACAGCACGTTGAGCCTCCATTCCAACCATACTCTTCCAAAATAACATTTTTAATTACATGGAAACATTATAAGGGATATTTTCATTCAAAAAATCAAACCATAGATCTCTTTAGAGGAGGTTTAAGTGGGTTATTTTGAAAAAGTGGAAATCACCATAATGATCACATTATTTTTCAAAAATATCACATCCACCATTATATATATGATATCTATCATAAAATATATTTTCTATTAAATAATTAGGATGAATTTTTTTTATTATTATTATAAAACAATCACTATATATCCTCTCTCCAATAAAAAAAGAAGTGAAAATATTTCTTGTGCGTAAGTACGCCATACCACCTACATGTAGTCAAAAATTAATTTTTTATCCCCATTATTTAATGATTGGTTTTATGATTAATTTATGATTTTTTATATCATATATATTAAATAATTATGATTCAATAATGATAATATCATGGATTCCATCTTACCATGAATTCATTTGAAAAATGATAATATCAATCATGTGTAAATATGAAATTCCATCTCTAGAATGTGGTGTGATTCATATATCATTTTTATTTAACATGGATTGTAATATGGATTAATTTTATGAATATATATGATATAATAAAGGTACTATAATTTAAATTATTACATACCATTCTTTTATTCATTCATTCCTTCAATCAAAAAAGGGAACAACGTTCATAAGTACGTATGACCTATCGTCTCTATTAACAGTGTAGTTCATTTTGATATCTAAAAAGTATTTAAATGTTTATATATATGTATATAATGAATATATATAATTATTACACCAATATTGGAATATTTTAAATTATGGGACCTGGATAAATATTTAAGGAATGAGAATTTCAAATTGAAACATGCTTAGAAAAGGAAAGAATCATGACCTGAAAGAGTGATTTTAAGAACAAAGTATTTATAAATACATGAAAATAATATATAAATAAATAATAAATTTTTGTTATATATGAATATGGTAATCAATTAAATTTATAATAAATAATTATTTATTATATGTTTTTTTTACATAAACTAAGAATAAAGATACTATGAGTAATGTATTATCTCACAGTCTAATAATTATTTGAGATTGCTTATGTTTATGACTCAAATGGGGAGAACTTCTATTCCACCTTCATGAAACATAAAAAACTACTATTTTTTCACTATTTTAAAATTATTTTTTATTTTTATTTTTATTGCTTCTTTTACTTTTTTTTGAAGTTCTTTTAGATTAATGTTTTCCTATTTTCCAAATGAGGTACTTTTTAATGTTTTCATGAAAAATAAAAAGGGAATGTTTTGTATCTTAATAGAAATGAACCAAATTTCAATTCATATTGGACTAATAATACCTAAAGATACTTTTAGGGGTATGTAATAACAGGACACACCATTCACATAATATGTCTAATGCATTAATAATATCAATAAAAATACAACATAATGAACATTCCATGTATTAAATAACTATTCAGATTACAAAAACTAAATAAAAAGTTTTAATATATTCCCATGTCAGAAAAATAATGATCCATTCATTGACCTCTTTTTTATGTTATCATCATCTAATAAGCTCATAAAATAGAAACTTCAGTTAAATTATATAAAAAATCCTAAAATATTTATTATATGACATGATTAATTCTCAAAGATTGTTTTCATTTTGAAATCAATTTTTTCAAATTAATAAATTATTAAAATAATAATGAAAAAAATATTCGTTTAAAAACACATGGAAATTTGTAATGGATGAATCAATTAATTCATTAGTCCTAATAATGGGAAAATCTATCATTTATTGTCTGTTATAATAATGAATTCATTAAAATATTTGTAAATGGAGAATCATTTGGAAGAAATTAATATTTTTTGAATTTTTATTATAAAAAGTGAAATATAGGTAAAAATTGGTTTTAATTATAATTAAATAATATTAAAAATATTATTCAAAATAATTTTTATAAAATATTGGAATGGAAGGAAATTATTCCAAAAAAATGAAAAAAAAATTAGATTTCCATAAATAAAATATTTCTATTTCATTATTAAATAAGAAAAAAATGAGATGAAAACATTACATTTAAATAAATAACTATATTTGGTGAAATACTAAATTCTTTATCATATAATGACAGAAACATTGCCATAATAGATACGTAAATATGAAAAATCATGAGTAGTGATGTGATTATGAAATAATCTTGTACCCCTTTGGTAAAATTTGAATCATGTTTAGAATAAAAGAAGTGACATCAAGTAAAAGATTAAATATAAAAAATATAAATAGTTTCATGTTATGAAATATCAATGGGAAATTATTGACACCACAAAAAATAAACATGAGATGAAAATATCACATATCTCCTAAAAATATATGTGATATGAGAAACTCATAAAATGATCATACTATTGATGTAAGAATTAATCAATTAAGTGGATATTTATATCCAATTATAATAAAAATAATATAAGTGGAAATGATATATGAAATAATCACAATACATTCCATACATAATCTAATCATACCAATGAAAATAAATATATAATATAACCAAATGAAATGAAATCGAGTTATAAATTTCCTTACATCAAGTCTTCTATGATTTATACATGTTCCAACATCCTATATAATAAATATGTATATACTAAACATATATTAAATAAAAAAACACACATATATCATACCATATATAATTTCAATATAAAATTTTATCTACCATTTATTAAAAACTGATTATTTAAATCACATGTCCCGATCACAACTACTTTATTTTTAGGTATGTATTTCGAAATTAATTCAAGTACATGAATATTAATGATGGTCAAGTCAAATAAATAATCTTATTAATGATTTACATATCATATTTATTCAATATAAACTTTTTTATAATCATAATTGAATGGAATACATGAAAAATAAATGACATCGCATCGTGGGGGTGGTAGTCCACACATAGGGATGAGTGATGTTGTCATTTTTTGATGATTTGAAGGGAATAAAAGATAAAGGATGTATTATAATTATATATCCATATTTATATAATTAAATTCATATAAATTTATTAGTTCAATTTTTATAACCATATAATTATATTTTCATTGAAAAATCGATTACACCCATTTGTGGAGATGTTAAGTGGTGCATATGAACGAGTGATGTTTTCACATTCCATATGATATAAATCCTTCGTAAATTGTATCAAAATGCTCATAAAATTTTTCAATATATTTTTAATAATTTAATAATTATTTATGAAATTTTTTTTTGGATTTAGATGTGGAAATATAATTAAAAATACATGTTTAAGTGTTATTCCTCCTTGTTGAGAAACCACTTTTGTTTTCACATTAATCCTTGAAGTGATGATATTTTTAAAATAATATATGCTATAGAATGTGTTAAAGGATGATATTATAGTATTATCGAAAGATATTTACAATATATAAGTCTTATAATTTGTGATAAAGAGAGAATAAGAGGTTTTATTTTATAAGTTTGGTGAGGGGAACACTTATAATTGCATAATATAATAAAAATAATATAAATTAGTTCTTATTTAATAGTTATTATGTATTAGATTATTTCAAAAATATTACAATTATATATATAATTTACCTCATAAAATAAAATTTATAAAATATTATCTGATATTTTCACCCATATGTCGTTGTCTTGTCCCCTCATAACACTTTTTAGAATTACAAAAATATCAATGTTTCTAAGTCTTTAAGGGTCACTAATGTTACCAAAAAATGATATGGTTTCCAATAATGAAAAATTGTTTATAATTTCAACCATATGAAATATTATTCTCTAAAGATAATATTTTTATCAATCTTAAAGAATTTTACAAAATATTTCCTATTATAAAATTTAATTAATGTCATTTTTTGAAATACTCATTTATTTTGACCTTTTTGTAATAAAGGAAATTATGGAATTTGAATATAAAAAATTAAAATGTACTTAATATAGAATATTTATATAAATAATATATGAAAAAAAATAATAATAAAAAATTATTTATTATTTTATTATTAATATCATATTTTTTTTTCAAATAATTAAAATAAAAATATATCAGTTTTGTGCAAGAAATAGATGTAATAATTAAATTACATAAAATTAGAAATAAATTTTGATGATAAAAAAATTAAGTGATATTTCATAAGAAATTTTTTTAACATAATGTGTCTCTTTTTATCATGAAGAAAAAATGTTATAGATTTTTAAATCAAGAGAGTGACATTATATATTTAATATTTTATTAAAATAAAATAAATTTAATAATATTATAAAAAACAACAAAGGATACTCATATTAAAATAGAATAAATTTAATGTTCTAAATAAAATTATCCTATAAAAAGTGGAAAACTTTTGATATATTTTTAGGCTTATCATCTAGGTAAACATATTTTAATGTATTTTAACCATAACCATGATACGCTAATGTTTTACAATGATAACATAAATAGATGAAAAAAATAATAGGGGATGTTGAAAACAATTCATACATTATAGTTCAAAATTGAAAAAACATTTTACCATATTTAATTTCAATATAATATAGAAATTAATTTCAAATAAGAACAAAAAACACAGGGAAATAGTTATTAAGAAAATTTATTATTTATATTAATCAATACATTCACCTAGAAATAATTTAATAATTTTTTTCCAATAATTTTTTGTGTTATTGATTTTTTAAAAGGATTGATTTATAAATATTATAGGAAAAATGAATTGAATATTCTAACCATTCCATTAATTTAAAGGGCTTTAAAATAGTTTATATTTTGAATAGAGTATAACTTATATATCTAAAAAGCCAACCTAGGGTTCCAAAATTCATTATAATGTTTTAAAATGCATTATATTTATAGTTTAAAATATTATTTTATATCCAAAAATTATATAAGATAATTTCATTTATTATTATTATTTTAATATCATCTCCCTAGTATTAATTTTTTTTACAATTTTTACAATTATGGAGGTGATAAATATTTATAAAATATTCTAATAATAATGATAAAAAATTATGTATGACCTATTTTATTCTATTCTTTATTATTAATCATGAAATGTAATCCATTTTATTATTTTAAATTAATATAATTATGATATATAGATATTAAATTAAACCCATAAACAACAAAACAAAATTAACAACATTAATTAGAAAGTATACATAAAATGATTTAATACAAAAACTATTAAAGAAATTATTAAAATTATAATAATTTGTTTTTCAATAATATAAATTAGTTAATTTTATAATTTCACACTCTAAAAATAGAAATTTTCAGTTTTAAATTCATTAAATGAATAAATATCTTGGAACATAAATTACAATTTCATTAACTATTAATCAAATATTTAACTTATTAACAATGCTTTGAAATATTATCTGTAAGACATATAGAAAAATATGATGTAAAAATTGACTATATTTTAACAGTTAAATTTTATAAATGTGTTTGAAATTTATTATATTATTTATTTACTAGAAATAATTATAGGATTTTTTTAAAAAAATATATTTTTAAATAATTTTATAACATAAACAAAATATACATTGATTTTCCAAAACCAATATATATATTTCTAATGAATATGTATTTCTATTCAGCCGAGTACTTTTAATTTCATGTTTATAACTGTCACACATGAATAAACATATTTTCAAAGTATATCAATATTTATTTAAAATCTATGTTGCGTATGACACAGACTATAAATTAAATTAAATTTACTTAAAGGGAAATATATTCTGAAATCTAATTTTGTTAGATTATACCTCATGTTAAATAATATATACCCATATTATTTTATCATAGTAATTAATTGATTTATATCTTTAAAATAAACTTTTTTGAAACCACAAATCATATAGACGGATAAACAATCATCCTCTTGAAATGATGTAAGTGAAGATATAAGGGTTATTTTTAATAACATATAACTAAGTTTCCTAATAGTAGAAAATGATTTTTTAGTGAAAATATCAACAAGGAGGAAAACAATTAATGTTTAACTAATAATCTATAGTTAAATTGAACTTTGATCGTGATAATCTTAATGACCAACAAACGATAAATCAAGGAAGTGTTTTAAGACCATCAATTAATTGGTAATTATAGTAACATGATAAAAATTTTAATTTAATATCATATTAATGAATATTATGGATTCATTTATTCTGAATATTGAGATTAGATTAAAATGTTCATACATTATTTGTTTCTATTTCCAAATCAAAATTTCATCTACTGGTTATTATTTGGTAAATTTCAAAATAATATCTTACTCAATAATAAAATATTCTAAATTAATTTTTCTACCAATAATAACAAAAATAGTTTATGAAACATTATAAGATCTATAAAAAAATTACATTTCATTCATTATTTGCTTTAATATTTAATAATAAAAATAATAAAAAAGGGTTATTATATATGGATAAATCATCATCTGATGAAATAATACATAAAGGTCCAAAATTTAATAAGATAAATAATAGTATAACATAGATAATTACAAAAATATAAAACATTTATCCAAAATAATAGCAATAACATACACATTAAATTATGTTTTAAACTCAAAGGTTATCTTATACCATCTAGATTACACCTAAAAAATATATTAATATTCTTTCTAAATAATCCATAATGTTAAACATAAAGGTCATATGTACCTCAATATAATAAAATGAATCATTAAATATCCATAATCACATTAAAATAAAGAAAATAAAAATGTATTATCCTATAATATTCTTCCCAAAATAATCATAATCTTTCTCTCTCAAATATTTAAAGTAAAAAACATCAAACCAACCAATAAATCACCCAGGATTGTGTTAAGAGATACACCTTAATTATCCTTTATTTTTTGGTTCAAGCCCCACTAAATTAGAGAATGATAAGGGTTGTCACCCGACCCATATTTATTCATTTTTCTAAAATTAAATTTTTAAAATTCCTTATATTTAGAAAAAATGATGCATACCCTCAAAAAAAATTTGATCGAGGAACATTTTAAATAATATTATTTTCTAAACAATATATTATTTCCTCAAAATTATTTTAATTAATTTACTATTATTACCTTAATATATTTGTAATATTAAAAATAATTTTTATTAATAATGTTATACTCATATAAAAAATAATTATTATGCCTTAAATAATTGTCTCAATATGAAATATTCATATATAATGATTATATTTCTATATCACTATGGAATGTCATATGTTTTAATATTTTATATTTTCTCATTAATAATAATGTTCATAGTTAAATCATGTGTTAACCATTAAATATCCATCGGGAGTGTCAAACTAGTCTTGCGGTATGGGAACACTCATAGTGAACCATAATGAGGGTTGAGATAAATTTGACCTAAAGTTTCCAAGGTTATTACATATTGATTGATATGAACCAAAACATAATACACTCATGTAATCCTGATATGGTTATATTTATATGAAAACAACATATTCCACAACTTAAAAAAATAATGATTTTATTCAATAAAATGACAAGTCATTAAATTATATCATTGGGTATTGTTCTATATTTTAGATTTTTTGAAATAAAATTCCAATGGATTCTAATGAACATTCAATGATACCGAATAAAAAAAGCCAAAAATTTAGTATCAAATAGTCTATAATTTATATTTTATATCTCCACTAGATAAAAGAGATCATATCCCAATGGAAAACATAGTTTTTCAGTAATGGTAAGATTAATATATACTTCAATATCATGTACATTAGAAAAAATTAAATTTGAAAATTTATTTTCATTGAGGAAACCATTATTATATCTATAATATCCTTTAATATCAATCGTAGTAAACTTACTGGAAACATGGATAATGTAAATATAAAAACCAGGTGATATCAGATTCTTGAGAAGGGTTATGTATAATATAATATATTTTGAGTAAATTGGGAATAATAAATATGGAAAGATAGTTAATTAAAAAACACAACACATAGTATCAATAACCTAATCATGAAGAATTATATGGGAGGAAATAATGATGATCAAATCAATCTAATGAAATAAACTAATGATTGTAAAACATATACATGGATAAAATAATTATTCTAATGATAACATGAACATCAAAAGTAGATTTAATATTAATGGAATTCATAATATTGAACATGTTTTTCTTTCCTTTGAGTCCTCATGCCAAGAAAAATTAAACATACCATCAAGTAATTATTCCATTTCCTCTCACATAAATGAGTAGTGACTCGGTAATATACCCAAACTCTTTTTTAAAATGATACATACTGATTCATAAATGTGAAAAGAAATTCTCATCCAAACATATGAGATATTAGGTCAAATACATTCATCATAAAAATATATAATCCAACTTAATCAACATTTCATATAATAAAAAATTGTCTATATTGGTAAATTCTAATACAAAATTCAAATAATTTCCCTAGTTAAACTCGTCATAAAACATCCATAGAAATATATTTATGGTATTATTATGCTATAATAAAATTAAACTGTATTATTCATCATAATATATTGATACAAATGATGATAATTTTAAATCATCACTAATATATTTCATTAGGAAAATAGACTTTTCATAGTTAAATCAAAAATTCTAAAATTAAAATATTTACCAAATGACAATGAAGAAAATATTCTTTGAAAAGAATTTTGAAAAAAATTAACATAGTAATCAATGAAATTGTTAGTCATCTGGGTGGGATGATCCATTCGTGCTGTGTATTCTAAAATAATTATTTTCATATCACATTTTGTAAAAATATGAATAAATTTGGAGTGAAATCAATATTCCCATTATACTTAACTATAATACATAGAATAACTTTATAAATTACCATAATTAATCATAGATACTATTAAATGTAATTGAAAAAAAAAGAATATATGGACATGTTGGAAAATGATTTTTGACTAAAAGTAAAACATAGTCAGTTTTCCCTTACAAAATTATTTTGATGTCTTAAGAATATAAGAATTGAAAATTCAACAAAACATTATGATTTCCAAAATTAAAATAGGAAAATAAAAATTAATTTTTTAATATAATGATTAAATGGTTCCACCAATGAATTAAAAAAAACAATCCTGCATAAAGAATAGTTTGTAAGGAATACCCTTATGACAATGGAAAATAAGGAATCACAACCCAAATAAAATAAAATAAATCCAATTAAATATGAAATAAGTTGTATATAATTATATTAATGATATTAAATAAGTTAGGTGTAGTACTTAAAACCCATAAATGAATCTAGTTGTGAATATTCAATATATCTCATTGAAATAATTGTGAGATTAAAAACCCTTACAATTATCATATCATTGAAGTGATTATTAATTAATGATGTGATTATTTATGTAAAATTTTAGTCAATAATTTTAAATATAAAATAAAATAATCAAATTTAAATTCACATTAAATCTTATTAAATCAAAAATAATAATGATAAATATAAACCAACGATATGATGTAGTGTTCTAAAATCCCTTACTATTTTTATGACATGCATAATACTAGCATGATCCAATAATACAGAAAATATATATAAATTATACATGTATTATAGAACCCTAATAATATATTTAAAATGGTATATTATTTAGTTATAATATTTTACCACACATTTATTAACAATCCCTTATTAAAATCCTTGTCCTAAGTGCTAGATGCTTCATTTTTTATATGTTTGGGTCTATTGTTATGGTAATAGAACCATTATTAGAGTCCCATAATATACATCTTGTTAATAATGACATAATGATCATTTTTTTCACCATGAAAATATTTTTTATCATACATTAATGAACACATGAACAATGTCTTATGTGACATCATGGAGGTGGTAGTCCACACACCCACACATGAGAGAGGTAATGATTTTTTAAAAAGGTAAATGGTAAAAGTCTAATGATATATTATAAATACATAATAATATTTAGGTCATTAACAGAATATATTTTCATTATTTCCATCTTTATAACCATACAGGAAAATGGTGATGAAAAAATAATTACATACTTATATAGAGATTATAAGTAGTATATTCACATGAGTGATGTTTTCACTTTCTATTTGATAAAAAATATGTGGAGAATGGTTCTCTAGTAATGCTAGTAAAGATTTAGTATACCTAATATATCTAATTATTTAGGTTATAATAGATACCATGGATTTATAGGATGGATATGAATAAAGTAAATTGAAAAATTCTTGTTAAAGAGCAATACCTATTTACTGAGAATCCTCTTTTGGATTTAAAACACAATCCTTATAAGGATGGTCCATTGGAAAAAATGAATTATGGGTTCAATGAAACATGTTATAAATTAGGTACGTATTTTTTGAGTGATAATGCTCAATAGGTGTGAATAGCAAATGATTATAGATCCCCTTTTATATTTTAGTGGGGAACTCTATGAATTTCATAATGTATTAAAATAATTTAAATTAATTTTTAATATAAAGTCATGAAAAGTGAAAGAAAATCACTAATAAGATAATTTTATGTCTAAATAATATAATTTTATAAAAATATGACATGTTTAACAGATATATTAACCTATATACTCTTATTTTAACCCCACATTACACCTTTTTACAATTACTATAATATAAATGTTTTTTAATAATTAAGGGTCATGATTGTAAGCATAAGAAGAAAATTTTCCCATTAATAAATCATTAATGATACATTGTAATGCCCCAAACTAGGAGCCATGTGATAAGTCCATGAGACTTTTTTCCACATAACCTCATGCATGCCTCCCTGAATGCTAGAGTCTACCAACTAGCAGTTATGGTCTAGTATATCATTCATGTAGAGACTACACCCTCATTTATTAGAATAAAACACAAGCAGAAACCAATAAATAAATGTGGATGAAAATATTAACAAAATAGTACTCTTGTCAGAAGATACGCAAATCGAAAATACAATACTCAATTGAACTGGAGAATTTTTTTTAATATATGTGTCATGTGTCTATAATGAAACTAAATAAAAAGACACTATGACTCCCTAAGAGGATCCCAATCCATTTCTTATTCCCTCCACCAAGCTCTAATCTTAATCAGCAATCAATCCATGGGACTTATCCCTTATCTAGTAAGCCAACAATATAATCTATTTGGGTATAGGATATGAAGTTCGAGTAATGTATGAGTACAACACAGTAGGCCACCACGAACTATGTATAAAACAATTCTAGTCAAATGATAGCATATCTAGTTCTATAAGAAAAAAGAACGGTTCATAAATAACATGTTATTAAATTATTTTTTATTCTAATCATTATAATTTTTATCCTAGGTTCCCAAGGATTCCCATACCTCAATATTATCTTCATCTCATAGAAAATCTTGAAGTTCTCCCTATGTAATATCATATCTTAATACAAACATTTTTCCAAATCTTGGGGTATTCATTTTTCTATGTTATCTTAGTACCTAATTCAACTCAAGTAGGAGTTCAAATATTCTTGAGTTAACACATTACCCGAAGTACCATGAATTCTTTCATTAATTTTAAATTTAAATTCACCATATCCAAAATTACCAATATAACAATAACTTAGTTATAATTACCATGTTATCATGTTTACCCCTCAATAGAATAACCATATTCCCATTCTCTTTACTCATAAGTATAATGACCATGTTACCATGTACAATTAACTTTATCGTGACCATGTTCATATTCTCTTAATCCAAAGTATGATAGCTATTTTAATATTTGTACTTATAAATTTTTAATGACAATGTTCTTATTTAGAAAAAAGGAATTAATTCTTCAATTAATTGTCCACATCAATTCCCATATAAATTCAACAATTAGTTAAATACATATAATCTATTAGTTAAAAAGAATTAACTTAATTCATCAATCCCATAAATAAATTAATTAATTAATTAACCAACATCACACATAATATCCCATAAATAATTTTCTATAATTTATTACAGATTCTAAATCTCAAATCTTGATAATTAATCCCATAATTAATTATCTTGATAATAATCACAAAGAAATTTATTAATTTACAATTTATTGTCTCAACATATCCAATTCAATATGCCAAAATTATTTTTTAAATTAATAATAAATATTAAAATATCCATCTTATATAAAAAATTTCAGCAAATTAATTATCTAATATGGCATCCCCATAGTCTCAAAATTAATTCCCAAAGAATAACATGTTTGAAAAAAGCGTCTAAAATTCAATTTTTCAATCTAATTAACCTAATTTAAGAAATTAAATTTCTAAAGGATGCTAGATATTATGAAATTTTTCATATAAATATCAAATCCATGACTATGGGAATTATATTTAGAAATGATACCTTGATTCATTATCATATTCTTTCTCAATAGAAATCCCCATAATCCGAGAAGCACAACAAAATTGAAAAAAGATCTTGGATCTAAATCCCTAAACCAAAATCAAGATCAAATTCAACTAGATTTCGTAAATATATATCTACAGCCATGATACTAGATATAAATCTCACCATAATGGTTTAGATCCAAGGAAACATAAGATATCTTCTATGAAAATTACAAAGAATGATAGAATAAACAACGATAGAAGCATCAGAATGAAATCTACTTACTATAAGAAGATAATATCTTCAATTTGGGCTTTCAATCTTGAAGACTACTGTTTATAAGGCCCAATACTAACTTCAGGTCAATAGGAGGACCTTCTTTTACCCATATAGGATGAAAACTATTGATTTAGAACTTTATATGTGGTGAAACATGTCATTAATAGTTGAAAATGAGTGATATCCACAATTTAAGGATCTCATTTTTATCACTCACATGATTTAGTTTCATGGTTAGACAAATCGTGCACTAATCATGAAATAGCCACAACATCAAGGGGAATCATCCCATGGTCACATTGCATGGTCTATGAAATTGTTCATTAACTGTTCCAAATCCACTACAGAAAAAGGCTTGATAGCCCAGGGTTTATCTTAAGAAGTTGCACGGGAAAACAAATCTTGTGCCAACCGGGAACAGTCGCTTTTCTCCAATGTTTTCATAGACATCACCAAAACTAACCCAATATATAAGTCCCATAAAAGGTACTAAGGGATAAAATGTATATAAAATTGATCATGATATAACTCTAAAAATTTTTGGGATCATATAATCTCTCCACCCAATAACAAATCATCCTCGAGCGGCTCATGAAAACATTTATAATATTATGAGATAAAATTATTAGGCCATTAAGACCCCAAATCATCTTACATTTCCCATGTTTTGTCTAGAATGTGTCCATGTTTCAAAAAAAACTATCCTCATGGCCTTTACCCACAATACACTCTCACTATAATAAAAACACACATATCATATGCTCCTCGAAGGAATAATCAAAATCAATATCATCCTTATCCACAACTATCACGTGAGAAGGGTCAGGGTGATTCCATCAATGTTTTGATACATGGATATCATCATGCATAGAACTGTATCTATCTGGATGAACTAATCAGTATGCCACTGCGATGATTATTTCTATTATCTCAAAGGGTCCAACAATATATGGGGCCCAATGTGCCCTGCCCCTATATCATTTGGTGACCCAACCAAGGAAACAGATGAAGGAATATACGATCACCCTCTATAAACTCCTTGGTTTATATCCATCTATTAGAATATGAATTCTCACTTCTGTGATACATAGATATGTTTCTGAATAAACTACACATGCTCATAAGTTTCATGCACGAGTCATAGTCTCAACAATTCGGACTCAGCATGTAACACCCTGAGATTTTATGAAAAATATTCTTTCTAATGTCTTGTATTGTACGCTACACCAAAATTAGCTTGTGATATACGCAACACCGTATTTGCTTACAGTATACGCAACACTATTCTTGGCTCGCGTTACACACAATTTCATGTTCGTTTTATAGAAACTATTTTACACAACATTATGTATAGATTTTGTTTAATGTATAAATGAAATAAGTTTTGATTATGTTATACGCAACACCAAACATAGCTTTCACTACACGCAGCCCTGACATGGCTTTCATTACATGCAATAAATACCTTCATCGATAGCATGTGTAGTACGCAATACCGAGTTTCACTAAACGAGATATTATTATAATATTATTATGAACTAGCCGTTATGAATAGTAATACCCACTTTTTGAAATTTTATAAATTTTATCTTTCAAAATGGACTTCATTTTTGGATTCTAAATATCAAAATTAGCTTAGGGTAAAATTTTGGTACTTTTTGGATAACTTTCATATTCTGATGAATAGTGATAATTAGTAAATTTTAATTAAAAACAACTTTTTTAATCGAAATAATTAATAGTGATAAAATATTAATTTGAGTGGTTTTAAAGTATATTTAGAATTTATATTTTTACAATTAAATACAGTGTTGGTCATTGGATGTATTTTCACATTAAACTAGACATAAAGAAGTGACAATCTTTTGATAGTTATTATCTCTTAAAAACACGCTATTTGTTTTGACGACGAGAATTAATTTTTAAATTTATTAATGTAACTGATATGATTTTAATTTGGTAAAATCGGCATAATTTTTGAATTCATAAGATCAAATATATCTTAGGCCTAATTTTTGGTATTTTTCTGGAAACATTCATTTTTTGATGAATAGTGAAACTACTAAGTGGTAGTTAAAAAACTGAATTTTTCATTAAAAAAAATTTTACCGCATCTGTGAGTGGAATTTAGAAAATCCGAGAGTCACAGTTAATATAGAGGACTAAAATGTGGTTCAATGAGATGAAATTTCTTTTTGGTGAATAGTAACTTTTTACTTTTATTTACCACGGTTAAAAGTAAATAGGATAATTAAGGGTAAAAATGGTGTTATTATTACCCTAACACAAGTCCTAATTCTGTTGGATAAGGTTTATTCGACCAAAAACATCCTTAGGAGTAAAATATGACCATTTACGCCCGCCTGGATTAGATTAGGACATTTAATATTAATTTATTTAAAGAAGGGTTAAAATAGTTAAAATCAATGTTTAATAAGAAAATCATTTTTAATATAGGGTTATACATACGATAAATTCGACTATAAATATTAATTAGAAAGATAAAAATATTTCCTATATAATGGTATTTTATTTGTAATTTTTATAGATTAAATAAGTTAATTTATTTTTTACACAATGATGATACAATAATTATCTTATTAATGAAATATTGACATAACTGATGTTATAAATACCCAAATAAATGTAATTTGAGACTTTTTATGAAATACAATAATTTTATAGGTTAATATGACATGTTATTATTTATTTAGTTAACTTTTTTATAACTAATAATTCTATTATTATTTTTAAAAAAATCAATTACCAAATAGTGTCAAAATTGACATAAAATTGTTTTTAAAACAAATATTATATTATTAATTGTTATTTTATTCCTCAAAATCTGTGGTTCTTCCAAATGACTTAGATAAAGGTGTATATAATATTAATAAACAAATTTGGGTTCTTTTGGCTTGTTATAGTATGTTTATTAACCTTATAGTGTAAAAAAACAAGAAGACATGGTAAAAGTTAAATTATCTAACTTAAAGTTAAATCTAAATTATATGGTTAACATAAATCCTAAACTTGTATAAATTCTATTGGATTAGATTATTTCGACCCATATCCACCTTAGATTCTAAATAACTCAATTTGGAGCTATTAAAAAACGAATATGACTTTATAATACAATAATATTTTTTGATATTCCAAAGGTGCCCCTCTCCTCCCTTATAAAAGGGCACCTCCTCCCTCTCTTCCTCACACCACATTGAGCCTTCAAGCTCGTCCAACCCCTGAAAAATTAACTTCTAAACATCCCTATAAACATCCTAGAGTTCCTATCCTTCTCTAATGAAAATGTTTTGTGCCCTAAGAGGAGGTCTCAAAGAGGCGCTTCAAAGAAGAGGTAATGTCTGTTACCGATTCTTTCAACATTATTTCTTCTTCCACTTCTTCTTCATTAGTTGTTTCATTATGAAGTAATAAAATCATTATAAATCATATACTAATATGTCATTATAATTATTAAACAACCGTATTTCACCATATATCCATCATACGGAGAACGAAATCACCACGCGTGCGTACATACGGAATACCATCTCCACGCCGTGGTGTAATCTGTTTTCCACCACCACATTAATTGGATGGGTATAATGGTTAAAGTAATGAATATATCTGATTATTATAAATTTATATTGATTATTTAATATTATAAATACACTTTAATACAATTCCACGATCATGGGAATGATATCATCGCTCATGCGTACGTACGGACTGCCGTCTCTACGAACGCGTTGAGATTCATTTTCAATGATTAACCATTCAAGAATGATTATAAAGTATATATAATGAATAATAATGAAATATATGATATAATAATCCTACTGGATTTATTTATATATATATGTTTGTCATCTATTTAATTTCATTCAATTCAATAAGGAAATGAAAACAGCGTTCATGCGTACGTACAACCTACCGTCTCCATGAATGGTGTATTTCCTTTCTTTTTATAGATCTATAATATATATGTATATGATGAATATATATTATATCTAAATCATGTTTTACACTCTGTAATTATTTAAATCAGGATATAAGTAATAATATCAAGAATGATAAGTCGAAACACATACGATAAATGAAATGATTTTACCCAAAACGCTACATTAACATGGAATTTACAAAAGAACTGGTAATATATGGTCATAAGTGAAACATAAATGATATCATAACAATGAATATTATTATGTAATAAGTCAATGAAATTATTTAAATAATTATACAAGAGGTTCAGGTCCATACTAAGCATATCAGACCTAAGGTAATGGATAATTATTCCAATCTCATTCTTATCCGAGATTGTTTATTTGTAATTATTTACTGGGGTTATGTTTATTATACATGTCCATATTTTCTCAAAATGTTTTCATAAAATGTTTACTTTCCATCAATGTATGTTAAAAGATATTTTTCCCTTTTCTTACTTTTACTACATCGTATAGAAGGAATCTTTCTTTTGTTTACCATACGAGGTAATTTTTTACTTTTCTGACAAAAGTACGATGAGATTGTTATTTTATACGGTGTGAATGGATTTTTATAGTTTTATAAAGCCTTATTTTCATGAATATTCCTCCAAAATATTTCATAACTATTTCCAACAAAATCTCTTTCTTTTAAAATTGCATGACATTTTGTGAAAAGAAATTGATTTTGAAGAAGAAAGGATATTTTCCTCAAGAATTAATTTCAATTGTTTTATCAGAACCATTTTCCATATAAGATTACATTATTTCATATGTGTATGTTTCAAGTATATGTCTCTATGATTTACAAGGTTTCACTTCTCTTATGATGAAATTATATCCATTTGTTTTATATGGATTATGTTATGATGGGATGATGTTTATGAAACCCATTTTATTCTTTGGGTTATGAGGAATGTTTTAAGATTATTTTGTGGCACAAGTAAGAATGATTTCATTATGAGATGGGTGGGACCTATATCTCCATCTAATGCATTGGGTAAAGATTTATATCTCATGAGATAGACATGGCTGGAATGGTAAGTTAATCTGGTTCAGTATTACAGGACTTGAATGAGGAGTGAACTCAATTCAGAAAGGGACTTTGTCCACCAAGATAGTCTTGGCAGCAATACCTTGGCTACTATAGAAATCATTACATGTGATTAATGGATCCCACAATTACATGTTTTATTCCCAGGCTAATTTATCATGATTTATGTTCCATTATGATCTATGCCTTATGTACTTCCATGTTTTATGTCGTTGCTCAAGATTTTGATGTTTAAACATTCTATTCATGCTTTTAAGTTCAAATGTATATGGTATGTTTTATTTTATCCATTATTACCCTAACTGAGCATTTGAGATCACCATTTTTATGTTTTATTTTCCGCCTGGATTAACAGAATGGTTTTAGGTAAGGAAACAAAAAGTAAAAGATCATTATGGGAGATGTTGAAGATCTTTCACCACGATTAGAAGATTATGTTCCAAGTTTCTAAAGACACAAAACTATTACAGTACTTGTGTGCCTGTATTTTTATTTATTAAGTATTTCGAAAAAGTAATGTAATATCTATGTACGTCAAGCTTCGGGTCTCTAAAATTGGTATCAGAGGAAAGGTTTAGTTATCCTTTGGAAACTAGGATGTGAAAACTTTAGTGAGATCCCTAGAGATATTTCTAAGGTATGTCTAGGGATGTCGCTAAGGTGAAGTATACTTATAGGCTATAGTCATAGAATTGCTCTAAGGATCTTAAAATTAAACCTAAGATGTTAGATATTGAAGGTACTCCCCATTTATTATGTTTTTTTCCCTAGCATAGTATTTGCCTCTCACACTATTATTTTTGGGTTTTAGACGATGATTTGAACCCAAAGGAACCGTGTTGATCAATGTAATGGACAATGCAATTATTGTCCTCCTGACCAAACCAATGTCATGGGAGATGGAGTGCACAATCTTATTTCTATAATTACACAAGCTATGAATCACTCTGGATTTCAAAATGAGCAGATAAAGGAGCAACATTCTGTTGAATCCATCATGAGGCAGCATCAACCTTCATTCAGCGGGTCTTCTGATACATTAGTGGCTGAACAATGAATCAGTACTACTGAAAATATTTTTTTGTTCTACAATGTTCTGATCATCATAAAGTCATCTTAGCAGTATATCGTTTGGAAGGTGATGCTGATCAAAGGTGGAATCTTATCAAGAATATGAGGCAAAGAGATGAAATTGAGTCCATGGAATGGGACGAGTTCAAGAACCTGTTTTTCAGTAAGTACATCCCTCGTATTCGTCGAACAAATTTGGAAAAGGAGTTTCTTGAGCTTAAGTAGAAGGATGATGAATTTGTTGGTATATACGAAGGGAATTTTACAACACTTTCAAGGTATACATCTAGATTTATCATCCTACCTGAAAGTATTGTTGATCGATTTTTTAGTGTCTTAAAACCAAGTCTTCAAAGGGAATTATCTATAAAAGACATCAGTAGCTATGAAGAAATTGTGAGTTGTGATATCAAGTTAGAACTGGAAGTTGGTGTAACATATCCATCTCATGGTTTTGACAAGAAACGAAAGATGGAGTTCAAGGAGAAATCTCAGAGCCATGGTGAAAAGGAGATGAATTTTTCTTTATGCTCAATGTGTGGAAAGAAGCATGGTGGAGATTGCCTAAAAGGTACTAGAAAATTTTTTAAATGTGGAAAAGAAGGTCATCGAGTAACTGATTGTCAAAGTAATGGGAAAAAGGTTGATAATGATGTGAATAGAGAAAAGACTATAGAGAACTCTCCACCAACACTTCAATGCTTCAAGTGCAAGGAAATGAGGCATTATGCTAATAAATGCCCTAATCCACGGGTTAATGATGATCAACGTGAGCAACCACTTAAGGAAAAGGATAAAGGGAAGTCTCATGTGATCAGTATTTCTGATGTTGAGTATGAAAATGATGTTGTGTAATGATTAAGTGTGAATGTAATGTGATTTAAAAATAGTATCATGGAATCTCATTTATGGTATTGTGGAATTTTGGAATATCTACGTATTGGTTTTCAATAATTATATGGTACTGGTAACCATGAAAAGGTGATAGAAATATTTTTAGAAAGCAGATGAAATGTGCATAACAAAGGGATAAGGAGAAAATAATATGATATTAATCATGAGTTCATGACTTATACAAGGACTATGTGATATTATGGTTTGAGTATATAGAATTTTTGGGATTTTGGTGTGTGGAAAGTGTTCAAATTTAACAACATTCATGTTTTCACTAAGGTTCAATGTGTATTCATTCTTCAAGAAAATACATGTTTAAGGTATTCACATGTTTGTAATTTGACCAACAAGATATATCTTATTATATATGGGGGATAAATGATGGAATTCATGTGATTGTTATATTACATTTCTGGTAATCATTTTTATATACTATGAGCTTGGACAAAAGTATTTTAGATAAGCCTAAAGATTGGAATGGATTATGTCGTACATAAGTTAGATCGATATTATTGATAGGATGTTATAGTAATGTAGTTTTAGAAAAATGACAACCTGCAGGACATACGACAACCCATCGCGTTGGACAAGGCTGTGGGAATCGAACCCACATCCGAAGTGTGACTGGCCTTTAATGCCTACCACTGGCCTACAGGAATTCTCTGGTTAGTAGAAACTAGTTTTATTTTATTAACTAGTATGATAAATGAAGCATAAGTTCATTTTTGGAATCATATATGATTAACCTCACCATAGATGGACTTATGTATATTTGATAACATTTTCTAACCTTTTGTTTGAAACAGATTGAATGACCCATCATTCGATCACATGATCTGTTAACACTTCATGAATAACAAATTCAACTTCATTTCTTTAAGAGATGAAGTGGAAATTGTTCAAAGCACGAACAATAGTGATATTGTACCAAAATCAAGCAATTAATTCTTCTAATTCAAAATTTTCAACTTTAGGGAAATGATATTGAAAACAAAAAATGTTGTCCTAGTGCTCTTATATCTGATGAATCAGATGGTACCTTAGATCATCACAAATTTATGGCTTTGTGATTGATGGATTTTTCATAGCCATGTTCTCTACCACTCTCCATCAGAACAGGATGGTTAGATTTCTCATCCATATCCATATTTTCACCTATGTTCTCTTATGTGGAAACCCAGTGATGAGTTATTTGGGTATCTGTTTTGTTTATAACGTTACTTTTTTTAAATAAAATTTTAGTATTTTTTTTTACGATGTGGGTTTCTATGAAAGAAACTCTCGTGTAATAAACCATTTATAACCTCGACGAATTTCGAGGTCGAAATTCATTTTAAGGGGGGTAGAATGTAACACCCTGAGATTTTATGAAAAATATTCTTTTTAATGTTTGTGTTGTATGCTAAACCAAAATTAGCTTGTGATATACGCAACACTGTATTTTTTTTCAATATACGCAACACTATTCTTGGCTCACGTTACACATAATTTCAAGTTCGTTTTGTAGAAACTATTCTATGCAACATTATGTATAGATTTTCTTTAATGTATAAATGAAATAAGTTTTGATTATGTTATACGCAACACCAAACAGAGCATTCACTACACGCAGCCCTGACTTGGCTTGCATTACACGCAATAAAGTCCTTTCTTGATAGCGTATGTAGTACGCAATACCGAGTTTCACTAAATGAGAAATTATTAGAATATTATTATGAACTAGCCGTAATGAATAGTAATACCCACTTTTTGAAATTTTATAAATTTTATCTTTCAAAATGGAATACATTTTTGTATTCGGAGTATCGAAATTAGCTTAGGGTGATGTTTTGGTACATTTCGGATAACTTTCTTATTCTGATGAATAGTGAAATTACTAAATTTTAATTAAAAACAACTTTTTTAATCGAAATAATTAATAGTAATAAATTATTAATTTGAGTGGTTTTAAAGTATATTTAGAATATATTTTCACCATTTAATACAATGTTGGTCATTGGATGTAATTTCACAATTAAACCAGACATAAACATGTATCAATCTTTTGATAGTTATTATCTCTTAAAAACACGCTATTTGTTTTGATGATCGGAATTCATTTTTAAATTAATTAATTCAACTGATATGTTATTAATTTGGTGAAATAGACATAATTTTTGAATTCATAATATAAAATATAGCTTACGCCTAATTGTTGGTATTTTTCCAGAAACATTCATTTTTTGATTAATAGTGTAACCACTAAGTTGTAGTTAAAAAACTGAATTTTTCATAAAACATAATTTTACCACTTATGTGATTGTAATTTCGAAAATCTGAGAGACATGGTTAATATCAAGGACTAAAATGTGGTTCAATGAGATGAAAATATTTTTTTGGTGAATATTAACTTTTTACTTTTATTTATCACGGTTAAAAGTAAATAGGATAATTAAGGATAAAAATGATAATATTATTACCCTTACACATATCCTAATTCTATTGGATAAGGGAAATTATACCAAAAACAACCTTAGGAATAAAATATGACCATTTAGACCCACATGGATTAGATTAGGACATTTAATAATAATTTACTTAAAGAAGGGTTAAAATAGTTAAAATCAAAGTTTAATATGTAAATAATTTTTAATATAGGGTTATAAAATAAGATAAATTTGACTATAAATATTCATTAGAAAGCTAATAAGATTTCATACATATTGGTATTTTATTTAAATTTTTTATACATTAAATAAGTTATTTTATTTATTACACAAAGATGATGTAGTAATTATCTTATTAAGGAAATTTTGACATATTTGATGTTATCAAAATCAAAATAAATGTAATTTTTCCTTTTCATGAATTACAATAATTTTCTAGGTTAATATTACATGTTAGTATTTATTTAGTTAACTTTCTTCGAACTAAGAATTCTGTTATAATTTTCACAAAAATCAATTACCAAATAGTGTCAGAATTGATGTAAAATATTTTTTAAAACAAATATTATAATATTAATTGTTATTTTATTCCTCAAAATATAATGTTCGTCCAAATGACATAGAGATGGTTATTTATATTAATAATAAACAAATTGGGGTTCGTTTGGCTTGTTATAGTATGTTTACTAAACATATAGTGTAAGAAAACAAGAAGACACAGTAAAAGTTAAATTATCTAACTTAAAGTTAAATCTAAATGATAAGGTTAAAATAGAAACCTAAACTTGTCTAAATTCTATTGGATTAGATTATTTCGACCCATCCCCACCTTATCTTCGATATAACTCAATTTTGAGCTATTAAAAACCAAATATGACTTTATAATAAAATAATATTTTTAGTTATTCCAAAGGTGCCCCTCTCCTCCCTTATAAAAGGGCACCTCATCCATCTCTTCCTCACACCACATTGAGCCTTCATGCTTGGCCAACCCCTGCCAAATTATCTTCTCCACTTCCCTAGAAACATCCTAGAGGTCCTGGTCTTCTTCGAAGACCACGTTTAGTGCCCTAAGAGGATGTCTCAAAGAGGCGCTTCAAAGAAGAGGTAATGTCCATTACCGATTCTTTCAACTACATTTATTCTTCCACTTATTCTTATTTAGTTGTATCATTATGAAGTAATAATATCAGTATCACTAATATACTGATATGTTATTATTAGTATGAAACAACCATATTTCACCATCTATCCATCTTACGGAAAACGAAATCACCGCGTGTGCGTACGTACGGAATACCATCTCCACGCCGTGGTGTAATCTATTTTCCACCACCACCTTACTTGGATGGGTATAATGGTGAAAGTAATGAATATATATGATTATTGTAAAGTGATTTTGATTCTTTAATATTATACATACACTTTAATACAATTTCACGATCATGGGAATGATGTCATCGCTTGTGCGTACGTACGGACTACCGTCTCCACAAACGCGATGAGATTCATTTTCCATGATTAACCATTCATGAATGATTATAAAGTATATATAATGAAGGATAATGAATTATATGACATAATAATTCTATTGGATTTATTTTTATATATATTTCATATATTTAATTTCATTCAATTCAATAAGGAAATGAAAACAGTGTTTATGCGTACGTACAGCATACCGTCTCCATGAACGGTGTATTTCCTTTATTATTATAGTTCTATAATATATATGTATATGATGAATATATATTATATATAATTAATTTTTTACACTCTGGAATTATTTATATCAGGATATAAGTAATAATATCAAGAACGAAAAGTCGAAACCCGTATGATAAATGATATGATTTTACCCAAAACACTAATTTAACATGGAATTTACAAAAGAAAGGGTAATATAAAGTCATAAGTGAAACAAATATGATATCATAACAATGAATATTATTATTTATTAAGTCAATGAAATTATTTAAATCATTATATATGAGGTTCTGATCCATACCAATCATATCGAACCTAAGGTAAGGGATAATTATTCCAAATTCATTCTTATCTGAGATTGTTTTTTTGTAAGTATTTACTGGGGTTATGTTTATTATCCATGTCCATATGTTCTCAAAATGTTTTCATAAAATGTTTACTTTCCTTCCATGTATGTTAAAAGGCATTTTTACCCTTTTCTTACTTTTACCGTATCTTATGGAAGGAATCTTTCATTTATTTACCATACGAGGTACTTTTTTACTTTTTGGACAAAAGTACAAGGAGATTGTTATTTTATATGGCGTGAACGGATTATTACGGTTTTATAAAGCCTTATTTTCATGAATATTACTCCAAAATATTTCATTACTATTTCAAACAAAATCTCTTTCTTTTAAAATTTCATGACATTTTGTGAAAAGAAATAGATTTTGATGAAAAAAGGATATTTTCCTCAAGAATTCATTTCAAGTGTTTTATCAGAACCATTTTCCATCTAAGATGACATTATTTCATATGTGTATGTTTCAAGTATAATTCTTCTATGATTTACATGGTTTCCCTTCCCTTATGATGAAATTATATCCATTTGTTTTATATGGATTATGTTATGATGGGATGATGTTTATGAAACCCATTTTATTCATTGGGTTATGATGAATGTTTTAAGTTTATTTTGTGGAACAAGTAAGAATGATTTCATTATGAGATGGGTGGGACCTATATCTCCCTCCAATTCATTGGGTAAAGATTTATATCTCATGAGATAGACATGGCTGGAATGGTAATTTAATCCGGTTCAGTATTACAAGACTGGAATGAGGAGTGAACTCTATTCAGAAAGGAAATTTGTCCACTAAGATGGTACTGGCAGCAATGCCTTGGCTACTATGGAAATCATTACATGTGCTTAATGGATGCCACAAATACAGGTTTTATTCCCATTTTATTTTATCATGATTTATGTTCCATTATGATCTATGCCTTATGCACTTCCATGTTTTATGTCGTTGCTCAAGATTCTGATGTTTAAACATTATGTTCATGTTTTTAAGATCAAATGTATATGGTATGTTTTATTTTATCAATGCTTTCCCTTACTGAGCATTTGAGCTCACCCTTTTTATGTATTACTTTCCCCCAAGATTAAAAGAAAGGTTTAAGGTAAGGTAACAAAAAGTGAAAGATCTTTATTGGAGATGTTGAAGATCTTTCACCACGATTAGAAGATTGCGTTCTAACTTTCCAAAGACACTAAACTATTACGGTCCTTGTGTCTCTGTATTTGTTATGAATTACGTATTCCGCAAAAGTAATGTAATATCTATGTATGTCAAGATTTGGGTCTCTACACACCAACCACCATCCAGTATAGTGGTAATCTAAATGGTCTTCCATAAATAGCCTCATGTGGTTCCTCCTTTATCATTTCATCATTATTTTTTTATAGGATAACTCCATTGAAGAAAAATGTTTTTCCTAGCATTTGAAAAAGTCAAGAACACCTGCCTGTAGGATATCCTCAAGTACCGGTATAGTATATTCTGACTGCCCGTCTTAATGTCGTTGGAAATCCATACAGAATAATACCTATTTGTTATGTTCATTATACATGCCCTTACAAAAGAGTGACATAAATCGTGAATCATGATCATAATATAAAGTCTATTCCACTCTATTTAGACAAACTATATATCAATTTTATAGTTCTCTGATTTATTCTACTATAATATTTTCCCTTATAGGAAAGAAATGCGCTATGATTTTTAGTTGATTCATAATGAACCAAATGACATCATTAATCATGATCATCTCTAGGATATGCACTATAAATTCCATGGTCACATCATCCATATTCCATTCTAGGATAGGAAATGACTGTAGTAAACTTTCATGTCATTGATTCATTGCCTTTTTTTGCTAACAAGTGATGAATCAGGTCACAAACCCTTATATATTTTTTTTCATGTCTGACCACTATAACTATCATCTTAAGGCCTAATATATTTTGGTTACACATAGATGAACCTATCATTTTGATGCATGAAATTCCTAAATGATCTCCTGTTTCATGCATATAGAAAAAATAATATATTTTCTCACATTGATGATGGAATCCTCATCTATCCACTAGTCTGAATATGTCTCCCCACTTAAAAAAATCCCTCAAGGCTAAGCACTCTAGATTCTCATACTGTCTATCTATTATACATATGAAAAGCATGGACTCCACTACAATTGAAAACAGATTCATCTTCTTCTAACTCTATTGAACCACCATATACATTTCATCTAGTATGGGCATCGTCTTGGACTCTATGTTCGAATCCCATTCCATCTGAGTCTGATTTTTCATTCTCAAGGCATAAGTCACACCATTTCTCTTCCCAGACATATATTCTTATCAAAATAAAAATACATCATATACCCAACTCATCTCTATTACTTAATATTCAATTAACACTGTGAAAATATACAAATAATGATCTTATGATCATTATAAACTGTAAAACATTCTCCAAAATGATAATTTCACTAACACATAAGAGAATAAACTATCGTTTGTGACTCAAGACTATGTATAGAGTACTTTTGTCCATGATACCTCAACTATTAAGAACTATATGACAAAACATGATCTCCGAACATTTGGAAAACTCTTTGTATAGTACCACAAGTGTCGTTGTAAAATACATTCTCCTCACCTGGCTTATGTATGATCAAAATTGTTTCTGATGTTAAATTTTTCTTCCACTCTTGAATATATCCCCCACAATCCTCTAGAAATATAAACATTACTCCATTTTTAATCAATCCTAAAAGTGAAAAAGCCAACTGGAAAATGTATTGGATTATTCTCCTATAATATCTATCTAATCCCATTAATTTTTGGATATCAAAAACATCAATGGGACGCCCCAAGAAACAAATTGCTCAATCCTTCTCTGGACCATTGAAACACCTTCTTTAGAGATAATGTGCCCCATTATATGTAGCTAGTCAATCCAAAACTGACACTTATATAGTTTCACATATAACTGATTCCCTCTCAGTGTACCCAAGATGATCTCAAGTTGTTGGGAATGATCATAATGCGTCATGGAGTACATCATGATTTCATCCACACACCTCACAATGAACTGATATAGATATGGATGTTGTATTCTATTCATCAAATATATAAACACTACTAGTAATGTTTTCAACCCAAATGGCATTATGAAAAATTCATAAAGGCCATACCAACTTTTTATTGTAGTCCACATTATATCAGAAGTCTGTACTCTCAACTAATGATACCTTGATCTAGAATCGATCTTTAATAGCACACAAGATCTCATCAATTAGTCAAAAAAACCATTGATATGTGGATGTGGATATCGATTCATCACATTAATTTTCCTTCGAATGTGGTAATTGGCACATAAGAATTAACTCCCATCATCATTTTTTGAGAACAAAATAGGTGATCCCCAAGGCGACGTACTTGTATTGATATATCCCTTATCCTTCAATAACTACAATTGAGTCTTGAGATATTAATTATTAGTTGGTAACAATATATATGGTAGAATAGATAATAACTCAGTCCCCCGAATGAGATCAATAGTGAATTCCACATCTCTCTCAAAAGGTATCCCTAGTAAGAATTGTGGAAATGAATCCTGAAATAGATCCACTACCAGTGAAAGGAATTATTTCTTAACACCCTCGTCATCCAACAAAAGACTAGAAAATTGGGTTGTGAGCTCTCTCAGTTTATATTTAATTGTCCCTTATTGTCCTTTTATGATATACCACTCTCCATTATGAATATATTGTTCACCCTTAGGAGACCCAAAGGTTACTCTCCTATGATAACAATCGGCATGGGCTCAGTATGCAACTAGCTAGTCCACAAATATAATCATGTCGAATCATTTCATAAAAAAACATAGAAATCCTATACGAACAGATAATCCACAATCTCTTGTAAACATACCATAAAAAGAGAGATATATCAAGATAATACTACCAACGGTGTATCTTTAGTCATAACCCCACTCACATACTCTACCTCTAGTCTCAAACTATTTACAAGGTCTGTACATATAAAGGAATGATAGGTTTCAGTATCAAAAAAGCTACTAGATAAAGTAAAAGTAACAACAATAGTACCTCTCACATTCAATGGTCCACCCTCAAAATCCTCAAGTATTGGCTATACTATAAGAAACTATGTATCTCCTCTTCCTTGTGATTCTATATAACTCCCTTGAGTTGCACCACTCTTGTGATGCTAGTGCAGCTACCCAGAAAAACCACTTCTACTACGACTAATGTCTTGGCTAGTAAAATTCCAACATCGAGCCCTATATTGTATATAAAACCCCTATTCCACACTCTGACCTTCCCCACCTTCCCATTTAGTACATAATTTTTGTTTATTCTAAAATAAAATATGTATTTTTCAAATCATACCTCAAGATAGAATTTCTTTTAGTGGTTGGGAACAATGTCTATGAGAGTTTCCCATCCTACCAAACTGATGAAAATTCACCCAAGTAAGGTCTTATACAACTGACCCTCATTTTTGTGGACATTTCTTCCCACAAAATTAAGTAATTTTTTCCAAATGGTACTTCTGGATCTCAAAATTTTCACCTCCAGATCCCCAATTAACAACGACTTTTCCAGCACTGGAACACTCTCGTAGTTTCCCTTCAAATATGAGAGGTCGATCCATAACTTCTATAAACATATTCATTTTGAAGATATTCACCTGGGAAATAATATCACCTTTATGTCCATCATAAAAATATATCTCTATAGTTTCCGCGTCTATATATAATGTTTGAGAAAAGAAATGTAGATCTATGTAACATCTAGCATAGTCCATCACTGCCGTTGTCCCCTATGTCAGATGCATGAACTCAATAGCTTTATCATGTCTCAAAGTCTCTAGATAAGAGTATTCAATGAACATCTCATTGAATTATTTTCATAAAAAGCCATTTTATTATCTAGATATCACCCAAATTTCCCACTAGAACATCGCTGATCACCAATGAATATAAGTTTCTTACCTTACCTTACTCTTACCTGGAGTCTCTAAATCGTCATGTATTGTCTCTATTTACTCAACCTAGAATTCATCACCCTCATGTCAACCATATCTAGTAAAAGTCATAGGGTGCTACAAGTGAAACTCCCTATTCAACTCAGACATACTCTTCATCACACACCCTAAGTATCTCTCATTGATTTTCTTGAAATGAGAAAATTCTAATAGAACTTATCCCCTTCATGATAATATGGCATGAACGGTGCCTCATGTTCCCTTACTAGGAATGTATTCCTATGCATTCACCTTCGTCATCACCTTAGTAAGATTCTTGGATGCATACTCTCTACAATGAAAAATACATTTTTGAGGTCTTGTAACACAACCTTACAACATTATGTAAGAGGAAATAATATAACAAGCCATATCCCCCACCCAAACAGACGGTTAAAGCCGAGTCGATATCACTACCATTAACCATCTAACTCCTTGATTTTGTTTAATAATGGTAAACACACTCTCAGAAAAGAAAATTATCATTTAGACACTCAATTATTCTCATTTTGAATCATTTATAAATCATTCTCAATTAATTTCAGGAACCATTATTAATTTTAATCTCACAAAAAAGGAAACAGTTAATGTTTAACAACATACCCATAAATTGTCTTCATGAGCATGCCTAAAATTTTACAAGTCACAATAACCCTAAGTTCTAATAATGATATATACACCCTCAATTCTCATGCAGTTATGGTACATGAATCAATACTAACAATTCTCAGACCCAATAATCACATCACTCTTCATGTAGATCACCCAAGGTGAAAAATATTCAATAGTATCATCAAATAAAAATAACAAAAATCTCACCGTATGTACCTTGGTTTCCCCCAAACAATGGGTTTGAAACTTCCATGCACAAGCTCATTACCAAGTCCTGACTGTTCTTAGACTAATGTATACCTTTCCTAAAATACAACCTCAAAGGAAAAAAGAATGAAAATGAGACCTATGATACCACGTTTTAACATCCTGACTCAGGAGCCACGTGATGGTGCCCTAATTCAGTTCGCCACAGGAACTCAAGTGTGCCTCCCCATATTATAGAGGTTGTTGACTTGTAGTTAGGGTCTAATAAGTCATTCATAGGGTGATTATACAGTCATTTATCAGAATAATATAGTAGAAGAAACAAATAAACCAACACAGATGCATATATACCCAAAATATACTAATGTCACAACCTAACCAAACATAAAATACAATACTCAACTGAATGGGAAAACATACTATATCAATATAAGTGTGAAGTGACTATAATTAATCTATTTGTAATCCCACTAAAACTCTCCATAAGGTTACGAAGCCTTGTTTGGTTCCCTCAGCCACACTATATTCCCAATCATAAATATATCCTATGAAATTTCCCCTTATCTAGTACTACGATATTGTAATATATTCGGGTACCAATCAGGAATCCTGATTAAGGAGTGAGTAAAATATAGTATAACACCACCGATGGTTTCAAAAATATTTTTAGTAAAAAAGATAGTGTAGGAATTTTTATAACAAAAAACCATAATGCATAAATTTCTAGTGATTATATTATTATCTATATTTATATGATTACATTAACTATAGGGAACCCATGGATACCCATACCTCAATACTATCTTAATCTCGTATCAGAGCCTGATGTTATCTAAGGGTAATATAATATCTTAATACTTACTTCTTTCTATATCGTGAAGAATTCAAGCTTATGTGACATCTCATTACATTGTTCAACTCATTTCAGAGTTCGAATATTTTTCTATGAGGCCATTACATAGAGTACCATTATTTGGTTTCTTTTATTTCACATTTAAATGCCCCATTTCATAAAATTACTAATATTAAAATCATGTAATTAATATGACCATATCACCATACATACCCCTCAATAGAATTCATGTGTTTTCATTATTCATACTTATAATTATAATGACCATTTAACCATGTATATGTTACATTACAATTGTCATTTTAACATTTTGATACTCATATGTATGATGAAAAAGTTTCCATTTAAACTTATAAATTTAGAATGACCAGCTTCCCATTCATAAACACATAAGTAATTAATAACTTAATTATCCACATCAATTCCCTTCCAAATTCAATTTTTTTAAGTAAATCAAATCCATTAGTTAACACAAAAAAATAATTAAAAACCTAAATCCCATTAATCCATTCATTCATTAATTAACAAACATGACAACTCATATCCCACAATTAGTTTCCTAGAATTAATAACATCATTACCAATCTGTAATCTTAATAAATAATAACACAATTATTATCCTAATAATAATCTCAAAGAACATAATTAATTCACAATTAATATATCTCAACATAACTAATTTAAAATCTAAAAATTAATTTCCAAATTTATTATCTAGGTTATAACCAATATATCTTATAACCAATTACCCCAAATTTGTTTCCTTATAGGGAATAACCTTAGTCTCATTAATAGTTCTTCAAATAATTCCATATTTCAACAAATCATCGATAAACAAATTTGGAAGCAAAATTAACCAAAATTACGAAAATATATAGATAAATGTCTATAAGAAGTCTAAAATTTTGAATAAACATATCTAATCCATTATTATGGGAATTAAATTTAGACCACCTAACCTGATTCATTGATGGTTTATTTCCCAAAAAAATCCCCAAAATATGAGTAGCACAATGACATTGAACGAAAATATGGATCTCAATCCCTAATCTGAAATCAAGATCCAAGGCATCAAGATCTCATAAATACAGAAGTAGTTCCATGATCCTATATCTAGATCTCACAAAAAGGTTACGATATATCAAAACATAGTATATATTCCTTGAAAATATCATGTAGCGGGAGAAGAAATAAGGGGTGAAGCATCAGGATGAAATCCACTTACCGGGTGAAGAGTGGATCTTCAATTCAGGTTTTCTATCTCAAAGAAAAGTGTTCATAAGGTTATGGAATTCCCTCATGTCGATGGTAGAACCATCCATAACCCCTTTAAAATTAAAATCCTTATTTAAACACATATAGGATGTGAAATATGTCTTTATCTTTAAAAACGATTGAGATCAAAATTTTTAGGATCTCAATGTAAGCCCTCACACGCTTTAGTCGCATGGTAAGAAAACTGTGTGGTAACCATGCGTTAACCACGACTTTTTCGAGGACATCACATGATAACCTCACATATCCTCTCAAATAATGCTTTAACAATTCCAAAACGACTTCCTCAAAAGGCAAGGGCATTCAATTTCTCCTAGGATTTAGAATTATTTGTACAGACCATGTGCGAACTATGCACGTCATCGTTTCTTAGAAAATTTCTTACATATCACCTAGACACGCTACAATGTATAATAACCAAAAAAAATTAATTACGTAATAAGAAAAATTATTATAAATCATGCGCGAGATAACAATTAGAAATGTCAGAATCTTATATACATTCAACCATATAAAATTAAATTGTCCTAGGATATTGCATTTTAATGTTATGAAAATTTAATAATTTTTTTTATTATAAAAAATATCAATGATTTTTTAACTATTCATTTATATTTATTTAATAGTCATCAATATTGTAAAGAAATTCATATAATATTATTTAAAACATAAATAATAAGGGATATTTATATAAAATGTTAGTGAAATAAAAAATAATACTTTATTTTAATTAATATTTTTTAAAATAGGTATATTATTTTTCTATTAATAAAATAATTATTGTGTGACTGTTGAGTATTCCTTTAAAAATACTATTGAATCACTAAAAATTAAAAAATTAATTATTAGGATAAAAGAAATTAATTTATATGTTTAAAAAAAAATTTAACCAAACATTATGACTTTTATCATTAGAATAAAATTTTAGAGATAGAAGATTCAAGACAGTTACATTTTGCATTTAATCAACTCCAAAAATAATATGGATTACATAGTTAAATAATAATAGAAGCATGTAATTGAAAATAGAAAGGAAACAGGTAATGGGATTAATATAAATTCATCCAATCAAAATTTGTAATGTTTTAGATACCTTTTAATTCTTATCTTCTAGTTTATCCTATTTAAATATATTTCATCATTAACCTCAATAATTATACATTTTACAATGATAACATAATTTTATGTCCAAAAATAAAAAGGAAAATCAGAAAATTTATTAATTGTTTATTCAAAATATTTAATTAGTTTATATATATTTATATTTTATAGCCTGTATATATTTATTTCAATACAAGTATTGAGTATGAATGAAGTTTTTTGGGAATATAATAGAATTTAGAGTAAACATAATTTCATAATAAAATAAAAAAAATTTATCTCGATGAATTGTTTATTTCAAATAATAGAAACAACAGATTCTATAATTTTTGAGAAAGGAAAAACTAAATGGAATCTTTCAATGTCCACATTATTTTAAAGATTATAAAATAATTTTCAACTGGAATGAAAAATTGTATAACTATCAAAAATGTCAATATTGATTTACAAAATTAAAAAAATCTTTAAAAACAGTTTTTACAACATTAACATTTCACTAGTTCAAAACTTTTATCGAGTAGGATAAATGAATTTGTAAATGAGATTTTAACATTTTTCCCTATTGTTTCATCCCTATTTTATATCTTTTATTCTTACTATTGTAACATATATTTACCATAACAATAACAAATAAATGTGTTGAAACTATTATATTATATTAATTATTATAAAACATAAAATATGGAATTATTTTATCAAAATAAATTCATAAAATTTTCAAAATATAATTTAAAATTAATACCAAAAAATGATGTCAAATGAAATTATCCGAAAAATTTATGAGTAAATAGTTTTTTAAGAAAATAAAATCATAAAATAAATTTAAGATAACTTCATTAGATAATTAATATGAAAATTATTTACTTTTATATTAAATCCAATTTAAAAAAAATTTAACCATCAAAATCATTTTAATGAAAACGTAAATTTGAAATAAGTATCAGTATTTTATCACTTTTAATCCAAAAATTATTATTTTTAAAAAATTATATAAAAATAACTCTATTATAATTATGAACTGATTATTTATAAGATGATGTTAATTTTTGGAATAAATATACTACAATTATAACAAAAATATTATATTTTTATTTATAAAAAATAACAACAACAATTATTAATTTAAAATATATTTTTATTTAATATAATGACATTGCTAAAATATACTAGGTTCATAAAAAAAATACTTTTTAAAAAGGTGTTTATAAACATTATTATATAATATTTTACATTTTAGATTAGAATAGAGTCATTTATATAGAAAAATTGTTATATTACATTTCATTTCATTTAAACTCAGTGTCATCTGTAACCCAATCATTCAATGAAATTACATTTATTTATTGAGGAATATATTAACAAAGTCATAATTATTTATATATATAATGGAAATAATATTCAAATATCATTATAACTCATGAACATCAATGATGTTGTTGGATTAAATATATCTTAGTGATTTCCACTTAGAAGTTATTTACAATTAAAATTCAATTTAAAAAATAAAATACAATGGAATGAATGAAATAATGAAAAATGAAAATATACTACAACTATAATACCTTATATAAAAAAATAATTTAATCATAAAAATTAATTGTAAAATTTATATATTAAAATTTAAATTTAGATTCAGTCGACTATATATATAATACCTTTGGAATTTTATTTTCTCCAGTGTTTCTTATATTTTAATGATATTTTAAAAGGTCATTTTACATTATCTTTGATTAATATTATATAAATTATTATATTTACCTACTTATTTTCTTATATAGTGAGATTGTACATTTTAAAAATGTGTTTGTTGGTGATTCGCGAGTTCCATAATCTATATGTAATATCCTTTGATGTCATAATAACAATTTATCACATCTAAGACTTTATAAAGATCTATTGTTTCAATAGTATTAATAGATATGTAAATAGTTTCCATCATAGAATCTAATGTGGTGATGTACTAATGTTATGTTATTGGTTAAGCCGTTGTTTCGTTCTTATGCCTCTCAAGAGGAGATATATGTTCATTTAATTCATATCTCAACCTATGATATGGTTATATATCTATACATATTATATTAATTACATTTTATGATATTAGAATATATCAAATAGTGATATAATTATATCAATGGGAGAAATATACAAGTATCATTTTATTCTAGACACAACCATTTTATATCTTCTAACTATGTCCTTTTATATTATATTTAATATCTTTTGATGATTCTTATTGGAATTAAAGCACATTAAATTAATGTTTTTAATTTCTAAGATTGCATGCTCAGTTTCTCTCTAGTAGTATAGTATATGTCATAAATTTTTTGACATATATATGATTTATATAATTCTTAGATATTTTATCCTTCCATAGAGTATTCAAGGTATCTTATTTATATGTGATATAACTAGGATGAAAAATGTTGGGATCCTTAAGATGAATCCATATAAATATATATTTCTATAAAAATGAAAAACATATCTTCTCCATTTCTCCAATAATCATAATTTACCGATATATCGAGATTAGTTATGATATCCCACCAATGTACATGGTTATTTATATGGTTGATGGCTAACTACAGATATAAGTGTACATTGATCTTTTTTAGATAATTTTATTAAAATTATAATAAGGGATAAAAGAAAAAATTAAATTTATATTATACTTTTAAAATTATTTTTAAAATAAAACATTTTTATGAGAATTTATTTTGTAAATGGAGTTTTGATTGTTTATTCTATATGATTTGGGAACAATTTTGTCCTTAAAACCCCAAATGTAGTATCATATTGACTTTATGATCTTTATTAGATGCTTACATATTTTTATGAAAATTATTTTATTTTAAATGATAGTGATATTATAGATAATAATTTATTACATTTTTTATGAAGATTTTTTTTTCAAAAATGTTATCGAATATTTATTATTTATCAACAAAAATATTTGTATATGATGCAATGGTATATAATATATATATTTCATATATTTTAAAAATAATATTTCATAACATAATTGATATATATGATATCATATAATACATTATTGTTAAAAAATTACATTTTTGATATAATTTATGATAGGATATCATTATATAATAGTCTATATTAAAAAGAGTTGAATTACTTGGTCATATCACCATCTATGAATGAAACAAGACTTCTAAAATTTACGTGTTACCTAAACATAATTTTATTACATTATGTGATATATGATATCTCTATTTGTGATATAAAACTTAATTTGGACAATGATATAGGATATCAAACTATGAATTTTTTTAAAAAAATGGTTTTTTATTTCAAAAATATAGATAGACAGTGTTCCAATTTATATGATACAATAGGATTAGAAGGATTTTTTTGATTTGGTTATCAAAATAAATTTATATCTTCTAATAGGAAAAGGTTATTAAATTAATTATTTATTCAATAATGGGTGTATAAAACTACATTTTAAAAAAATTCATAAACAAATATTATACATTTATTTTTATAAAGGATAAAATATTTAATAATATGTGTTGTTATTAGAGGTCGTGATTTATATGATATTATAAATCATTATTTAATGATCTCTTAAAATTTTAACTTTATAATTAAAATTATATGGTTCATATAAATTCTACCATAAGTAATGTTAAAATTTTTATATTTGAGTTATCAAATACTAGTATCATTTAATATAAAGATGTATATATTTATCCCTTATTTTGGATTTTGATTAAAAAATTTGATAATATATTTTCTTAAAGGGAATGAAATTTAAATAAAATTTTAAAAATTTATATTTAAATAATTTAAAATTTTCCATTTTATTATATTAATCCTATAGTGAATTTTATTTGTAAATAGTTCATGTTTTTATAAATAATATATGCCTATATATGATGTATTTTGTATGTATATGATCCAAATGTATATTAGAATTTGATCATAATTGAAATATAAATTTAAATAATTTATATTAATATTATTTGTATAGTTGATATTTTTTAATTTTAAAATATATATTATTTATATAAATGACATAGAAAATTAAGATTATATTGAATATTTAAATTTATGAATTATTAATTAATTTTTTAAACCCTTATACATGAATATAAAAAAATATATTATGAATGGTTGTATAATTTAATTAAATTATTTATATTTTCATCAAATATTCTACACCTCATATTTGAGGAGTCATATGCAATGGTATAACAACATATTTAATTTATTTTAAACTAGCATTAAGGGTTCTTATTATTATTACATGATAACATTTTGATTATAATATTAATTATATATTATTTTATCAAATTTAGTTCTGACATTAAATTAACCATTATTAATACTATCTTGATAATTGGTCCTACGGTAAGATTTCAACTAGTGGGGGAAATTTCTTTCTTTCCTAAATAGGGTATTTGAATCCCATTATTCCATACTTATTGATTAATAAGATATTTTTTCATATTATTAAAATTATTTAAATGAAATGTTTTCATTTACCATTTACATGATATCTATATGTATATTTGGTATAATAAAATTTCATATACCTTATGTTTTATCAAACTAGATAATTAGTTGACCTAACAGAATGTCCTCAATCTAGGGTGTAATGACTAGTATTGAGGATCAAGACATTTCACTAGGGAATAGAATTACCCTTAATAATAATGATGTGTATCAATATAAAATTATTATTAATAACATGGAATGTAACATATTTATATCATTTTTTACAAACATTTTAGGCATTTATGTCTAGGGGAGAAATTTTTATGGCTTAAATTTAATAATAATATAAATTAAGTCAATATGAATGTAGTTATAAGAAAAAATTTTATCTTGAGATAATGAAAATTATGAAAATTAAAAAAAATTCTAATGAACTGTAATAAGAAAGACATAGACTATGTGATAATACTAATGGAATTCTTCTATAAAATAAGTATCTTATACTCTAATCCACTAGGAAGATTAATCTTTCACATAATACATCCAATTCAATTAATCAATATGTTTTCATTAATGCATAATGATACCTATTTATAATTGAAAAGAAATAATTGGATATTTATAACCTCCAATGTGTAAATAGAGTGTGTTAGTATAAAGACTAAGTATGTACCAAGAAGCTTCTCATCTCATGGAAGGATAAAATTTCAGATGAATACCAAAGAAACAATATACACATTTACAAAAATGAAAAAAATAACATTATATATAATATAAAATAAAAATAGAAACAAAAAGAGGAAAAATAAAAATAATAATATAATCATATAACTCATATTCCACCAGTTGAATCAAACCCCCATTGATCCACACATGGAATCCATATCATGGATTCCATTATGATAATAAGAACATGTAAATTGATTGTAAATTACACCAAATTAGGTCCTTTCCACCATGGAATAACCTATCCTTCATGGAATGATTTTTCAATTGGGTAAAATATTTTCATTAAGAAATCGTTAGATATCACCATGCCCCTACATAGATACGATTCAACTTTTAGTTAAATAAAATGATAAATACTATTATAGATTATACTGGATTAATTTTCCCACATATATATATGTGTAAATATATAAAATATTTCCATTTTCCCCAAATTTAGACATTTATATATAATGTAATGAGAAATTGTGGTTATGATTCCTAGTCTAGAAAAGGTAATCAGGATCTACAATTGTTCCAAATAAATAACCTGTTTTCTCCAACTCAAAAAGATATTTTAGTGTATGAACAAATAATGATATATCTAATATAAATAATAAAGGCATTACAAATATTCATTAAAACATACTGTACTTATTAAAGCAATTTATTATAATACAATCATGAAATAATCCAAATATAATTCATGCATGTATCAATAATAAATGGGTATATGAAATTAAATAGAAAATATTGTTTTCATATTTTTTTAAAACCATAATTTTTTAATTCACTTAATAATAATAATATTCATATATTTCATTTTTATTTATACAAATATTCATAAAATATAAATTAATGGATACAACTTATTATCTAAGAAAATTCAAATCCAAGGCAATGAATATGGGAATGATATCATCTCATAATGAATGAATAAACTAATAAGCTTGATGAAACTGTAGAAATCACCGAACCATCACACCATTGATGTATTTTAGTGTAAAAAATGTATCACGACTGGTATATTTAGTGATGCTGAATTGATATTTCCCCAAATAGTCATGTAGTACTAATCATTGATAAGATAAAGTCTACCCTTATAATGATGATAGAGCATACAAGTACACTTTAAAAATTTATATAGGGAACTCAAATATTTTTGTTTCACGGATATAATAATGAGTGCAATATATTTGCAGTACATAAGTATAAAACAACCATATACCACATCATAAATTTAGGACACTACATATATTCATTATTGATAATGGATTTGAGTTTCCAAAGGAAGCGAATTTTCAAGATTATTACCATGTGAATGGAAGAGATGCATATCATTCATTGTGTTTCGGAATGTTATATGTACCCTTTCTCCCACTCATTAACAATATTAGGCATGGCTGAAATTTATATAAATTCCATGTATACTTTTTAGTAAAGGGAATTAATAATTTTCTTTCCATATGAGCAAGGGAGAAACATGAATTCATATATTAAATATGTCATTATGCACACACAATTATATTACACTACCGCATGTTGTGTACCACTTATATTGAAACTCATATCATGAAACATAATTTCTAGTCCCAAATGGGAGGAAAACTTCCACATCATGTTCATTATGTTCTTTAAAATGGAAAACATAAGCTACATGTTTGTTGAACATTAGGGAATATATTAAATTTTTTTTTTTGAAACAAAACAACATATTTCAATACACACCACCCACTATGTAACCATAAAAATCCTAGAGTGAAGATTATAGTGACCCACTAAAGCCTTACTCTAATAGGCCATGAGGTTGTTACAAGAACTAGGTGTGAATCTCACAAAAAATGGGAAGAATTTACAGAATAAATCATGGAATTAAATAATATTACCATGAATATACACTTTCATATAATATAAATTTAATATAATAAATTATATATAATTCCAATCATATATATTCTCTTTGATTAAAAATTAAAAAAATAAATCCTAGGGAAACAACTCCATAGCTAATACCTTGAAACTATCTTGTATAATCTAGTTAAGCCTCCCAATTCCTCTTTTAAACCTATAAAAGTTTATTATATATTTAAATAAGGGAAAGAATAAAATTTAAGGCATCTCATTTTAAGGGCGACGAGGCATACTATTTCATTAGTGATTAAACAGTATAATCTATATAATCCTATACAAGGTCATCTAACCATTATCCTAAAAATATATCTATCTCACCCAATCATGAATTTAATGTCATAAAATAATATCTCATATATATATAAATTTAATCACATAATGACTTCCCCATTGGGTTTTTATGTCATGATTAAAAATAAATTTTATTGTTATCCTAATCTCTTATGTAGTCATGCCACAATACAAAATTTCCCATATCAATCCAATAACACACATCAAAACCAAGTCCTCATCAACACATATTGGATATAGCATGACACATCCAAAGTATATATCATATATCCATTATATTTGGGATTCATGAATAAGACCTACATAAACACACATACATACTACAAACATGAATCACCCCCATCCTATATATTCAAAAAATACCCGATAAGATATTTTATTATACCAAATTTTATACCACATTATCATTACTATAATAGGCCATTACATATCATACATTATATTGATGGGAAATATTGCAAAATGGAGTATTGATCTATCCAATACATAACCAAAAAATATTCTCGGTCAAAACAAACAAAATCCAAAAAATTTGTCCCTTTTTAAGGATATTTGAGTTGGTTGGGGTGTCCAAAGAAATAATAAGTAAAATAAATCCTAATGATATCCACAATGATTAACTAGATAAAGGGTCTATAAAGAAACAACACTATATCAATATTACATCCATCACACTATCTTTTCATCATATTATGACACTGTTTTTTAATAAACAAAAATTCCATCCCCCCTTTCCATGAAAAATAGCCACAAATATTTTCATTTAATTATATCATATCATATTTTCTATGTTTACCATTTTCTAGAACAATAAATTATTTATAACATTAATTTAAATAATTTATAATATTCTATTCTAAAAAATTATAAACATTAATTACTAGATTTCACCCTTCTACTTTCATCTTTAACATTTCATTAAACATCAAAAACATATTAATTTCTAGACCAAATAAATTTACAACATCATCCTTACACTTCATAATCAGTTTCAATTTAGAAATTATAAATCCAATCAAAAACCATCAGCTATCCAAAATAACTATCTAGATAAAACCCCACCCACTGTAACAACACAATCACTTCTTCTTTCAAAATATGGTTAGACATCAACAATACTAACAACAAAATCCACACCAATATCCCAAACTAATAAAAACAATTTCATCACATTTGTTACACATCCAAAGTCCATATAAAATAGATTTTTAATAAAATCTAATATTAATCTATAAATAACTTTCATATTTCATGTATAATATAGATACACATTTATTTAGAATCTATTCCATGAAAATCCCAAAATTAGTTTTACGTTTTACAAATTTAATGTGTTATAATATATAATTCATTAATGTTTTTTGATGGAGGGTTATAGAACACCAATTTTTGAATTAAATACATATAAATAAAAATATAAATCATAGTCACATAGTGAAGAAATTAAGAAGATAGTTAACAATAAGGGACAACAATAAGCATGTATAACACTTAAAAACACCCATTGAACCTTTTATTCCACAGATTCAAACTCATTTTATTTATTAGGTTAATAATTATTTTTATATCAGAGAAATTATATGAGTAAATCTTCAAAAATTTAGTGTATTATATTAAATTTCATAAATACCCTTCCACGTCAATTTTTTGCAACCACAATGAAAAGACTAAGTGATGAAGAGATTATTCACTAACAAGAATCATTCAACATATTCCCAAATCAATTAGAGCAAAATAAAACCCTTTAAAATTAAATTTTAGAATAATCACAATATTTCAAAATAACTACTTATTTGAATTCCCCATATAGAGAATATAATGAAAACCAATATAAGTAAAGGGGAACCACACAACAGACCACACCTATTCAATCTCTTGAGTCAGGTAGATTAATCCATCAAAGGATGATAAAATATCTAAAATTATTACTTTATGATTGTATGAGTTATAATTTAATTTTTTCGAAATAAATTTAACTTCAAGAGTTCAATAATTTATTTTTGAATAGAAAATAGAATTTTCATTATAGTAATGTCCTTCATAATGACGTGAATGGTCCAATTCATCCAACCCTATAAGAATGAAAATGTGAATATCAATATCATCCATCATTCAAAGATTAATCCAAAATTATAATTCTATATAAAAAATAATGGTCATGATATGAACAAATATATAAGTAGTAACTGCATATGAGGTAGAACCAAAATATATGGAATCTCAAGCTCTATGATTTGAAAAATATGTTAACTATGTGGAGGCTATCTATCGAAAACATGCAAACTCTCTTACACACAATAACATTATGAACCAACCCCACACACCATGATGGTCAAAATGGAATCCTTTACCAAATTACTAAAAACGTAATGCACAATGACAAACCATTTAATGAAAAGACTATAAATGAAAAATTTATATTTTTATTAACTTTTACTTTATTTAAGTGATGTTCAAATATTATATTAGATTTTTTATTTTTAAAAAATTCCCCCATTGAATATTTCACTCCATGACACACCTAGTTTTCCATTCCTGAACCCATAACACCAACACTAATTAAAACTACAAATACTAAGGTTGACAATCCTCCTATATTCTATAAAACCCCAAAAACTAGTCTTCAAATTTATTACATGTCACCATTTATTTTGTGACATGAATTATTATATCACAACCTCCTTATATAAGGTGGAATTTTATCAAAACAAATACCTCAATTTAGCCAATCTCCTCGAAACCCCTCTAGTTCCAAAAAATCCAAAATGTTACATGTTATAAGGTATTTGGATGTTAAATTATAATACTACTATCTAATTCTCATCCTGGATAATACAAAAAAATAAAATATAGCGACATAATAAAATGTTATCTCTCATAGGGATATACCTATCATACAAAACAATCCACAACCAACTATGATACATGTACCCTCTTATCTCTCCCCATTATCATGAGATTTGGTGGTGGTGTTACTAGGATTATGTGAAACCCCAAGACACAAATGTCTAGAAAAAAATGTCAAGGGACATAAAAGAATTTTGGGGATGATTTTCCATTTTAATTATAATAAAATAAAAAAAATAAAAAATAAACATCTACTATTCTATATGATTCATGAGTATATAATATTACTATAATCATAATTGAAGTATTGTAAAAAAAATAAGAGTACATGTGGAATGAAAAATACATTATAAGAAAGAACCAATAATAATAAAAAACATTATCTCCCATGTTCCATTAAAATAAAAATTACCCAACCCACTCCATGATCCAACTCTAAATACTTTGTTGATGGTATCATGAAGTAATAATAAAAAAACTAAGATACCAACTAAGTACCTTTCCCAAAAGATAACATATATGAAAGAAAAAACTATTCTCAAGAAGGTGTTCTACAAGAAATGTAGTGTTTCCCTAAAGACTTGACAACTCATATCATTAGGCCAAGAACTAGTTATCACTATTTTTATAACTTTCTTTTAAATAAGATATATGAGTTCATATTAAAATAGAAAAAATTATTGAAGGAAACTATTTTAGAAATAACAAACCATTTCTTGAATATTAATAACATGAATAACCATATAACCATATACTGATCCATTCTGAGGTGATTATTCCATACACATGAAGTGCCTCTTTCGAATACACCTTGTCATCATTAGGGGACCAATGTTTGGTGTCCTAATGGAACACACCACATTGATAGGTTCATGTTTATGAATTCACTCACATCAACAATGTATGCCAAATTCAATGCAGAACCATTACACATAAAACGTTCTTTTTTTAAAATAATTTCAAAAAACATTTTTCATGCATAAAAACAGTACCGTAATGTTAAAATATTCATTTTAAATATATAAAAAATGAGAAATATCCAAAAATTCATTATATTTCATCAATTTTGAATCCATTACCCAAAAAATTATTCCATCAAGAATGACACTCATATTTCATAATAATTTTAATCAATTCATTTAATTTTAACATGTGTTGCATGTTTTATAAATATGGATATTATTGGGATTCAAATTCCTTTAAATTGTTCCCAAAAGAAAATAGAGAAACATCAATTCAATTGATATATGGTGGGATCATCCTTCATACAATGGATTAAATGTTATCCTGCCAATAATACCATAATGGAAAATATAACTATACATAATAATCTATAAACATGATCCATAAAGAGAGGATAATAATAGATCTAACAGTAATGAGAATGGAAATGAAGTAATTGAATATTTTGGAAATAAAATATGATTTTATTCACCTTTAAGAAAAATTATGATTGAATGGAATTGTATATCCGGAATTGTTATAAAAGGGAAATCAATATCTTGAGAGATTAAGCGATTAAAGAGGGTTATGTGTCTTAATTGTTATCAGATCCATGATTCATGGGGTTCTAAATGTGTATTTCATGGTTAGTCCAAATGGTTTTCAATCATGTTACACAACCATGAGATTGTACATCATTAAGACCACCCCCACATAGTTTTTCAACATGGTTTGACAAACCACAAACTAACTATTATTTTCCCTACTTTACAAGGTACATGGTCTCTCTTGGGAATCCAAAATGTTTTTCCAAATTATGTTCCTTCTAATGACTACCAATTGATGATTCATCATTTCCAAGAGGTAGCCCATTGTCTTTAGAACCCATTAACAAAACTTGATCCAGCATAAAGTCATCCAAAAAATTCCAAAACCATCACAAAATATCTAAAAACATGACCCATATTTTTATAGGATAAAATTACAAAAATAAAGGCTCACATTGAAAGAACTATGGGTTCCAAATTATATAAATAATTATATTTTCTATCGTAAAAATCAATAAAATTGGTGTTGTACCCAAATGTTTAAGCATACTACTCGAATATTTCATTTTCATGCTCCATTATTTCTTCCTAAATCAAATCATGATGCCATAAAACTTATACTTAAGTAATTCTTTTTCCATGTAATACTCCTCACATTAAAATTCAACATCTATAATGGGATATGAATCAATAAAACACTTATCTAATTATGAATGTGTAATTTCCCAAACTATAAAAAATTAAATTACATATTTTTTAAACAATAAATTCATTATTATTTAATAACGTTATTTGAAATGTATGGATTAATTTCGTTATTTTTTACAAAGTATAAGGTACATCAATTTCAAAAGACTATAAAAAACCAGAAACACTGTTAATATTATTATTGTACTCTAACCAATAATATTGGTATATTAAGGGATATAATTAAATTCAATTGATACAAATTAAATAAGGGATTCCCTCACCAGTAGGATTATACGTTGTTCGACCAATTTATCCAATATTACAAGAGATATATCATCATTGTATTTTACCTTTATCATCCTGATCCATGAAAAATAAAATAAACAATTTATGTGAGATTTTTTTGAGCATCGAGATCATGGGAGAAACCATGTTTTCTAATCCACCATCAGAAAATATCAAAATCGCATGCCGTATGGTTTGAGAATTAATGGTGAAAAGATATATATGTTTCTAGAATATAACATTATCAGTTATTATATTCTAATTTTATAAAACAATTATTATATTAATTCATTTTTAATATTACTTTTTAAAATTAGTAAGTACTGAGTCTGATAGAAAATATATTCTGATATGGTGAAACAAAAAAATTATTTTTGGGAAATAAAAATTTAAATTGGGAAACTATATTTAAAAAAATTCATGAATTTTTGGAAAAAATATATTCTAAAAAAATATTATTATTAATTAATACTTATTGAATATAAATATTAATATATTTTTGTGGTGTATATAATAATTTTTATGAATTTTAAAAAAATGTTAATGTTAAGGAATATAATTTTTCAAGTAAATAATAATTTTTCATTTAAAATTATATATTCTCATAGATAAAGGGATATTTGTTTAAACATATAATTAATTTATAATTAAACTGATGAAAACTATCTATTATGTATTTTTCACATCTTATGGAGACAGTGGCATTTTTAGGTCAACATTGAATGTGGTGTAAACCTAAAATTTGTATTATCACGTCATAATGACCAAAATATGATGTAATATATTATATAAAAGGTATAAAAGACTTAATATAAATTTAAAATTATTAATAATGCATTTATATGGATATTTAATTAAATTAAAAAAACAACAATTAATCCCCAAAAATATATAATATATTTTATGGTTTCCAAAAAATTCATTTTAAATCTGACTCAGGTCGACATAAAAACATTTATTACTATAATGATATTGGTTATTATCCTTATAATATATTAAAAACCTATCCATTTTTGTGAAAACTATTTCAAAACCATTTTATTGTTTGTGATTTTGATTTCATTTTCATAAAGAGTCTAAAACGAATGTTTGGAAATTAATAAAAAATCATACAATATTTATTTTTAAAATCCCATGAAAAAATAAATTTATCATCTTCAAAAATACTTGGGGAATGGAATTAATCATCTCATACCTCTCTAGAACCCCATATGGTGTCTTCGTACGCTTATAAAGCACCTCCCGTGCTTCTGGAGACAACTTTTAAATGTTATAGATTCACTCTTTCTTCTCTTTATTCAAGAACCTACTTTACATATGCATTTTCTATACAATTATAAATGTTTGGGAATGATAACAAAAAACCATCAAACAACACATATTAATTAATTTCAATCATAGAAACATTGAACTCTCATTAATCCCTCCCATGAACCTTTTTCATTCAACCATTTTGGTTCTATAATTATCTGATGGTTTTTAATGCTAAATTTGTTTGTTATAAATATCTATTTTTATTTATAGTCATGAGTTTTCACATAAAAGTACCTAAACATTATTTATTGGATTAATTCCATGAATATAACCCGCAATAATTTATTTTGGGATTATAATTGATGAAATTACTCATTATGTTGTATGACTTATTAGGCATAATTATTCATTTACATGATATGTAAATGAATAATGTACGCAGATAGAACTCCAATTCAATATTTAATGTTTTTAAATCATGAAACAACAATAATGTGATTATGGAGTAATATTAATCCATTATGGTACTTTTTCCACCATTTTATGATTCTAATGTGATTATCCAAGATCTATGATTATGATTTAATTATTAATGTTATCCATATATTCCCATGATTCCATTATGTTTTCATGTTATATCATGCCTTATTATTCTGGATTATTATTATCACCCCTCTTATGATACCTTTATATGAGTCTTGGATCATATTTAATTCGTTAAATTATGAGATTTTTTATTTATTCCCATATAAAGTTTTATGTCATATCCCTTTATTATGAATGTCCCCCAATAATCTAGTGGAGTTTTTTAAGCAAAAAATTAATTTTAAATCATGTAAATAAAATATTCTATAATGTTGGTACATCCATATATCAAGTTGATTTTCCATGTTACTGATTTCCCAAATATACATAGATTCATGATATTTTTTATTATATAATGTGTACTATTATATATTAAATAATGAAATCAAATGTATTAAAATATGGGTTTTCATAGTAGATATGAGATCCAGGATTAGTTTATTATTATTATGATTAAAAACCCTAGTAAATCAATTACAAGTACTACTAAACATTTTAAAAAATGTATAATGTTTTTTAATGTAATAAGTATGTGGATTTTAGGAAAATACCAACATATCTACATAATACAAGTGGACATGGCTGTAAGAAATTTTATATAAGAGTAATAACCTATAAAAAGATGCATTGGGAATAAAGCAATTATTTTATGGGAGTTGGAAGCAAAAAATTTTTCACACCTAGTATGAGACGACCAAGATACAAAATTCATTAAATTCATATTTTACTTATGATCCATTATTAAATTATTAATAAATTATAATATAATTATTTGTTATTAAATATATCATGGTAAATGTAGATTGAATCCTAGAAATCATAATGATAAAGACTAAAATAATTTTTTAGTTATCTCATTAATTTTAATTGTTTCCCATTTTTGTGTTTAATGGTTTAAAATTACAATTCCTAAATATAGAAATTCTTATACTAAATTAGGTGGAATAGGAGAAACCAGGTGAACAACCCATGTGATGAACACTGTAATGGTTTTCCAAATGACCTTGTGAAATCTATTGGATTTTTAGTTGCAAACATCTTGATAATAATGTCACAATTAAATCTACATTTTATCAAATACATTAATCGAGATGAACAAAACCTATTCCATAAGAAATAGCATATTTTAGTCGAGACTATAATAAAAATAGGCTTCTAACATTCAATGTGTATTCCAATCCCTTGATCATGAAATAATAGATCACATATATTGGGAATATTTCCTCCATCATTCAATTCTCAAAGCAATATGACTTCATACTGCGGGTATATCTTAGGGAAAGATAAAATAATAAGTGTTGTAAATTATTTAAAAATATATATCCCTAGGAGGTGATGACTTTATTTTATGGAATGAATTTAGAAATATAATTATTTATAAATATTTTCACCACACTCTACAACATATATTGGAGAAGGAATTTCATAGCCTAAGGAAAATTTATTATTAATTAATTAGGGAAAATGAAAAAGACATAATAGGACATTAACCATACACATCGGGTATTTTCATTAACCATAATAGTAATGTTAACCACTTATTTTGTAGGATGATTTTGGGTATATGAAATGAATTATCCATTATAGACTTGGACATAGTTTTTTAAATTGACCAATTCTCCTTCATTGTTGAAATGATGATCAGATAATCTTTTTTTTCTTCAGTATAAAAATTCAAAATATATGTTTATTTTGGATATTAGATAGAGAAATTTTATATTATATAGAAATACAAACTTCCCACTTTTTAAAATTTTGGGATAAGGTATTCAATAAATTTATTTATGGGTTTGATAAATTTTATTAGATAGTTGACATAATGGGACATAGACTACAATATCCAATTGGAAAATAAACTAATGTGATTAATGATAGAAATGTTCTAGTCAACCCTCGTCTAGATTTAATGTTTATCAACTTCAAGGAACAAAGGGATTATGAAACTGAATTCCCTAGGCTAATGTTTATCAAAGGCAATCAACACTAACACCCTCCTTAGTATTAAGGGAGAGCTTATTCCAACACAACATTTATGGTAGAACCCCATAATGACGTCTTGATAAAAATTCTATTTAATCATTCAAGATTAGGGAAAATTGTTTTTTATTATTGATTCTATAAAATCACTCATTTTTGAAAGAACCATTAAAACACCACCTCTAATGAAGGATTTTATGTTAGTAGTGAATATGTTGAATGGGTAATTTGTTTTAAACCAGGTATATAACATATTCAAAATCCATATTTATTGTCTGAAAATCACATTATACCGTGGTATATGTGCATTAAAATAATTTTATGCGGCTATGGGGATGAATTGTCTTTCTATATATAGATACAACATAAATATTTTATAAAATGAAATCATCCACTATATTAGGAAAAACATAAAATAATATACAAGTGCAAGGTAGATCATGAATCTTATTTGATTACATAATCTAAACAATGGATATTGATTCCTTGCGATAATGTGTTTCTAGTTCAATTGATTCATATTAATAAAAATATTATCATCGAAGACAATACCATTTTGAGTGTTTTCCCAACTGTTTTACTTGATGAATTCATATTCTTTGGCCAAGATGAGTGGTTCATTTTTTAAATGAAATTAAACATGGAGAAATAACAATAACCATAAAACATGATTAATTTATTTTTCTGAACGTTAGAAAATAAGGAAAAACTATAGGATAATCCAAAAAAAACTTCCTACACTCATGTTAATCACTGTACAGTGCAGTGGTCCTCTTCTTCAATAAGAATGATGGGAAAATTCATCTATGAATTAATTATCATTTCATTAATAAGACATCAACAATGTATAGGTATCTTCTACAAAATATTAGATGAAATATTTGATCATCTATGTGGAGACCATTATTTCATTATGGTGGATCTTTAGTCAGTATAATGTCATGTAATGGTGAAGAAGGGGGGAAAACCCATGGATACATTTCATAAAATGTATACAATTTATGAGTTCATAGTTATTCCACTTGGACTCAAAAATACTCCAACAATCATTATCGACATCATTAACAGCCTCTTTAGAGATTACTCTAATACATTTTCGGCAGTATTCATAGATGATATTCCCATATACTTCAAAATCAATTTTAAATATAATGGGAATTTTAATAATATATTGATGACTTTGTGGAAGGGAAAATAATGAGAATGTTTTTTTAAATGTGAGTTTTTGTTTGGAAAATGTTACATTATTATTGTATTTTGTCACCAAAATGGGGACATTTATTGATCCTTCAAAAATAAGTTCAATTAAAGGACTTTTATGGCCAATATAAGTGATAAAAATATGAAGTTTTATATTATTGGAGGAGTAAATTCATTGATTTTTTTTTAATATTCTAAGGATTTTCAATCCCAATAACAAATAATACTTATAATGGAGATAAGGGATCCAAGACTGAGGAATGGGAATGATGTTTTGCAGTGAAAAATAAAATTTTTTTCACTGCACATTTTCCCACATAATCCATATGTGGGTAATGATTTATTATTTACATTGATGTATATAAAAAGATGTAGGGTTGTGTTCTCGTGAAAAATAAAAAAGTGATAGTCTATTCCTTCCATGAACTAATGATCCTTGAGAATAACTACCCAAATCATGATCTATAATTGGTTTTAATAATATTCACGTTGAATATATAAAATACATTACCTATACAAAAAAATGATGACATATATAATTAATATAAAATATTACTGAATGATTCACACAAAATGAGATTCATTTGTGGTAATAGAGGGGGTTAGATCTAATCAAATGTTATGATTGTTCAATCCATTTAATATTCGAAATGAAAATAATGTGATATATGATTTGATTCAAAATCCTCCTACAATGATGTCCCTAATCAAGATTAGAGGGGATAATTTTTTTTTGACATGATAATGAAAGACATGGGAATAATAAGAGGGTCTTTATCAGTCCATTATAAAACAAATAAACAAACTACCATTCAATATAGGATAAAAGAGTCCCAAAAATATGATGAGTTTTTATAGAAAAATGTAGTTAATATTTTTAAGATCATATTTCTCGAAGATGGATAAATAAAATAGGGTACTCCTAAATGTGTCCCACAAAAATACGAACTAAAGATGGAAATTTTTCATGATGTTCAAAGATCATACTTCATTATTCAAATAAGAAACATTAAGATATGTATTGATTTTATGAAAAAAAAATGGGATAGAATCATGAGGGAGAATTTGGATTTTTTTATCTCAATTCGTGGGATAACCATGGATTTCATTATATGACTACCCAATATAAATAATTTAAAAAATACAATATGATTAGTTTTCAATATCCAAAAAACATTCATCACATTTCATATAAATCGTAGATGATTTATCCCATTAGGAACCCACCAATACATATAAAAGAAACATTATAAGACTATATGATGCTCTAATATTAATGTTATCTAATAAAGATCTTAGGATTACCTAATGGTTTTGGAGAATCCTTCGGTATGAAGTTAATACAGAACCATGATTAAAAAGTGCATATAGTCATTAAATTGATGGTTAGTCTAATTGGAAAACTAAAACTATAAAGGATATGTTGAAATGATGTTCAATTAACTTTAATGAATGGTGGGACCAATGCTATAAGGACCTACATTTTATTTAAAAAATCACTACATGGTACATCATTTTATAATACAAATGATATTTTTCGGATTATTCTATAAGAAATAGGAACATTATTAATGTAAAACATAAGAAAAAAATCATTATTTTAATCCAGTGGGATTGATTCATCATATATTCTTTTTAATTTAATTTTACTACATCATAAACACTATGGGAATACATCAAATAATTGAGTAGGAATATATCCTAGCAAGGGAATATATAATTTAGATACTAATATTGTGAAAAAAGAAGCATATCACTGAGGCATGATCATATAAACATTAATAATAATATAATATATATAACATTAATAATAACATTGAAATGTGGTATAGACTAAATAATATTGAATTTATAAATATATCACCAATGATTTTCACCAGTGTGTCATAGATCACATTTTCCAAGGGTATTCTCTAAGCCAACATAAATAATGTCATTCATTTTGATTAATTATTTACTGAGTGCATTAGTTAAATTTTATGGAACACAAATACATATGCCACAAATCATGTGATTCATATTTAACGTAATAAACCATTTCATAAATAATATAATAATAATTATCAAAGTATTTCACATAAAATCATCATGTAAATAATCACTTAATGAAAATATAATTAATTTGATTTCATACATGAAACCGTAATGTGAATTTCATATATGTAATCTTTGAAAAAATCTTATATTTTCATATTGGTGACATTAAATGATTATGTAAGTGCTTTGGGTTTTCGTAATATAAGAATAATTCACAAGAATATGGAAATTTCAATAAATCATTTCAGTAGCATGATGGTATACAATATGTATTAAGGAGAAGTATTAACATGATAGAATGGACATGTCATATTATTAAAACCCATTAAGGTTGAAATGGTAGAATCAAAAGTGAATAAAAAAATAATCATTAAAATTCATAATACTCAAAAAATGAGTCACTTGAATGAAATAGATAAAGAGGAGAATTTCATTACCTTGATAATTTTAATCCTAAAAAATGATGACGGATCCTTGAGATCATGATAAATCATTAGAGGGAATCTTTAGGAAGATAATTTACCCTAAATAAATGTGTTATGAATTTTGGGTATAGAAGAATAATGAATGGGTGGTATTTATACTTTATAGTGGAAGGGTTTTAATGGAAACAATATTAGAAAAAAAAATTCTATAAGCTGACCACTTGTGTTTGAAATGAATTACAACCAATTTCCATGACTATTAACAAGTCAGAGAGTGTGGATAAATGATAATTTCTTTCCATACACAAAATTAAACATTCCAAAAAACTAATTATAAACACAAACAAAAATAATTATTTCAAAAAATTTAATTTTGTTTCAATGAATAAAATTATAATTATATAAATTAAAATAAATATTTCTCTATCAATTTGTATAATTATTAAATTAATTTTTTATTGAATGAAAATTTTGATGACATTATTATACATGCTATCATAATAATGATGTCATAAAATGGTTGACATTTCAATGTATGAATTTTACATATTTCTTCAAAAAAATGATTGTTAAAAAATTCATAAAAGTCAACATAATATAATTTGGATGTTTTATATGAAAAAATAAAAATAGTTTCCCAAAAATAATATTATATAGATAGTAATTTTATCATTTGAATATATATATTTATAATATAAATTTTTTACAATTAATATACAAATGGTCATTATGATCTGTATAAAAACTATTTACGACATCGTGAAAGGATTTTATGTTTTTAAAACTAGTTTTGCATTATTATTCCATTAAAATTATTTTTGATTAAAAATTATAAATTTTTGAAAATAAATATAATATAATATATTAATGGTCTTTATAAATAATTTAAATTTTATTATATAATTAAATAATAACATCAATCACATAAATGTGTCTACATAACCAACAATAATAATTTCCAACTATTTTATTAACTAATGTTCATAATGCGGATCATCTATATTTATAATAAAATAAAATGTCTTAATATTATATTTCCATATAAATAAACCTTCATTCGGGCACATCATACTTTAAATAAATTATAACAATGTTAAATATTGTTTCAAAATTTAATATTTTATTACTAACTATTTATTTCACTATTATTGTTTTGATTGTGGGTGTAATGATTTTTTTAGGATTTCGGTGACTCAAATTATTAATTTTTTTTATTAATCCTTTATTATTCTTTCCATTATAATATTCGATATTACGTTTGGTATTTTTTTAGATATAATAAACCATTCTCATATAATAAAAACAATTTGGTTTCTAGTAAGTGTTGTCTATATTTATAAAATTTGTAGTTGTACTAGTTCTTATCGATACATGATGATTAATGTTATTATGAAGATAAAATTTATTTATATATATTTATATACTAAAACATAAAAAAACATATTGAGTGGAAATTGATACATTATTAAAAAAAATTATATTTTTTGTATCGTTACATTCTCCCTAATGAGAAGAATTTCAACTGACATTCAAAATTGAGAATATATTTGGGTATTTATTCCTCATTTTTTATTTTTCATCCCATAATTCCTCTTCAAATTTATTTTTTTGCCATATCCTATTGAGAAGGTGAGTTGTATTATTTCATTGAACATTGCCTTTATGGTGTATGAGGTTCACCAACTACTTGTCACCAGAGAGATGATTTTCAAATTATACAAGTATTGGATTTAGTATATGTGTGGGATTATAAATTTAATTTCTCATGAGTTGTACATGAACCAAAAAATGATTTAGATCCATGTTTAGAGGATGTGATAGCTGATAAGATACTGCCCCTATGTGATCAATGGTTAAAATTGAGCCTATATACCTAGGTATATATTCTATATTTCTATCCAAACCACGTGAATATCTTCAATAGTGGTCTTCAAGGAATAATATTGTCTCTAGTATTAATCAACATACCACTTTGATAGTTGTTAGTATAACTCTTCTGTTGACTCTATTAAAATTTTATTTGATGTAAAATGGCTTGGATCTTTATATCAATTTTTTATAGTATATGATCCAATTATATTCTATTGACTAAATTCACACCAAAATATAGGACTTCCTAATCATTTAAAATAATAACCTTCATGGGGAGCCATTTATATATTGATTGAATGCTTTTGATATATGAGAACTCAAATAATAACTGATGTTGATCCCACTCAAATTTAAAATCAATTAATCATGCTATCGGCCCGAAAAAAATTACATAAAATGTTATTTAAATTTTCCTTCATTTTTTGAGAGATATGATGTAATAAAATTCCATTCATTATATAGTGAATGTTGAAGACTTATCTATAATTTTGAAGGGATCCTTAGATCATGATTAGAAATTATTAACAGTGACACCCCTTGTAGCATCACAAAATCCTTTATATATATATTTTAATGTTGGTAAATAGATAAATCATAATGAACAGTGATATAGTGATCAACAATAGTGAGTTGATCCACCATATCCCATATGAGATTCCATCATTTTGATGTAATTGAGAGATAAATGAAGATGTACGTTGTGATTTTATCCCACTTCCATATGGTAACTGAAAATAGATAAATCATCCCACTGGGATTATATCACTATATGTTAACGTGTCGACATAACATGAATTTTTAGGAACATTTAATTATGTCATTCTCCACTTTTCCACAGCATATGTTCTCTCAGTGATCATAGTACATTTTGGTAATTCTTGGATGGATGGATAAATAAGAGCTTTGGGAATTTTCCACGATTTATTTTGTAATCTCAGGTGATGAAGAAAATCCGAGTCAATATCTAAACCATATTACATAATCTACATTGATTTATAAATTTTTAACCTTCTCTCCATTACTACTTCACAATCTTATGAAGTCCAGATCATTCATTTTTTCCTCCACCATCCTCTCTCGGATAGATTCTTGGGAAATCATTTTGGATAGGTATGATGAATTCCTTGATATTTTAATAATAAAAACTATCCTATGTATATCTCAGAAGATATGGACTTTTTCAATCCATGTCATGGATATATAATCCATTTAATTTTTAAAAATAGGATCAACTAATTTACTCAACATTATATAATGGTAGTGAATAGAGAAACCATAGTCCTAGATTAAATTTAACCATCATTGTGGATGCATGTTGAGATCCTTCTATGAGATTATATACTTAAATCATTAATTATTTATATATATCACATATTTCCCAAAAATAAAATGTCTGGATATATATAATAAAATAATAAATATTTATGACTCTATATAATTGGTAGAATAATTTTATTTGTTATTCTATAACTATCTCAATACATAAAGGAACACCTACTAATTTTTCAAGACTAAAAATTAAAGACCATTTATGTATTAATTACAGTAAATGACTAATTCATCCCCATTACAGAGTAACATTAGAACTGTTTCACTAACAAACCTCTACCTATGTTCATGAAAACTCTCTTAAAAATCCTTTGTCCATATTAACATAACACACTTTTTTAGTTTTCATGGTTAGTGGATTAGAAATCTGTGATTTTGTTTTCAAAAATATTCTATAGTATCATTCTACCAAAAATAAAAATTGAATATTAGTTTTGAATTTCGGATATGGGAACTCTTCTGTGGTTATTTTCATTTCTTGATCTACGAAGATGCCTTCGCTAGACCTAATTTATCCCACGAAGGTAACACTTCTGTAACCATAACTCAAATTTTATTAAATTTACTAAATAATTATCCTTCCTTAGAGTTCATAGTTTTATGTTTAAATGATTCTCATTCTCATCATGGATTTTTGGATCAATCATTATATCATCAATAAATAACTCCAAAACATTTTCAAGGTAATCATTAGACACACTATTAATAAAATACATAAATATGGTAGGAGAATAACTCATGAAAAAGGTCATAAAAATAAACTTGTAATGCCTATATTCTGTTTCAATGGAAGTATTTCATAAATCATCATTATTTAATCTCAGTTTATGATACCCATAAAATAGGTCAACCTTGGAAATTAATAATGATAAAAGAAGCTGATTGAAAAAAATGGTCAATCCCTATATGTGTATATTGGCTCTTCCATGAGATCTGATTTATATGTCTATAATCAATGAAATAATCCATTGATCCATTATTTTTCTTTAAAATGACGACTTGTTATCCCAAAAGAGAATAACTTATTTGAACAAAAAAAATTGCCCAAAATATTTTAGAGTTGATTAATTAATTTTTTTGCTCCAAATTTTCCATTATTTAGAGAGTATTAATATTTTTATAAATTCTTTGAAAATTTTCAATTAAAAACTATTCCACTCTTCATAGAATATGTATTAGTAAATCTTAAAATAGTCGATTAATAGATTCTTAAAAAATGGAAACATATCTTATTTGTAGTCTTTATCTTCATTGTTATTCTTCACCTATCATTTCAATATTATGGAAATAATATGTGGTTATTATAATGTATTATGATTGGAAATATATCGTTTAATGATTATTAGAGGTTTTCCATTAATTTCAATTGAAATCTGCATTCATCTACAACTAATAATGTAATTATACACTAATAACTAATCAATCCCTTGTATTGTGTCAAATTCCACCATCTAAATGAACATAGGTTATACTGATATAGTTTAGTCAAACACAATAATATGGGAATGTATATATATATATATATATTATTTTTTAATTTTTTCTATAAGAGATTTAATATACAGACCTACAAATAGTACAATAGGGTTTGACATTATTTTATATTTAAACATTGAATAAATAAAATTATTAGTAAAACATGAATTAAACAATATACAGTCCATCGTTGATTGTAAAATGAGTGTGCCTTCCAAACATAATTTGAAGTCTTTATATTATACATCATTATTTCTGATGAACTACTTTTCTCCCTTTTCCTCTTGTGGGGTTTATGGTGGTTTCCAAAAATTATCTTCTAATATTAAAATTGGATAGAAAAAATCCCTTGTTTCACAAAATTGTAGTATAATGGACCATAAATACAATACATTTTTAATACATCTAAATGGGAGAATATCCATAACTTTAAAAAATGACTCTAGAGCTGTATATGTTTATTATATTTTAAAACTGGGAGACATAAACAATTGTGTCATAAAACATACTCACAATCTCTCTATTTTTCATTAATAACTCTATCCATTATAAGAAAATTTTACTAAATATCATTCATCATATAATGGGGAACAGAATACTATAAAAAACATGGATTAGATGATTATTAATATTAATTACAGGAGATAAAATAAGCATAAGAGAATAAGAACATGAAAATAACTTTTGCAAATTATGCCATGTATATCAATGATAATGATATCATTCAACTTATTGAATAATAAATTTCCATAAACTATCAAATAACATATATAATGAGATCATAATAAAAGATATGTAATTGTGTCATACACTCATGAATATAAACTAATTATATGTTATTCGAGGCTTATTTCCAAAACCTTGATAGTGGAAAATGTCACTTACTGAATAGGGATCACTCACTATTCCATCCATATATTAATGAATATATTTTACTCCAATTATAGTCATGTATTACTATAAGAGTTCACTTTCTGATCAAATCATGTCTATCTTGTGAGATATAAATCATTATTTAATGCATTTGAGGGAGATATAGGTCCCACCCATCACATAATGAAAACCATACATATGTGTTTCAAATGAACATAAATCATTTATCATATTAGAACCCATGAAATCAAATGGGTTTCATAAAAATCATTAAATAATAACATAACCCATGGAAAACTAATGGGTTTCATAGTTATCATTCCATCATAAAAATAAACTGACCAAAGTATTAATAGTTATATTATCCTTGAAAAACATCAACACTAAAATATTGGTATCGTAAAATAATGTAATCTTAGATCAAAAATAAATTTGGGATATCACATCAAAATAACACTTAATGAAAAAAATCCTTCATCATTGAATTTTTTTATTTATTATAATTCCATAAATTATTAAATGAAAAAAAATATTTTACATTAAAATTTTAATAATTTATGTTATGATTGAGAGTCTGAAGGTTTCATGAATCTAGAAAAATATATTCATGTTTAATATGTTAAAAAATGTTCCATTATTTTTTTTAGAAAACTAAAAAATTACATCATTTGGAAAATGAAAAAAAAATCCAATCCATCCATTTAGTAAAAATATACACATGGATAAAAATTAGATTAAAAAATTTGAGAATAATAAATAATAAAATTTCACATACATTTTAAAGAAACATGAACATTGAAGATAAATATTTCCCAGTATTAACATATATATAAACAATCTCGAATAATAATGGAATTTTGAAATTATCTCATTCATTAAGAATGATTTTTCTTATATATATTGTAATCTCTTGTATAATGTATTAAACAATTTTATTAACTTATTGCAAGACAATATTTTTTTCTATTATAAATGATCATAATACAACCTGCTTATAATATTTCATTACTATTCTTCTTTCAGGTGTTAACTAGTACATTTTTTATTAATTGTGTGCTTATAAATCCCTATTAATGTCAATATGATACAATTATAAAATTTAAACAATGACATTAAGGTAATATATATCATATTTACACATTATATTCATTTATTTAATTATTCATGAATGTTGAATGTGGAAAATTAATTGCATCTCGTCATAGAGATGGATGTTCGTGCGTACATAAGAGCGATGATATCAGTCCATTAAAAGTAAAATTATATGAAAATAGATGGTATATATTTTATTATAGAATAAATATAATTTTATATATATATTATTTTCGACATTATACAAATAAAAATAAAGAACTCATGAAGAATAGATTACCTGGTGGTGTAGAGGTGGTATGTCGTATGTATGCATGCGTGATGGTTTTATTATCCATAGGATGGATAAAATATGAAATATGGTTTATACAAAGTCATAAAAACATCTCAAAATTTATTTGACACTAGATTTATTAATTTATAATGGAATCAACCCATGAAGTGGATGTGGAATAAGAAATAATCTTATGAGATTCGGTAAGGATGAATACCTCTTCCTAACTTCCTTTATATATTGTCTTAAAAGCATTAGGGTCGGTCTTTTGAGCAGATAAAATACTATATATTAAATCTACGGAAGGTGGGATGGGAACTTTTCAAGGTATGGTCGAGCATAAAGGATCAATATGATGTGAAGAAGTGAGTGAGTAGGTTCCCTTTTATAATTGGCGATATGGGTACTTTTAGAATCTATAATATTATTATTTTATAATAATTTAAATTTCACAAATATAATTGAAAAATTAAATTTACTTTAAGATAAAATATGAAGATTTTGTATTATCATCAACTGATATATTTAGGGAAAAAATTAGTATAATTTTTAATGAAATAATTTTTATTAACCCTTATATAATATGTTATAATTTTTACTAAGGTAACCATTTAATTAATATTATAATGTTACAATTATTATATTGTGATTTAATTTAAATTATAACTAAATCATCGATAACAGTTTTAGTAGAACAATTGTTTTTTAAATAAGATGATTTATTATTAGTTAATTTAATATATATATTTTTTAATAAAATTTCATTAGTGTCAATTTTGATAGTATTCAATTTTTGGTCTTTTAGAAATATCAAGACAACAATTTCGCATCAAACGAATTATTTCATCAATCAAATAAGAGAACATTATAATCTATAAAATTCATTGACCAAATTAATTAGATAATATTGTATTTATTTTAATATTTTATTAACATTTATTTTATATTAACAATATAAAAATATTTACTACCTTAGTGTTGTGAAATGATTTAATATACATAATTATTCCATAAAATTTTAAAATTAAATTATATAAAGAATATAAATAATCATGATTTTATAAAAATATTTTTAGTTTAATATACATTTTTTTTAATTTATATAAAAATTATATAGTATTTTAAACAAGAATTTGAATCCTTTAAATTTTTATTAAATAAAATTTTATAATTACAATAATTTCATCTATGTTACCAAAAAAGTAAAATATATATTTATATTATTTAAATATTTTTATTAATTTAATTATTCATAGTTAGATTAGTTCATAACATAATTGTTTACCCATATGAATATATTCGGGATAATAAAGAAAAAGAAAGGAACATTTTTTGTTTTGCTATTATTAAAATATCATGTAAGCCATTTTTTGTGATACATTTCCATTAAAAACATAAATTAGAACCCTATGAGTAAATTCTATTTATTTCATCTTCCACTAAATATTTTTCATCTATTAGAGTCATTTTATAGTCTTCAAAATGTTATTTTTTACATAAATTTCTCAATTTACATTTTACTCTGGTATCAAAATTAACACATTTTACTATTCATTTTGGAAAAAAATAAAAGGGACTCATTTTGAAAAACCAAACCCCATTATCAAAATTTGGGATCTATTTTTAAAAATTTAAAATATAGATTTTGTTGAATTTAATTTTATATAAAACTGTTAAAATTCCATGAAATTTTATTTTGTAAAAAAATAAATCTTACAGTACAATTTTTTATAATAAATATATCAATTAAATCCTACTCAATAAAATTATTATTATGTTTTTATATATGAAAATTAATTAATTAAAATTTTAAAATAGTCTAATATCTAAATTTTCCTCCTATAAACATTAAAATAAAATATAGTTTTTAATTCAAATATGTATTTTAACTATTCCATAAAAAATATATGTTTTTATAAAAATAATTTAATGAAAATTTTGATATTATTAATTGAAATATAAAATTAAATTTTTCAAATCCATTTTTTATTACTAATTAAAATTTACAAAAATAAGAAAAAATCATTGTTTGAGGAATACATAAATTTTAAAGAATAATGATATTTTACTAAAAATAGTGTTATATTTTTATAAGTATCTTTTAATAAATTAATATTGAGTTGGAAATTTATAATTATTTAATAAATATTTTATTAAATTTATTTTAGTTAATTTAATGGCTATGTTACAATAGACATTTTATACTTATTTTGTCTTGTGGTTCGTTTAAACTCACATTGCATGAAATACATTCTATTGAAAATTAAAATTATTTAATGTTAAATATTTATTAGAATATCTGGGTACTACATTATACCCCCATTAAAATTAATTTCTCCCAAAAAATCAATTACAGGGACACAAATATATGAGTATACCTCTGACACATCATATCCTCAAGTTCCCCTGTACCTTACTCAAATTGGTTGTTCCACCAAAAAAAATTTACAATGATTGTGGTCTTGTGTCATAAAAATTATTCTCTACGATCAAAAATAGATATTATTTTTTCCATAAGAAAGATACTTCTCCAGTAGTATGTGTTTTATGTTTAGTACATGTGATTGATCAGGTATCTACTTTCACATGAGAGATACCTGGAACATATCATAAACATGTTACATAATCACCGGAAGCACCAATCTATAATCTACCTTCTCAACATATACAATAATTTTAAAATGAACGATATACCTATGGTAAATCATGAAAAAATTTACAAATCACATCACTATCCTTCAGGGAGATATTTGTAGAAATACCTTTTGACCCACTTCAAACCCAAGGACATTTCATCGATTGTGATCATAACTTTTTTTACATGATCTCCTATTATGTGTTGCTGAGTAAATAATAACCTTAATTGTATATCATCATCAACAGTAGTTCCAAATTGATTTATTTACCCATATTTTTTAATATCTGTTGGAGTTCTCCACATCATACTATAAATCTCATTATAATGATCCATATAAATACACGAGTGAAATATATTGTTGTAATAAAATAATATCAATTGTGGGTGTCGATCCCAACCACCATTGAAATCCCTACAGAAATATATCATCATATCATCTGAAATGTCCCATATAAAGATTCCACCCATCGGGTACCCCGTACCCAAATGGTCACCATTGAAATCCCTACAGAAATATATCATCATATCATCTGAAATGTCCCATATAAAGATTCCACCCATCGGGTACCCCATACCCAAATGGTCATATGGCCTCATATACATTTCCACAAACTCCAAAGGCTTCCAAAAAGAAGCAAGGGCCTACGGTGTGTGTGACAACTGGGCCCCGGTGACAGCACAACCACCCCACCTTAACATGGTCGTCAGGTCCTGGCCCACCAGGTACCACCAGTTGCCCCCGCAGACACGTGGGGCCCACACCAGGGTCCACCCACATGCCTGAACGGGTCATCTGACTAATGACAATCCCCACAGGCCAACACATGTCATTTCCATTGTGCTTTGTCCTCACTCACACACAACCTGAGAAACTTCCCAGGAGGTCACCCATCCTCATCACTACTCCAGGCCAGGCATGCTTAACTATGGAGTTCTAATCAGAGAGGCTCTCGAAAAAGAAGGTGCACCTTGTTGACATGAGTCATATCATTTTGTCATTTAACCCTTTATCATTTGGGGTTGTTACAATCACCCCACCTTTAGAGCACAACGCCCTCGTTGTGGGCCCTACATCTCAACCCAGGCAGTGCACCGCACTTAAGGCTGTGTACCACCTCTGATACCAAATGTGAAAACTGGGCCCTGGTGACAGCACAACCACCCTGCCTTAACATGGTCGTCGGGTCCTGGCCCACCAGGTACCACCAGTTGCCCACGCAGAACCGTGGGGCCCACCCTAGGGTCCACCCACATGCCTGAACGGGTCATCTGACTAATGACAGTCCCCACAGGACAACACATTTCATTTCTAGTGTGCTTTGTCCACACTCACACACACCCTGAGAAACTTTCCAGTAGGTCACCTATTCTCATCACTACTCCAGGCCAAGCACGCTTAACTGTGGAGTTCTAATAAGACAGGCTCCTGAAAAGGAAGGTGCACCTTGTTGACATGAGTCATATCATTTAGTCAGTTAACCATTTATAATTTGGGGATGTTATAGTGTGATTGTGGGTAATATATTCCTTCATTGGATCAGTGTAACATATTTTAAAAAATAATAATAAAATAGAAGAAACATTATGTAGAATAAATATGAAATAAATAGTGGAAGATAGATAAGGTAAATAACCAAGCATTATTCCATTCAAAATATGATGCATCATATTATGTTCTAAGAAATAATCTAAACATGTACACTATAAGAATCCACCCTAAAAGTTAAAAAATAAAAAAAATAAAGGGAAAAAAGAAGCATCGCAAGCCTCAGCTCGGTCCCATTATCTCCAACTCTTAACAGCATCCCAGGTACCTGTAGTAGGGCTCTATCCATTTTTGATATATTCAACAATATAATCTCTTTGGCCATAAAAGCATGAACCAAAAAGGGTGTGATAAAAAATCCCAGTTGGAATCCAACCAATATCTCGGCCTATCTATTAGTTATTATATGGAACAGGTAGTGAAAAAATGGAAAGGAAGTAAACTATGAAGTATTAAAAACAGAAAAATCCTACAGTTCTTGTTTTCACGTTTCATAAATTATGTTTAGATCATCCATTCAATTTTATTGAATTATAAAATTATTGAGATCCATCTAGAGTCAATAAATCCCTAATTTTAAAAATTCTCAATAGATATATTATAAGGCTATCTAAACAAGTGAAGTGAAGACTAAATCCAAGATTCATTATTGTCTTAGCAGATGCATCATAAGTCATTCCATTTAAATACTAAATTCAACATCTTTCCTACAGGCATAGAAAAACCCCACCGACAGGCATAACCAATCCTCACCCACAATTAAAACAAATCCTCACCCATAGGCATAAAAAATTCTCGCTTGTAGGAATAAGGAATCCTCACTCGAAGGCATAGATATCTATAAGGATGATCTTGGTATATGAGCATCTCAGCCTAAAATACAAAAAATGTAAATTAAAATATTACGTGGATAACTTAATAAAGACTAATTTGGGCATCATACATGTCAAGAAACAATTTAATTAATCTATCACAAGGCTTATACGATAATTGTCATATCATGGGGCAAAGCGGAAATCGCGAATCCCAATACCAGAACCAAATAAATCAAAATTTTTCACAATATTTATTCCATAATTATTGTAATTCATACTTAACATCACAATAAGGTAAACAAGGAATTCCTCATAGGCACCCTCAGCCAAATGGCCATAAGCATTTTCTTTTGAAGGAAACAGACCCACAGTGGGGCCCTTAATCAAACCAAAAAGCTTAATCATTCTTAAATTAATTTAATTCATGAACTAATCATCATTAGGCATTAATAAGGCTTAATTTCCATTCAATGCTACACCCATAACATGGGAGGATGAAACTACATAACATTTAAACAACTCAGCATTGTGTGAAATGTATAAGACCACCTACATTGTGTTAGTATAAGTATCCTCGTCCAACTTCTGGCTCTAATTTGACCCAGAATTGAGTAGATATATAATACTGGTATAAACGCTCTACCAAAAATAACAAGATCAAGCGAAAAAATGAATAAGAAAAGATAAAGTGTAATCAAGAGGGTACTGTAGGAATCCAACGCATCTGACGTTGTTTGAATCAGATATGAGATGACAAAATGGGAGGCCACCCTATCCTTAGATTACTTGGGCATGATATTTTCCGAACAAAGGGGTGAGTAATATACATTTTTACAAAGATGATGCTACAACCCAATTTAGTCAATTAATAAAATTAAATGACATGAAATAGAGACTATATGTCCTGTCTATAAAAATTATGCCTAAAACATTACATGGATGTGCACCAATGTTACATGGTGTGTAGCCTTCCATACAAGTCATGTAACTATAAGTACATGATGTGTAGTTCCTATACACTTTGTGTAACATGCCTACAACCATCCCCTTGACCTATGGTTTTTCATTTTCATATGTGTAAACTGAAAATGAATGATCCATACCTCAAATGAAGAATCAGGTTATTACACCATACATTGTTTGAATTGACCACTCATGAAGAACATTTATTTGGGGATGATAAAGAAAAATAAAAAAATAATATTGTATCTATATCCTAATGAATACATCTCCAAAACATCAACGTAATCCTCAAATCTTAGGGGAATATTATGAAAATTCATACTCTATTAAATCTAAGCACTTTTTTAATATATGTTTTCAAAAGACGACAAAGATATAAGTCTTATCTCATAGTAATGAAGTGTACTGACATTAAAATGAGATAAAATATAACCATTATAGCATTCTTTCCATGAAATATTTTGGAAGGTCCAACAAAAAATTCTAGAGGGATGTTTTCCCATTTCCATTCATGTATGGGTAATTTTTGTAACATCCCCTTAGACTTGTATCTCTTAACCTAAAATTTCTACAAAACAATCATTAATAAGTGTACTCTATAATTTAACTCTTCATTACGTCTTTTATGAAATACTCTTTCAGGTCCCTATATATCATTGGGCTTCTAGGATGAATATAGAATGAGGAAATATGTTCCTTATCCAACAAATTATTCTTTAATTCTTTTATTGGATGATTAAAAACATGGTTCTGGAAACATATTAATCAATCACTATCATGGTTGATCATAGGAACTTTTATCACCTTTTTTGCTTCTATATATATTCCTTTTCTACATCCTTAATCCTCACTAGTGTAGATGGTTGAATATTGTTTAAAAAAAGACAGGATTTTACTCCTTCCATTAAAATGTTAACATACATGCTTCGTAAATAAATTATTATTTGATTATTTGTCATCCTAGTAGTAGATTGGAGAAAATGGACTTTTCGACTCAAAGCCTCAGCTACCATGTTTTCTTTCCCAACGATGTACTGTATAGAATAGTCAAAATCTATAATAAACTCCAACCACCTCCATTGGTGAATATTCAGCTCATTTTTAGTGAAATATATACATTATACTTTTTTGATCATTTTATATGTCTCACACGTTTCTGTATAAGGGAAATGCCTCCACATCTTTATTATATTAATTACCACAGCTTATTTCAAATCATGATTTGGGTAATTTTTATCACGTATTTTTTATTTTCATTTGGCATAAGTTATCAACTTATATTTTTCATGAGAACACACCCATGACCCATCATTGTTTCAAGAAAATTGATTAGAAAAATTTATCCACTATTGGTTATTCTGACCATAGGTGTACAAACTAACATTATTTTTAGTAACATGAAATTATCTTCACATTCCTCCATCTATATCATCTGAAATTGTCTACAAGTCAATATTTAGAGTGAATTAAATAGTCATTAAATATATTTAGAAGAACATGAATAATTTCTACCAAACCCAAGGAAACATCATTTCTTAGTTACAATTATTGGTATAGACCATCATTCAATAACTTCTATCTTTTATTGATCTATATATACACACTATATTGATATTATGTGACCTAAAAATGAAGAATTATAAATAAAAACACTATATTTGGTAAATTATTCATTAATATAATCCTTTGTTTGGGTTGTCTATATAATCCCCATGTGATCTTCATGTTATTATTTACTTGTTGAAATATAATATAATATCATTTTTAAAGAGTACTACAATTTGATAAATGATAGTGTCTAAATAATCTATTAACTGAATCCATGAAGATAAAGTGGTTATTAGTAAGACCAAATGGTATCACAATAAATTCATTGTGTCCATAACTTATATAGTATTGAGTCTTTGGAATATCCTTAATCTTAACCACAAATTAATCAAATTAAAAAAGAATATAAATCTTAGAAATGTATTAAGTTATGCATTTTTTTTCAATTTAGTCATCAATATAGGGACGATGATATTTTTTCTTCATATTTATCATGATATGTTCCCCATAATCAATGCAGATTTTCATTCATTCATTGTTCTTCGTAATAAAAATAATTTGAGATACAAAATTTCATGAACTAGGGGATATTAATCACTCATCAATATTCTTTTAGAGTTTCATCTCCAATTCCAATATCTAAATTTGGGATATTATATTAGGATTATTTGAAATAGGCATAGCACCTGGTATGAGTTCTATTGATAAATCAAATTCAAGATTCCATGGAAGACCTCACAATTATTTAATAAAGTCGTCGAAAAATTCATATACAATAGGTTTATCTATGATAGTGGTTTTCTACGAAACCATATGTGATATATATCCTTCATTTTTTTGGATTAAAACCCATATGATGGAAATAATTTTTACTAGAAGTTCATATTCATTATTGATTCAATATATGATCGTAGATTCATTCAATATAAGAAATGTGACTTCCTTTCTATTAAGAATTATATGAGATATGTATAGATAATGATGATCTTTAATAGTAATCACATTTAATTCAACTGATAGATCACAAGATTTGTATGAAGAACATTACCAAAAACCTAACGAAGAGAATAATTATAAACTTATGATGCAACGTTTTTTCCATTTGGAGTTTTTATTTCCTAATCAGCATCTAATTGTTGATTTATTACTATGGTACACTAAGAATTTTTTTTGAAAAAAGTTTGTATGGATCAAAAATCAAATAATACATTAGTTTCTTTCATGTTTATGGTATTTGATCCTTTCACCACATCATTAGAATACTCCACATTTCCATTAATGATCAATTAAGATTTTCCATTGTCATTGGACATAGGATGTTGCTGGAGTCAAGCATCACCAATAACCCTTTAATTAAGTAATTCATTGGAATAACTACAATAAAAACATATTTATAAAACCTATACAACATCTCCCACCCATTATATCATACATATTACCCTTTTGTACAGGTCATACAAAATATATTTCTTCATATATTGTTTAATGGAAACATAAAAATGTATGATCTCATATGATGATTAAGGATAATAATGTGACAAAACATAACTATAATGTCATTAGAACTTGAAGATAACTATTAAAAGTTATATCTGGAATATAAAATATCATGATATATTGTATTGGAGAGAATCATAAGAGGCCATAAATAATTGAAGTATGTATTAAATGAGATCTTAACAGAAGAAATTGAATTTTTGGAATACACACAATCCAAGATAATAATTTAAATATTTGTCAATGCTCATTTACAAAACCATAATAGTAGATAAAAAGCCTAACTATCCTGGTTTGACACCCAATTCAAGCCAAAAATTACTAAACTAGGTTTACTCTTATTCTAATCTTGTACTACTAAATCAAGTTTGGTTTCATTCTAATACTCTATGTCTCGTGAGATATAAAACATTCCCCAATGCATTGTGTTGAGATATAGACCCCACTAATGTAATAATGAAAACCATATGTATTTGTGCCACAAGAACATAAATTAATAAACATATCAGAACCTATGAAATGAAATGGATTTCAAAAACATAATTATATCATAACATAACTCCTAGAAGTTAAATGGGTTTAATAGTTATCATTCCATAACAAACACAAACCAACCATAAAAATAATATTTACCATATACTTAATAAATATAAAATAAAAACATAAAATACTTCAATGAATGTTATCCTAGATGGAAAATAATTTTTATATATCACTTGAAAATATTTCATGAGAAAATATCCTTTCTTCTGTGAAAAAAATATATTTTTATATAATGCCATACAATTTTAGAAGAATATATTTTATTTGAAATTAACCATGTAATATTGTTATAATGGCCTCAAATCATGAATGATTCATTAAAGAAAAAAAATATTCCATTCACATAAGTTACAAAACATTTTAATTTTACCTTTTATAAAAAAGTCAAAAAGTACTTTGATATGAAAATGACAAAAAGATTCCATTCAATCCATTTAGTGAGAATATACCCATGGGTTAAAATGACATTAAAAAATTATAGATGAATAATAAAAATATTTAGAATACATTTGTATGAAACATGGACTAAGAATAAAAATATTCCCCAGTAAATACTTATATATAAACAGTCTTGAATAATAATGAGATTGTGAAATTGACCCTTGGAATTGGTATGATTTCAATTATTCGTATCAGAAATGTATTTATAGTGGATTAATAAGTGTTTTTAACATATTCCAAAACAAAATTTAGTATTACATATATGATAATCTTTTCACCCATTAATAATATTTCATTATTAATCTTATTTCTTGTGATAACTACTTCATTTTATTTTTCATGTTTTTTCGAATAAGTCTCAATTATTGGGGAAAGGATATAATTCAATAATTTCATGCATGATATTAATTTAATATATATCATATTTATCCATTAACTATGTTGATATAGTCATTATTTATTGGGTAATATAAGAAATGAATTGTGTCGAGTCATGGAGACTGTTTTTCATACGTACACAAGAGGCATGTTATCATTCCATCAATATTAAAATGTTATGGAAATAGATGGTATGTTTTTTTCTAGAATCAATATCATGTTGTAATCACTATTATACAAATATATATTATTTCCCCCATTATAACAATTCAAATAATGTAGTAGAGATATATATATTACACCACGATGTTGACATAATATGTTGTATATACACACATGTAGTGCTTTTGTTTTCCATAGGATGGATCAAATATGGACTATGGTTATTCCATAATCACAATAAACCATTTTATTATATTTTATACAGGATGTATTACATTATAATGGAATCAACACTTGAATAAGACCATTAGAAGAAATAATCTTGGAAGAGTGAGTAGAGATGATTATCTCTTCCTTGGAAAACATCCTTTAAACCTTATCCTAAGAACACTAGGGTTTGAATTTTGAGAAGACAAGAAACTCTAGAAAATGTCTATGGGTATTTATAAGTAAAATTAGTAGGGGATTAGTGATATTAACGGCTTAGTGTGATGTGATGAATTGAGGGAGATTATTCTTTTTTAAAATTGAGTTGATGGGAACTTTTGTAATGTAAAAAAATATTATTTTAAAATTAATTCAATAACAATACAAATACCTTAAAAAGAAATTTAAAATAATCTATAATTATGTATGTCTTTAATCTCATTAACCAAAATATTTTGAAAATGTTTTCGATATAATTTGAAACTTATCATTTTGATTAAAACCTATATAATATATTATAATTTAAACTATGGTATTTATATTTTCCATGATAAATGGATATGATTTTTTATTATCTAATTTAAATTAAATAATAATGAAAAAAATATAACATTTTAGTCCACAGAATATTTTTTTTGTATTTTTAATAATTTTTTATGATTATAAAAAAATTTAAAAACTTTTTATTTTGATAAAAAGTCATTAGTGTCAATTTTAATGTTATTCATTTTTGGAATTTTAATATTATTATTATAGAAAGTAAACATTGATAAAATTATATTGTTATATACCTAATAGGTCAAAGTCCTATAAAAAACTACTTATAACATTAATTACATAAAATTATAATTATTTTTATATTTTAAGTGATATTTATTTTATATTTCTATTAATAAAATTATTACTATATGAGGGTTGTGTAATTATTTATTATCATTATTTAATCACTAAAAATTAAAAATAAAATACTATGATGAATATAAATCTAATATAATTCAGAAAAATATATATAGTCGACTATATATGTTGTGTAACCCGACATAAAAATAACAGAGTATTTAAACCAATAATATTACATCATAAAATATTCATTACATAAAAAATTACAAATACATTAATATCATTTATGTTAACAAAAAATTAAAAAATATATTTATATTGTGAAATTATGTTTATTATGTTTATAAATTATAATTATATTATTTCATAATAGAAATTTTCATCATGTAGATACATTAGTCATTTTAAATAAAAAGAAAGTGACATTTTCTGGAATCCTTTGATTAAAACATTTTATAAGTCATTTTTGTTGACAAGATTCCATTAAGAAACATTAATACATTCCATATGTTTTTTAAGAAGAGCATTTTTCCTAAATTTTTTTCTATCATTAGTTAGAGTCAGTTTATAGTATTTAGAGTTCTATTTTTAACTTAAATTACCAAAATTAAACATTACCATGGTAACAAAATTTACCATGGTCACTATTCATTTTGGCCAAAAATAAAAGAGGACTATTTAATAAATTTTTACATTCTGAAATAAAAATTTTCATTCACAATTTAAAATTAATATCAACAAATTTGAATATTTCATTTTAATATAAATCCAGTGATATTCCCTAATAACCTTTTTTCAAATAATTCCATTGTAAAACATAAACTGTATTTTATAAATTATTCTATGAAATAATTTTAAAAAACCATATTTGGGTTACATTAAATCAAATTAAACAAATTATTAATGAAAAATATAACAAAACAATACTTGATCATTTTCTTCTTTTAATAGAAAAAACAATTTTTTATATAAATTATAATTTTCACTATTCCATAAAAAATAAATGTTTCAGATAAATAATATTAAGATAAATTTGATATGTTGAAGTGAAAAATTAAATTCATTTTTTCAAATACATTTTATAGAACTTCTCAAAAAAATTAACAATGAAAAATATTTTTTGATAAAATCAAATTTTTTGAATAATAATGAGATTTTACTAAATATATTGTGATAATGTTTTAAAAACTTCCTAATACATTAAAATTGAGTTGTAAATTCATATTTATTTCATAATTTAAATATTCAATTTATTACAGTAAATTTATTAGAATGTTCATAATAGTCATTTTATACTAATTATTTCTCACAGTTATTTTAAACTCATGATTATGTTCAACACAAGATATTGAAGAATTATAATTATTTAAAGAGACATATTTATTAAATAATTGGGGTGTTACATGTTGCATTCCACAAAAGGTTTTGTATGGTGAATATTTCCATTTTAAATATCATTTGGATGATGATAATTAACATATCTAGTATATTTAGGATCTACTTGTTAATCTCTTTCACAATTTGTGGCACATTTCACATCCATGGATAAAATTCCTCATATGCATATTCCACTATTTTTCACATGTGATGTTGTAATTTATTTTCATTATGTCAAGTGGAAAAAATTTATTCCATCATTCCATTATTATCATTAATTACATGAGGTAATTGGGAAACTCTAGACTCAATTTAATCTTTGAGGGCATGCCACACTATCTTTTCCTGACTTACATTTTCTAATATATCCAATGCATTCTATATGTGAGGTCTTAATCCACCAGTTAATTTATCTATATCCACATGATAATTAACATAAAAGTATGAACCATAACAATCACAACTTGAAATTTCCATTTCATAATTACACACCTGTTCATTTTCTCTTTGATTCATCTTGATTAATTCCCTATAACTTTTTTGGGTGGTTACGTGGAAAATAATAGATGAATATAAATTTCATGGAGTCTTCTCATCCGATGGAATCTATATCATCCCTTGGATCTGTGTACTTGATCAATTTCCACCACAAATCAACATCTACTGATATTCGATACAATCTTATGTAATTTTTTATTCCTAAAAAAATGAGGAATAATGGAGATAAATTTTTTATATTATTGATTTATTTGACAAATTTTAATGGATCAGAGGATGAATTAAGAATATGTGTTCATTCATGCATGAAGGTTTCAACTACTACTTGTTCATTTCTTGTGGAAGTATTAAACTGAAAAAGGTTTCAATTTGTTTCATGAGATATATTGTGTAAATTATCACAACAATACCTTTTTCACCCCCATCTCACAAAATAGTGGGAGGGCCGTAATCTCATTATCTGTGGCCTTCATTTTTTCACAACTCAGTCTATTTCCTACAATTTTTCTTGAAAGATAAATCCTATGTGAGAAATTTTTTATTATTGAGAATTTTAAATAAATAATTATAAATGGATTTTTAATAATAATTTTTATTATAATATTTACTAAATTATATACATCAATACTAATAAATGGTTTACCTTATTTAAAAAACTTTTATAATGTTATATTATATAATGTTGTTATCCAATTCATATCCATATAGAATTTCAAACATTGAGCGCATAATGATCTAACTCAATGTGAACATAATTTATTTCAAAGATATTCATAACCAACTCTATTCATTATTTTAATTCCTAGATTATTAAAATCCTAATCAACATCCTTGTTTGGTGTTCAGACATGGAACTATTTTAGTAGAAATCACTAACTTAATACATCAATAAAATGCCATGATATTTTACAGTATATAGAAATTTTCAATGGTTTTTTAATAATTTTATCTAATCCTACATTAAAAACATAACTAACCATAATTAGATACCAATTATGGAGGCCCTCTTTTTAATTTAACAAAAAATTTGTTTCATGGAACATAATTTAATAATACAGTTGATCTTTTGAGGATTAGTGTCTTTGAAATGGGAATAAAATACATGAAAACATGAAAAAAAAAATCAATTAATCCAGTATAATATTTTATTATTAGGTTAATCCTTGGATAATTTTACTGACTCACTAAATTTGGGGGACATACTTAAATTACTTTTGTGATAATAATTCCTTGTAATAGAATAAACAAACCAGATACGTAGCATAATACCAATAGGAATATAAATAAGTCTTCATCATGTGAACCTGAGGCACATAATAATATAAATAACCTGAATCATTACATTGAAATGTGTCTATAACATAAAAATGGTTGTATTAATTAGCATATCACCAAGTATTGTCACTTGGGTTTCATAAATCATAATGAACAAAATACTTCTCCAAGGTATCATATGGGTTGTTATCACTAGAGGTTAATTAATTTTAAAATACATTTGATAACTACAAGGGAACAAACATTATATTTCATAATTCATATAGCCAAATATATCATAATAAACCATTTTATCAATAACACAAGTAGGATAATGAAAAATTTTCATATATAATCATATAGTAAAGAAGTGATTAAGGACTTAAACATTATGTCATTTTTAACTAATGAAATAGGAATATATGTTTCATAAATAGAGAAAAATGAATAAATATATCACATTTAAATGTAGGTTTATTCCCATGGATAGGTAATATGTTTGGGTATTCACAATATGATATATAGATGGAGGTAATTTCATGAAATTATTGCTCTAGCATAAAGATAATCAGCATATATTATGTAAGAGGAATAATGGTTTATAATGGAGGTCTCCCATCGATAAAAAATAATTTCTATGTATATTAAATATAAAAATATCATCAAAATAATGAAACATTGTGATTGAAAAGACTCACAAGAAGATAATTATTCAATAAAAATGAAGAAGAGGATAATTTTCTAATCATGACGATTTGCATCTTAAAACACGAGGATTGAACCATAAGACTCTAAAAATCCCATGGTGGGGAAACATTAGAGGTAAAATGAAATTAAAATCATTGATAATGAATTTTGAGTTTATATGAATTCGGAATGGGTGGTATTAATAGTTGAGGAGGGGTGGGTTTAAAAGATTAAATATTTTTTACTTTATTATATTATATTACCATTAGTCGGGGAAACAAATTACAAAACAATTTCATGACTACTAATGAGTGATAGATTATAGGTTGAAATTGGATGTATTAATAAATAATACAAGCCTTCCAATTATCTAAAATAATGAATTCCAACAAAAAAATCTATAAAATCGGTTTTTTAGTTCAAGATAGTAAAGTATAGATTTATAAAATAATATTTATATTTTAAATTCTATTTTATACTTATGAAATATAATTTTTATTAAAGTAAATGATTCATAAAATTTTTAATCAAGCTAAAATAATAAATTTCTCATAAAATCATAGTGCTGATAAATCAATAATTTTCAATTTTTCTATAAATTTTTTTAGAAAATTCCCAATAAATCACCAGAACAAAATTTTGAAATATCTGGAAAAAAATTATTTTATTTCATAAAAATTAAATTCTATAAATATTTTAAATTTTTCATTAAAGAATATTTATTTAATAAAATTTTCAATATTACTGAAACGTTAACGTTCTATCAATTATAAAAATAATCTAAGAAAATTTAAAAATATATATTTTTCAAAAAAAGTTAATTATATAATTAATTATTGAAAAAGAATATTATTAAAATTATATAAATTTATAAAAAAGGGGTTTTAATATAATATATTTAGTCTCCAATAATATTCAAAATAGGATTCTTTCCCTAAAAATTCTTATTGATCACATAAAATAACATATGTATTAAATGGTAATAATTAAAAAATATTTTATAGAATAGAGTCTATAATTCCAATCATAATTATTTTCCATCAAAAATAAATGAATAAGTTCATATTTCATTATGAAACCACCTTCATTCTTAGACATCATCATTCAGTCTGATTCAATCAAGTATCAATATAATTTCAAAATTTAATATTTTTTTACTAACTCTTTATTTATCTCATATTGTATAGTTCATGGGTGTTTCAATTATATGGGATCCATGAAACCCTAATATTTTTAATTTTTGTATAATTAAAAAATATTATTATTCACAATTTTATATTCATTATTATATTTGGTTTTTTTAATCATATTGTTACATTCCTAAAAAATGAAATGGAGTGTTGTTGGTTTCTAGTACATGTTTTCTATGACATTACTAATCCATGTTTTTCTAGTTCAAACATCACATTAGACTCAATTTTTCTTATAAACTTGTAACTCTCCAAGATATCATTGTAATTTATAATTATAATGTATTCTAATAGCTTATATTTCATGAAACATAGACATATGTTGCATTATATTCCAAATTGAGTTTCTGAGAAGCAACACATTAGTATTTTAATTATTTAAACGATAAATTTATTTATCAATTAAAAATTGTAATTTAAAAAGTTACAGATAAATTTGGAATGATATTTATCATTTTTCACATAAATAAAAAATATTTAAAATTATATTTATATGTTTCGTTAAAATAGATTTATATTAAAAAATACTATATTCATAAAAGAACTACTATTTATGTCTTTTTGTGAATAAAAATAAATTTAATTTTATAAAATACAATAAATTAAATTCGGTATAATATACATAAATTTTGAATTCTTAATAACAATTTTATATTAGGGTAAATTATGGGTATTTTTCTGAAAACATTCAATTTTTTATGGGTAGTAGAAAATACTACATAGTTATAAAAAACGACTTTTCCTTGTAAATAATTATTATTAATTAATTTTTATATTAATGTCAAAATAGATACATAATACATATATTAGTAAAAAATTAGTTATTGGATTCATTTTATAATAAAATTAGATATATAATATTGTATTGAGCCTTTTTTTACCCACCTTCTATAGGCACATTTGCAAATTTGTATAAAATGTAATTATACTGCTTCTTTGAATAAAATATCCAAAATTAGACAGAGATTGATTCCATCAGTAAGTAAAATCATTTTCAATATGATAAATATAATTATTTTCTGAATATTAAATTTTGAATTTTATTTACCAATATTAAAATTAAATAGGGCAATTGAAGATAAAAATAATATTATAATAATAAAACATTATGCCAAAATTTGTCCAAATTTTATTGTATAAGTTTTCTCTGACAAAAAGAAACCTTAAAACAATAATAATATCCTTTTTGATCTAGATTTGTTAGATTAAGACATTTATTATATTTTTTTAAAGAAGTGTTCGAAGTGCTAAATTAAAACATTATTAAATAATAAAAAATTTATATAGGGCTATACGTAAAATAGATTAGACTATAAATATTTAATAAGTAAAAAAAATTAATTCGTATATCTTGGTATTTTATTTATAATTTTTAGACATTAACAAATTAAAATTTTTATGACATAATGATGATACATAAATTACTTTATTAATGAATGATTAAAATAATTGATATTATAAATATTAAAATAAATATAATTTGAAACTTTTGATTCTATCCACAAAATATATTACATAATATGACATGTCGTGATGAATTTAATGTATTTTTGTGTATGTAATCAATTTTTTATGACTTTAACAATAACCAGATACTAAATACTGTCAAAAATGAAATAAATGAGATAATAAAATAATATTTAATTAAATGATATAATATTTCAAAAAATATGAGATTCGTCCAAAGGACATAGATAATGTTATATATGTCCTTAATGAACCACTTTGGGTTCTCATTTCATTTTATAATATCTATATTAACAATATAGTATAAAAATACAAGAAGACATTGTAAAGGTTAATCTATTTAACTAATAGTTAAATAAAACAGATAAGATTAATATAGTGACCTAAACATTTCTAAAACCTATTAGATGAGAGTTTTTAAACCCATAATTACCTTATCCTAGAAATAAATCTATTATTGAGGTATTAGAAACCTAAAATAAATTTATTACAAATTAATATTTCAATCTTTTCCTAAAGATCCCCACACCTCTCTAATAAAAGGGTACTTCCCTTCTCTTAACGTAACACCTCCAAAACCATTTGGATCGGCCATACACTACTCAAATATTCTTTAAAAATCCCTCAATTCAACCTAGATGCCTTACTTTGATCACAAAGCCAACCTATGGATCCATTTTTTTCAAATCAATAGGAAGTATCCAAAGAAGATGTAATTATTTCATCACCTCCATCAAAGTTCATTTCCTCTTCTACACACTCATTCGTAGTTATTTCCAAAATGAAGTAATAAATCCAGTAACTTATACATAATTAGATGTTATTATAAATATGGTACAACCAAATTATTTATTCTCTTAATCCTATGAATGATATAGTAACCATACGTGTGTCTGTACGACTAACAGTCTCCACGTCGTGGTGTTGTTTGTTATTCAACACTTCATTTTTTGGATGGGTATAACAATGAGTATAATTGATGTAAATACCAAATATAACCTGATATTAATTTCTTATATATAATATAAAATCCAAATACAAACTATTCCAACATCAATTGAATGATATTGTCGCTCGTGCATACGTACTACTTACAGTCTCCACGACGCAATGAGATTCATCTTCAACGATCACCATTCAAGAATATTTATTAAAATATATATATTGATTAAGTAGGAGATATATGAAATAATAATCCTATGGAGTAATATATATTTTTCTAGTTAAATATATGTTGTTTACTTTCTTCCATTTTATATGCTAATAAAACGGAAACAATGTTCATGAATACGTACGGACTACCGTCTCCATGAAATGTGTTTTCCTTTAATATATCTATCTATTTTAGATATTTATATTTGAATATATATTATATTTAAAAAAAAAATTATATTTTGGATGTATGTAGATCATGATCTACGTGACATGATCATGAATAAAAAATCAAAACGCATATGATAATGAATGCGATTATAACACTAAATGTTACATTAACATTGAAATTATTATTAATTGGGTCTTATAAAGTCATAAATTAATCATTTATGATATGATAAATATGAATATGGTTCTGGTTCTTGTATAATTTAATATCATACTAAGGACATTATATAGGAGGTTAAGCATACCATGTACTAATGTAAAGTACAAGGTATGGGTAAATTCCTCATTCTCATTATTATCAGAGATTGTCTATGTGTAAGTATTTATTAAGACATATTTATCATCCATGTCCTTGATTCCTAAAAATGTTTTCAAAAGTAATATTTTAAGTTTTTATGGAATGGTATCTTTAACTAGATCATCATTTAATTTTTTTTAATGATTAATTTTTCTAAATTTATTTAATTAATATCCAAACATTCAAAATGACATAAAGGATTCGATTATATGGACATGATTGTTTTAAATTGTTATTTATTTTAAAATGATTCAATGTGGTATATAACTCTTTTATTCAAAAATAACTTTTAAATAAATTCCTATATATATTTTTTGTAACTTTTAAATGATTTCATGAAAATGGATATTTCTCTCAAAATGTTTTACTGATCATTTTCAACTATATTAACATCCATTACAGTATATTATTCATTATTGAGGTTGATTTATTATAATAAAATATTCTCTATTGTATTGAATGAGTTATGATGTTTTTTAGTATGGTTGTCTTATTTTTTTTACCATTCATGGTTTATGGTTATGTTGTTGACATTTCGTATGCTAGTTTTAATACAAATAATTATTTTATGTTTCACACTTTTCATATGAGGAATGGATTGAAATAAGTAATTGATTGGCGGGGCCCGCTATAGCTCCTCGATGCATCAGTATGTCTAATGAGACAAAATTGTGTCTTGGCATAAGTCTATGAAAATGATTATATTTAGGGACATGGATTGAGGCCTTGAATTTTTGGTTAAGATGTTTGGAATTATGCATTACATCATTATGATATTAGTTATTGATTACACACGATATTATTCGACTACTAGTATATCCATGTGAATATGTAAATAAATTTATTTGATTTATCTTTTCATATTATGTTGAATTTAATGTTTTAAGGGTTTGTGTTTCAATTTTATACATTTCTATAAATGATTATGAATTTTTATTATAGTTTAGACTATGTTGTTTATCCTTATTGAACATCTATGCGCACCCCTTTCAAATATTTTATATTTCTAGGATGCAAAGATGTGTATTATAATTGATATTAAGGTTTAAGATAAAAGTTATTTTCATCCTCAAAGTATTATCTATGCTTTATTTTAATTTATAAATACTAATGTTATGTTCTCCTATGTAATAAATATTCCAAGATTTCTAAATAGATCGGCCCTTCAGGACGTGATTGATTGTAATCATGAAAATGTATTAATATAATGCTCCTGATCTGGGCTTCTTGGGACATGGAATTACAATGGGTATCAGAGGAAGTTTATAAATAACCTTAGAAACTAGATTTTGGTAAACAATGATAAGGAATCATTACCCTATTATATACATTGAGAATTGGTATAGAACAACATCGTATAATTTTGGTAAGGTAGAGATTATGTGGGTCTACCATTAAATACATCTCTCTCTAGATACTAAAAGTGGACATGGTTCTAGAACAGATATACCTAGGGGTGTAAACTATGATATGGTGTTAAGGTCCTAACATGGGGTATCCTTGTAAACAACAATGGGCCTTACTGCGCACCTGTTTGGACATTCCAAGGGATATGCATACAGTATTTTACATTTTCATTACAAACTATTATAAAGTATTTATGAATAAATATTTCTAAAAATAATCCATTCTTATGATTATGATATTAGTTACGCAAAAAAATTCAATATATTTTAAGTATTTCAGTAGTTTATATTCATAAATTATGATTCACTATATAATCTAATGTATGAAATTTTTTATAAATGATACATATTAGAAATAATGACTTTCTTAAAAATTCACATGTTCCAAAGAGTAAGAAGGATCTGTTATTTCATGGTCTTAAGCTATCATTTCAATGTTAAATAACATCTAATTTATTATCTTCATACGAAGAAGTTGTATCATGTTTTGAAAAGATAAGTAAATAATTAGGTCTGTCCCATGGCTTTGAATAGAAGCTAGAGAAGAATAGGATGAAACAGAGAATGTTTGATAAATTTAAGAATGGAATGAAGGATTTTCCCATATGTGATAACTATTTAAATAGTCAACATGGGTTTATTTTGAAATGAGATGGTGTCTTTTAGAAATATGGATAAAAGGGTCATCAAGAAAAAAAATTAAAAGGGAAAAAAGACTAATATTCAGTGTTTCAACTGTATTGAAATAGAGCATTATGAAAATAAATGTCCTAAACATCAAGGAAGTATATAGGAGAATAATTAATGTGATCAATGTTAAGCATAAGTTGTAACTACAGTCGATGTGGGATAATTAATTTATTTATGTTTTTCGATTGATGAATTATTTCATTTTAGTGTTGTATCAACGATACAATGTTTATATTAATTATGGAAATAAATACAGACATTACTAAAGTAAAATGTCATTATGGATTTGAGGTTTTATGGTACTTTGAAAAGTGACTTAATAGAATGTTTAACATTTTTGTAAAATATATGGTTGAGGGAAAGATAATCCTTAATATGGTCCTTATACCGAGGTAGTGATTTGGGAATTAGAGATTGTGAATTTGGATTAATTATATTTGATGTTCTTGTCCACCTTGGAACTAATTAATAGTTTTGTTATTCAATAATTTTTACATTTTTCAAAATTTAAATATTTAAGAATTATATAAAATATTCTATAAAGAATATGAGATCATGATTGTATTCAATATGGTTTTATGTTAATTATGGGTGTTACCATATTTTATGAGAATACATGATGAAGGTAGTCACATGTTATTATGTGGGAAATAGAGATCATCATTATGTATACCCACTATATTTATTTATTTGTATTGTGTTTTTTAACACAAGAATTTGATATAAGACTAAAAGTTGGAATGTTGTTTGTTGAGAACTATATATTTTTTTTGAAGTTAATGTATAATTTATTGGATACATTGACATAACCTTTTTTTTCAGTGAACCTATAGAAGATTAATGAACTTCTTATGGGGTATATGATTTAAAAAATGTATTTCAGGAATATAAAAATAATAATTTTGAACATTCATTTTTTAGTTTAAGGGATGAAGTGAAAATAGATCGAAGGATAACCAATTGATGAGATTATGATTATGACAGGTAATGAAATCAAGTATGTTTTCTTAAGATATTATCATGATAGTAAATTAATACCTTATATAAAAAATAGTACCTAAAATGTACTATCCTAATAAATTATGTTCTTCTGAAATGATTATAATTTAAATCATCATAGATTTATGGCTTTGAGGCCCTCAATTATCCATTTATTATTTATTTGTTTGTGATTTATGACCCCAATAACACCCAATATATATTTTCATTTTCCCCCTAGTTATGTTCCCCTAATTACTACCAATGTTCTCTTATTCAAAATATTAATTTCTTGGTGTCTTCTTCATTTCTATTTTCCTCTTATTATGAATAAATGTTACTAACCCAATTTTAGAAGTGGGTTTTCCTATAAGGTATTTTAAAAATTTCAAACTATTATTTTTGAAGAAAAAAGTCAAATCAGGAGGATAAATTTTATTAAAGGAGAGGAGAATGGGACTCCCCAATATTTCTTAGTACATTATCTCATTAAATTATTTTAATGGCTTATATTTCATGTAACACTGAATTGGCTTCCGTTATACGCATGATTAAGTTTTGGCAGAACAACACATTAGTATTATAATTCATTAAATGATATATTTAATTATCAAATAAATATTGTAAAATCAATAGTAAAAAATAAATTTTAAATGTTATTTATAAAGTTTTCACAAAAATAAAACATATTTATTATGAAATTTATATGTTTTGTTAAAAAAATTATATTTTTATAAGAACATATTTTCTTAAGAGAACTACATTTTATGTATTTTTAGGAACAATAAAAAAATTAATTTTAAATACTCATAAAAATTGAATTTGTTAAAATATATTTCATTTTTGAATTAGGAATATCAAAATTAGCTTAGTGGGAATTTTTGTTATTTTTTTAAAAACATTCAATTATTATTCAATATTAAAAAATATTGCATAGTAAATATAAACCGATTTTTTTATATAAATATTTTTTTAAATAAAAATTATCATAATTTCAAGATAGATTAATAATTGATATATTATTCCAATGTATGTCATTATAGTAATTTTATAATAAGATCATATATAAAATTTTACTGAACTTTTAAACATCGTTTACCCACCTTATAAGCACATTTGCAAGTTTTCATAAAATGTAATTTTACCGCATCTGTGAATTGAAATACAAAAGTCTGGTAGACATTGTTGTCATCAATAAGTAAAATGTGGTCCAATAGGATAAGACTAATTATTGGTGCATAGTAACTTGTGACATTATTTTACCACGTTTAAAAGTAAATATGTTAACTAAAGGTAAAAATAATATTAAAATAAAAAATGATACCAAAACATGTCTTAATTTTTTTGGATATGTTTTTTTTATCAAAATACACTTTACTAAAAAAGTAATTTTTCTTATTACCCATTTGGGTAAGATTAGTATATTTATTATATTTTATTTAAAGAAAAGTTAAAAGTATTAAATTCAAATTTTAATAACTAAGCAATTTTTAATATAGAGTTATATATAAAATAAATTCGACTATAAATATTCATTACAAATATAAAAATATTTCCTACATCATGATAATTTATTAATAATTTTTATACATTATATAATAAAATTTATTTATGAGAAAATTATGATGCAGTAATTGCGTTATTAATGAAATCTTAAAATAATTGATATTATAAATATTAAAAAAAATGTAAATTGATACTTTTTATGAAATAAACAAATTTTAAAAGTGAATATGACATTTTATGGTTGATTTAATTTATTTTGTTGAAGTAATCATGTTTTTTTTACTTTCACAATAACAAATTACTAAATATTTTCAAAATTGTTATAAACGAGTTTCTAAAGAAAATACTATTTTATTAAATGATATAATATTCCTAAAAATATATATTCAGTAAAAGGACATATATAACTTCAGATATGTCATTAATCAACAACATGGGGATCTCTTGAAATTTAATAGTATCTATATTACCAATATAGTATGAAAATACAAGAAGACAAGGTAAAAGTTAAACTGTTTAACTAAGAGTTAAATATAATAGATAATGTTAATATGGTAACATAAACTTGTCTAAAACCTATTGGATGAGAATATTTAAACCAACCGCAACTTTAACCCTGAAATAATTCCATTTTTATCCATTATAAAATGAATATAAAATTATAATAAATTAATATATCAAGCTTGTCCTAATGTTCCCCTAACCTCTCTTAAAAAAGGGTACTTCCCCTTCTCTTATCTTCACTCCTCCAATGAAATATAGATCGCCCACACCATTCTCTTATCTCCTCCAAAATTCCATAACTTCATCTTAGAGGCCATACAATGATCAGAAATCCATCCTAAGGATCCCTTTTTTCAAATCAATATAAAGTACCAAAAGAAGAGGTAATTATTTCATCACCTCTTTCTAGGTTCTTCTCTTCTTCTAGTTCAGAATTCATTGTTGTTTCCATTATAAAATATTAAATCTAGTAACTTCTACATACATAGATGTTTTTATAAATATTTTACTACAATATTAATTATTCTATCCATCCTATGATTCAAAAAGTCACCATACCTACGTTCGTATGACTTACCGTCTCCACATTGTGGTGGATGTTGTTATTCAAAAAATACTTATTTGGATGGTTACAAAAATGAGTATAATTGTTCTAAATAATAAATATTACATTTTAATGATTATTTATATATTATATACCATCCAATTACACACTATTTTACCATCAATAGAACGAAATTGTCTCTCGTGCGTGCGTATGACATACCACCTCCACGAAGTGATGAGATTCATCTCCAACGATTACCATTCAAAAATATTTATAAATATATATATTGATTAATTATGAGATATATGAACTAATAATGATACTGGAATAATATATATTTATGAAGTTAAATATATTTTATTTAATTTCTTTCAAACTATACAACTAGAAAATGGAAACAACATTCATGGGTACGTACGGACTACCGTCTCTATGAACGGTGTTTCCATTTCGTATATCTATCTATTATACATATTTATATTATGAATAGATATGATATATAATTAATTGTTTATAATCTATAAGTATTTAAATCATGATTTATGTGATATAATCATGAATAAAAATTCAAAACACAAACTCTAAAGAATGTGATTGTTAACCGAAATGTTACATCAACATGGAAATTATTATTAAAAGGGTAGTATAATGTTTTAAATATACCATGTATGATATCTTAAATATGAATATGGTTATAGTATAATTTAATAATATACTATGGTCATTATACAAGAGGTTAAACATACCCTCGTCTAAAGGAATGTACAAGGTAAGTTTTAATTTCCCAATATCATTATTATAAGAGATTGTTTATTTGTAAATATTTATTTTGACACAATTAAAAAAGATGTTAATGTTTTATACAAATGTCTTCAAAAGGAATAATTTATGTTTTTATGGAAGGGTATCATTAAATATATCATCATTTTATATATTTTAATCAATTATTTTTTTAAAATATATTTAATTAATGTCTATACATTCAAAATTATTTTAAGGATTTATTTATATGGACATGATTGTTTTAAATTGTTAATTTATTTCAAAAGTATCAAAGTGGTATGGGAAACATTTATTAAAAAATATATATTAAAATAATTCCTATACATATTGTATAACTTTTAAATAATTTCATGAAAAGTGATATTTCTCTCAAAATGGTTTTAATCATCATTTTTAACTATGTAAACATTCATTACGGGATATTATTTTTGATTGAGATAATTTATTATCATACAATATATCATATTGTATTGAATGAGTTTTGATATGTTTGATTGTGGATGTGCTATTTTTATAACATTAATGGTTTATGGTTAAGGTATTGACATTTCATATAATAGTTTTAATACGATTGATTATGTTATGTTTCACCGTTTTTATATGAGGAATGCATTGGACTTAGAATTTGACGGGTAGGGCCCGCTATAGCCACATGATATATTAGTAGGTCTAAATAGAAAAACTAGTGTCATGGAATAAGTCCTCGATAAAAATTTATATTTTGGGACTTAGCACAAGGATTTGAAATTGTGGGGAAGATGTCTGCCATTATGCATTCCATAATTGTGAGATTAGTTATTGATGTTACATGAGATTTTTCGACTAGTTTAATATACATGTGAATACATAAATGGAATTATTTGATTTATCACTACCATATTATTCCGATGTTTATGTTTAAAGGGTTTGTGTTTCAATTTTATACCTTTCCAAAAAATATTAGGATTATTTAGGATAGTTTCCACTATATTGTTTATCCTTACTAAGCATCTATGCTCACACCTTTCAAATTTTTTATCTTACCAAGGTAATATGAAGTGAATTATGATTAATATTCATGGTTAAAATATGGGGATAATTTCAACCTCAAAATATTATATATGTGGTATTTTATGTTAGAATATGTAATGTTAATTTCTTGTATGTAATCTATTTTCCAAGACTAATAAACTGATTGGTCCTTCGGGACATGATTCCTTGTAATCACGCCAATTATTTAAATAATGCACTGACTATGGGATTTTGGGGGAGAGGCAATAAAAAATATATATTATTTCATTTTTATTTAATAGTAAAATATAATAACCTTTTTTAGGATAAATATCCAATATTTTAAGAAAAATGTTATTCTAGTGATTACATGAACCTTTCCCTAGTGTAGTAATTATACAAAATTGTTTCCATTATACCATTAAAATTTAATCATATGAGTCAATATATTAGAATAGATAATATAATCTAACATAAATGGATGAATTTGGAGATTAAAAGATAAAAAGACCAGATCTTATCTTTGAAATGACAGAGAAGGGTCAAAGCAATCTACGACATTGGAAATATGCATATATTCAACAGAAAATAATTTTAATAAATTGATGAAATTATGTAGATTTCATGTTAATATAAAATTTTTTACTTTATATAACACCATGGAATAATATCACATTCATTGGGTATGAGAAAATGCATTTTCCATAATAAATCATTCCTTTTGAGGTCATTTTTCATATTTGAGTAGTGGCATGTTGACTATAACTCCCACATAAGCTATCTCAAGTACATGATGTATTCTATGTAACCCAGTTGAAGAAGTAAATACCATAACTGTAAAATGTACTATATATATATATATATATATCTATCTATCTATCATTCAAAATGATATTTCATACAAATAGCATCTGTAACGATTATAGTTCATATATAAAATGTTCTACAAAACAAGGAAACTCACATTTTCTACATGTTATGGTGGAATTAGAATTCTGATGAAGTTGCATGGGATCCAGTAGAGTATATGAAATAGTTATACAATCATCAGTTTTAGTTACTGAAATTAAAATTTCAATGAAAAAAAAATTAATGGTGGCAGTATTGAAATGACTGAAACTATTATAAATGATGTTCGATTTTTTGACACATAAATGAATTATTATGTAACAATGTTATTGATATAACTTGCCCTAAATTGATTATTTTTTAACTAATATATGGTCGGTAAAATTTAATAGTTCGTTATACATTAGAATCATTATTAATATAGTAATTTTATAGTGACATATGTTATTAGTATTATATGGGTTATGAAAACTCTAGTTAATATATATGAATGATTTGAAGAACTCAAATATTTGGATGAAACACTAGGATCCATATTCCCTTAGATTAAATGGGGGATAGAATCACTGCAGTTTCCCCTTAAAAAATATGAAGATGATATTCTAAAAATAAAACCTAATTGAATCCATTTACTAGATAAGTTTAAGCTCATTTAAATCATGACCCAAATTTGGTTTGTCGACCCACCCTAAGAAAATCTCACCATCGCATACCATAACCTTATTTTATGCTCTAATTTGAAACATATATAACTATGTAGACCCAAATTGAATAAATTTTTATATAGTTCATTTTATAAAATAAAAATTATATTTATCCATTTTAATATTACTTTTTAAAATTTATAAAATAATGAGTAAGATAAAAATTATATTTTGTTCTAAAGAAACACATTTCTTTTGGAAAATATATAATTTCATTCACAAAATTATATTTTAAAAAAGTCATTTATTTTAATTTAATTTATATTCTAATAAAATATTATATTTAAATATAATTTTGTTAAATATACACCATAATATAATATTATGAAGTAATAAAACGTTTCTGTAAGGTTATGAAATATTCTATAGTAAGAAATCCAATATATTTCAAAAAAGGTTTATATTTTATTAAAAAAATTAATATTTCATAAATATAGAATAAGTTTTATAAAATTTGTATTATTTTTTAAATAATGTTATCAAAATTAGCCCGTAGTTATTTTTTTATATTATTGGGGATAGTCGGATTTTTTTATAATCAAATACACTATAATTATATTGTGTGTATTTAGATCATAATGGAAAAAAGTAATGTTATATATGTGAAAAAATGTATACACAAACAAAAATATATTTAACTATTAAAATATTTTTTTGAGTATATTTAATTAATTTTATAAAACCTTAATTAATCCTAAAAACATATACCATATTTTATCAATTTAAAATCATGTATTTGTAAACATGACCTATTTATCATCGCCTTTGGTAATATTTTATTGGGCTCAGTTAATAAAAATTTAAAATAATTAAAACCAGTTAACATTAGTAGAAGACATGGAAAAAACCATTGGATGTTTTTGGGTTTTCATTTCTTTTACCTATAGTGAAGAAAAACAATATTTGTAGATTAATAAAGAACACTCCAGAAAATTCCCATATAAACCCACCAAACCAATCATATCTATAGACTAATATTCCTTAAATAATTAAATTACCACAATAATAATACCCTTGATCCCACCATGGTGCCATATAAATATTTTAATGCTTACCCCATGATTTTGAAAACCCCTTCTCAATGTACGATATCATACACTTTTTTTATTTATTCAAGTGACTCCATTATATTATTCCGTTTGTTTTAAAATTTCTCATTTTGGGATATGACTTCACAAATTCCAATTTATATCATTTTTACTAAAATGTCAAAAATATATACATTTCACATTCTTTTATCCATCACATGAACTATTATGTTACCCATTATATTTCTAAAATTATCCAGTGATTTCTCCACGAAAAACAATTTTTTGGAATACCCAAAATTATTTCCACTAATGAGTATTCATATAGATGTTTATATCCTTAATTTATTATATAATTTCATTTATATAACCCATACTACTTGATCAGGGTATTAAAATCATTAAAATGAATATTTATTTACTCTGATTCACATGGATAACTAATGAATGTACATTATATTAAAGTGATGGGTTTGCCTAGATAATTTTTCATTGCATGGAGTAATTTTTTAGTCTCACTAGACATTATGTATGCAATTAAGGAGTAAAAAAATCCAATATGATACTTTTTCCACCATGTTATAATTTCATGGTTGATGGCATGTTTATGATTTGATTTTTAAGGATGTCACCATATTCTCAAGTTGTCATTATGATATCTTGTAATAGCTTGACTTATTGTTCAATAATATGATTCTCACCTTCTTTATGTCAGCATTATATGCCTATTACATCACATGTACTACTTTACCTTATGTTATTATTTTTTAATTCACATACTAGCATTTATTTCTCACCCTCTTCCTATGTATGTCCATTATTATCAAATGTAGTTTTAAAATGTCTAATGGAATGTTAGGATCATGCTTAAAAGTAGTTAAAATGATGTTTTATCCAAGTATAAAATTGATGTTAAATGTAAAAAAATTTCAAAAAAAATTATATTAATGGTATTTTTTAAAATTTTTAATGATTATTTTTATGTAATAAATTATTAAAAATTTATTAAAATGCAGTTCTTCTTACAACTTCTTCAAATCAAATCACATGGTGAGGATCTGGTTGTTACATCTTCAGCATCGATTCATGAAATACATTGCTATCTAAACTGAACCTTGTTTTAAAATCCAACATAGATAAAAACTTGTCCACAATTTCATTGATATGATAATACATAAATTGCTATAGGGACAAAAACCCAACATACCAAATTGATGATGCTCATGTCTCAAAAACAATCCCAATAAGTCATGATAAATCACCTCAAACAATAACGATCATTATTGAATATTCATATGTGAGTAATAAATGCTATAAAATATCTAAGTTTTTTTTTCAAATTAATATTCTCAATTTTTTTAACAATGATTGGTCTAATTAGTAAATTATCTCATGTTTTAACCTAGGAAATCCCAAAATGACAAGGATGCCAATAAAATGATTCAAAAGGGTCCATATGTATAGAGGCATGATAAGATTTATTTTTGTATAAAACAATGATAATTATATCATCCTTCCATTAACCACCAAAAAATATTACTCTATCTATAATAATATCTTCAAACCATAGAATTTTCCCTTCAGATTATCCATCAATTAGAGGAATATAAACCATGCTCATATTCAAATGGTTCAAATGGATTATTTTAGGTACTTCAAAAAACAAGAGATAAACATTGGGTATTGGTTAGATATAATCACAAATAAAATGATATGAATTTTCAATTTTTCATGAATATGTTTATTTATGATATTTATTAAATCATATTAAATTCATGAATAGGGATGAAGTTAGATTAATTTTTGGGCTGACCTAGGACTACCCCCATGAATCGCATTTCCAATAATCACATGACTCATATTCTACTAATATGGTGACCAAGCCTATTAATTAAATGGAAAAACGTTCAAATCTCCATGGACTAGATGATTTGGAATGGAAAAGAGGGAATATGGTGTCTTGATGGAGAGATTATTCCCTCATATCTGAGTATGATACATGGAAAGTTACTGGATATCTTCCAAGATATAAATAAAAAAAGTGCAGAAAGAGAAACATTATTTAATAATAAAGGAGAGGCTATAATATCTTGAACATCCATTTCATATATATAATATTGGTCACCGACTAGGTCACCATACATATTATTGTTCATAAAAGTATGTAAAATAAAAGAATGGGGATATACTAATAACCCCGATCCAAACAAAATATTATGCCTCTAGAGACATTAAAACTATAAATCCTAATAAAAATATTATAAATGTGTGGCATGGATCAATCTGGAAACCTCGAACCTTATCACTACCCACTATACATATATACTCAACATGACATGAAAACATAATTTACTTACGCAGATGGATGTTCACATACAGGGGTGAAAAATAATTTTAGTAGGCCACCAAAATGATGAACCTACAAAAATGTTTTCATATTTGAATACTCATGTAATTTTATTATCCCAACTAAGTCAATGATAATGTACAAAACAGTATATAAAAAAACAAAAACTAGTTATGAACTATATCTCTATTCTATGAACCAAATCGTCTTCACACAACTATATATTTTATTATTACATATATGCATAAATATAAATAACTTCAATAAATATAGATGAATGTTCTGAAAGACGTACATATATATGAAATGGAAAAAATCATATGAATCTTAATCCAATGAATATCTTCGGACCCACGATATGATCTAAAATACCTTCATTGTCTAACACCAAAAATGTATATGAGAATGCTACGTCAACATATGGGGAAACTCATCACTAGGAATTTGAGACATTGTGACTAAGAAGATTACTAAGGTGACAACCATTTGGATATCTGTATAAGAAATACTCTCCAGATCCTTGTATACCTGTCGCATCGCTTCATATCTAAATGGATTAATTTTCACATTACTTGGAAGTACATATTGTAAAATAATTCACAGTGTGTCCACCAGATCCTATGGGGAACCCTTCACATCACATGAGGATAGTGTAATCATCCATAAATTATATAAAAGATTCATCATATCCGTCCAGAAAAGGGATTCTTATATGTTAATCCAATTTCCACTCACGTTGTGTTATAAAACATCATGTCTATGAGTCAATCTAATACATTCCTATAATGGGAATCTATGTATCACACAAGAAGTACAATGCATGACTGAACCAAGGAATACAAATTTCCAAGGAATCCAATCATGTAAGTATAGAGATCTATATCGAATTAGAATCAATGTATAATTAATTTAGTCAATAGAATTCAATAATTGATGCTTAAAATCCATATCCTAGAACCACATTTGGGAATCCTGAATCAATAAGGAACATAAGCTAAATCCCATGTAACACATCTTGGCATCCCAAATATTAATGTTTCATCAAACTATACCCTTCATCCAAAAATCAGTAAGCCACTCAAGTTATCATTTATGCATATGTATTAAATTAGGGAATGTATATACAATATGTGAGTGTATAAAAACACCCAACCCACCACTTCGGCGACAACATCTTTGGAATACATTTTTGGAAAGGATTATATTGTAATACCTTCTACCATTTCATCAGCAACCCGACATACTATCTTAGGGATATCCTTTATTCAGGTAATCCACTGGTTCCCTCATTTAATAACACAGGACAGACATTCTATTTGAGATCCTTAGTAGTGAACGTAAAATGAAAATTCATACATGTGATCCTCTAAAATTATGTAAACATGGAATCCTATATGGGATCTTCTAATTAAAATAATCTCAAAACCTTATAGGACTTAAGGGAACATCTCTAAAGGGGGTTTCCAAAAAAATATATGAAAGCATCATTCAAGGGAGATAGATCTTAGATCATCTGAGATCAAGGTATCACTCTCAATAGACAATTTAGGTACCTTATTAGATAAACCAACCATCCAATTATGAAATATAATAATATCTTCATTGGAGTTCTCAAATTAATCCAAAGGTCCAATTGTCATGATCTATGTAGAAAGATACTCACAATGTACTATAGATTGTTCCAATTTCAACTCATGAGTGTAATGTTATGAGAAACATGGAATCCCAAAGAATACAAATTAAAAATGGAGTATAAGATTTTTCAACACCTAGATGTGAAATGTACCCTCATGGACTCACATGACCATGTACTTCAGCAATACATCAAATTTAAAAGACCATGTACATGAAGTTTTCATCAAGAACATGGTGTGTACCAAAAATTGTGTACTTATCCATGTACCTCGCATGTCCTGGAAATGTTAATTAAACTATCGAAGTACATTTATGTGAAGTGGAAACCACATGGTGTCACCCAGTGTACTACCCATTGCGGTGTTCTAATATATGCTAGTTTGGATAGGTACCCCACTGCATAACTGAGTCCAGGTACATTATGTCTATACGCCATACATAGAAAATATTAAAAAAATATCACCATTCTCGAAAATTAATCACACATGGCCTGTTTTTTCCAAAAAAAAATATGTATTGTACATTGGTATTATTGAATATAAAACCCCTATATCACCCAAATTACCAATTTGACAAAAAAACATATTGAACAAAAAAGGGGTCAAAAGTATGCATACTGATTTTTAAAAACATAGATATGATATGTATATGGACATATACTCTAAAAACATACAAATGACCAACATTTGTGTGAAATATGCTGATGATTCAACTATTTTAAGACTCCATGACTATCGCACGATGATATGGTGTGTCCTAATCTTCATAATGATACCTCTCTCCCCCTCCCCTATTATTATCTCCCCCTTTACATATTATATCTATTGGCCATATTATGGATGATTCCCCCCAAAATAGTATGAGTGATGGTGTGGAACGGAAAGAAGAAAAACTAATGAAAATAAAGAATATAATAATGAAAATAAAAAGAAATTTTTTTTTCACCCAACCTTGGTACCCGATATGCATTTGTAACCTATATATGAAAACACCAAATTATGGTCTTAGTGGAGGAGTCCTAATATAAATAAAATGATCCATTCAAATAGTATAACTATACAATACTATATTAATAAACTAAAATTTAATTAATTAAATATTATATATTAAATATTCTATTCAAATTAAAATTTCAATGAATTAAATGAAACAATTTATCTAGGGTAATCACCCTACATTGTTACCGATATTGTGGAAAGAAATATCTAATTATTTATTCTAAGAAAAAATTATTATTTAATACTTTAAAATCATCTGAAAGATATAATATAAATTTCTTCTCAAATTCAAAGTCTAGAAAAACATGTGTACTTACATTCTCACCACTATAAAATTCTCATCCCCATAAAGCCTTGTTAGAAAATCCACTCTCTATTATCTTATCCTGATAATCGACAAAAATTTGTAATCATGACTATCCAATGAATACTCTTCTAGAATCTACAACAATACAACACAACACACATTAAATGGAATCAATCTAGAACCCTACACTATAGTAATACGCTTATTGTTATCTCCAAGATAAACTATTAATTCAAAGGCTCAGGTAAAACATAGAATTTAATTCAAAAAAAGGATTCACCAACATCAAATATCTAATGGTGAACTACCTAACATATGACTTACCTGATGCCTCTCCTTACACAAGACCTTAATAGGTTTTTTACCTATTAGGAAATATATTTAGATGAAAAGAAACTCAATATAGATTTAATATCCTCTTAATGTACTCAAAATGTTATCAATATAGATAATGATTTTCCCTATACAAAATTACAGTATAATTCCACATTAATGCATGTACATCTCTCTATGAGCCTCACTAACATAACAAAAATTATACACATTCCATTAACCAACACCTAAAACCATCACTCCCAACTATGAATGTCTCATTCTAGCTTCAGGTAAGCTTTATTTTATCACATGATTCATTCTTTATTTCTCATCTATAATTGGTGGTCATTTCTCATTTATCCAAATGATCTTGAGAAACCATTCCTATGGAATATATAGAAAACTTCCATCCATTTTTATCACAGAAAAAATTAACTGATTTTTAATTCAAACAGTGCAATGCCTAACTGGAGCATACTATAATAATATAACTCATGTTCTCATTAGTCACCCATCACAATTCTATGCTGACTCTATTGCATGGAAAATCAGTTTCATTAAGATAGATGATCCTTGGTAACTCTTATTAAAAATTGAACACCTCTCTCATTCCATGATTTTACTTCATGAGTGCATGTCACCCTATGTCATTATAGTTACAAGTTTCTTTTCATGTTATAACGTCAATGGAATTAAAAGAAAAACTTGTTTATTGATCAAGGAAAACAAGAACTCTTTCCCATCGAATCCATTCTTGAAACCCAATAACCATACGATACATCCAAATCTATAAGAATCATGATTCTTATAACGTAAAATTCCATAATATACCATGCATCAATATGAAAATGATGGTATAACCAAGTTAATTACCAAAAAATGCATCGATAACCCATGGTCAACTATACTAACATGCTTCAATTGATCAAAATGAAGAATTACCTTCAAGGGTATTTGTTAATACTAAGGACCTCTAGGTATCCCTCCTAGCCCTACTGATCATGTTACATAACTGGCACACAACATATGACCAACACCCCAAAAATATCAATTCTATCCTAGATAAATAGCACACAAACAAACATGGGTCAAAACTGCAATGAATCGACATACTAGGACCCTGGTTCATTTTGATCATGCATTTAAGGAACTACTCCTTGTATGTCACTATACAACAATTAAAGTGATATTGAACTAACACTCAACAATCATCCATTTATTGTAATACCCCCCTCGATTTCTATTTCATTTTAAAAATCATGGTACCTATTGTAACGAACCAAATCCGGAGCCACTCAACTGGTACCCGGAACTCGGTTCGCCACATTACCTCAAGCACATTTCCGAAAACACCAGATGCTACCGACCAGTAGTGAGGGCCTTGGTCCATCAGTGGGGAAACTATGCCCTCATTTGATAATGTACCCAATGGAAAGATAAAAATAAACAATAGAGGAAGTAGTAAACAACATACACACAACTGAACCTAAATAGTAGAAGCAATGTATAATATAATAATGATGCATCATGGTACATGTATCTATGGAAAGCAGAAAAAAAAACGTGCTGAAATAAAACTGATCCCAACGTACTAAAAGTAAACAGTAAACTCCAGCAACATCGCAAGCCTAAGCTCGATCCCATGCTCCCCAACTCTATCCAGCAATCAAGAACCTGAAGTAAAATGGACACAGTCACTATCCATACCTTCAACCATATAACCTATTTGGGCTGAAAAGCAGGAGCCAAACAGGGTGTATGACTAATCCAAATAGGCAAACACCACAATATTTGTACCCCACTGTCAGTGAGTAATATAGAAGAAGTAATGAAAGTAAATACAGAAATGAACTATGAGTACACAAGTAAACAATCCTACCAATTACCATTCAAATTCATGTTATTAAACAATCAAGGAATCTAGCAAAGCTCTCTATTCCATGGTAAATCAAGTAACACAACTGGTATCTCAAAAGTCTCCCTAACCCACAAGCAGTACAAAACCCAATATTTTTCTTTGCCTTGGTGAAATTGTCACAAAAAAACTATAATATTTATCACAATGACCCTATGGGTTGCTCACGCAGGCAGACCCCTATGGTCAATAATTCATACAATGGCAAAGACACTCTAGAAATCACTCACCGTCAATACCCCTATGGTCTTACAGTGATAAAACATACTCTCTGGGGAAGAAACTAAATATAATTCCCCCTTTAGTCCCTATTTGATTAAAACTGTAGACCCTCTAAGAGAGCACAAAGTCAATCCCCCCTATGGTCTCGTAGTGGTAATAATTAAACTGGATCTCTAAGGAAGCACTCACTGTCAATTCCCCTTATGTTATGACTACACCAGGTTCCCACAACCCTGTCTAAAAGCAATCATATGTAAATTATTCTTAGCAGCCCTATGTAAGTTCAAAAACTACTTGGATAATAGCAACAATTCATCACAATCACGTAAACAGCAGGCAACACATGAAATCTATCATATCAAGGCAAGAAATCAATGCAACATGTTCTGCCTCACAGGTAACCTAATACAAATGGTGGTAAATAGTCAGAACAAGTGAAATCACCCATGGGGTGATCCTCAAACATGAAAAAACGCATGTATTACTATAAATTAACCTCAAGAAAACAAGAAATCTAAGGAATATAAACAATGGGTTCAAAATCCCTAACCCGGGATACCTGATACATGGGTATCTGACACTTTTGCATCCAACACTCAAAGACATTAAATCTAGGGAAACAGACCACCTTCCTAAAAGGTTTTTACAAAAAACTACAACAAATGAAGAACACACAAGAACCCAGTTTGATTCATTAAGAACCCACCTTAAATATCTTCTCCTTAAAAAACCGGCTTCATTTCATCAAGAGAAGCCTTTAGATCGCCTCCGAAACAATATGAGAACCTTCAGAGACCTAAAGAGATCCAAAATCAAATTTTATGGCCACTTAGGAGGAAAAACGAGCCACTTAGAGGCTATAACGGGTGAGATCAACAAATTAAGGATCTAGTTTATGTGCTCGCATGGTTTGCTCGCACTGTTAGGAAAACCATGCGTTAATCGTGTGGTCTGCACTACCTTGTCAACACTCCTTGAATGGTCTCTTCACACTATTTCCCTTAACTGTGGGACAACCATGCGGTGGCCACTACCTTGAGTGTCAGCTACGCATGGTATGGCAGCACGGTTAGACAAACCGTGCGCCGCCAGTGCAGCTCTCCGTTTTGCCTCAAAACTTCATTCAATGTTCACCCAACTCTCCAATTCATCACCCATAACCTTAAAACCATGAAAAAATCAAACAAGGGTCACATAATGGAATAAGAAGATCCAGTTTCTTACAATATTCCCCCCCTTAAAGAAATTTTTCCCTGAATACCCTATGGCAACATAGAGAAGAAACCTCGAACAACTCTGGCCATTGTGATTGTACATCGGCCCCCCTCTCCCATGTCTCGTCCTATACTCTCATGTACTGCCATAGCACCCCTAACAGAGAAACAGACCGACCATGGAGAACCTTTTCACTACGTTCAAAAATGCTAATAGGTTGCTCCTCAAAAGATGCATCCTGCACCAAATCAAGCTCCTCGGGTTAAAAAACATGAGACGGATCTGAGATATATTGTCGAAGCTGAGAAACATGGAAGACGTCAAGCATAGCCTGGTATCTCTGAGGTAACTGCAACCTGTAATAAACCAACCCGACTCTCTCCCGAACCTCAAAAGGCCCGACGTATCTCGGTGAATGTTTTCCCTGTCTCCTAAAACTCTTATGTCCCAACCTCGGGGTAATAAGCAGGAAAACCTCATCTCAAACCATGAACTCCAAAGGACATCTCTGCTGTTCAGCATAAGATTTTTGTCGAGACTGTGTAGTATCCATCCTCTTCCGAATCAACTCCACCTGCTCTGTGGTCTCCTGAACATGATGAGGTCTTAGCATAAATGCCTCTCTTTCCTCCATCCAACATAAGGGTGATCGGCACGTCCAATTGTACAAAGCCTCGTAAGGTGCCATCTGAATAGTTAATTGAAAACATTTATTATAGGAAAACTCCACTAGAGGTATGTGTTTCTCTCAAGAACCTCCAAAATCAAGGACGCATGCTCGCAGCATGTCCTCCAACACCTGAATTGTACGCTCTGACTGGACATCTATATGGGGATGGTAAGCTGTACTCATAAGTACCTATGTACCCAAATCCCTCTATAGCCCCTGCCAGAAATGAAAAGTAAAGTGGGCATCCCTATCAGAAACAATATAACTCGGAACCCCGTGAAGTCGTACCACCTCACGAATGTACAACCTCCCAAGCTCATCTGCACCAATGGTAACCTTGATCGGCATAAAATTTGCAACATTCGTGAGCCAGTCCACTACAACCCAAACTGCATCATTCCCTTGGGGAGATCTTGGTAACCTAATCGCGAAGTACATCACGACATCATTCCATTTCCACTCAGGAATGGGTAACTACTTTAAAATCCCTTCTAGTCACTGATGCTCTGCCTTCACCTACTGACAGGTGGAACACCGCATAACTAAACCAGCCACATCCTTCATCATATCTGGACACCAATACTGACGACGTAAGTCTCGATACATCTTTGGGATTCCAGGATGAACAACCCAGGCTACAGCATGAAACTCCCACATCAGCTCCTCACGTATATCTTTTGAAACCCATATGCGGCCCTGAAAATGTAACACCTCATCACTTCCCACTATCCACCCCGGAGTAGGGTCTCCACCTGACACACCCTCCCATAGGAATAGGCCTTCTGAGTCTGATAGCTTCCTCATTCAAACTCAATCCAGAAGAGTAGAGGTAACGTCTATAGAAGAAAGAACTGTCTGTCACTGTATGTCGTGCACCTCCAAATGCATCATAGAGAACATAGCCATAAGTTGTGACTAGCTGCAGGCCTCCGGAACTGCAGGTAACTGAGTCCTCCTACATAGTGCATCTACTAGATCATTTCCGTTCCCATGCATATAAGCATGCTCGAAGTCGAAATACTGTAGCTACTTGACCCACCTCCGATGTCTCAGATTTTAGCCAGGCTACGTGAAGATATACATGAAGATATTGTGGTCAGTATATACAAAAAAATTCTCTCCTAGAAGGTAATGTCTCCTACATCACAAAGCATGAACAACAACAGCCAAATCCAGGTTGTGTGTTGGATAGTTCTTCTCATGTGGCATCAACTGCTGAGATCCATATGCAAAACCACGATCCTCCTGCATAAGCACTGCTCCAAGCCCAATTCCAGATGCATCACAGAAAACTGTATAACTCTTTCTCAGCTCTGGAAGAACTAGAATCGGGGCTGATGTTAACCTCCCCTTCATCTCCTGAAAGGCTGAATCACATTCTTCTGACCAAACATACTTCATGCCCTTCTTAGTCACGCCGGTCAATTGATGCTCTCTCAGTGTACTCAATATGATCTCAAGATGGGTAGCATGGTCATGTCGAGTGCGAGAGTACACCAAGATTTCATCAATGAAAACCAGAATTAACGAATCCATGTAAGGATGGAATACATGGTTCATCAGTGCCATGAATACTGCTAGCACGTTCATGAGGCCTAAATGCATGACCACATACATGTACAGACCATACCAACTCTTGAAGGATGTCAGAGGTATATTTGATGGTCTAACACACAACTGATGATAACCTAACCTCAAGTCAATCTTTGAGAACACCCGATCTCCTCGAAGATGATCAAAGTGGTCATCGATCCTTGGAAAGGGATATCAGTTCTTGACCATAAATTGGTTCAAATTCTGATAGTCCACACACATTCTGAGGGTACCATCTGCCTTCTTCGTAAATAGGTCTGGCGAACCCCAAGGAGAAGTATTGGGTCAGATGAAATCCATTGCTTGCAACTCTTACAACTGCTTCTTGAGCCCCTGCAACTCAGGTGTATCCATCCAATAAGGAGAAATGGACACCGGTTCTGCTCCTGTAATGAGATCAATAGAAATTTATACCTCACGCTCTAGAGGAAAACATGACATTTCCTCTGGAAAGACCTCTCTGAAACGATCTAATACCGGAGGAAAGTCTAACTGTGAAGTCCTCTGGTCATCCAGATAATGACTGGAAACCTGGGTTGTAACTCTTCATAGCCCATGATGCTCTCGTATAGATCTACGCACCTAGATATCCCACTCACCTCTATAAATAAAGGATCCACCCTATGGTGATACGAAACTCACCCTTCGACGATAGTAATCGACAACTACCTAGAAGGGAACTAATCAGTCCATTCAAGGAATGACATCATAACCCGTCATTACAAGGACATAAAGATCCCACAAGAAGTGACACCCACCAATCTCATGGGGGCACTCCTTGAACTGACACACAATAGCAGTTCTAAGTCCCAAGGGAGTGTGTAGTGTCCTCGTATACTCAAACGTAAAGAGAGTAAGTATAAGGCTATCCACAGTGTGCATTGAAATAAACCTATGAGAAGCTCATGTATCGATAAGTGTAGAGGATAACACTGAGGCTACTAAGATCGTACCTCACAATGTATAAGGTCCCGGATCATGTTCCTGATGAATCTGCTATACTGCAAATGTCTGGCCCATACTGCGGCCCTATATAGAAGCCTAATATCCCTAAGCTGATCCTCCCTGAGCCTAAACACCACATCCACGGCATCAACCCTGGCCGGAACGACTTAAAAAAGAACTATCCCCTAGTCTGTTATGGAACGGGTAACCCTTCTCTTGCACGCATAGTCGAAATAGATCCTCCTTCACTAGCTGCTGGAATAAGAACCTTGCGGAACCACTATAGATGACACATCTTGTCGCAAGATCGACACTCCACTCGGTCTCTCGAACATTGTGGCTTCTTATTCCCGTCCTTCCCACACTAGTAGCACACAACCTTGCAACCTGATGGAACATCTCACTTCCTCAAGTCACCTCGTGTATACTCTCGGTGACGCATCCTACTATCAGTAGGATGAGTACGAACTCTGGATGATGAACCGCCCTGGCTCACTACTCTAGTATCCCTCAGATTCTTCTCTATGATCAACACCTAGCTGACTATCAAAGAAATAGAAGTTAACTGGAAGACGTTCACCTATGATTAGATGTTCGGTCTGAGCCCCTACTCAAACTTCCTTTCTAAGAATAGCTCGTCATTCCCCAAAACAGGAGTGAATCGCTATAGTTCAGTGAAGAGGGAGGAATACTCCATAACTGAGAGAGATCCCTTCTGCACGTTCATGATCTCTCTGGCTCTGTTAGCCATTAATGTTGTCGGGTAGAATTTTTCATTGAATGTATGATGATACTCATCCCAAGAAACTATCTGCTGATGTCGTGCCAGAGAAACTACATCCCACCTTCTCTTGGTGGATTCCCGCAACATGTAAGTCGCGAGCTTCACCCTTATGTCTGGTGGTGTCCCGAGATGATCGAAGATAAAAACCATAGCTTAGAACCAAGATTCAGAATCCTGAGGTCCTCTATACCTAGAGAAAGTATGAGGATGATGCTGTTGGAAGACTCGTGTAAGCTCTGCCTTAGACGTGGCACATTTCTGAGCTCCCTTCTAGGTCTGTATGAACGTCATGAATTCCTCACGGAACTGTGTGTCCGCACCAGTGTCTGGAATAACTATAATTTCCATATCTGGAGTACGATCATTATCAGATCCCTGACGTGCAATGACAGGACATCTTGGAGGCATGACTCTACAAGGTCAGAAGCACACCTTTATTAACGACGAGCATAGTTTCAATTTAGAAGAGTGAAAATGGAACAAAAGAGGAAAAACTCTTAAAATTGGATAAACATAGTTACATGGCGTGTAGTTCCTACACACGGCGTGTTCTAGGAAGATTTTACTTGGGCATGTACACCGGCCAACCAAGTTGTGTAAACCCAAACTACACACTGTGTTTTTAAATATAAATAGTGTGTACCTTCCTTTTCCTCATGCCCGGTTACTTGTACACGACTATGCCACATGGTCCTCTTAACCTTAGACTACACATCATTCTCACGATGGACACGACGTGTACTGGACAAGGCTTCAATGACCAATGTTGTTAGTTACATGACCGACTACACGGTTCACTCTTACAGGGCGTGCTCCATGGGAACATGACGTGTACATGATGACTTTCCCTGGACCGTGTTGTTCATGACATGGTCAGGTACATATGTAAAAAAGGAAGTGTGTGTGATAACAGAACAAGGCATGTAATTCTGGTTTCATCCATCCGTGTCGTTAGCCACACAGGTAGACACATGGTCACTACAACACGGCATGTACGTACAGTACACGACGTGTTCCTAAATTTTTTTTTCACAACCCCGTGTCGCTACCCACACAGTCAGTGACATGGTTTGGAAACTACACGGCGTGTGTTAAAAAGGTACAAACCGTGCATTCTGGGTTTTTCCAGGAAGTAGCTCTAAAACTTCTCTAAAGCCTAGAAAACATAGAAAACAGGAGTTAGGGTTCCAAATTATGATCCTCGAGGGCCCATAACACCTCCAAAACCAAATCTTGGAATCCATGCTAAATAATTTGTAAAAAAACAATACCCTATCGGCATAGCAGTTATTTCTATCATAACAACTATCAAAATATCATTAATAATCTATCACAAAATCTATCACAACAGCATGAAATTTCTAATGCACCCTATATGGCATGGTAAAATGCATGATATGTGATTTTCTAACCAGTTCCAATATGATTCATGAGATGGCATACCCTCATCTCATCGAGTTTCAACAAAACAGAACCACAATCATATAAACTGTAACAGCACAATACAAGTGCATCACCCAAGGGTGAAATATAATCAACTATAACACTTGAAAAAACTAAAAATTGCAATTACGAGTTAATATTGCTTTTCCCTATACATGGGTTAATTACTCTCGGGCACAGTTAAGTACCCACTACCCATTCCTTCTTACCCCTATCTATTGTTTCCAAACAATAAGGAAATAGAAAAGAAAGAAAACTCCTTTGATACCACTTTGTAACATCCGGAATCCAGAGCCACTCAACTGGTGCCCTAATCCCGGTTCACCACATGACATCAAGCGCATTTACCTAGATGCCAGAGGCTGCCGACTAGGAGATAGGGCATTGGTGAGTCAGTGGGGAAACTATGCCCTTATTTGGTAAAGTATACAGCGGAAGGATAAACATAAACAATAGCAGAAGTAGTAAACAACATACAAACAACTGAAACTAAATGGTAGGATTAATGTCTGATTTAATAATGATGCAGCATGGTACATGTAGCTACGGAAACCAGAAAACAAAACAACATGCTGAAATACAAATGAACCCAAAGTACTAAAAGTAAAAAACTAAACTCTGTCATCATTGCAAGCCTAAGCTCGGTCCCATGCTCTCCAGCTCTAACCAGCAATCAAGCACCTGATGTAGAAGGTCCATAATCCATATCCAAACCTGCAACAATATAACCTCTTTGTTCCAAAAAGCAGGACCTAAACAGGGTGTTCGACTAATCCCAGTAGGCAACCACCACATGATTTTTTCCCTACTGTCTTTGAATAATATAGCAGTATTAATGAATGTAAATACTGTAGTGAACTAGGAGTACACAAGTAAACAATCATACCAATTAACATTCATATTCATTTAATTAAACAACCAAGGAATCTAGAAAAGCTCTCTATTCCATGGAAAATCATCTAACACAATATGTATCTCAAAAGACTACATAAACCACAAATAGTACAAAACCCAAGATTGTTCATTGGCTTGGTGGAATCGTCACAACCAATCAATAATATTTATCACAATGACCCTCTAGGTGCATCACGCTGGCAAACCCCTATGGTAATGAATTCATACAAACGAAAAGAAAATCTGGGAAGCACTCACCGTTAATTCCCCTATGGTCTTGTAGTAATAATACAGACTCTCTGAGGATGCACTTACATTTAACTCCCCCCTTTAGTCCCGATTTGATAGAAATAGCAGAACCTCTGAGAGAGCACAATGTCAATCCCCCCTAAGGTCTCATAGTGGTAACAATTGAATAGTCCCTCTGAGGAAGTAGTAACCGTCAATTCCCTTGATGGTCTGACTAAACCAGGTTCTCACGGCCCTGTGTAAAAGCAATCTTACGTAAATGATTCTTAGCAGCCCTATGTATATTCAACAACAACTTGGATAATAGCTAAAATGAATCACAAGAATGTAAACAGCAAGCAACACATACAATCAGTCATATCAAGGCAAGTAATCAATGCAACAAGGTCTGCCTCATAGGCAACCTACGCCAAACGGCGGTAAATTTCCAGAACAAGGAAAAACACCCATGGGGTGATCCTAAAACATGAAAACAAGAATATATTACTATCAATTAACCTCAAGCAAACAAGAAATATAAGGAAAATAAATAATGGGTTCAAAATCTATATCCTAGTATACCTGATGCATGGGTATCCATCACTTTTGCAACCAAAACTCAATGACATTCAACGTAGGGAAACAAACCACCTACCTCAAAGGTTTTTATGAAAACCCCCAACAAACAAAGAATGCTCAAGAACCTGGTTTGATTCTTCAAGAACCCATCTTAAATCTCTTATCCTTAAGAAACCAACTTCGATTCGCCAATAGAATCCATCAGATCACCTCCATAACGATGGTAGAACCTTCACAAACCTAAAGAGAGCCAAAATCCCGAGTTATGGATGCTTAGGAAGAAAAACGAGAAACTTAGAGGTTAAAACGGGTGAGATCCACAATTTAAGGATCTAATTTTAGTGCCCGCATGGTTTTCTCGCACGATTATCCAAGCCATGCACAAATCGTGCGGTCTATACTACCTTGTCAACACTCCCCACACGGTTTCTTTATAATGTTTCCCTTAACCGTGCAAATACCATGTGTTCGCCACTACCTTGAGTGCCAGCTATGCATGGTATGGCCGCACAGTTAGAAAAACCATGTTCCGCCTGTGAAGCTCCCCGTTTTGCCTCAAAACTTCATTCAATGTTCTCTTGACTCTCCCATTCATCACCCTTGACCTTAAAACCAATAAAAACATCAAACCAGAGTCACATACCTGAAAAAGAAGATCCAGTTTCTTAAACCTATCGAAATTATACTCTATAATCTTATTAGATTATAAAAAATGATGGTCTATTATGTTTACTTTCATTCTAAACTAAGCATTAAAACACTATATATGTTGTTACTAACACCTTTAAAAACCATAACCTATGAAAAAACATTCGATGGGTTAAAAATTTCAGAATCAAGATCCCTGTCAACCTACAAGGGTCACTACACCTCTTTTTCATGAGGACTTACTCATCAACCTTGCATTAAATTGCCTCAATTTAAATCCCCATCACCTACCAAAATAGGGAAAATTATTTTTATGCTAGACCAATTGAATATATTTCTACCAAAGAATTGGAAAATTCTATTTATATATAAATTTCCACTTTTAACAAATGGAATCTAACTTCGTTAAAAGCATAGACCATATGATCTATAATATGATATTTCATTATTCCAAATATGGTGCATGTGATGCCTCTTTCATTTTCCAACCAAGAATCAAAATCAATATTTTCCATTTTAAAAATTGGCCAATATCTATGAATACAGCAATGGATTATTTTTTAATTTTGAGATCCATTGATCGATAATAAATCATAATCTACACAAAGCATGTGGGTTTCTCAATAAAGAAATATAATAAAACTGTAACATTACAGATCATAACAACAATCCCATGACACTAGAAACTAGAACATATAACCAAAACAACTATTATCAATGAACCAGTCAAATATACATAATTTTTTCTGTGAAATTCTTAATGCATGGGTCTCCGAAATCCAAAATAGTGACAAAATAGGAAACAAACAGCTCTGATACCACTTTTTAATTTCCCAACCTAAATGAAAATAAAATAGTTTCCAAATGTAGTTTTTTATGAGTCATCAAGAGAGAATATTTATATTCCAAGGTTAGATGATTAGAAGTGAGGGCCTGGGATGTTTCCATGGATATAATAATCTCTAAAATCAGAGTAATAAATAATTTATACAATTAGATTCTTTCCATGATGAAAATAAATATTGGGGGGAAACAATAAATAAAATAAAATATAAACAAGTTGTAACAAAAATTGAAATTAGGTAAAATAATAAAAATACGTGTAAACCAATCAAAAATGGTCTCCCACAGGGCCTACCATTCATAAATGTGAACATAAATGAATCTAAATTAAATATCTAGTTCTCTACTACAAACTACTTTCCTAAACATTGAACTTTTCTTCAAGAAATTTCTAACCACATTTGATCCATTAAAAGAATCCACACAAGTTATCCAACATGATCATGAAACAAAAGGCCTTATCCTTATACACTAGGAACATGTGCTTAATATGAATAGTATACATATGTTTTCCATGCACACCGAGGTGCATGTATAGGGTTGTGAAATAATCTAAGTGGCCACACTCCCCAAATGATGAACATATAATTCTATTATCATAAGATTTTTTCCTATAATATACTCATCCTAATCAAGAGGATATTAACGGATAAAAAAATTTATAACTAATAGAAACAATTCAATAATGTACTATTGGGTATCTCACACTAATCATCTTGAGACAAAATTGTCTTATATAAAGTCATGTATTCATGGTCATATATAAATTACAATGTATATATGTGTGTGTGTTCTCATGAATATAGTTATATGAGAAATGAATAATGTAATAAAAACTAGATTAAAAGAATATATATGAACTCATGATCTGATAAACAATAACTACATCAACTAATGCCATAAATGTATCTGAGAAATATATATCACTGTAGGTGGGTTACAATTCCATACCATGGTTTCACCATTATTCACCTCAAATCACTATATAAAAGGATATCATATAATGAAAAAAAACCTAAAATGGCCATTAAGCTAGAAATCATGCCCTTTAAGACATGTAAATCAGGTCAAATTTGTAAATCATAAGTCCTGGTCCATAATAATTCCCGATATTTCGACATAGATGATTCCTAAGGGGAAAACCATTAAATAAATTAGTATATGGTTGGTCTATAGATCCAGGTATGTTCTTCCCATCAATTCATATATAAACTCATAAATATCTCCATTCATAAGAAGTAACCATGGTAAAATTCATCATAGTAAATCTAGCAAATGCTATGGAGAAACATGGGAATTCCTCTAGGAGTTCTTAATCATACATTTAGTATATAAAAAGATCCATCCTATGGGTCTATCCAAGTAATTACTATATGGGAATCCATGTATCAATCAATGCATAATACAGATAGTCTTGAATATGAGTTCATATTATGAATTCGAACAATGGGAATCTGATAATCACTTATGGATTAAAATTTAAGTTGGATATAAGAAGAATAAATTTCCAGGGCATCAAATAATGTAATTCACAAAAACCATATACAATGAATATAAAAATTAAGAGGAATCTAGTCATATAATGATCAAAAACCATATCTAAGGAGTAAAAATGTCCAATGAATACAATTGATAATTATCAATCATTGAGGCTCAATAGAAGAATCATAAAAAGAAGTATGGGCATCCCAAATAGTAATTCTTGAAATTTTGTTCCCATGTAACACATATATGAATCCCAGTGATAAATGACTCATCGTATCAAGCTCATCATTTAATAACAATGAAAATCATCTGCATATTAGCACGAAATCATTAGAAAAAAAGTGAATGTGTAAACAAAGAGTGAGGATGGTTAAATTCCCAACCCACCATTACTACCACATCCTATAAGGGATAATAGTTTGGGATAGGTACTATGGTGTCACCTTCTATCATCTCTACCAAAACGCAACATACTATCTCAAGCTCTGTCCAACATTTGGTCACCGAGTAGGTCCCTTAGGAAATATCGTAAGAGATGTATCCTATATAAGATCCTCATTATTGATGTTGGAAGGTGGGTATTCCATGGGATACAATAATTGTATGTTAAAAAATGAATAAAACATTAGATTATAAGGAAAAACTCACCCCCTACACTCCTATAGTATAAAAGAACATCTATGTAGGAATATGGTTTAAAAGAAAAATATAGTAATGCATTAGTCAAAAGAAATAACTCGTGTTTCATCTCTAACAAAGGTATCACACTTAGGAGACAATTGTGTTTTATTATCATATAATGCGCCTCTTCATTTAATCAATCCTAAAATTCATCCTATGGTACATAAAATAAAAAAAGGGTTTCATGATAACTCTATATGTGGAATGATACTCAAAACAGAGTAATCTTGGGTCCAATTCCAAATCAAGGGTATAATTATATAAAAAAATGGGAAGCCCAAAATAGGGTAGTAAAGGAGGAGTACATAAAATGTCAACCCTGTAACAGGACATGTAACATCACCATGCCACCTAGATATGAACATTAGAATGACACGTAATGTACATGTAAATATATTATACCTAAAAAAGGTACATTTCTGTGACTGTTACATGGAATATCCCTGTACATGTCCTTGATTTGAACCTTTTCATGGTATGTTACCCACACATGGTTTTACCATTTACTAAAGTGGACCATGTTTTCCTATAGGACTATCTGGATGGGTACTCAAATATATGGTAGTGTCCTAGTACAAAACATGTATACCCCATTGGTTTCATTTACTTAAAAAAATTTATCTTCCCCAATGAAAAATAGGACACATTGTTTCTTCATTAAACTCCTCATAGTGTACATGTGCTTTGCAAAAAAGAAAACCCCAACATAGAATGATTCCCCCATCTCCCCCCAAAAATAGATCAACCCACATGTGGTCATATGTTGGAATAATATGGGTTTAGAACATGTAAATCATTAAATTATGGGTATATAAATAAAATATTAAGAGCAACTACATTTGGGAGGAATCCTCTGATGCTACCCCAGTTTTCACACTCCACAGATACTACAACACGATCTAACACACACTGAACTTCACATCAGAACCTATCTTTCTATTTCCATCTATATATATCTCCCTCTAACTCTTATATCACTTGGCCAACTGAAGGAGGATGTCCCCCAAGGGGCGTATATGAGAATCTAGTGAATGGAAAGAAGAACAACAAATAAAAATAAATAAATGCAGTAAAGAAAGTAAAAAATTGAACCTGACCTCTCCACATCACCCAAAAAAAGTTTTCAACCCACATAATAAGAACTCCCTATTGATAATTTAATAATATATATGGGTTCTCAATCTCACTCTCCTCCCAAATGATAAGGCTGAATGAACCCACATGTTTAAATTAATGTATATTTAATTAAATAATAAATATTAAATATTCCACTAAAATTAAAATTCTTAATAATTCTACCAAACTCTTTTCCTAGGGTGATACTCATATTTTAGGACTGCTAGGGTGGTCATAAATACTATTCAAGGACATATTCAAAGAGAAAGTTACTCCTTCACAATTATAATAATTAGAAAGAAATTTTTTTAAATATATTCTCAAAATAACTGTCTGAAAAAACACAAGACCTTAAATTTCATGATTGTTATTAGAATTAATTTTAAAAAATACATTGATATCATTATCTATATTTTCATGGGAATTATTAGGGAATTAAACATACCAATTTTCCCTTGATTATCTACATGGAAATTTTGAAAATTGTGGTATCTTGAGAAAAACTCTATGACATTTTTCTATATGATAGCACAAAAAATTATGATTACAATTCATTATATATCTCGAGAATTCCATGTTGGAAAAC